>OZ026607.1:12365781-12477749 GCA_964020085.1 Micromussa lordhowensis
TTTTTTCTTACGGTGGATTGATGCTCTCTAGTCTGTCAAGGCTTTAACATTTCTTTCGCTAATTCTAATTAGTTCTAATCTTATTTTGAATTTATTTTAGTTGGCGGTCAAGGCAGTGCCATACCGATCAGACCTCTTAACTTCTCTTGGGACCACTGAAAAGGCTGTGGCACCTCACAAGGATGTCATACGAGACATGAGGATGTGCGTCGAGGGACTGGGGCGAATAACGAATATTATAAACCAGTTTTACCGGAAACACAAACTCGACTCAGAGGATACCGTGTGATGGCGTCACGTTAATTGAATCATAGACCGTTATGGGCTGGTAAACAATTACAGCGGTCGTTACTCTGTCGCGCTTCCAAATCCAGTCACGCACACCTGCAAAGTTTTGTATGTAGTGTTATCTGTACATTAGTAAGGAACAGAGTTAATAAAAAAATATATTTTAATTTTAAATTATTACTAAACGCAATTGCGCCAAATATTTAAATGTTCCTGACATTTAAGGAAAATAATATAAATGGTGATAAAACTTAAGTTCCTCATAATATTCGCAATGGAATAACATTTACGGCAACAATTTGTTCTTTACAGATGATACAATCTTCGTTGAAATCCGTTGACAAGTTAAATGAATTTAAAATTAGTAGATATATTTTGGGGTATGTTAGAGCTTAAGAGTTGTAACATAACCGAATAGAATGTGAAATGTGAAGCTTAGATTGATAATAAAGACGTGTAATTTTAACCAGTTTTATACACAAGGTGAAAAAAAGAATCAGTGAACTTGGCACTGTAGATATATCAAAAAATGAATTAAATTATTTTTCATAATTAATAAGCCCTTTAGTTCCATAGCCAGTGATCAATTTTTTTCTCCTTTCAATATTCGTGCATTGTAAAGCAGGCAGGTGATGCGAATTAAAAAATTCATCAACTGGAGGAATTGCCTTAATGAAACAAAAAACGCTCGCAACTAACTTGAAAAGCAATGTATGATATTTGGTTGGGAGAATTAGTTTATTGGGCTTGTGACTAAAACGACTAGCATGTACAATAGATGTTATGTTGTGTGCGTTTTACTCTCACAAACAATTTAAGGGTCAACTTTTTGTTAAATGCACAAAAGAGTTGCCGCTCTGTGGAAAGAAAGATAGAATGAAACGCAAATTATCGGAACAACACTTTTCAGAATAAGCTGGACTCCGAAAAATTCAAACGCTGACCAATGATTGGCTTTCCATAAATCATCTTTACGATAGAGTTTGATCCTAAACGACTGGAGACGAAGTTTTGCGAGCTAGACCGATAGTGAAACTCGGTATTATTCGGTTGCCTTCGTAACTGTGATTGACGGCACCATACAGCGGAAGTTGCATCAGTTGCGGATGCTCGACTTTGTTCGCTCCCTGTAATCTTGACACACACTTTTGTTTTTCGCCATATCAGCATTATTTTCGCTGAAACGTCAATTACTGGTCAGCGTCTCGTTTGACGACAGTTTGAAAAATCCGTTATGACTTTTGTTAAAGTAGCAACTGCATCCTTGCCTTTATAAGGCTGTATATTATCAAGATAATAAAGAAATTTAACGATAAGTGATTAATTGTTTTCAGTTGAAGTTTGGGCGAGGAGATCGTATAATAACGGGGAATTAAATCGAAAGAATTAAGTATAAAATAAAATGAACTCAGTGTTTTCAAATACTAGTGCAGACTAGTAATAATACAAAATGTTTAGAAAGTCTTAAAATGAAATTCGGCGATCTTCGTAAACTAATCTCGTTTTCGTGTTATCTTCGTCTCCGGTTCGTTCGATACTCGGTTTCGTTCGTTTTGGCTTAACGTCCACGCTTCAAGCTGCAGGTATCTGCTACGGTTAATGGATATTGTACCGGTAGTTTGGTGACAGTGATATTCTAGAACGTGAATTTTACCATCTAAATCTTTACATTCGTTTCTGAAGTCTTTAAATTAATATGCACCTATGGGAGTAAGTGTCCTGTGTAGAAACAAAGCTTATTTCAGAGCAGACATTGAATCAGAGATAGGGAGCTTCCTCGAGTTTCGACGTTAACTAGAAAAAAAGCAGAAAAAAGACTTCTGAAAAATGAAACAGATAATAATTATTTTTTCAACAGGATTACCAAGACTTCGAAGCCAAAAATTGGGAGTTTTCCTTTGTTATCTAGATATTTAAAATGGATTAAGTTGAATGAAATGAATAATTTACTACTAAGTGAGATGAAAACTCAGCCCGGAAGTTTTGTTCGTGGTTCAAGTTTACATTGAAAACTAACAGAGCGTTAAATGGGAGGTTGAACTGTTAATTCAAATAAGTGACAAGATGGTTACAAAACAGCCTTATTCCTAGTCAGTGTGAATGGCGGGATAAAATTCTGTGTGAGAAAGTTATCGATAAAGTTTGCGAAACTTGAACGCGTGGGAAGGCTGAGAAAGTTGACATGAATGATCCATTTTCCGACGATGTACCCGCAGATAGAGACGAAGAAATGGAGGCGTTTGATATGTCACCAATGGCTCTGTCGTTTGAGGCCGCCGGAATCATTGGAATGTGCTCCACAATTATCATTGGAAACGGTCTTATGTCCGTGCTAAGCTTCCGAAAACCCAGCCAGTCTTACACGGGAAATATCAGCCTTTTTTACGTGGCTGTGACCGATATGTTTACCGCTATAATCACGATGCCTTTGATGGTTGCTTCACTGTTAGAACTTAAATGGAAATATGGCGACGTGCTTTGCAAGGCCACAGGAGTTTTGACAATGCTGTTTCTGTTTACGGGGTTGTTGGTTCTTTGCCTAGTCTCACTTCACCGTTGTTGGGTCGTATTCTGTTCAAACGAGGAGTTGGAATCTATGGCGAGAAAACAAACTTTAGTATTTTTAGTCGTAGTGGTTCTGTCTATAGCCATTGCGTGCTTGGTGTTTCTAATAGACTGGAAAAGATTTCAATCAAACCCAACAAGACTCCTCTGTCGCTTGGCCAACTCGCCGAATTACATTGCATATAGAATGTACTACTGTGTTTTCTCACTGATAGTGCCTTTGTTAATAATTATTTTGTTGCTGAATCGAAAGCCACAATTACAAACCGGGACATGACTGTATCACCTGCTCGCAAGATTCCTTTGTGCATTAGTGTGAAAACAAAAACAAATAAACTGTTACCAAACATCTTTTATTATTCGCCCAGTCAAAAATTAAAACTTCAATAAAAGAAAGGCACCAATTTTTTTTAACTTAATGGTTGACAGTATCGAAAAGTTCCTACGTTTTGGGTTTCGACAAAGTCGTCCCAGGATCACTCTAGATGAAGAGCAAGGGACGTTGAACTCGAAGCCAAAATGGCGGCTATCCTTCTTCGCGTATTTTGCGCGAATAAATCAGTTTCTGCTTACGGCAAACTTGACATTTTTGCAACTGCCTTTCTTTAACTTGTACTAAATTATGCACACTAATTTACATGTAAGGCCAGTTTCGTAGACTGGAAATTTAGCACTGATATTTTAGCGTTGTTTTACCCTCATTGCAGATATTCAGGGAATTGAGCGTTACAACGAGACAGTTGTACTTGCTCATACTATTGTTTTTAGTTTGTCTAATCAGCTTACGGATTTGCGTGGAGAGGACATCCCTCTAGATTCAAACTGACCCCAAAGACTTAAAAGCTTGTAACAGGCAGTAATTGGTGAAATGTTTTTTCTCTTTCGGTGTAGTTATTCAGAGAGAGATTAGTTTCAAAAACTTCGAGATTTCTGGATGGCAAAAGCGCTTATAAGCTTTTACGTTTGATATTTTAATCCAGCGTGACATAAAAATTATTTAATACAATGGGCAAAACGTTTTGGGACAGTAAGAGACACTTGAACCGTGGACACTTTTCATCATCTATTGTGCATCGTTTTAGCGACTATAAAGAAGGTTTTTTCATATTAACAAAACCACTTAGCGTTCTTAAAAGTGCTAATCTTCTACATTATATGAAGAGCATAAGCTTTCATTCTATAACCGCCAAAGATAAAATTTACAAAAACTTTCCAGTGTGTTCTTACTGTAATCGAGCCATTTTCTTTTGATATTTAGAGCTGATATTTTTTTTGCTCGACCAATAGGCTGAAACTCGATGAAGTGCGTATGCTAATGAAACAAATGTTACCAACATAGATTCTCTCATAATTATTCCAACAACCAGCATATCCAATGTGACTCCCCTTGCATGAGTCCAATGCGGATAACTGGCTTATTAATAACTAATCTGCTTCTATCGGACTTCGTTTTCGTGAATATTGCTTTCTAATTGTTAAACAGTACTAAATTAAGCTATGATATGATCGACTTGGCTACTGAAACTAGTTCCGTCTCGTCGCTAAGATACGAGCACACCATTTGAGCAAATAGAGCTTGCGGCACACTGACTCCATTAGTTCTATTTACCGTGGCATTTCTCATATTTTATTTTAAGTTCCCTTAATGCTTAATGTTTTATTTGTTGCACTTACCGCCCCGAGTGACAAGTTTTAAAAGAAAACAAAAGAAAATAATAATAATAACGTTTGTCAATGCCTGACATTGCATAACAAAATTTGAAAATAAAACTATGTTTTTGATAATGGGTGTCTTTGTATGTCTGTGTATATTAAACCAAAGGTGGGGCTTTTGTCGCGTGTTACTGATTTTCATGCAGATCGTTAAGTAGCTTTCAAGGGCCATAAACACATGAAACCTATTATCTAAAACTTAAAACCAACGGAAACGAATCCTCCTAAAATTGTCCTTTCTTGTACTTAATGAGAATCATATGTTATTTCCCTCTGCACGCGTTTTTATTTGTTGAAATCACGTTGTGCGCGTGTAAACATCGTTTGTTTTGATTTGCTCAGTTGCAAAATGCTGCGCGAGTCCATTTCAGTCGGTTTTTTTTAGCTATTTGCCTTTGTAATATTTATAACATACTACTGATAATTCTGTCCATATCTTAGGTGGCATAAACCACCGGACTGCCTGAAATGAATCTTCAACCTGCGGTACTCAAGAGAGAGAGCTTTTTCTGTTTGTGTTAACCAAAGAGGAGGTTTTATTATATTTGTATGTTATATGTTAATTTCCATATCTCGTGCTAAATATCGTATTTTAAACGCCTCTTCTATTCTTGCAGTGTGAAGGTTTACCACCTTTTTAACTTGTTTATCACGAGGGTTTTATTTCAAGTTTTGAACTGATCCTAATTTTAATTGTGAATCTTAAGAGATACTCTAATAAAATATTCATTTAATTTAGTATTAACCACAAGGCGTATCGGCATATGTTGTCTCCCAAACTGCCAGAGCGCTGTTTAAATGCAGAGCGTTGGAGCCTGTCGCGTGGAAAGTACATCAAAATGGAGATGTCAGACAGCACAAAAGTCCTATGTATTCGACTATTTCTATTTTCAATCTACGTGTTAGCCGGTGCAGCTACTTTCCAAGCTATTGAGCGTCAGGAACAAGTGAGAGAGATAGAAAGGATTCAAACAGCGAGAAAGGAAATTTTGACGAAATATAACATAACACAAAATGACGCGCAGTGCTGGTCGAAAACCTTTCTGTCAACCTCGCTGGGAAACGACGATTTCCTTGAATGGAATTTCGGCAACTCCTTCCTATTTGCAATGGTTGTTCTCTCGACAATAGGTAAGATTAACGAAATGTGGTTAACGAGAAAATCTACGGAGCCCTTGAAATTGAAATAATATCTTAAAACTCTGTCTTTCAGCGTTAATCACCTGTCGGTCTGTGACTTGACCATATGCCTGACTTCTTTAACGATCGATTGAATTGCGGGAGTTTCACGTAGTTTTTTCGCAGACATACCACGTTCCATTGAAATAGCTCTTGCGGGCATGAACATTAGTTTCTCGCGACTAGCAACAGTTAGGTCTTGCTCAAATAATCAAGAATATAATGTTAAATGGTCTTCAAGTTTTTTTCCATATTTTATATATTTTTCAGTTTTTTTTTTTGAAGTCCAATAATAAAATTTATCACAAGCGTTTCAATTTCATTGAAAATTCAATACGGTTAACAATGTATATTTTAACACAATGATATCCCAATTTGAAGAAAATTTACATTTAAGAGATTACATAAAAGTATGATAAATCTATTAACGTAGACAAGAGATGGTCCTTGAAATTTTGATAGTTGTGTGTTATGTTCTTAGTATTTTCAAAGCGCATAGATCAAAGAGAGGCGAGATGCATTACTAAGCGATTACAAAAAACAATTTGTCTTATTGATTCAACTACTGATGCAAATTGTGTTAAAAGAATCTTATTATACTTTTTATTATTAATGCTACCCTTGAAGGTAACTTTACGGCAAAAATTTTATAGATATAAATTTTGCTATAAAACAGAGAAGCGATTTCATATCAGCTCCAACATGAAAAAATCACTTATCACTTTTCAGCAACAAGTATAACTTATGAAAATTGATTACGGAAGAGACAAAACAACTTACTTTTTCCATCACGTTTTTTTTTTGTCTTGAATATTATTCCATGGCAATTTTTTGCAACGTTTGATTTTTCTTTTACAAATTTGTTGTGTTTTCCAAGGGTCGACAATGTTTGTTTTGAAATGTAAATCATTTTGATCACTCAAACATGACAGTTTGTAGCTGTAGCTATAGTTTCATTTGTCCTTGATTTGTTATTCAACCCAGGTGATAAATTCGGGATCACACTGACAGCCAGCTTAAAACCCTGTATTATAAGCCTATTCTGATGTCTTTTCATCCAACCTTGGCTCCGAGACGAAGGGAAAGGAAACAAAAGTTATTATACATTTATCTCCCTCAAGATCCAAGTTTCAATTTTAATATATCGAAATACGCCCATGAACCAAATCGAATGTGTGGGAATGGAGGGCGAAAGAACAAATAAGGCTCTTTAAATTTCTTTTATCAAACCTGTAGTTCAACTTAGTTTCTCGTGTTGTGTTACTTGGTCTTCTTTGTTCAGGATCAGTTTGATTCGTTTCGACGAAGGGCTAACGCTCGAAACGTCAGCTTTCGAATCTCTTTACGGTGGCCAATTCACATCATCAACTCAATTAATAAAACCAAATTATCTCAGTTCCTTATAGATTACTTCCAAAGTAGTGTAATACCAAGGAATGACTGATATTGTCTTAATGTACTACCAGATTTTCAGAACCTATATTACAAGAAATGTCTAGATCTAGCAATCAGTAAAGAGGATTTACATTTCGAGCTTAAAAATTCTGTTTAGATTCTATTTTATTTATGACTTTCTTTGTGCATCCCGAAAAAGTTTTGTATAGGTAATCGTATGCATATGATTTAGGCTAGTGATATTTGAGAATTCTCTCAAAATTGCACGAGCCTTCAGGCAAGTATATTCATGTAATATATCAAACACGAAAAACGGACCGTGTTTGACCACATTTCCAAACACCGAGAAGTGAGTAGAAAATACGACACGCAGCGGAGTCTTTTTAACGAACTTCGAGGTGTTTGGAATGTGGTCAAACACGGTCTTTCGTGCTTGATATATCTTCTCAATCGAAACTAAAACTTAGGAGAAAACGGAGAAGTAAAATCATAAAAATCTATGTTTAAACTTGATGATTATTCATGGATTTGAGAATTGATCCTCATTTATTATATGGCTGAGAAAATTACGAACGCGCGCCGCGTAAATGGTCGCTGCAGGGCAAATTAAAAATTAACGACCAACTGGTCTACTCCCAGCCAATCACAATGGAGTGGTTTTCTTAGTCATATGCTATTTCACTTTATGCCTGGCTGTCACTAAGTACATCTTTTGTTTAATTTGAATGTCATTAGTTAAGACGACATAGTACTTAAGGTCTCCATGTCAACGACATTCCATTACAGCTAGAACGATGACGCGACCGCTGAAGAAAGCTTAGGCTCCGTCCCACTGCGCCTGAGAAATTTAAAAACGCAGCTTTATTTCCAGCGTTAGGCCTACTGTCCACACTAATCCATCACGAAAACGAAGCTTAGCGTAAACGAAATGCAAACCGGAGGAATTTGAAAACGCCGGCTTTTCAGTCATTTTCGTGTGGGCAGAAAACATTTCGAAAACGATAATCATGTGATTTCCCTGACCGAGGTCGGCCAATCACAAATCCAAACCGACCGGTGATTGTTGCGTTGCGGCCTAGTGTGGACGGAAAACGTTTGAGACAAACCCTCTGTTTTCAAATTCCTCCGGTTTAAGGCGGGGGTACACGTGAATTTAAGTGAAATTTTGGTAAGTTTAAAGAGAGGTTGAAAGGGAAAAAAAAGGGTTATGGAACACCACCAGACAGTTGCCTGACCGCACAATGGCACCCCAGGTTGTTGGGCAACTGTTTGGAGTGTATGAACCAATTTTTAATTTCAAACTCTAATTTTAAAACAACACCAAATCTTCAAAATTTCCTATTTCCATCAATTTTACTAATCCTTTAAGAAAAACTATTTCTCTCCAAATACACCTAAAAATCACCAAAAAATTTACAAAACAACCCAAAACATAGATATGTGAAATGAGCAAAGAGATTCTTGATTGCTTGAAACGTCAACGAGATATTTGCATAAAAAAACATACTACCCAGCCAAAATACGGCTTTCATGTGTACCCCCGCCTTAATGTGAACAGGGCCTTATTCTGAACATCAAGGATGGAGGGGTGGGGGTTAACATGAATTTAAGTGAAATTTTCGAAAGTTTAAAGAGGGATAAAAAGGGAAAAAAGTTTTGGAACACCACTAGACAGTTGAACGCTCCCGAAAGGGCACCCCAGGTTGGTGAACAACTGTTTGGTGTACGTCTACCAATTCTTAACTTCAAATCGTATCAAGAAAAGTGGGTCCATTTGCTAACAAAAGGCTTTGTTATGCGTTAACCGCCGATTATGGCTCCTGAATTTACCTAACATGGCCATTTTTGAACAATGACGGCAGCAGCTTTGAAATACACAAGGGACTTTCAAAATTACCCGAGCGGGAAATTTGAATGGTCGGCAAAAGCTGAGTAACGACAAATTCTCCCCTGGGGAGGTATTACAGGTAGAATCGCATAATTGAATAAAATCTTGCATTCTGATTGGTTTACGAAGCGAGGTATTTAGCGCGGAATTGCGAGTTGAAAACGAGGCTCGGTGATATTGTTTCGCATCTACGTCATCTATCTCATCTATCTCAGGATAAAACCAAACTGCTGTTTTCTTTTTTTCTCATTTTATTCAATTATGCGATTCAAGGAAGATATCGGTTTTCGCGTGCAATTTAACGCGGAATTCCCTCGTCAGGTAATGAATTTTCCTATATAATTTGTTGTGTGCAAATCGTTACACTGGAGAGGCTGGTAGGGGTGACCATTGCTGTCGATGACATCGCCATTGTTGTTTGGCTTCACTGTTGGAAATTTGTGTTAAAAGAACCAATCTGTTAACCGAGGAAGAGACAAGGGACGTTTTGAACAACTTCGCTGACAGCAGATGGCCAGTTCGGTTTATGCGACACGAGAGGCGATACGACCCTTCAACTAAAAGAAAAATCATCTTTATCACCGTGGGCAGATATGGGATATCTTTAACTAAATTAGTCAAATCATGTCTACTAGATAAAACCCACTCAATAGCGCATGTTTCTCAAATGAATTTGTTTTGGTTTATGTTATAATAATCGTATTAATACGCTTTATATGTGCTTAAGATGGTAAAATTACCGGGCGACATAACTTCGGGCGAGATGACAATTGGGCGACTGGAGTATAAAGCCTTAAGATCCCTATCATGCTGAATATCTCAAAAGAGTTTGTTCAATATTTTAAAACAACATCAAATCTTCAAAATTTCCTATTTCCATAAATTTTACTAATCCTTTGAGAAAAGCTATTTATCCCCAAATATACCCAAAAATCACCAAAAAATTTACAAAGCAGTCCAAAACGTAGATATGTGGGATGAGCGGAGAAATTTTTGCTTGCTTGAAACTTGAACGCGATATTTGCGAACCATATTACCCAGCCAAAATACGGCCTTCATGTTAACGAATATCAGTGAACCAAGACAGATGCGAGGTAGCATCAAGTTCTTTTTCCATGGTTACGTCCAACTAGATCAAATCTACCCTATCGTGACCTTTTAGGCCAAGTAAATTAAAAACTTCCCAGCGAGAAGTTGTGTGACAAATTGCTCATTTGTTACTTTTAACCCGGTTGCTAATAGACACAATAGTTCCGAGCCCAGATCTCCCACGGCGGCACAGGAAAACAGAGTGAATCCTGGGTACGAGATTAAGTTTAACTCTGAAAGTAAAATGTTAAACGACTTGTTCTTTCCACTAGGGTATGGTAATATTGTTCCCAAGACAGTTCAAGGTCGTCTGTTTTGTGTGGTCTACGCTTTATTTGGAATCCCTGGGACTTGTTTGACTCTCAAAGCCGTTGGAGACAAGATCATGGAACTTTTCACAAGACTCATTATAACCTTCGAGAGACGCCTTTTGAAAAGACCACACCCTCAAAAGGTGGAGACCAAAGTAGCCATAACAACAATAGTTATAACTGTGTTTTTCCTGTTGCCATTGCTGTCATTAATCGTGAAAGTCAGGCATGAGCAGTGGAGTTACATCGAAAGCTTTTATTTCACTTTCATAACATTAAGTACGATCGGTTTTGGTGATTATTTGCCTCATTTTGAAAACGAATTTGATTACATCCTTGTACTCGTGGCCTTTGTAGGTCTCGCGTTTGTCTCGAGTATTTTCTGCTCAATGAACACCGTGCTTGAGCAGTATGGGGTGAGTGTACGCGTTTTGCGGTCACTGCGCGAAAAAAACGCGGACAGGTCTACCGATGGAAAAGCTGTCGCGGATGACGGTGATATGTTAGAAAACAAGAATAATTTGACGTGTGGCAGTAATGGATTACAAGATGCGACTTCTTCTACCAAGAAAGCGGAAGATCTGCAAAATAATCTTAAAGTTATTGGCGAAAACCACGAGCTGGATACGGCACAACTGTCGAATCGAAACAGCTTAATCACAGAAGAAGTCCCAATGGAATATCGAAAGCGCGGAAGTTCAATAAGTCTTGGAATATTCCAGTGTTGAAAACGTACATGTAGTTTGACTACACTAGCTCGAGACGTTCAATGTAAATAGTTTATTGAGGATGTGTCAGCCCGTCATCTGATGTTGATGTATTCCGTCTTATAACATAATCTGAGTCCTTGCAAATTACAGCTATTGGTTCTAACAACAAGAACTTGTGCTACGCCAGATACGAAAAGCCACTAAAAAACCAGATGTGGCTAAAAATATGTGGAAACGTATTCCTCATCTAATGCAGCAGTACGAAATTCCGAGAAAAGGTCACAAAATCAAGAAGCTAGAACATTTTACAATTAAACCAACAAGCTGTTATAACAAAAGCTTATTGGAAAACAGCCCTAAGAAAATACGCGCGCTGATTGGTTAATAATCATGTTTCTATTTGAGCTCGAGATTTCTATCGCGCGATAGAAATCGAGAGCGAATAATCTAATTGTTTTAGTATAAATCTACTAGTCGTTCAAAACTTAATCTAAATCCTCTTCTCAACGCTTCGAAAACGCCAAGAAACGGCCGTCATTTTGTTAACAAGTGCACACTGTTACGCTACTCACTATACACAGAATAGATAGTGAGTAGCGTAGCCAATCAGAGAACGGCCTTCGCGATAGAACGCTAGTAGATTTATACTAAAACTCGATAGAAACACAGAGCTAGCACGAGTTGTTGGCGTGATGATGGCGCGAGCAAAGAGAATTTAAATTTTGATAATCAAAGTAAACAAGTTCTATCGAGTTATAGAAACACTCGTGAAAGTTTTGAGAACTCGAAAAAGCTGTGGAAACACTCGCCTGCGGCTCGTGTTTCCACAGCATTTCTCGTTCTCCCAAACTTCCTCTCGTGTTTCTATAACTCAACAGAAACACGGCACATGTTTTCTATGTCTTAAATAAAAACGTGGACGAACACGAAGACTGACTGACCTAGAATGACCTAAATCTCACGCCAAAGGCTTAAATAGTCCTTGAACTCCAATGACACCCCGAACGCCTCTCCATGCATCGTGCCATCAGAATAATAATTTGTTACTAATTCGTCCCTCAATCGTCAGAAATTACAGCCCGAGTATTCTATGAGCAAACGGTCAGCGAGGGACAGCTTGGTTGACTAAGTTTATCATGATCGCTCAAGGGAAATTAGGGAGAGATGTAAAATTGCTCTACTCACCGAAAATCAAGAATCCTTTTCTAGGGCAATCTTGTGCCATGAGTTCATCGACAACAATGAGTGAACAAATCAGACTTAAGAATTTCCAGCTGATGTCTGCTTACAGCACATCAGACTACGATTTAAGAGGTCTGGATTCGAGCCTGTCTTGGTCCCTGTTTTGTTCCTTCGCAAGGCTCTCTTCTCCCAGATTCATTCGTTTGAACGGGACATCTTTACTTGGTCACTCCAAAATGCAGGCTATGTAGACTGCAGACCGTACAGACCCACTAGACACTGCAGAATGAGTATTTTTCTCTTATACTAGCTTTCCTATTTACTTTTGACTCACATTCCAAGTGAAGTTCATTTCAACATTTTAAAATAACTTCATTCAAGCATATTTAGGACTAAAGGGGAATTTTCCATACAAATAACGTGTTCATCTATTGAATCAACAGTCAAATAAAGAGCTTGTGCGGCCTGTGCATGAATATCAAACACTCCAACATATATTTCAACACTATTTGGTAACTAGAACAGAAAAAATGCGAGTCAAAAATGTTGATGCGAAAACTAGAAAAAAGTACTTAGTTTTCGCAAAGTCCACACAGTTTGCATGTTCTGTGTTTTGGCGTGACCGACCTTTACTAAACGGAGCAACGCAAAATACTTCACTTGTATGTGTTTTATTGAGTGTAAACAATCGACCCCATTTGTTTGGTCTACATTAGCTCTTCAAAAAACTGCAGCAATGTTTTCAGAAATTCTTAAAATTTTCTCAGTTTGTAAGGATTTCGTAAAATTGGCTTTGTCGACTTACCAGTGTGTTATTTTTATGGCTGTTATTTTTTTTTTCAACGACAATGGCACGAACATTTCGGTTTTGGCAAAAAGTGCATTAAAAGGCTGAGCTTCGTTAGCCTTTCGAATTGTGGTTTCCTTTAGAAACAGGAAAAATGCCTTGTCGACTTAACTCTGTTCTGTCAAATGAAACGCTATTGGACTGAGCTGTAACAGGATGGAAAGCGACCCAAGAATTTGTCTCTACTTTGCTTGGTTTTATCCTTTCATTTTTCTGAAATGATTATCGTATAAATGCGAGTACAGTTAAGAATTTACTCCACGAGTGATATTTGAAAATTCACCCAAAATTGCACGAGCCTTTCAGCGAATGTAATTCATATAATTTTTTTTAATATCACGAGCTGTTTAATTCCTAAATTGCTCGAGCTTTTATTCGATTACTAATTTATTTTACGACTAAGAAAATTACGAACACGCACGCGAGTTAATTTGAACTGCAGTGTAAATTAAAATTTAAAACGATAAAATAAAACATGTACATTCTCATGCATTTGTGAACTCTGCTTCGTAAAATAAAAGGAAATGTCCAACTTCAAACAAGCACTTTTTTTGTAGGATTTCCTAGAGCCCTTGCAGTTATGCATGTCTGTCATAAGCTTATGGTGGACTCACGTAAGTTCTACGCATATGCATAATTAAATGTGGATCGAGAGCCAAGTTGTGGATCGAAAGCCACGTGCTTACGTGGTTTCGCTTCCCAAAGGAGGAACTCATGGTGGACTCACGTAAGTTCTACGCATATGCATAATTAAATGTGGATCGAGAGCCAAGTTGTGGATCGAAAGCCACGTGCTTACGTGGTTTCGCTTCCCAAAGGAAGTTGCAAATAAAAGATTATTTTCTACGCGAAATAGGAGCAACTTAACAGTTGGAAGTTATATAGAGCGATAAAGACATGATCTAGGAATATCAAGGTATGATTCTTGCCAGCATTACCATCAAGATATGTTTAATGTGGTTATAATAAGGTTTGGGAGTTATGTTTGCCTGTTTTTGACTGTGCTGTGTCTGTAACTTCAGTGTTATTTTGTCGGGATTGTGTTGCCTTAAATTATACCTCGTCCTCACTAACTGTTCACAAAATGAAAGCTTAGAACATAAGGTACAACACTGCCTACAATATTGCGCGCAATCTGTAAACACCAGGGCTATAAATATAGTACACGTTCTAAAAAACATTCTACGTTGTGTCGGTTTCTGCTATATTCTATATTTTTCAAAACGCGACTTGTTTTCCACCATTCATGCTATGACGTCATACCGTTGTCTATGAACGTACATAGTGGTTGACTATCAGCAATTTGCCAACTACATTCTGTATTGACGCGTTGATCTCTTATGAAATTCTCTTCAATTTTTGCCATATTTTTTATGGTAATTGTTGGGAGAATTTGTTTTTCATATTCCGTGTGCTTGACCTTTTCATATTCCGTGTGCTTCCCTTGTTCTTCCCCACCCTCCCCACCCCTACCTTCGTTTGGACATTTCGTACTCCTAATAAACAAATTTCAATATATTAAAATTCAGCCTAGCACAATAGACTTCACGAGGCTCTGGGGATTAAACTCCACAAATTCTGTAGTTATTTCCCAGAGCCTCGTACTGAGGTCTATTGCTTTCGGCTTAATTTTAATATATCGAAATTGGTCTATTGAGTACAACCAATTGCTAGAAAATGAACATTTCGGTGTTCGTATACAATCCCGATGACTTTTCGATTTCTTTAATCGAATCGCAATTGCGCGAGCACTCTGCATGTTGTCAAAGCAGCTTAGCGCCGCCAATTTCGAATACACAACCTCGTTTCCAGGGTCCTATCTCTTCCTACCTCGACGGAGGCGAGAAAGGACCCTGGGAACGAAATTGTCGAACGCACCTTTTTGTACGTCACAAGATTACTTCGTGTAACTTAGCAACGCATCAGTGGTGACAACCGCTGACTCATGACGTGCTAACAGTCGAAAAATTTTGCATGATTGGTAAATCAGCTAAATAGCTGTTATCGGAGTTGAGCCCGCTGTCAAATATTCCTTTGTTTAGAGCGGCACACAAACGAGGCTAAAGGGTCAAGACAATGCAGTATTGACCCTTTCGCCTCGTTTGCATGTCAAACCGCTGATAACTGCGATAAGAACTATTTCCGCACTCGAAACATATATATTCTACCACGCTATTTGTTTCATAGATCATTCCTTTCTACTGGTGCAAACTACATCGTATTTTGTATTGGTGCAAACTACTCGTATTTTGTATTATTTTGTATTATTTCGTTATCTCCATGTTAGTTACAGGTAAATGAAGCGAAATAGTTAACGGAAAGATGTAACCGGCTCTCTTGATGTTGAGCGATTGTCACAGCTAAATCGTTAAACTTCTTTATAATGATTACAGAAACAGCTGATGACGTTTTCCGCGCTGTGTTGTTTGGTCAATTATCGAAATGTAGCTTCCGTCACTGATTATGTAACACAATGCCGCTCAAATGACGAAAGTGGAGAAAGTTCATTTACCAGGGCGCTCGAAGGATGCATTTTTTCATGTGTGATTTCCGACGAAATACATTTTGAACGTAGATAACTACTAATATCAATCACAATTTTAATCTTCAACGTTGTTCCTGTGCAAATTTACGAGAATAATAATAATCATTCCTCTGGCCTGACTTTAAAAAAAATCGCCGAAATATTATGTGGCGCGGAAATAATAATAAAAAAAATTATTTCTGTTTTTTTTATATGCTTTTCCTTGGAAAGATAAAGAAAGCGTATTTTTGATACTGTACTGCCTTGATGACTCTTTTTTGCGATTTTGTTTTCCATCGTTTCCCAATTTTCACTTAAAAATAACAATTTGCTTTCGATTCACTGAATCATAGGAACTCTTTGCAAAGCTGAACGCAAATCAAAAGACAATTAATTTTAATTGACTCAAAATACATAATAATATACATGTCGTTCTCAAGACAAACAACATGAAAACGAGTATGGCGTACAAATATTTTACTCGAGGCCAGACTCGGTGACGCATTACAAAGTTGGCGGTCTTGTAAACTCAAAACGCATTTATGTTACAAATAATCAAACGACACTTCAAACAACGACTACTGCTCTCAAAACCATTCCAAAGCGAGTGCTCTTTCAACAGAGCACAATGACGGACGTCATCAGAAGGCAGTATTTCAATCAGTCCTTTTTCTTGTTTTGTTCAAAGTTCATTTCGTCTGACGTTCCTGTAATAAATCCTGCTGGTGGTGCAGGCCTGGCCTCCTTTGGTCTCCAGTAGACCCAGAAGACGCCATCTTGCGCTGGATAACCAACCGATTCTGCTCTTCTTCGCTGCACTGGTGGAATAACGCGTAGCCTTGATAGAATCTCTCGCCCTTGCCTTTCCCATTCTTCCCTCGAAATCAGCGTTTCTGCTGTCTCCGTTGAGGTTTGAACACGATTCCCTCGGCTAACAGCGACACCCATTGCTGTTTCACTTTAAAGGCGATTTGAAGTTAACTTAAATCTCCCTTTCAAAGTGTCCAACAGGGTTCACCAAATTGTTTTTACTCACCGCCTTTACCTCATTAATAGCCCTTGAACGCTGCTGATGTCACTATTTCCATGGCAACATCTTCAGTGTCATTATATAACACATAAATTCAGCGTATCGCGCAGCCGCGTTTCCACTTCCACAATCAGTCACGTTTCAATGGATGTGTTTACTCGGTAATTACGCTATCCGCTGACATCACCATGGCAACATATTCAATGTCGTCAGTATATAACACATAAATTCAGCGTAGCCGTGTCTCCAATTGCTCACTCAGTCACGTTTCAATGGATGTTTCCACGCGGTAATCACGCCAGTCCAAAAAAGTAAACGAGGAGAGGGGTTTGGGGCTCAGTAAGAAGTGAAGTATTTTTCATATTGAAGTACCATTTTTCAATTTAAAAATAAAAACTATAACAAGTTGAAGAATCTGATGGGCCATCTACTGGACCGATTTTGTCCCAAATAGGACAGTGCATGCGTCAATCTTGTAATTGGACTTATTATACGGCTAGCTCAGTCCGTGAGTGGGCAAGATAAACCGAATCCTGCGCTGTGATTGGCTACCCGAGCGGGCAAGATGGCGCTATCTTGCCCGCTATGAGCCTCGACTCCATGTCGGTCCATAAACACGCAAACAAGAACTTGTCCAATATCCAGCCATCTTAACCAAACAAGCTTGGTCAATAACCCATATGTAACGCGTCATTTTGCGAGCAATCTTCTTTCGACAGATGAAATGAAATTTTGTTACAGTTTTGATTAATTGGTAACAGGACCTCGTGCCGTCCAATTCTGTCTTTAATCATACTCACGCTTAAACATGATTACAGACCAAATTTAACTCCACTCAGTCCTTTCATGAAAACAGTATCCACCATTGAAACCCATCAAGGATGCAGCAGGCAACAAGCTAACGAGGCACCAAGATCAGATGTCTAGATGGGCAGGGCATTTTTCTGGCCCTCTAAATCGACCTCCACCATCAGAGGTTACTGACATCCCTAATACTCCGGCTTTTGACTGAAATGTCAACACTGCTGAACCCACCAAGAAATCAAATGCGCAGATGACAAGAAAAAGAACAATAAAGCTCCAGGCCCTGACGGAATAACAGCAGAGATTTTAAAGGCTGATCTTGACACCTCAGCACAGATGCTGTATGAAGTCTACGAAAGCAAATGGGAGAGTTAAACTTTCCCGAAAGACTGGAAAGAACGTGATCTTGTGAAGATCCCTGAAAAGGGTAACTTAGCTGACTGCTCCAACTATAGAGGCATCACTAAGCTTTCTGTCCCAGGCAGGCAGGCAAGATCATCAACAGGGTCGTCCCGTCCAACGACTTAGTGCTGCTCTTGAGACATAGTCTGTAGCTATCATGTGGGACCAACGCATGGGCTTCAGAAGGAATAGATCATGCACAGACCATATCGCTGCTTTACGAATTATTGTCGAACATTCTTTGGAGTGGAACTCATCTCTGTATGTCACCTTCGTAGATTTCGAGAGGGTGTTTGATAGTGTGGACCATGCTACACTTTGGATGATCCTTTGCTTCTATGGTGTACCCAAGAAATTTATATCCCTTATTAAAGCATCATTCAGTGACTCTAAGATCAGAGTGGAATACATGAATGCTAAGTAGTTCTGTAGAAGTCTGTTAGTAATGCAATGTATTGTACGTTGTTGTAAGTAACTGTTGTTATTTAGAAATAAAAAGAAAAGAAAGAAAGAAAGAAAAAAATGATCAGAGTAGTCCATGATGGAGAGCTTTCAAATCCATTCCCGGTAAAAACCGGTGTTCGACAAGGCTGCCTCCTGTCTCCTTTGCTTTTCCTGTTGGTTGTTGAGTGGATATTGCAGACCACTACAGAGGCTGCAAGAACTGGTTTCCAGTGGACTCTCACATCTCAACTGCACGACTTAGACTTTGTTCACGACATTGCTCTACTCTCTCCTGCTTGCGTGCACATGTAAAGGTCCAAGCACTAGCTTCAATGGTAAAGCTGACAGATTTGAACTTCCAAAAGCACTAAGACTAAGACCACGAGAATTAACAATGTGAGCCCAAGCCTTATCACATTGGAAAATGAAGGCCTGGAAGACGTATCTTCCTTCACCCACCTACATGTAGGCAGTGTGATATCTACAGATGGCGGCTCCGAGCAAATGCTCAGACAAGCATTGGTAAAGCTAGATCTACTTCTACTACTAGACCAAACTAAGAATTTTCAATAGTAACATCAAAGCAGTTGTACCGTCTATGGTGCTGAGACCTGGAGAAAGACCAAGCAAATAACAGACAGGGTCCACTGAGGCACTTGTCAACAGATGCCTGCGCTTCATCCTAAGAATCAGATGGCCTTTGGTAATCCGCAATGAAGACCTGTGGGAGATTACCAACCAGGAAAGGATGGCTAGCCAAATACGCAGAAGAAAGTAGAGATGGATTGGACATACGCTCTGGAAACCCCATGTCTGTGTGACAAGGCAAGCGCTATTTTGAAACCCACAGGGCTGGAAGAATCGGGGTTGCCCCAAACTGACCCGGAAACGTTCAGTGGACCAAGAACTACGTTAATCTAGATCTTGTAGCAACTAGAATGTTTCTCCTTTATTCCACGTTTTTGTGTGCCGGCTACCTCTGGGAATTACGTAACACACACATTATTACTTACCTGATCATTATGCATGATTTGATGTTTATTTTTTACCAGTGCTTGTAAGCGACTGTTGGTTTGTTTTCCCGGTTTCTGCCTCGTATTGGGGGTTAGATTTTCACCGTTGTGAGGTTTCGAATTGTTTTTGCCAAGAGATTTATCCCTTTGGACTCGCCACAGTTGGTAAGTTTATTTTTCTCCATTATTAGTTTTGTAGTTATATTTCTTGTACTTAGGTATTTTGTCTTCTTTAATCTTCAATTGAATCACATCGCATTACTTCAGTTATACTCACTCGCTCTTTCACTCTTGCGTGCTTATTCACACAACAATTAAACTGTGCATTCAAACTTTGGCGTTGTTTCATGTAGCAGGTACCTACAGATCTGATGGGCAGAAAATTGCTAGACAAGCCCAAGATCGTTCTGAATGGCGTGCTTTAATGGATGCCCGATGCTTCCCATAAGAGCCACGGGTGAATGACGATGGGTCCTTTTAACATTATTTGCAAGAATCAACTAATTGATGAAGGCAAATGATTTATACCGCTTTTTTCAGGCGATATGGTTGCCTTATCTTTTATGCAGAAATTGTTCTGTCAAGAAAAGTAAAGGCACAGCTCTTAAAGTTCGGGTAAGCTCACAGGTCTCGGTGGTTAACTCAGGTTTCTGAGCGGCTCCTAGCTTTGCTACTCCTCTCTGGATGGGATGATAGTCCATCACAGGTTACTCCACAGCACTCTGTCAAGTTGCCACAACAATTCACCAGCAGCCATTTATACACCTGGACGGAGAAAGGCACTGTGAAAGTAAAGTGTCTTACCCAAGAACACAACGCAGTAACCGCGGCCAGGGCTAGAACCCAGACCACGCGATGAATAAGTGTTCGAATAGACCTTTTTACCGATACGGCGGCCATCTTGAATTTTATTGTTTTGACTGAGAAATTATGGGCTGCCGAGGGGGTAATCGCTTGAAAATGTATCGCATACACAGCTTTCAGGATAAATTTTTACTGCTTGTCTCTCATATTCCATAACAAATATTACAAGCGTTACATCTTTCCGTCACGATATTTGGCAGTTGTTCCTATGGTTATCGAAAAATTATTGTTAAAAGTTATCACGCCACAGTATTCTTTTTAATTATTTCTCATCTGCCCCCTGGGCATCCCATAATTTCCTCGGAATTCAGGATGGCCGCCGTATCGGTAAAAAGGTCTATTGTTGTTCTTTCCTCTCATCACACTAATGAGGAAATCTTGGAAACTAATCGTGTGAATTTTTTCAATGATGATAAATACGTTTGGTGGATTTTTCGTTTTGATTTTGTGAAGTTAACTACACGTTAAATTGCCTCGATTAGCTCTTTCTATTGATCGTGGTGCTGCTACTTTGAATGTTGTGATGAAACTATGAGCGCAGCTGCGACGAGCCGTGTGGGCAAATTCGTCACTAGGCCTCGCCGGCCAGAAAAAATCGAGCACCTCGACCCTATTCAGACCGTGATTTACAGTTGAGGCTTCAGGCGGACAGTGGGGTCTGATTCCAACACCTCCGGCTCACAAAATATCCAGTACGTCTAAAAAATGTTTCTTTGAGACAAGCAACAAGGGACGAGGACGACATATCATGTGGCAATTACGTCATGAGATCCAAACAGCCGCCATCTTGGATTATCGACTCCTTATAAAATGTCAGAAAGCCCCCCAATTATAAATTAATTATTAATTTATTAATAATTTATTAATTAATTTATTATTTATTAATTATTAAATTATTAATTAGTGTTAATTATAAACTCGACTCAGAACTAATAAACGCCAATAAGACAATGCTAATATGTTTTGAAGATGTAAAAAAATAATTGTATTAAAGTTAAATTTTGTTAAGAAACCAAAATCGTGCTTGCGCTTGTGAAAGTTTTGGACACATATGTGCGCTTTAAGCGGGTCTTATACCTTAAAAATATATGTATTGTTTTATAAAACAACTCTGTGAGGCAGTTTTGGTACCGCGTTAAAGGACCTCGCACCTTGACTTCAAAACTAAGCTTCTCCAGGTCACATGCCACAATAGTTAATAAATAACTAGCTCCTAAGTGTTAACAAGTAGTGTTAATACTAAACTCGATAACGTGCTAATCAATTGTTCGAGAAGCATGGAATTAAGTTCACCCTGTCCATTAAGAAGTTGTTCAGGGGACAAAAACTCCGAAAACAGTGTTTTGAGGGGTTTTTCTTCGTGAAAATGGGAAAAAGTTTATTAATATCGACTTATATTAACTGAATAACAGGAAAACCATTTCATAAATTGCAAATTTTAGAGGTTTACGACCTAGACAATTGTGTCGTTTACCAATCTTGAAAATTTGAAAACATTCGGTTGAAACCCAATGGAGATATTGTGTTTGAAATATTGGTGATCTATCTGTTTGGTCGTTTTGAGAACTGCTTGGACTGTAAAGAACC
The DNA here is from genome assembly GCA_964020085.1 of Micromussa lordhowensis. Taxonomy (NCBI): domain Eukaryota; kingdom Metazoa; phylum Cnidaria; class Anthozoa; order Scleractinia; family Lobophylliidae; genus Micromussa; species Micromussa lordhowensis. The sequence continues at coordinate 12,387,617 of OZ026607.1, forward strand.
GTTGCTATAGGCGTTGCTATGTTACAATATAGCTACCAGTGTGCAGATTTCTTAATTTAAATATAAATCAAGGAGTAATTACAGGAAAATCGTTTCAGAATACGTTTTGTAAATGCTCAGAGATGTTGAATCTTCATGTTTCGAAAGAATTTGTGTTTTTGGAGAAAAATTTGTATCTGACGGTATAAGATCCCCTTAATGGCTCCCTTCTTATTGTTTCCTACAGTATGTTAAACTTATGGATTTTCACAAAAGAAGTTCTCAAAATACTTTTTGTAATTTCGAAATATTTTATAGATACGATTAGTTAGTAACTGGACCTCGTGTCGTACAATTCAGAGAGTAACCATGCTCGTAATTTCAAATCGGCTTCGCGCATCGCGCTTGTCCAAGTTTGAAATTACTCGCGCGATTACTCCCTGAATTTTACTCCACTTGGTCCAGTTACTGTTACAAATTCAGCACAGGCACTTTCCTTTCAGCCCTCCCCTCCCCCACCCCCACCTCCTATCCCTCCACCCCCCGGTCTGAATAGGGTTAATAGAGATTTTGTTCCTTTGTCATTTCTGAGGTACCTGGTTTTAGCATGAGGTAACAGAAAATTCCAGTCCATTGTAGTTGTTGTCAATAGATTCGCAATTCCAGACATCTGTGATGATCTTTAGGAGATATCCATGTTTATATAGTGTTCTGTCTGGAGATAAAACACTTTGAATATCTGACCACCCAAGTTATACCTAAAATCCAATGAAACAAGTTTTGCGCGATATCAAAATAATTTTCCGGTGATAAACACAAAAAACGTGACGCCTAAGGGGTTTGCAAGAGAAACCTAATGACATTTAACTTGTTGACCTAAGGCATTTAATATATCTTGCAATAAAACGAAGTTTATGTGAACACAGATAAAAAATTTCCGGGAAATTCACAAGCGCATATCTTTCAATATTGCTTACTTAAATTTATGCTACCACTGAAAACAAAAAACAAGACGTTCCGTAATAGAGGTTATTAAGCATAAAATTTTAAGCAATTTTCTCAATATTAAGTCAATAAAACGCGTGTGTTTTGAGTTCTGAAAGAGTTTAATTTTAAGTTTTTCGTCTAACATTAACAAGCTAATTCAGTCCGTTGGTTGAGTGGAGTGTACCACGTTTTATTGAAATTCAAGCGAGGTTGTTTTGTTTGTTTCGAGCCTAGATTCTTTTAGAGAGGGCTTCTTTTGTTCTGTAGTTTTTGTAAATAGTTGCGACAAATCGTGTACTGTATCAAAACGACTTTCAACATTCAGGTTTGTACGTCAACGCAAAACAAGTTTCGATAAGTCCTCTTGCACTGCTGTTTACGTCCTAATTGTAAAGGACGAAAAATGCGACTCCTAAAAGCATCACGAATCAAAGTGCAATTATTCAATTCTTATTTGTTCTTCCAGCCTGTTATTCTTAATTAATTTGAAGAGCTTTAAGATGTAACACGTATCGGCTAGGTACATTTTCAACAGTAATACTGATCGTTAAGTTATTTTCAATCGCTCTGTGGTTTCAGACTTCTGCTGCAAATTCACGGCTATGTCATTTTCATATTTTCGTTGTCAACCATTCCTTGCATGTGTCGCTTAACCATCACTTTTGCCATATTAATGATCTCTTTGCTTGATAACGTTGAAGTGCATAAACATGAAAATTTTAACCATTTTCTAAAACGTACAAAACATATGCAGTGGCATCATCCGTCTTTTTTTACTTCATTGCTTCCTTTGTCCAGTTTCTCCGCATTTGGCCACGAAAACCTCCGAGGCGTCCAGTGAATCCAAAGTTTATTTTCATCGATGTGTTCCGCTGACTGTGTCTTTTCGTGTTTGATAAATGCTGCTTTTCTGCGACAGGTTGGCGATGAGATATTTATATGCGGTAGAACCTTTTCCAGTTTCATTCTCCGGTTCTTGCTGGGCAATTCGCCACTGGAACAACTCGTTTCGTTCGTTCTACTTGGTGCAGAGCCCATTGTTTACTAGCGTCTAAAGCTCAAATTAACAACGCCTCATCGAGAGATCGACCGGCGAATTCGTTTTTTTAAATGTTGTTTACGAAAACCCAATGCCAGACGAATAAATTGCAGAATATATGCATGTTTCTAGATTATCTCGCGTTACTTTAGCAGCACTTACAGCGGTCTCTTGGCAATAATTTACCGTTTTCGATGAATTAATTTTTTCCCCAAAGAATTCATTAATTTTCACTTCATCGCGGCAAAACTAGATAACACTTTTTCGGCTAGTCCGTGAAAGTTAAAAATCAAACCTTTCTCTATGCTTTACTGATACGTTTTAATTTCAAACGGTTAGCGTCGAAGGTTACTTTAGTACACGTTAGCGCTGGTGGTTAATTCTTTATGAGTTCCAGCTGAGCAAGCAGGTGAAAATTATAAGCTACTGTTACAAAACTCCACTTGGCAGGCATACGAGTTAACATGTGATCGAATAACGTCATCTGTCCATAAAATTTTCTCATTTAAATATCACGAAAGCATCTACACGACTACAGGCTATGAGAAAAAAAAGAAAATTATCACACTAATCATGGCATAAAAATTACAATTTCCTCGATTGTGATTGGTTTAAAACACTCCTATTTTCCACTAATTCACTGCCAAGTTGTTATCGGACAGTTTGTTATTGGACAGTTTGTTATCGAATAGTTCAATAAGCCAATCACATTCAAAAATTGTAGTTTAAATCAACCAATCTCAATTTGAGAGCGACATGAAACAATTTGTCAGTCTTTTAATGCACATTTCCCTTTCTTTTATAACTTGGCTATTCTTCTTTTCTCGGAAATTGTAATTTTTATGATTAATTGGTAATAAGGCTTCGCGTCGTCCAATTCGGTCTGTAATCATACTCGTGATTAACAAATCGGACTCCTGCTGCGCGGTCATCCGATTTTGTTATCACTCGTATGATTAGACCGAATTGGACTCCACTCAATCCTATTACCATTACTCAATATAGTTTTTGCCCTTGACATAACACCAATCATCAAGAACAGGTGCCTAAATTTATAATTTGTCGAGTTACAGAAAAGGCAATAGAATTAACATATGGGATCTGTAAACTCTTAACGGCCAGAATTGAAACGAAGTATAAAACCTTGTCTAACGCAATGTACGCGAACTGTAAGCCTCCTTCACACTAGGGACATAAGGGCATAATCGCTTTAAATAAGCAATGCGAACATGGACATAAAGGGATAAGGAAAAGATCAGTTTTTTTCCTTATGTCGTTGTTGTCATGCCGTTAGGTCAATATGTCAGGATGTTCGTACTGCAAACATAAGGTCGTTCTTATGCAACTATTACCGGTCATTTTGGATTTGTGTTTGAAAACAAAACTCGGGCAGGGAAATCACATGATTATCGAGAGGTCATCGTTTTCACAAAGCTCCGTTTTCAAATGCCTCGTCCGCACGCATCCGGATATCTTTGAATCCGCAACTTTTTATTTCCGAAATTAAAAAAAATTCCCGTCCACACGTAGCGTGTTCATGGAGAGCGGATTCAAAAATGTCCGGATTCGCTGCCGAATTCGCCGGATGCGTGTGGACGGAAGCCGTATCCGGAAAGAAAAAGTTGCGGATTTAAAACGAAATGCCGGCGTTTTCAAATTTCTCAGGTTTGAGGAGCGTTTTCTGAAAGCTCCGTTTTCGTGACGGATTAGTGTGAACTTTAGGCCTAACCGTAGAAATAAAGCTGCGTTTTCAAATTCCTCAGGCATAGAGTAGTAAATAAGGCCTAACTTATCAAAGTTGAAATAAATCAAACAATGTAGCTTGAACTTTGGCGTTTTTTCGTGGCAAGTACAATTCGTAAACCAGATCTCCAAAATAAGAGAATTCGAAATTAACTGAATCATCATTCTTATAAATAAATAAATAGTTATACTACTTAAACGGACCGATAAAAGTTCTCGGATATCTTTTAGTTCTCATGAGATTATTGAATGGTCGAGAAGAAGAAGGTCTAAGATTGTACATCGAAGCTCGCGTCAATTAGAAAGTGTAGTTTGGTTGGCTAGCGACATGCGTACAGTGCTTGATTGGATGAACTGTTAGGATATATGATTTTAAGTGCTCTTTTTTGCACGGACTCCATTCTATCTGACAGATAGTCAGGAATGTCTTGCCACACCTGTTCTGCATATTCTAAAATCGATCTAACACCACTTCTGAAGACGTCAGCTCTCGTTAATAATCTAACAGCATATAGTTTCTTTGATGCTTTAGCGGTAATATAGTCAACATTGAAGTTCCATTTCAAGTTCTCATTAATGATTACTCCAAGCAATTTATATGATGATATTCTTTCTACAATTTGGTTTCCTATATACAGGGGTCTCATTATAGTGTTCGGGTTTCTCATAAAGTTCACGGAATCTCCTTACATTTGTTCGGATTTAGCCTCATACTTTGTGCTATACAGTAATTATGTTATATATCTCTAACAGCAAAATCAAGCAGGCTAGTCGAGTTACGTGGTATTACTTGAAAAACGGTCGTGTCGTCAATATACTTCAATCTTGAGTGCCAATATAACATAACTTATTATACACTCAACAAAATATCTTGTTTCTGATTGGCCAATGGCGAATGCATAAATAGGTTATAGAGTGCAATCCAGGTTATAGAGTGCAATACGGAAGTTGCTATGGAAACACCGTTGAAGCGCCAAATTTCAACACCAAAGTGAAAAAAAAAATGGCTGACAGTCGGTTTGCTTTGTCAAACCAAAACAATCTGTTAAGGGATATTCAGAAAGCGCTCCAGGGCACTCTTAAAACGACTCAAGCTCCCAGCCTCAACAACAGAACCTGGTAGACTATTCCAGTGCCGTATGATACGGATAGAAAAAGGATATTTATATGGATTACACTTTGCTGGTTTAAGATAAAGCTTGTACGGATGGTTAGCGCGGGTTGAATTGCCCCGCACTTGGTGAATTCAAAAAGAGTTTAGTTTAGTTTGTTCATGTCAAATACGATCTTGTAGTATTCAGCTAAAGAAAGAAACAGTCTGCGTGACCGCCAATCACCAAGTAGTCTATTAATCATTATGGCAAAAAGCGTAATTCCAAGTTTAGTTCCCAGTGGGACACCACCATGGGTGTGACGTCATGGAGATAAGGAACTACCGAGTTCGGTTGGTCAGAAAAGCTCTTATCCAGACACACAGAGTCTGATCGACATTCAAGGAATGTAGTTCTTGAAGGAGGAGAATGTGATCGATTCTATCGAACACTTTTGAGACGTCAGCAAAAATATGCGAGCACAGCAGTTTCCTGTGTCAACTGCCTCGTGTATCGCATAGAGTAAATAAGCAGCTGGTTAGCGCTATCGGTCTGAGGTCGGACTTGTTATCTTGAGGGGGAGAGATCTTTGGTACTAGTATAATTATTGACTTTTTTAAAGAATCAGGTAGGAACCCTTCCCGCAATGATTGATTGTAGATATCCTTTACAATAGGTGTAAACTCAGGGGCGAATTCTTTGAGTAGTATGTTACCAATGCAGTGTGGTCCTCTTGCTTGGTTTGTGGCCAACTTACATAGATCAGACAAAACCCCTCTCTCCGAGACAAATAATTCATTAGGAATGACATTTGGAGAAGATTCGATTGAAACTAAGGGTCAAAGTGCTCAGTTATATGCTGACAAAAAAGTCATTGATTTGGGATGCTAGGTCAGCGGTGTCTGAAAAGCCATCGTTAAGGAATTGATGGTACCATGTTTGTTTGTTGGGACCCAGCTGACCAGTTAGTGACTTGATTTGCTGCCAGCCTTTTTTTAGCGTTGCTTTGAGCAAGGTGGTTGATTTTTTCGTTGTAATAAAGGGATTTTGTGAGTTTGATGTCACGTTGGACCTTGTTCCTTCAAAATTTGGGAGTCCTTCCCGTGTTGAATAAACGTAGACTGACGTTTCGAGAATTTGATGTTATTCGTAATCCAAGGCTTAACAGATCTTCAAGGGAAATAATTGTCCATGGCAGAGGAAAGCTCTTGTGATATATAAGATGTCGAATGTTTTTTTGTGCACAAGAAGGGGCAGAGAAAATCTCCGACCAGCCTTTCCCAGTCATTCAACTGCCAAAGACTCTCCAATAACTAGCTCGGCACTGCCTAATCCTGATCTTATGGATAGAATCTTGTTTGGGCGGGGGTGTTACCATTGTGCGAGCTAGTATTGTGTAATGATCGGATGCGGCTGCCACTTTGGGAAGCCTCTGGAGATGGAAGAGGTGGGGCCTATTGGTGCAAAACCAATCCAGTATGCCAGTCATTCTTCATTCCGAATAACTCTAATATTAGACACCTTAAGATACCCCGATTTTCACGCACGGGTACGGCTAGCGCCATTTTGAATTCATTAAATGACCACGTGATCGTGTCCTTCCCGTAAAAGCTACACGTTTTCCCGGGGTAATCGGTGGTCTACCCGTATGTTAGCGCCGGGTGAAAATGGAGAAACGGGTAAGTTTTTATGGCCTTTATCTTTGCTTATTAGACCAGAATGGTATCCAGATTCTTACATTAACACTTGATTTTCTGATTTGAAGCGCTTTGGGATTACGAAAAAGTTTTTTTGAAGCACAAATGTGGAGAAATTTTGCATCTCTTTTGCGCAACATTTTTGCCCAGATCGTACCCGATGTGACCCGGTGTATCTTAAGTTTGATTGGTTTCCCGTGTAACCGAGTACGGGTACGGGTGATCTGACCCGTACCCGTACCCGGACCTTTGGGAAGCCTCGGGAGATGGAAGAGGTGGGGCCTATCGGTGCAGAACCAATCCAGTATGTCAGTCATGCTTTATTCCGAATAACTCTAATATTGCTTCGACGCTACCTCTCGCGATAGAGGCACAGCAAACAAATGTTCGACTAAGGCCATTCGTGGACTAGCTTCAAAGTATATAGGTGACCTAATTTCTCTTCAACCTATTGTAGCTCCAGGTATAGCCTACGATCTAGTGTTGAACTCCTTTTAAAGCCTCCGGCTGTCAAGACTCTTGTTAGTCTTGGAGATAGGACTTTTATGACCGCAGCACAAAAACTTAAAAAAATTTAATTAATGACTTAATCAATGAACATTGCATTCATAATGTACTTTATTTTATTATATTTATCTATTTATTTTTTTGATACTCTTCGGGTATCCAGAGAATTTGTTAATACAACAATTGTTTGACCGAGCGAAGCACGAACATATCCGATCGACTCAAGAACGATACGATGACAAGCTGAGAAAGCTAAGAAACTGGGAGCGAGCAAGATCTATAATATATTGCTCCTCCATTAATCCAATAGAATTAGTAAGCAACTTAAAAAATATAAGCTTTTTAAATACTCTATTTTTAAATAACTATGTTATGAATCTATTGAGCTATGAAATAGTTATCATTTCTATTTTTGTTCATAATAAAATCACTTCCATCTACTTGTATCAAGATGTGGAGAGAAATCGCAGATTGTTGCAGCCTAGAAAATATTTTCATAGATCTGAAGGCTACTTGTTTTCACTCAAGACACATACCAATATCCATTTGAGAACAATACGCAAATAAAATTAGTAAGCAAATTAAAAATATAAGCTTTTTAAATACTCTATTTTTAAATAACTATGTTATGAATCTATTGAGCTATGAAATAGCTATCGTTTCTATTTTAGGTCATAATAAAAGCAATTTAATCTACTTGTATCAAGGTGGTGAGAGAAATTCCAGACTGTTGCAGCCTAGAAAGTGTCTTTTAGATCTGAAGATTACTTGTTTTCAAACAAGACATACCTATATCCATTTGAGAACATTAAGCCAATAAAATTAGTAAGCAACTTAAAAATATAAGCTTTTTAAATACTCTATTTTGAAATAACTATCTTATGAATCTGTTGACCTATGAAATAGCTATCGTTTCTATTTTAGGTCATAATAAAAGCAATTCAATCTACTTGTATACAGGTGCCGAAAGAAATCCCAGATTGTTGCAGCGTAGAAAATATCTTTTAGATCTGAAGATTACTTGTTTTCAAACAAGACATACCTATATCCATTTGAGAACAGCTGCAACATACGGCTTACGTTGTAAGCCTTAAACTTCGATGCTGTTTTTTCTTTACCTTTTTTATCGCAGTGGTCTTAAACTGCTCCCTTAGAATTTCATTAAAAAGCATCTCCGTAATAAACTTAAGCAGCATGAAACTTTCATATAAAAACGCTTTCGATAAACTTCTTAATTTTGCTGCTTCTAAGCGCCGCTAAAGTTCACAGGAGGCGACATCTAAGTTTACACTTTTTGTGACCCTCACGGTCATTCTCGGGATCGTCGTCTATTAAGATGGTGGTCGAATTTCCATCGGCTAACGATTGCGCTCCACTGCTCACATTAGGCTGTGACGTAGCTACAGGGTTGTCTCCATGGTGATTCCCAGGAAAAGAGTCCTCTTTTTTACAATCAGTTCCCACTGATTGGTTTGCATTTGCAGCTGCGCCGGCAGGCAGGGCGCTATCCGGAATCGCATCCTCTCTGGAATGTTGTGCCTTCCTGTGAGGAGACTCCTTGCTGCAAGGAGAGGGAGCACACGGCAACGAACTGCTGGAGCCACATCTGGGGCTAGCCAAGGGAGGTCTATCGGTAACCTTCGAGGAAGCGATGCTTTGTGAAACATTGATACTTGGTTCCACAGCTAACTTTGGCTCCTCTGGAGTCCTGACCAGCAAAGACAAAGAAGTTCCTGAGCTCTTTGCCAGAGGAACTCGATGTGGTGCGACATCCCCATAACCAGATACCTTCAGCTGTGATTCTGGTGGTGCGCCACACAGTGGATCAAAATCGCACATGTCGTTGGGTGGGTTCACCTCTTGCCACAATCGACCTTGTGCTGCATTTGGCACTGCACGAGTCATTGGGCTGGAATTTCTAGAAGTTATACTTCTAATATTTCTCTGCCCCGTTTGCTTTGATGCCTCATCGGGCTTGTGTGACGTGACCCCTGATAACGCCTTCCCAAAATTACTGACAGTAGTGCTGTCTTGAACAATCGCGACAGCATCAAGAGGTGCAATAGCTTCTTGTGCAGTGCCATCTCTCACAGAGGCAACAGTTCCCATTGCCGCGTTGTCCACAGTTCCAATATCGTTGGAACATCCAATACGCCCTGCAACTCTTTCACCAGTGGACGATCTGCCAGGTGCACTCCCTTCAGTTCTGGGGTGGTTACTCATGTGAGAACTGCTTATTAATCCATCTACGTTTTGAGCAGGTTTTTGTTCAGGCACTGAAAAGGGTAATGAAGCAGTCGACTTCTCCTGAACTGGACATTCTTCTTGAGACGGGTGGGGCAATAACTCGGTGGCTCCGAAGGAACTTGGATTTTCCGTAGGAAGTCCTGAACTAGTATCGTTATTCTCCTGGGGCCCTGGAAAGAGTGGACCATCCCGACTACCAGCAGTGCTCGGAGTTCTGAAAGAAATAATATATAGATTTAGCCAAGACTAAAAGCGGAGCTCTTGATTACAACAAGTTAACCATTAAGTCGACAACGCGGCAGAGGTTAATTCGCACCGAAAATTTGCCTTTGTACGTACCCCCTCCTTCTCCCTTAAGGACTGGTCAAAACGTATGGGGGGGTGTGCGTGGGTCGGTGCAGAGCGGAGGGGGTGGGTCATCAGTTTCTGAGCAGGGTGGGTCGTTCAATTTTCATTTACCCCATGCGGGTGGATCATGCTGTTTTATAACAGGAATTGGCACACATTTGATACAATCAGTTCCATAAGACGAAACGTTTTCGAGCCGTGGCTGGTGTACAATAGAGATGACAGTTTCGTACATTGTAAAATCTGTACAAAAGCTAAGAAGTCTAACGGAATGAGCAAGGGATCCCAGGGCAGAAATGTTCAAAATACTGCCCTCTTTTCACTTGCTGGTCTTCAAAAACACCAAATGGTCAACTTGCGTCAACATGCTATTGTCCCCAAGGGTACGGGACACATGTTCATGGACCTGGGACTCTCACTCTTGGGCCTGGGACTCGTAGTTTGCTGGCTCTGTGAGTCCCAGGATTCACTGCAGCCTTTTCCAGATGGATCACTGTTCCACGTGTAGTGAGGCCACGCCAAGTGTAAAAGGTTTACGGTCAGGTTTTTACGGACATGGCTTAAAGTTTCAAGGGTAAAGGAAAACAATATTATTTTTAGATGATTTTCAATCTAAAATGTAAGAAATACTACAACTTCGTACTCAAAATGTGATTTGTTGGATTATGCAACCAAAAATTCATGTTTTATAGGGGGTGGGTCATGTGATTTTCAACCTTCAGTTAGGGGTGGGTCACTCCGTTTTGTGCCACACGGAAGGGGTGGGTCATGCGTTTTCTAACCACCACATTTTCAAATGCTCCGGCCCACCCCCTCCCCCTCCCTGTACTTTTTGACCAGTCCCTTAGAGTTAAGACGTGAGACTGTTGACAGTTCCTTATATTCCTTACCCGGGTGTTCCTGGGGCCACATTGATCATGGGACGGTCACCCACACATGCGTTACCGCCAGTCACGGTTACATCAAAATTACTCTCGCCAGGTGGCCCCGACTGCTGAGGTACACTACGGATAAAAGATAGGACAGCCTTAAGTCTTCCAACCATTAATCATACATGTTCTGCTACTCTTCATTTCTTGTGGGAAATCTTCAGCTACAGTATCAACCAACCAACCATGTTCAGTTTCAAATTGAAATTAAAATTTAATCAACGAATTGGGCTCTCTAGTATTTTTTTTCCGTTAAAAAACACGCTCTGGGTTTGTTTTAGAAGATCGTGAAATGTCAGTTTAATGAGAGGCACCTCTCCGGAGAGCCTTCAAGAAATATTGCCCAGTGAAAGGAGGAAACGAAGAAGTCGGCAGAGCCAGACAGCTCTCAAGGGAGAAAGAGACGGTGATAGTGGATAGCTCACTGGTTACTAACAGAGAAAGAAAAGAAGGGTAGAAAATAGAGAAAGAGAGGATGAACGCACACTGGAGAAAAAACTTCAGGGGTATGGAGTAACATCTAAGCCTCCACTATTGCGCATGACCGAGATTGATGGGGAGAGTCTAACCTCGCACCCGGAGTCTTCGTTCACCTTGCCCAGCGGTCGGTGGGAAACGAGCGACCCTAAAGAAGCCAGAAAATATCTGACTTCCGAAAATATCCGAATTGCGTAGGCCTAGCTAACAAACACGTTGGTGAATCAAGACGCTGGTGCTCTACTTCCGCTAATTTCCATTGTTTTTAAGACCAATCAAAATTAAAACTGTTACGGAACGGAACTCTCATTTCGTCGAGCTTGCACAGACTCGGGGAACGAGATTGGAGAAAGTCAATCTCCTGCCCTATTCCTCTCTCGAGGAAAAGGAAATGATGTTGATAAGAGGCAGCTACGATGAACTAGCTTCGCATCTAGGCAGAGTAAAAATACTTCCAGTCACTTCATGCTACAGGGTAAGGCGAGGTGGCTTAGTGGTTGGTGTGCTGTGGATCTAGTGGACCGAGTTTTAACCCAGCATGGGTCACCGAGTTGTGTTCTGAGAAAGACGCTTTACTTTCACAGTGCCTCTCTCTTTCCAGGGCGGGGTTGTTTAAAAGCCGGTTTTGTTTTCCACTTTTGTGTAGTTTGAGATTATTCAAACTCAAAACTGAGGGACAAACAATAAACCTTGCCATAAAGTTACAAAACTGACATAAAAATTCTTGCTTATCCTGGGTGAGCTTAATCGGGCTTTGAATAACCCGGCCCAGATTGGTGCAATGGGATTACTGCGCATTTTGCACAAAAGAGACTAGAGTCATTGACTACAAAATTATACTAAAAGACTTCTATTTTTCTTCTTCGCGCAATTGTTATTTAAACCCCATTGCAGCTTCAAAATTTAAATAACAAAGAAAAAAAAATAAATAGGGTAATTGTAGTGAAATAATTACACCGAGCAAATCTGCTATCACCGATGCAGGTTAACCCTGTGATAGACTAGCATTCCATCCAACAGGGGGAAGAGATCCTTCTAGATGCTGTGCGCTACAGAACAACCTACGGGCCTGCCAGGCTCATAAAACAGACTTTGGCTTTTACCATGGCAACCTTAGTTCATGCTACAGACACTGAACTGTAGCTCCACTTACACAGCAGTTGAATCTTGTACATTTACCACAGCACCAGGTCCCACAGCAGCATTTCCACCAGTGATGTTTGCGGTGGTAATTTGCTGATTAAGGACTACTTGGTTTGCATTGAGTTGAACTGAAAGAAAAATCAACGTGTTTGATAAATACAATACAAAATAGCTATAGGCCGATTCATGCTGACGTCATTGTTTACATTTTTGCTCATTTGCATACGGCTTTACGTACAGAAGGAAACATAGTAAATGGTTTGAACCCAGGAGTATCAGTAGTTCGTATAGTATGATCGTCTGGGTGAGTGTAGTTCTGAGAAGAACTGTTGTTGGTGACTGACGTTTCGACAACCTGAGCGGAAGTCATCTTCAGAGTCAAGTGAATAGTGTTTGTCAGTCGATGATGTTATAAGTTTGGTCCGTTGAAAGTGATTGGTCACTTTAGCCATGATGGTATTGGCTGAAAGACTCGTGTAAAGTTTGTCATCAGTCATTGGTCAGTTTCGATCCGTCTTTTGTTAGTCAAATTCCTAACGTTGAGGTCCGTGTATAGTCAGTCAAATTAAGTCGGTCTGTTTGAAGTCCGTTTGTCGGTTTCGTTTGCGTCGTGAATAAGTCGTTTGTAAGGCGCCGGTAGCTGTTGACATCTGTTAAGAGGCGTTTGTTCTAAGTTAGTGTACCAGCTTTCAAGAGTCAGTCGTTGAAAATAGTTCGTACTGTAGGTTAAGCATTGAGCAGTGTCCCAGTCAATGCTGTGGTTTGTCAGTTGATGATGTACAGCAATGTGATTGTTGACATCACCATTTCTCGTGGCTCGTTTGTGTTCAGTCAGTCTCGTGTTCAGGTTTCTGCCAGTCTCACCAATGTAGGAAGCCTGACAGTCGGAGCATTTGATCTTGTAAACTGCTCCCTGTCTGTTGTTGGGTTCGGCCCTGTCTTTAACGTTGGTCAGTAAGTGTCGTAACGTAGTCGTAGGTTTGTGGGCAACGCGGATGTTGTAGGGCTGTAGGATCCGTGAGATGGTCTCAGAAGTGCCCTTAATATAAGGTATAGTCACTGTAGTAACAGGTGTCGGGTTCCTGTTCGTTGCGTCAGCTTCGGTAGGTCGGTAAATGTTTCGTCTAATAAAGTCAGCGTTGTAGTTGTTCTTGTGAAAAAACACGCTCAAGGTATTTGTTTTCGTCACGCAAACTGTCCGGTGTGTCACAAACTAGTTGCGCTCGTCTCGTCAATCACATTGCTGTACATCATCAACTGACAAACCACAGCATTGACTGGGACACTGCTCAATGCTTAACCTACAGTACGAACTATTTTCAACGACTGACTCTTGAAAGCTGGTACACTAACTTAGAACAAACGCCTCTTAACAGAGATTTTTTTTCCATTTTGTGTGATTTGAAGGATTACAACGAGAGTAAAAGGTTAGATCAGTCTGTTATTTCAACTATACTGGGGAGACGCATTTTGTAATAAAAGTTATACAGTTCATTACATAATAAACGTGATATCCAAGGCGGGCGCAGATGTAGTGAGAACTATTACTAGTGTAACCATAGCAACATGGCAAGTTATTTTCACTTGCAAAGATATCACGGTTTTGCACGAACGCTCACCTGGAATTTCACTGATTTTTGCCCCCGCAGGGTTTTGGGCCAAAACCCGAGGAGGCATTAATAGGACCCCCCCCCCCCCCCTCCCCGCGTATAAAGAATGTGAAATATTGGTGTAGTATCGGTAGTGTGTGAATCGAGCCCGATTTGAAGAAACTAGGCGCGCACGGCGGTCCCGGTTAATTTTTGAGTAAGCTCGCAAGGGAACTCTGGGTAATTCAGGACGAGGAGGGGTATCGCGTATGCGCGCGATAAGTTATTCAGCAGTACTGGATAGAATTGTTCCGTACAGAACTTGATTTGTTAGACGCAAATCGGCAACGGGGTCGACAGACTCGATCCAAACACCACACGTATAAAGTAAACAGATCAGGATCACAGATCAAAACTCAAAACCCACTCAAAGAAACAACAAATTGTATCCGAAGTAACTGAGCAATTGCTTAAATTGGAAAATTCACTGCGATGATCATTCTTCACTTTCATCTATAACCGCAGTTCACATATATGAATTATTTCATATATACTTTACATCATTTCATTCCTCACGGGAAGATATGAACTCAACAAATTGACCTCGCTCCCAATGTGTGGCTTCATAGCTCAGTTGGTAGAGCATCGCACCGGTATTGCGGAGGTCACGGGTTCGAATCCCGTTGAAGCCCTGATTTTTTTCAGGCTTCTTCTTTCCAATTGCTTAAATTGGAAAATTCACTGCGATGATCATTCTTCACTTTCACCTTTTTTTAGTTTCTTTTTGTTATCTCGAGGATCAGAAGATAGTAAAGGATTTATAAACGATATCGTTTCAATGATTATTAGATAGTTCTTGCAGCCACGTGCACGAGTGTAGTCGCGTTGGTTCGCTCTGACATGAGCAGGAAGAGTATGAATAACTTTTTAAATCTATCATTACGTACTTGAAATATCAGAGATTTTTGTTCATTTTGTGTGATTTGAAGGATATTGCAACGAGAGTAAAAGGTCAGATCAGCCTGTTATTTCAACGATTCTGTGGAGACGTATTTTGTAATTAACGTGATATCCAAGGCGGGGGCAGATGTAGTGAGAACTATTTAACAATTATTCCATGAGCGCGCGTTGGATATGAGATGATAGATAGCCAACGAGGCGCGTAGCGTCGAGTTGGCTATAATCATCTCATATCCAACAAGCGCGAGTGGAATAATTGTTTTATTAAAAACGCCCCCAAAAAATAAAGAACTAGACTACAATGAAAACAAAAGGCCCAAAAAATCACGCATACGCTCGCCATCTTTGTAGATCATGGTATAATGGCTCATATACCATGATGGCTGAGCCAATGAAAACTCTCGAATTGCATTATCCAATGATCCAGTTTTTAATAATACTAGTTATATAATAAACTGCAGAACATGTTCGGGCCCCACTGACATTAGAGTCAGTACAAAAATCCATCACACACACACGTGTATGCATTGCAGACCTATTTTATAATACTCACTTTTAGTACTTGGGAAACTCTGCAGTAAGGTTCCTAAACTGATGGCAGCTGTAAGTTAAAGTTAAAAACTTCATCAAAAAACAGTTTATCTAGAGATTTAACTGAAAAGAAAGTTATCAATTTACATTCAGTAAATAAACACACATTATGCATTTCATTTGGATACTTTAATGTATTTATTCCCATTGGGATAATCAGGCTTTATGAACCACTTGTCGTCAACATCACACCAATTGATGCCAACCAGTTCACTTGAGATATTTTCCTCATTGTAATTATCATTGTGTAAGATAGCATCGTAATTTTGACGCATATTTTCTGGCTTGTTACTGTTTGATTTATTTTTCACTGCTTCTTTGTGGATTGTAACCTGTACACGGTGTGTTTCAGTTTCTTGAAAATAAACTCAATTGTTGGCGGCGGCTCCCTCCACATATTGCAGATAAGTATAATTTGTGTCCTTCAGTTAACATATAGGCAGAAATGTTTTCTATTCAGCTGAGCGAAGTTAAAGAGAAAACTGAGATTGTCAAATATAGTTAGTGTTAACATTACACTGAAGAATGGTACTATGGTGTGCCTCCCTAAATGTCAGCGGTTAAGGTTATCATCTGAAGTGGAATGTAGTAAGTTATAACACCTTAAATTCTGTTAGTGAGAGGCAGTCCTTTGTAGCTAGTAAGAGTTGGAGGTGAAAGTTGCTAGTGCACATGTAACTAAGTGTTAGTCCTACCTACTGGAAGTTTAATCCTTGAAAGGAAGGAGCATTGCATGAGAGATAGAAATGAAAGACCGCTTTTTGCAGAGGCCAGAAAGAAACAGATTTGCAAACAATGAAGAAAGTTCACAGGGCAATAATAAAATGTCGGAACAATATTGTTAACATCCACGTTGTTCATTCAGCAATTTGCAAAGAATTTTGTCCTGTTGCCTAGGTTGGTGTACATTTTAGTCACACTGTACTAGGCCTCAGTGAATTTAATGGTAAAATAATAAAAAAAACACCTCTCAAAAGTGACCACTAACACACTTGACACCATAAATGATTACCCTATGGAGCTGTGGTAACCTTAAGGCATAATTTAGCATCATTGATCAGATGTATACCATTCAATATGCAGACCAGGAAATCACTTACAACTATCTGACTCCACAGAGCCACCTCTTCCAAGCAAAGATATTGAGTTAACTGACTTGGGCTTCTCCGGGAGAAACTGAAATGAATTTTACAGTGGGAGTCAATTTAGCTATTGTATGTCAATTCATTGCACCAATCATGCTTGCATTGTTTTAATAGGTTGACAGATCCTAATATCACTTCCTGCAACACTTCCTGCAAATAATAATAAATATCTTAATTGACCACTCCTCCAATGGGGTTTTTCAGGGCCAATGGAAACAAATTATGGAGCAAATAATGCAAATGAACATAACATGGTTAAAAATCCAACTGGCAGGAGGCAGACCTGTTGGCTATTTACAATTATAACCCACCCATTAATTTTCGCGTGATTTTATTGGCTACTTTACATCACGTGGTCTAAATTGCCGGACAGTTATCATGCAATAACCCCCGCCCGCGTCAATATTTGTCCTCTGATTGTTTCCATAGAGGAAAAACAGTCAACCCAACAATTTCAACTTTTCTTTTACTCAATTAACATGGGAGGAAACCAAACTTGTTTTAAACTCGTGTAATGACAGTGACATTGACAATCACCCGCGCATTCGCCATCAGATGACCACTGGCTTTTTTACCATGTTTACGCGAGGTTTAATTGCAAAAAGAAAATTAATGGGAGGGTTTTGAAATAAATAAACCCCTTTCTGGCTTGCTGGTTTGTTGGCTGATAATGTCCTTGGCTGAGAGATTGTCCTCAAAATTTCACATTTGTCCTCGAAGCTTCGCTCTTGTCCAAATGTTCATTTTTCGTCTCTCAGCCACGGACATTATCAGCCGACATAACAGCCGCCTGAAGGGGTTTATTTACTAAACAGGTCCGAGGAGTTGAACTAGGGTGTACCGTCAGAACAGGAGTTGAACCTGCGACCTCCGTCGCCCTAACGACTCCACCTCCACGCTGCATGCATTACTGTCGAAGTAGACAAACCTTTTTGTAGTAATCTGCCATACTAAAAATGGGGCAAATGTGTCACAAAAATGTAGGGTTTGTATCAATGGGAATAAAGGGAATTCAATGTCAAAAGAACTTTATAAAATAATTTTAATTGAACTACAGTAGAACCCCTATTGAGCATCCACCCCCAGTTAAGTGGCCACATAACACAGTTTCCAAATTAGTCTCAGTAAATACTGTAAAAATAACCCCTATCAACCAGCCACTTCCAATTGAAGTGGCAACAGCCACCTTTTGTTGTCCTTCTGTTGTCCTGATGAGGGTATTCTATTGCCCTTACCCCTAATAAGCAGCCACCAAAATTTAGGAGGACCTGTGTACAAAATTCTCCAATGTTTTGAAAAATGACCACCATGAATATGTGATGTTACCGGTAGTGATATTGTTTTGATGCATGCTGATACACTGCTATTTCCTGTAAAAGTTTTGAGTCTCCCAATTCGCACTAATTTGTTTCAAAATCACTGGCAAAAATTAGTTATTCTCCACTGAAGCATATTATGCACCATAATCAGTAAAGATCATTTTATTGTAAAATCAGTTTATGGCCCAGCAGCATTTGAAGAAAGTGAGTGTTTTGCCGAACAAATTATTTAGCTCAAAATCCATGAAATTCCAATACAAACTCTTTCTTGTGCAATATGTTTGCCCCATTTTCAGTATGACAACTGATCAGCCACGTTTGAAAGTTAAAGAGAAAAAACATGTGGAAAAGAGGGAGAAGTACTGAGGATCAGGGTTTTAATTCTAATAAAACAAACTGACCTCCTTTGCTTTTTGAGGATTTTTCAGTAATGCCATGATTTCTTCTTTGCCGTGTTCTTTAGCCAAATCAGTCGCAGTTTGGCCTTGCTGCGGTGAGAATAAAATTAATGATACCTGATCATCATACTACAAGGTTCTGTTACACAAAACACATACATGTGCTGTGCTATGAAAGGAATGTCTTCGTATCCATCAAGACATCATGGTTCATATTTGCCTTTCTCCTGCATAATTACTTTACAATCAGAAAGTATGGTAACACTTGGCAAAAATATCTTTTATTTGAACACTGACTTTGGTAAGAATTTATAATGGTAATTGAACTGAGTGGAGTGCAATTTGGTCTAAAATCATACGTGTGATTTCAAAATTGAATGAGCGTGCAGCACGAGTTCGATTTGAAATCACATGTATGATTTCAGACCAAAATTGCACAACCCAAAGTTCAGTTACCACTTTATTAGATCCATTTTCAAATCGCACAATTTAATAGCCTTAGTACAGGAACGAGATCTTGGTCAGGACCAATAGTTATTGAACCAAGTTGCCAAATTTGCAAAACAATGGCTTTTTTGTCTTTTATTTTCCTGCAATGTGATTGGTGAGTTTAAAAAAGCCTTAAAATCTGATTGGTTGTTTTGTTTTACTGTCCCATTCTCATTGGCTGAGAAAAAGATGTAATTTAGATTAAAAGATAGTGCGATTTGTGAATAAAATGCACCGCTGAGAACCAATCATATTACAAGGATACCCAGTGATTTCAAAATGGATTTAATAAATGTCAAAAACATGTCAAACAAAATACAAGTCTACATTTATCAGTTAATTTATACAAAAATAACTGAGTAGACATCCAGGTACAGATAATACATGGCATCACCCAAGTCCCAAAAAATCTGATTGTGTAGAATTTCAGTTTTAAATTAAAATGTCGCAAGTTGAGAATTTTGCCGTACCTTGTTTTCGACATCTATTGTAGAAGCTGCACCAGCATTTAACAATAGTGCAACACATTGTGTACATTTACTGGTAACAGCCAAGTGAAGAGGTGTGTCTTTATTATCCTATAAAAATATTATAGAAGCGTTTACTCCCTACATGTTTTCTAGAATGGAATCATTATAAAATAATGGTCTTTAATTTTACTTTTTTTATTATGTTATAAAATAAAGTCTCAAATTTTTAGTTAAATAATGGATTTCTGCCATAGGCAAGGGCTACATTGTCTCTTTCCCACACCACATTTTCATTGACAGGTCTGGTGGTTGAATGTTGGAGAGTTGAAATATGAAGTTCAAATATATGACATTTCATATATTTATTTGAATGCAAAAGAGTGTTGCAAATCTCAAGGTAGGCACAGCTGTCTTGATCTGAAGTCTAATATAACTGTAACTACCAAGCAACCATGCTTACCACTATATAAACAATATACTGTAGATGTATAGCAAAAAACAGAAAACGACTGTTTTGCAGTCTACAGCATTAAAGGAAATACCTTATTTTGTTTTCCAATGATTCCTGTATTATTGTTAGCTTCTAGTGTCGTCAATAACAATTCCAACACTTTTGTGTGTCCTTTTTCAGCAGCAACATGCAGAGTTGTGTTATCTGACTACAAAAAAAAAATCAAAGTGGCTATGAGCCACTCAACTTAGAAAATGGATTGTCAGTAAACAGTGACAATTTTGATGCCACTGAACTGAGTGTTTGATTCATACTTCATATAAACCATTTATATATTGAGCTAGAGCGTTTAGGCCCATTGGCATTGTTAAGAAATAGTGCAAAATACAACAGTCAGAGAAAACAAAAAGATGTAACACCATCTTCAGTTAGGCATCTATGAGGTCACACATCATGTCTAACTTTTGCCTGGCTGACACCTAGGATTTTCTGGTAACTTGCCATGGAAAAATGTGTGCCATTTGTCTCTCTTTTGATAGCTCAGAGTTTTTGGTTTAATGGAAAGTTCCAGCCCTATTTCTCACTCTGTCCATTAAACACCAGTTTATAAAAGCTTTTATCACACGGCTAAGTTAGTTCAGAGGGCCAATAACTAGAATCAACTAATGAGATTGCTTCATTGCTGGTCCAATATTCTCAAGGACCAGCAGGCACTGTTTTTTAATCCTGAATGATCCCACACAATCTCTCTTGAACACTTTGTGGTAGTTCTATAGCTTGAGTTTCTGAACTTGCTTTCAAGACTCTTTTTCATTTCCTTGCAACTCTCTTTTCCTTCTGTTTTTTTGACCAACAGACATGAGGTTGCATAGTCGATGTTTGAGATCGTGGCAATAAATTATTTTCTAATTTTCCATCACACAATAAATCTCTTATTAACCAAGCTTACTAAGGACTGTGAATGTCTTCCGTCTTTTTTTCAAGGACCTTGCTGTGTTCATTCAGTACTGTCAAGACACTGGGGTAATATTCTCCCAGTACTGCCCTGCACGTTGTTAATAAGATGTATGTATTTCACAAGCCCACATATTAAGAAATATCCAGCACCACACAAAGTACTTCTGAAATGTAATAATAACTGCAATAACAATGACATGAACACAATATTATTTGTACTTACTTTATCAGCTATGGTAATATCTGCTGCTTTTTCTAGAAGCAACTTCACAGCAACACTTTTTCCTCTCTCTGCTGCAAGCTTAACAGGAGTATTTCCACACTGTAACAAAAGAACATTACAGCTAGCTGTCTAAAAAATGCCATGTAGGTCACAATAATTAATAAATTTGCAACAATGCTTCTTTGCCAGTGGTTGCTAGTCAATTATATATTAATATTTAGGGATGGTGAAAGATAAATGCAAGACTATGTGAAAAGGTAAAACTAGGGTTTTTCTTTGTGAGACTTCTTCGTGAGACATTTTGACTTTAAATTGAACTGCAGGACCAAGACTCCAAAGCGTTTTAAATACGAGGATAAAATGCTCAGACTTAAAGACGTTCAGACATCATTAATTTTGTAACTTAACAAAAAGAGAAATTTAAAGCAAGAACAGAATGTGGATGCAAGGAGTTGATTACAGCTCTAAAGCTGTACAGCTTTGGAACCGCTACGCAGGCATATCGGTGACTGACAGGCCTGTAGACACATACTGTGGTTGCTACGCATTATCCTTCAGAGGTTTGCTTTTATTAACAAGTTCGTCTTTAAGCGACTTATCTCTCTTATAAAGGAAGCATAATAGAAATTGTTTGTAGCAGTGTGTGGCTGATGTTTGATGAGACTCCATTTTTACATCCATTTTTGAAAGGGCGCTAACAAATTGTTCTTTGCCATGACCTGTAGTCCAGTTCTGGCCCTCTCTCTGTCATGCAATGTTACATGTACGCTCACAGCTAGTATTTTCGCGCCACAAAATCTTAGATCACAATTTAAGAAGAACTCACAGTATAAACAACACAAGAATAGGACACTAGTTGTTGGTCATTGACATTTATAGATCTGGTTGTTCTGAAAAGAACTGGGATGGCTCTGAAAAGAGCCGTTCTGGTGGTTGTTGTTGTTGTTCATCTTGTCGGCTAGTCTTCCTGCTCACTGTCCGTGTCAAACTCGTTCTCCAACTCGTTGTCTGCTTCATCAGCTCCAGCTCCTTCTTCTTCCCACACAGCTTCATCCTCGGTGCTGTCCAGAGCGTTTGAAATTCCACAGGACTTGAAGGCGTTGGCTACTAAATCGGCAGGTATCTCTTACCAACTGGTAGGTAATCTTCCAGTTGCTTCTTAGGTTAGTAAAACTGAAGAATATAAATGGAGCTTTTAGAACATTCTACAGTTGTGCCTCTGCTATCAGTAATGACGAACCAGGTTAAGGGCTATCAAGCATAGGCTTCAGAGTGTTTTCCATCGGCATTGGAGATGAATAGGCAAATTTAAGCTTATTTAATGAGCTCTCTTTAGTTCATTGATTTCGCTCTCCTCTCAAACTTGCAAAATACGCATCCACACTGTTTCTGTTACTGAAACATCGCCAAAGCATTGTCAAAAACTACTCCACGAGCTAAGTGGCACATGCAGCAAAACACTTCAGTTGCATCAGGCATATTTAATGAGCTTTCTTGACTTCTTCTTTCTCCCCTTGAAACTTGCCTAAATTCATTTCAAAAGTCCATTCCTTTTCTCTCTCAAAGAAATAAAACTAATGAAAGCAGGGCTTAGACATCCCACAGACAATCCAATCCGCCAAGTTAATCTTGAACTTAAGGTTGAAAAGTTTTCAAAGTGTTGCCAACCTCACTCGCCATAGAGATCTTTTTAGTCGCGTGAAATTGACATCCTGCGCTCTGACCCACTCTGGTTGGTTTAGCAGGAGCATGTGCAGACAAACGTCAGTGGACCCTCTCCCTCTGAGAAAGTAGCACTGTGTGTCAGAGAGAGGCGCCAGAACTGGACTACATGACTTGCAGCGCTAATTTCCCTCCAAATGATGATAAAGGTGGGCGGCAAGCTAAACCCATAAGAAATAAAGGTAGGTGGGAATTTTGCATGCTTTACCTGTGTGAGAAAAAAATGGCAGCTCCACCAGCAAAAATCACTCACACACAAATCCCACCAGATGTGCAGGCTATCCAATTGAAAGCTGCATTTCAGTATAACAACGATATAATTTAATGCATTGGTTATATCCAAGTCTTTAGTCAGAACTTGACTTCGTGTATAACTACTAAAATGCAATTAGTCAACACATTCTCTTACCCAATCTCTGGCATTAACATTGACACCTTCACAATCGAGAATTAATTCAATGATGTTATTTTCTTCCTTTTCATCAGTTTTATCAGTTTTAGCAGTACATGTAGCTGTATGAAGGGCAGTGCGTGAAAACTGGAAAAACAATTAACGGTAAGAGTCATTAAAAGACGGAAGATAGCTTTATGCAAAATACTGTCTGTATTATAATATAAGTGGGTTGGTTCTCTATTGACAGTGCTCGATACGTAGAAGTAGAGCGAGATATATGTATGAATGGTACAAAGAATTACAAGACTACTTTCCTTTCTCTACAGAACTGTTGACCTACTTGTCAAGAGATTTGTATGTTTACACTTGCTGTGTGATCAATTTTTATAGGGACTATTTACATAATATACATGTATGTTCGAAAGTGTATAATTATTCTTCTATGTCTACAACACGAGACAAGTTCATTTCTTTTGTTCAGTGTGCTACGTTCCGGTCGGCAAATTATAATGAATTTCTCTGACAGTCATCAGTCAGTCATGCCCCACCTATTGAGGAAAAAAGGCTGAACGAATATACATTTACAGCAACTCTACCTTTAATGATAAAAAAAGGCAAAATCTAAAATGACAAATCTACCTTAGACATGGTGTATGAACTAAAATAATAACTACAACCTTTTGGAAAATATTGATCCCGGTAAGTTAAGTTTGAAAATATGTTCATGTAATAACAAAATTATAAGAAAAGCAAAACTGTTGTGTTTGAAAAAATTAAACAAGTTTGAAAAAATAAACCAGTTTGTAAAAAATAAAACCAGTCTTAAAAAAAAAAAAAAAACTAGTTTCAAAATATGAAACTGATTTCAAAATTGAACCATAACATATATATCTTTTTGTCTGTTTTATGTAGCAAAATAAAACTTGAAACTTGAACGAGCAGGGAAGGAATTGGTCACATGCTAGGCAACCAGAGAAAACAGCAAATGGATTAAGAAGACTATCTAAAATTTTGTCGCTTTCCTGGGCCAGCTGGGCCAGGCTGAGATATAGTAATGGTAGAAACAGAAAAAAAAAAACTCCCAAGTATACTGTATTTACTGTATTTTACTATTTTCACTATAAATTGATAGCCATGAACTGTAAACCAGCAAGTTCTGTGGTTATTGGATTTCATGGTCAATTTAAGACCATTTACTCTTGCAGGGAAATGCAGAAGTACATTTACCCACATACAATATTTCATTATGCAAGAAAAAGGTTTTCAACACGAAGTTAGCACTTATCAAAAAAGGCTCTTTTGTGGAAAAACTTTTTACCCATCACTTCACAGTGCTTTTGAAAAACACACACAAAATCATTATACATTGTATCACGACTCGAAGTTCATTTCACATGAAACTCCACCCACCTCTGGACCTTTTCTCTGGCATAGCACATAAATACTGAGTTATTTGCCGCAAAATTGTGACACATTTAAAATGGACTGCAATGGATTATTTGGCAAATTTGTGCGAGAAGTGAAGACACAAGGGAGATACCACGTACTGTAACTGGAAAAATCATGCTTCTATAACTTGAAATTAACTTTTTAGAAGACTGCACGCCTCAGGGATGTAACATGGGACTGCAACAGAACTATATAAATTACTGAAGAAGCAACCCGGCAAAGTTCTGTTTGCAGCCTGTCAATTTGCCTGCATGGTGCCTGGCACAATGAAATCCACGAGGTTAACAGAAGTGAAAATGTTGGTTTAAAATTACATAAACTGGGTCGATAAATTTATTTTTCTTTTTTTACAGATTATGACAAATAAATATGAGACAACAGAAAATGTTAAGGAGGCTTAGTATAAATGTTTTTTTTGGGTGGAAAATTTCAATGGAAAAGCAAACTTACACAGTCAGTAGCATGAATATTGACATTTAATTGCAATAACCAATTAACAATGTCGACACGCCGATGCCCAACTGCCAGGTGCAGAGCAGTTTCCTATAAAATAAAATCAAATCCATGTTACATGTAAAAGATACAATACAGAACTATTATTGTGTTGCATCTTGTTCTTCCACGTTGAAACAAACTGCATGTATTTGTTTACCATATAAGGACATGGTGCACTGTCAGCCAATCGCTAGCCGAGTACTTATACAAAATTGTATTGTTTTCTGTCTCCATTCTCCATCAATGTGTCACAAACAGCTATAAAACCAACCAAAGAACAACCAACTACAATATTACTAACATAATGGGGGCGGTCTGCTCATGAAGTTGTCATCATCTCTTGATCAGGACATCACTGATGAGTCTAATTCAATGTGCATTTAAAGCAAACTATGCCACTGATATTTCAACTTGCTTTGGAAATACAAAGGCCTTTGATGACATTTTTAGCAGTAACATCGGTGATCACACAACCCTTGACCATACATGTGTAATAAGTAATATTGGACCGAGTGGAATTCAAATCAGGGAGTAACCGTGAGAGTAATTTCAACATTGGAAAAGTGCAAAGTGCGAGGCCAATTTGAATAGTTATTCCCTGAATTGTACAACAAAACGAGGGGGTGTGCAATTGTCATGCGAATCAAATGGGTATCCAATGACAGGTAACGAATTACAAAAAGTTGCAATTGGATACCTGTAATTGGACACCCACATGATTGCTCACTGATTTACCAGGCAAATAAGCATGCGGAGAACCAATCAAGATCACAAATTTTGATATAGACACGATTATAAATATAATCGTATCTATAACAAAATTCTCGATCGTGATTGGTTCTCCGCGCGCCTATTTGTCATGTAATCGGCGCGCGATCACGTGGGTGTCCAATTACAGGTGTCCGATTTGAACTTTTTGTAATCGGACACCTGTAATTGGATACCCACGTGATTTTCACGTCAATTACAAGCACTTTAATGGTTTCCTTAGCAAAGTTTTCTACAGTTTTCAAAACTTAGGAAAAGCGCTACGGACGTCTTCGCTCAAAAGAAGTTCTCAAAAGGCATTTTTAATTTCGAAATTTGTTATAGATATGATTAATTAGTAATTGGACCTCATGTCGTACAATTCAGGGAGTAATCCTGCTCGTAATTTCACATCGGCCTCACGCTTCGTGCTCGTCCCATTTTGAAATTACTCGCTCGATTACTCCCTGAATTGTACTCCACTCAATCCAATTACTATTACTAATCAATAGTAGTCATAGAGATCAAATTAGCCATATTGAGTGATTTCATTGATTTCTATTAATTTTCATTGAACATTTGTTGATTTCTATTGAATTTGTTTTGTTTTGTTTCAAACACATCACACATTTTATAAAATATTCCCAATAACATTTAAATGTCTGACCACTGCAAGCATTTCATAAGCCTGGCCATGGTTAGGGCAAAATAAATTGTAAAACATCAGAACAAGCTCAGTAGTTTTAAAATACACTACCTTTTATATAGCCTGTCTGCAGACATTCTCTACTGACTTCCTATGTCTACACGCCAAGAGACACAACAGACCATTCACTGCATTAAGACTTCCACAACTCACTAATCTTTTATTTTAAGCTCAATTTAGCTTACTATCTTATAATTTATAATTATTGACTCACACTGTATGGCCCAAATTTCTCTTCCAGTAATTTTCCGTTCATTAAAAGGCACCTTTGGACATCCTCTAAAACTCCACTTTTGATACATTCCGGAAAGTCTGCGTGCTGAGAATTTCTATTGCCTCTCATCTTTTCTCACCGTACTCCAGAAAGGTTACAATTTAAAGAACGCGACCTCATTCACAGCGTCGACGACTGAATCAAGTACAACAATTTTAAAACTCATGTTCCCACCACTCTAACAAAACGTGGTTCATTTGGTCCACAATGTTGAAACCTATCTCGAAGCCTATCAATGGCGACCTTTCTCCTGACTAGAAAGGTTTCTATCTTGGAATATTCTGGCAACATAACACAGTCAAAACTGCGCCATTTTGTAACATGGACGCGAAGGCCTGGGGAGGATTTTGTACCCTGTCTGTTGGTTGTCTGTTTGTCTGTCTGCTGAGTCGTCTACTGTTTCGCATTCGATCGACTGGAACTGAAATTGAAATTTACTGTAATACTAGCTAGTACTTTCAAAGTTAGTTTTATTCCTTCACGCTTGCTTGGGGAGGTTTTATTTCACATATGTTTTTTCACATTGATTCAAGAAGGTGATGCAATCACAGAGTACCTGGGTCAGAATCCGGAGATAATAATTAACAATTATTCGCCGAACGCGAAGTGAATATAGGGAAGATATTTGTTTACAAACATTGTTTTTGTTCTTTAAATGTTCAAAACGTTAAACAAAATAATTCTTTGTTTCACCAGCCAATGGTTCTCTGGCTGGCATATTATAAAAATAACAATATAGGTGACGTCAGTGATATATTTGCTATTGGTGAACATTCCCCGAGACAAAGTCGAGGGGAATATTCCCCATAATTACTATATGGAAAGCAATTCTTCGGCCAAATTGGGCGTTCTGATTGGCTAATTTTTGGTCGGGATTTCACCGTGCAGACCATTACCATGGAAACGGTCCATTTGTGTATTTTTTTCTCGTTCGCTTCCGGGAAATTCAAAGTTTTTTCTCGTTCGCTGTTGAGTCTCTTCGCCCAAGAAAACGGTGCCATATAATAAACTACTTACTAACCTAGCTTGCTGGAGCCGTACGGGGGAATATTAGCCCTCGGTCGCTTTTGTACGGACCTCGCAATGCCACGACCTCAGTTATTCGCCTGAGGCATGTAACTGTTTCAGTATGATTACTCACAGTGTACTCAGGTGATTATAGAAATGCCTAAACAAAGGATCGACCGTTTGAAAACGTTAAATTTTATTTAAAATTCACTTTTTCTTTTGTATTTCACTTTTTCTTTTGTATTTTTATTCTTATTGCCGTGAATTGTAATAAATAGTTTGTCATTGTCACGCGTCAATGAACTACTACGCGCACAGATTACATGGTTTATACATCACATGGTCAAAACGGTAAGTGTTTAAAACGGCCCATTTTAAAACGTTCTTCCTCTAAGAAAAAGCCAAAAGGAGGCTAAAATTGCTTCAAAGTCAGTGGTAAATTCGGTTTGTTGTTGAAACCATTCTGTTAGATAAATGAAGTAACTAAATAAAGTGCTGCGAAAATTTAATAGAGTGTGTGCGGCTGTCACCCAATAAAAAAATAAAATAAAAACTATGCAACGGACAAAGTCAAAAAATTGTGATATTGTAGACGATAAATAAAGAAGACAGTTCTCCAAGCTTAAGCTGTGTGCGTTGTCCCAAAGCTGAGATATTCGTCGAAATTTTCCGCACAAAATTACAGAGCGTATATAGTATGGAGCCGCCATGTCCAACATGGCGGCCAGTAAATAGTGTAAACATCTGGAACTTACTTTGGCTCTCTAGTCAACTGATTATCTAAACCGAACCAAAAAATATTCACAAAAACACTTTTCCTGATACTTAAACTCCTAAAATGGACGAAAATCATGAGATAAGTGTATATTTTTCGACAAAAGCGAGCTTCGCATTATGTCACGCACCGCCATAACTTCGAAATTCAAAATGTTATGGTTTCCAAACGAAGGATGTTATTGAGCTGGAAAGTTGTAAACAGAGCTAAATTTGGAACCTCTTAAGCCTGATGAGGATAAAACATTTAGTGGCTCTTTAGTTTGGATTTGAGAATTTGATGACGTCACCGGCACACACTCTATAGTTGTTTTGATTTTACTCACGCATATCGACATAAGCGACATTTGAAAGGTTTCTTGTTATATTTAGCGCAGTTTTCACAGCTAACCTTTGAAAAGTGTCACTCCGAACTTTGTTGCATATTTGGTGTTTCTCGGATTAGCATTTTCGTTCATTGTATTAATTTCTTCAGTTAAGCGCGAGGCAGCCATTTTAGAAAATCAGTCGGAGGTGAAAACTCCCTTCGAATAAGCGCGCCTCCTATCGGCCAAAATTTTAAGAAACTGCCTCCCCTCAAAGAAGCGCCCCTCCCCTCCCCCTGTTTTATGGAAGAGTATTGAGACAACAGAGGATGAATGAATGAGTTCAATCACAAGGAAGCAATTATTGACTCATTCAAGCACTGCGAATTGACCGTCGCAACGGATGGTAGTGAAGATCTGATGATTCATTGCCTAAAGACCAGCTAAAGGGGCTATATTGCATGGTTCTTCAAGAGAGACAGGATCCTTTGGAGAATTTTGAGAGCCTGACCCATCATATCTGACCATGATTTGAGAAAAATTGAATAAGGTGCAACCTCGTTCCCACCCCCTCGATTAAGCAACTCTCAAATAAGCGCCCCCTGTCTTCTCCT
This sequence comes from Micromussa lordhowensis, assembly GCA_964020085.1. Taxonomy (NCBI): domain Eukaryota; kingdom Metazoa; phylum Cnidaria; class Anthozoa; order Scleractinia; family Lobophylliidae; genus Micromussa; species Micromussa lordhowensis. Next base: position 12,416,884 of record OZ026607.1, read on the forward strand.
AAATTTGAAACGAGCTCCCCGGGTGCTAATTTGAGGATAATAGACCAATATTAAAATTCAGCCTAAGACAATAGACCTCAGCACGAGGCTCTGGGGAATAAATACAGAGTTTGTGGGGTTTATTCCCCGGAGCCTCGTGCTGAGGTCTATTGTTTTAGGCTGAATTTTAATATATCGAAATTGGCCAATCATCACATCTTCAGAGGTCAACGCGCATGGTTGTGTTGTATCGAAACAGTAGTAATGGGAAAACCAATCACATAGCAGATTCGCTGATTGTCAGTACCGACTGAAACTTCATAGTAACTAGACAATTATTTTTTCAAAAATGTACAGCTTGTAGTACGCCTTCTGTATCGAAGCTACATAGTCATGAAGCCATAAAGCGTTTGCTGTCCAATATTTTAGTGGCCATGTATTTATTAATCTCGAGAAAAAGTGCTTTACGCGGATCGAAAAGCAGTTTGGAAGCGCCGGAAGTGTTGCCATAAATTGTACGTGCAGCTTGTGAGAGAAAATTATGACGTCATTGTTGTCTTTTCCTGATTAAAACTCTTGACTCAGAGAATAATATCAAAACGTGCTTATTTTAAAATTGACAACTAATTCATACCGATGTTGTTTCACAGAATTCAGGAAACCAAATTCATGCAAGACTTTGGCGGCATTTCCAGTTATTTCATGTTTCGGGCGAAGTCTCAAGAACTGAGGTGAAAACTGTCTCATTTACCAGTTTGTTGAAATTTAAACAAACCGCACTAGACAAAACACTTCGCATTTTAAACTTCTTTAAGGTTTTGTTTATAGGTTTTGGTAAAGTCGGTTTTCATCGGCGTCGAAGCAGAAAAAGGTCAAGTATTACAAGATTTTTGACCAATAAAAACGAGTCTTTTAAAACACAAATACGGATGTAATGGTCTGTCACCGAGATAGCCAATCAGAAGTAATGTTTCATTTTCAACACTCCACAAGAAGTGTCTGTTGCGAAGGTTTTCCCTTTGCGAACTAGATGCGCCAATTTTCAGCCATTTCTTGACGTGACAGGAACAAATGATATAATCCGCGATTAACTTGGCCCTCTGGATGCATTGTGAGTTGATCCCAGAGCTGAAAACATTGTCTTGAACGCGAAATATGTTAAGAGATACTGCCGAAACATTTCTGTCAATGGACGCCGTCCGTTGTTGAACAGCTTGAGACTAAAACTGTGAAGATATCAAGCCCATAAATCTCTAAGGTGAAATAGAATTTTATGTCCTGCTCATGCTGAGGAGCAGGGTTCACGCTTGAGTGGCTTTTCTTGATAATTTGTTTCGCGATATTAACCTCGCTGCGTCGAGTGTATGTATACAATGAGCAAGGCAGATAGCCGGTGAAGCATGGGCTCTCTCAAGATACCGAATTTTGTCTGTTAGTGAAACCGGACTGAATTTAAACTCTGTTGCTGTACTGGAGAACGTAACTGGATTATACTGGGTATCCTTAAATCTCTGAAGGATTTTTACAACAGCAGATAAAGTATTTTAGCAAGAATTGGAGAGAGCTAAAGTTGATGAGCTGTGAGTCGCGTGAGAAAGGAATCGAAGGTAAGCTAGACCAAACTGTTCTGTAATGTGTGTTTATATGATTGTCTCCAACACAATGGCTTCCTTTCCTTGGAGTTTTTCTGCATTTTTAAATACATTTCTTTATTAAGCAAGCATTTCCTGACGAACGATTTGTATTTTCTCTGGTCAATTTCTGAGATTTCCCTTCACTACTCATTCGTCAAAATTCATTCGATACCTCAGTTTTCTAGAATTTTCATTGCACGATGCACGATTTAATCTATTTATCGAGCATTTAAATCGGCAAGGTTTCTGTCTGTTCGCAATGTTATGTCTTCAAATTTGTTCACAAGGTTGCACAGTCTTTTATCACAAACAATACCTCTAAAGTAGTTTTTTCAATCGCCGTCTTCTTACATGCGTAAAATTTTTAATTAATCGCCCGGCAAATGATTTCAAATGTTCGCTTATGTTTTTGGGAGAGATAAGGAATTTGCCTAATACAACAAATTCTTCCCATTGTCCGAATTATTTATTTCGTAGGGCCAAGTTTATTATTTAATGGAAAAAAGCGAACTTTTGGTCGATAATTTTTTTTTAAGTTTAAATTTGGTTTTGCTATGCGAGTGTAAAATTTTACTAGAAACCGACGAAAACAATCGCAAAAGGTCGACTGACGGTATGCAGTATTATTTTAACTAATTTTTTTTGTCATTTACATGTGGCAATTATTTGTTTGGAGTGTTATTTACTAGCAAAGCGCCATGTTGAGTTATATGGTTTACATTTGTAAAGGGCCTTGTCATGCCATAAAGCTCTGCCGCTTTGCAGGAACATCAACAATTGAAAGACATTTTCAAACAACAACTTTCTTTTGTTTGTTGGGATTTTGTTGTTTTCGGAGGTGTGCTGATCGCTTTTTGACATTGACGGTCGGGGGTTAATGCAAATTACTTCTTTCCTGAAATATTTTTGCCTGGAATAATTTGTTTTCCATGAGAAATGTCGTGAGTAGCGTGTCGGTTTGAAAAAGCCATTTCACTGTGCGTGCTTTTCGTGTAAGCTTAATTATAAGGTACGATCTTCTGCAAATTTCAATCTTTTCTTCGTTCACAACGAACAATGTTGTTTATCTATGTTAATTTTCATCAGTTGACCTGTATTCACCAGGCATGTCGCTGAAATTAAACCCAAGTAGTTCTCGAAGACATTTAGTTTTGAACACGCAATGATCGAAGCTCATTCACACACGGAACTCAGCAAGCCTAAGGTTTCTCTTCCAAAACATGTGTTTATACTATTTATGAATATCATTTCACCGCTTGAGTGATTTGAAGTGAAGCTATAGGCCATGCAGAAATTGATCAATTTTTAATGAAGCGAAAAACCCTATGCAAATTTATCTCGCTGAAATTTGTTCGTTTTGTTTATGTCAGTCAGTAAGCAGAATTTCAGGGTATAGTTTTGATGAAACCTTCCAGTGATCGATTTGCTGTATGGGTGGTTAATTTGAGGAGGTTGTAATCAATCTTGTATTGGAATTTGGAATAATGTTAACATCACTTGTACTCTCCAACAAATTGCAGTCATGATTCTGTACGTAGGAGGGTTGGCGATCTTTCGATGCTGACTTTCTATATTTCTATAAAATCTCTATTTTCTGTTTTGAGTGACAGTTTAAATTTGGTCATGAATTTCACTTAGTGTTTAAGATTTTAATGGCCTCAAATTTGCATAATGAGAACAAAGCCAAAGTGATATTGGTACCCTAAGGAAATGTATCAATTCGCTCACAAACGCTTTTGTTTTCTGCTGTCTTTCAGCTCAATTGTTACAAAACCAATTTGCCTGTTGATTTTATTTCTCAAAATACTGGAAAATTAGTGGACATTACAGTTGACTAAAAGCATTTGTAACTTTTATTGTCTTTCAGATCAGTTTAAATGACGGTTGTTTTCTATCATGTGTGACAGAATGTGTTGTTTTTATCGATATTGGCTCAAATTTTCGACAATCTAGAACGTGTTATAATTCAAGCCATGCTTAAATTTGGTTGTTGGTGTTTCAGTTGTAGTGTTCAACAGACTGTTAGACTTAAACAGTTTAGTTTGCTAATGATTTTCATGTTATTAATGCCACAATGAAGACATCAACTCTCAAGATTTCACTAAGCCAGGTTATCGACTTGTCACATACACTGTGTGTGTTGTAGTACTGTGCTATTTCAGTTGTGGTAAATTTAAGTGGTGCGAGTTTGTTGACTAACAGAGTTACATTTTCTCCTTTTGTTTGCAGGAGTACCTGAAAAAGCCATTGTCTGATAGAACATTTACAACAAGTGTTTCAATTTCAATTGGAGAGCATTTGGAAAGTTTAAACAAGCATGCTTCATCTCCAAGTATCAGTGACAATGATTTGGTTTGCAATTGTGGAGTTGAGGAAATAGATACATGTACTAACATGTCATACAGATATAAAGACTCACAGTCTCAACCTTCTTCATTACCAAGAAGATACTATTCCCTTCCAAAGAATTATTCAGCATCAAACTCTAATAATAGCAAAGATTCGTCACACTCTACAAGATACAGATCAACTTCTTCATCATCTACAAATTCATCCACAACACCTTCATCACAATCTTTGAGATATGGAAGTTTGCGGACTTATGGTTCTTCAGCAAATTCTTCTTTAACCGATGATCTAAAGAAACCGACATCTCGCAGATCAGGCACCAGTTCTCTGAGTAGCAGACCTGTTGGTAGCAGTAGTATTCCACGCAAAAGTTCTTATGGTAGCATTAGAGATTCAGCTCCCTCATACTCAGCGAGACATGTGTCAAGTATTTCACACAGAAATGCTGGTAGTTCATCTCTAAGTACGGAATCAAATTGGATCCCAGGAGGTGTTCCTATTAGACAACGATCAAGTATTACACTGCGCGAGACTGAGCGTGCTTGGGGTCCTAAAGACCCCCCTGTTAGACAACATTCAAGTAGTTCTTTAAGGGATTCTCCTTTTACATTACCAACAAGAAGAACACATTCTTCTTCCTCACAAGGTTTTAATAGTGACAGTGAAACTCAAACTTCTTCTAGTCGAAAATTGAATCCAGGCGAAACTGTGTCAAGAAAGCCTATTTCACCTTCATCTGTTAATGATAAAGATTATGGCAAAAACGAGGAAAGTCATAGAGCGTCTTCTGACAGGAAACCTAGCCCAGTTGAAACAACATCAGCAACTTCATCCCAAACTGTTTATTATGCAGGAAGTCATGAGGTAAAGCCCGAAAAACCTGCTTCACCAACATCACCGACAGTTCAGTATTTTGGTAGTCTTCCACGCAAAGACTCACCAAGCTCGAGGAGTGAGGCTAGTGCAACAAGTGGCTCAAGAAGAGGAAGTGGCAGCAGCGGTAGTCAGGGCGCCTCAAGTGATAATGGTGATGAGCTAGAATCTTCTGCAGCAAGAGATATTTCACTTTTAAGTAGGGAAATTGCCAGCGTTTATGAGGGGTCTCTTAGCAGGAGTGACTCTAAAAAAGGAAAAACATCAAACTTAGTGAAAAAGCAAGAATCTCTTGAGGGAAATAGTTCAAAAGAAAGTGCAAAACTAGAGAAACAGCTATCAAGTGAAAAGAAGTCAAATAGCAGCGGGAAATCTTCTCAAGGACAGAGTTCAAGTGGGAAGGAGGGTGTGAAATTTAAAAAGAGTCACAAAAGGAGTGTTAGTGCTGGATCTGCAACAGTAAAAGATGAAAACAAAGTGAAGCCTGCCAGAAAGATTACAGGCATTTTTTCTCGTAAAAAGTCTCGAGAATCAACCGATTCTGAAGATGATGAAGACAGATTGCAGAAGAGAAGTTCTGGGCTTTTTTCCAGAAAAGATTCAAAAGACTCTGTCAAAGATTCTGTCAAAGATTCACCAACAAGAAGAGGATCATCATCATCTTCACATTCTCCACCTGTGACACCTCCAAAGAGAAAAATATCTGGCCCTGGTAGGTTGTTCTCATTTTCCAGTGACTCAAAGACAACTCCTGAATTGCCAAAGAAGTTTTCTGTGCCTGGAAAGTACTTTGCAAGTAAAGAAACAAAATCAGGTGAAGAGTCAAGTGATTTAGAGTCAGAAAGTTCAAGAGCTTCACGACCACCAATGAAACGACGTGTTTCTCTGCCAGGAATCTTAGGTTTACCAAGAAGTGCTAGTGCCGAAAGGTCTTCTGGCAGCCGTCGCCGCAGCCCTGAACCATCTGTAGATCCCGCTCTTCTTCAACGACGGAGAAGCAATTTTAAGAAAGCGCAGTCTTTTGATGTCCAGAATGAAAAGGGAAAGAATTCCATGCTAAGTAAATTGAAATTTTGGGATCAAACCAAAAAGGATAAGTCACCTGACTCGAGGCATTCCACATCACCTGAAGAGGGTCGATCACGTTCAACTTCTCCTGCAGTGGAACCAGTGGAAGATAAGAATACTACAGAAGAGAAATCAGAGAGCAAAACAAGGAAAAGTCGGGAGAGAACAGTGAGGAGGAAATCTTCACAGGAAAAAGAAGTCCCTGAGTTGAAAGTTACTTCTGAATCAGTCAAACCGGACACAACATCAACCATATTCGGTGATGAGAAATTACAAGTTTCCCCGAAGGTAACAAATTCATCTAAGGAAGATGATAGCGTTGATAAGACTGTTAAAGAACCTAAAGTACGTTATGTTGGCCCTGTAAAAATGCCATCACCCTTGGAATTACGTTCAAGGAAACGAGCTGAGTATAAAGTGAATTCTGTTGAAAAAGACAGTGGAAACACATTTGATGCCACAGAGAAATCAACAGACTCTAAAGAACCAGCAGCATCTAATGCTGATAAAGTGCAAGTCAAGCCTTTGGATACCAATGATGGTTCAACAAGAGATACTGTGTCGAAGTTGAGGGAGAGAAGGAGGAGGAGGCGTGAAGAAAGGGAACGTTTCTTTGCTGGTTTGCAGCCAGCAACAAATATGACTAAGGAGGCCACACAAAAAGATCAGACCCTACAGTCTGAAAACAGCAAAAATTTGAAATCAGATGCTACTATTGAAGTGATTCAAGATAACGTTGATGGAAGAACTACCACTGCAGACAATAAACTAGAAGAAAAAACTAGGAAGGTGTCCACTGAAAGAAATAATTACAGAGAAGCTGAACGTGTTCCAAAGATCAGTGTTATTGGGAAGAGGAGTACAGTTGAGGATGTAGAAAAAGGACAAAGGAAAAATGCTAAGCCGCGATACAAAACAATTGCATCGTCAGTGCATGCAGATATCATAAATGATCTGATCAGAGAGAAAGGTCTTAAAACGACCACAAACACAAAAGTCAAAATTCCTTCCGTCGCAGAACTCAGAGCAAAGTTCTTGATTTCTAAAGATGATGCCAAGGTTACACCACCAAGGCCTATTCTAAAGCTTGAAGACCGACCTCATAGTATCTGTGGAGGGGTTTTGTCTCCAACTGAGATGAAAAAGTTTGAAGACATTTCTTTCTCCCTTGCCAAGAAAGTTTCTGATGACGATGTTAAGATGAAGAACTTTTCTGACAGTAGCGGTGATTCTTTGCCAAAACTTGACACTCAGTGGAAAACAGTGTCTGTTGCAAAGAATGAGAAGAGCCCACCTTCTTCACCCAGTGCTAGAAGTTCCTCCAAGAAGGAGAATAGAGTTGACAATGTAACAAACGAGGAAAACCTGGTAAATGAAGAACAAGATTTAAGTCCGGAAAATGACTCTCTGAAAAGGAGAAGGGGAAGTAAAAAGAAAAGAAAGAAGTCATTATTTGGAAGCGAAAAGGATAAGGAGCCAAAAAGCCTTGAGGAAGATGTTGATATGCCGCAGCACGGAGCAGTCTCTTCGGCAATCAAAGCTATGTTTACACGCAGAGCCTCCTCCACTACAGACAAGGTCAAAGTATCAAGGAAACAGCGATCAAAAACACTACCTGGCTCGCCAGAGAGGGACACTATCAAAAATGGGACAGAATCAAGAGAAAGAAAGAAGTCAGCTCCTGAATATACAGCTGAACCTAAGACTCCTGGTGGACAGTCGGTGAAAGTCAAGAAGAAAGATGCAAAGGATGAAAAGATTGTCAAAATTGAGGAGGTTAAAGATCTTGAAAAAGAGAAGGACATAGAGTTACAACCAATTGCAGACCTTGAGCAAAAACCTGTTAAGGAAAGGAAATCCCTCAAGAAATGTAAGTACAGGATATGTTCAGGATGAGATACTACTCTTGCCAGTAGATCACGACACCCACAATTTTTTTTGGTGCCTTCAGAGTAATGTTTTTGATGCTGTGAGTTTGTTTCAAACCAATCACATGGTACATTGAAATACACCATGTTTTCTGTGTGGCATCTTGACTTTTTCATATTACTTGATGTTCATTCACAACGTGTTGATCTTCAAGAGGAAAGCTTACCGCGCTTTTTGTCTGCCATACAACAGAGAACAAATGTCCTCACGCAGTGCATTTCAATGTACCATGTGATTAGTTTGAAACTAACTCATGGCATCAAAAACATTACTTTGAGGGTGCCAAAAAAATTTGTGGGTGTTATGGTCTACTGGGAAGATTGGTAAACCCTTTCTAGTCTAAGTTAAAAAGATAAATTCTCCTCAGCAAACACCACGCTTTTCTTTTAATGTCAGTTCTGAGAATTTGGAATTACATCGACTAGACATCATCCAGTTGCTGATATTCTTTATTCTCATGACATGTACCTGTCAATGTATTGATTTGGTAAGGAGAAATTAGGCCTTAATCACTCTTGGGACTAACGGTTAATATATTTTGAAGAATGTTGTTCACTTTACAATACTTAGGTTTATAATCATCATTAGCTTACATTTTAACTTTTTTGTTTCACAGTGCAAACTTAGTGTACCTGTCCAGTGATAAAATAATTATGATAAAGGGTTAGTGGTAATATTAATGTCTGCTTTGCGCAACTAGAACATGCAGTGTAATCAATTTGAATTTTTGGAGATGCAGTTTATTTTAACCCAAGGATTAATTTGTAAACTGGCTTTTACTGTTTATGTTATCACAAAAGGCTGTTCAAGTAGAATAACTGTTGAAAAGTTTTCAAGTTTTCAGTATGCATTAAATGCATAACAATAATGCTGTTGTTTATTTTCACAACTCACATGAGCAAGGTCAGGCTGTGGTATTTTGACAATATATTGTGACCTAATTCACAATGTTGATGTTTTTGTAACTTAGCCAAAGGTAGTTTGTTTAGTCGTGAGGTATAAGTGACAAAAGTTTCTAGGCAGCTCAAATTGTGACTTAATTTCAAGTTTGGTCTTTCTCTTTGGTCTCTCCAAGGTAGAAATGCAAGAAAGATATTTTAAGTAGGTGTTAGTGGAGATTGCCAGTTTTGATAAGATCTGCAAAGAAAACAGAGTGTTTTCTCAAGGGATCTTGCTTGAAACAACAGTTCTGTCTGTGAAGGAAACCATACATGTGCCATGGAACAGCTGTTGTGGACAATCTCTGATAATGTTTACAGTTTAGCCATAAATACAGTTGTAAGTTCATTTTTTGTTTCTTTATATGCAAATATGATACTTTAAGTAGCTGAATCCCAATGGAAATGGCTACATTAATCATTTGCTTTGTTGTAACTTAAGGAACTGGTTTTATCTTCATGTTTATCCACAGATGTTTTGGTTTCTGTCAGTATTTTATTTCCAAAATTATTTTCAAATTTCCATACAGTGTACCACAGCATTATTTTAATTTCTTCTTGTAAACAGCCATGAGCCATAATACTGTGACTGCATGTATCAATGTAGTTACAGTGTTACAAAAGTTACACATGATAACTACATGTACTGTATGTTCTTTAGAAATTTCACAAACCGAGTGTTCTGTGAATCGTTTTTCTTCCAGTTGAACATTGCATGTTACCGAGTTTACAATAGTTTTTTTAATGCAATGCATGATGGTGAATTATTTTAAAATCTGACAGCTATTTCAACTAGTAGTCATGCTTTTAGAGTGGACTCTAATTGATGAAGCCTCAAACAATTTTGTACTCTAAATTGACCCAACTGGTTAATTATTAATGTGTTTAAGATCACATTTTGCATTCATGTGGAAAAGAAAAAAATATAGTTTTAATAATAAATATTGCTTTGATCCAGTGTATTTGGAATTTTCTAGAATCATAATAACAGATCATTTTCTCAATATGTGGTTCAATGTGCACCATTTAAAAGTCCACTTTATTTCTTGTAAATTCCGATAAACTGATATATGTGCCACTAGATACTTTATGACACATTTGTATTTAAAATCATAAGCAGATTACATATTTTATAGTGCAAACTGATCTTGGGAACCAACCACTTTCAACACTAAATTTGCTCAAGTCTGGAAGTAGAAAAAATACTTTTCAAATTTTATTTTTGAAAGATAAACAACAACAGATAAAAGTAGTGCTCAAAAGCTCTCAGTTGAACTGTTACACAATATGGTTTTATCCAGAGGCTAGATTGATTCACATTTTATTGACTCACAGAGGTTGATGTTATTGACTCTAGCAGTGAAAGACTTGAAGGATTTAGACTAGAAGTTTAGGAATGTAAATGTTTACAGCTGTGATTTATAGAAAGGACCAGATCTATGGCTGAAATGATGGAGGGAAATATTGAGCACCTTTGTAAGTATTTGCAGATGCCAAGGGATAGGCATGCAAGGCAGGCCTGGAGAATAATACTAGCACAACAAGCTAGAGCGTAATCTGCACTGATAAGCTCATAATAATTTGTTATTGTTTTTATCAGCTTCCAAAAATAAAAAGAGAAAGTTCACCTCATCTATGAAACCCTTCAGCATGATGAAGACGAAATCAGAATCCAATCTTGCACAGCGATTTGATTTTGTGGCAGTGGATATTCCCCTTGAACCGGAACCAGAGCAAGAGAAAAAAGATGAAGATGTGAAACCCCTCATAGAGGATCAACAAGATGAACTGATCAAGCAAGACATCCCTCCAGCATCAGGTCAGAAAGGAAGGCGGCCAAGTGTGTTTGAAGAAGGTTTGGAGGAGTTCTATGATTTGAAAACAACAGCTACAAAAGATGAGTCGAAGGCTCCGGAAATTACTCTTGAAGATATGGATGCTATCTCAATGCAAACAACCCAGTGAGTATTACCAGAATAATGCACAGGCCAAAAGATTTTTACGTGTTTTTAAACTTGCTGACATTGAGCAGTTCTACATTTACACGCATGTACATTTCTTCTCTAGACAACTGACATCTCTAGCAGGAGACAGAACACGAATAAAGCCGAAACGTCATCACAAAACAACTACAAACCCGATTAAGAACCTGCAGCAGAGGAATGATGTCAGGACAGATACTGAGGTAAATCTGTTGTCTTCAGTGAAGTGCTGTGTTATAACTTGCTTGCTCATGAACATTGCGCTGCCTGTTTCAACACTCTTCTTGAAATTAATTTTGTCATCTCTCTCAAGTCAAGTCAAGTTTATTGTGTATATACACTTAAAGTGCCACTACGACGAAAATTTTGGTCTCTCATTTTGACATTTTTTAGCGTCGATTAAGTTAATATTTCTACAGTTGTACTATGCGATGGTTTTTAGGATGATGGAAGAAAATGCGCGTTGAAATAGCTGGCCGAAATTCGCGAAAAACCCGTCCGCCATTACTCCAATCACAACCGGGAGCCAGCGACTGCACTGAAAAGCGGTTTTACACATGAGTTGGCTTGTGACGTCATATGCGCACTTTTGCATTGTGCTTCGTGAAGCTTTGTGAGTCCTGGCCGTCTTTTAAGATGTCTTCTAGCTCGAATTCTTCTTCCAGTTCTTCCGAAAGTGAAGTCGAAGACAGTTTTAATGAAGAATCAGTCGAATGTTGCGGTGTTGTTGCGCATATGACGTCACTTCCGAAAGGCTCGATCTAGTGCCAACTCTTTTGGCCGCACTCGGTCATTTTTGAATCGAGTAATGGCGGGCTACGAAAACCGAAAAACAAGGCTAAAATAATCAAACTTCCTGTGCAAATATCGTGATAAAACTTGGCATGGTAAGTGTTTCGTACTTCTAGTTTCCAAAAGTAAAAAGAAAAGGCAATGCAAAATTTTGATCATAGTGGCACTTTAAGCTTTATGATTTGAAAACAACAGCTACAAAAATTATGTCTAACATCTCCCAGTTAACTCAGTTCAGTTAAAAAAAAATCAAGTTCTCAAAAATATTAAGTACTGTTATAATGGGAATGGGGTTTGGTAATACAACGGTAATGGCACCGCAGTCTGCAAGGAGATCAGAGGACACGTTGGGGGGGCTGTACAAGGGGTAGGAAAAGCCGCAGAGAGGCCCTAGAGAGTTTTGGGAGGGGAGAAGGGACGGCCTGCAAGGACGCTATTGTTTTCTTGTTTTTTTTCGTCCACCAGACAAACGTAAAAATCCTGATTGGTCAGATTTTAAAGAATTACTCAATCCGTTGTTCTGATTGGTCAGTGCCCTGTCATGCAGGAGCATCGGTCTTTGCACATTCATTCATTCAACATGGCGGATATCAAAAGTGATCGGCTAGAAATTTGCTTGGGGAAACGCTAAGATATTTGGAAGAAAATGGAATGAAATTCGTCATAAAAGCAGAGCAAAAGAAGGCAACCAGACAGTTGTTCAAGAAAAAGGATCTTGTAGCCGTTTTACCCACGGGCTATGGAAAGAGTCTAATTTTTCAGCTTCTTGTGTTGCTCGCGAAAAGAGCAGGGAATTCTGCTTCTTTATTAGTCATAGAAATTAAAAAGTTGTGACAGGCCTGCACGACTCTTGTTGTGCACAAATGTGTTTTCTTTGCCTTTAGAGTATGGATCGCACGAGTGTAAAATGAGGTTGACTAGCCTACACGACTCCTATGGTTCATGACATTTGTACATTTGCCGTTCTCTGTTCAGTCTCTCGACCTTTTGTTGCTTCACTCCTGTTTATGAAGGGCACTTCATGCTGTGTTATAACGAGGAATTTTTAGTAGAACTGAGCCGTTAGACTGTGCTATAGCAAATTTAGAGGTCATTGGTCTGCATAGTTCCCGCTGTTATCGGCATGTCGCTTTGCAGAGTTTGACACCTCTGTAATTTCCCAATCGCATGTGTTTCTACAAACGCATCTTTGAACTGGGGGGCAAGAAGCTCGTGACAAAAACATGCGTTGGCCACGGTCGCCCAGTTTTTAATGCAATGTTTCTGGCTCTCTCAACTTTGGCTCTCGTCATCAATTTTAGTCATCACTGAAACTTCTCCACTAGTACAAGAAATTACGACTTTGATCGCGGCTTCTTTCGACGTATCCAAATTGTCAGTGTTACATTTAGACAACACATTGCAATGTACTGCACTAAAAAATTCGTCGGTTTTTCCATGGTCGTCAAATTGCAGAGATTTTTTGCCTTTTCACATTGGACGATTCCATTCCTTTCTCGTTAATTTTTGTTTCAGGGGAATAATTTTGTATGCTTTTGCCATTATGAGGACTGCCGTGTGCTGTACATGTAGGTGACAGAACATCAAGTAATTTTCTCTTCGCGCCTTCGGAATTCTCCTTGTTTTCTTCTTTCTTCTGCGCTAAACATGTTTTTTATGAACTGAAAAAGTTCACCCAAGTTCTTGATCTTCCGATAACAGGCATTGCAGACCATCTGCGAATCGTTGTTAGAAGCAGTCACTGTTATCCCTTCGTTCTTCAGAGTATCGCTTAAAACAACTCCGAATATCTCTTTTCTCGCGGCTGGTTAAATATGTTGACACAAGATTTTGCTGCACAGTTGCCATATGTCGCCTTTAGATTCACCTGGCAAACTCTACAAACGTCGTTGCAATTGTTTTCTTTTTTGGGCCGACCACTTTTTGCTTTTTCCATTCTCCAAAGATCTTCAAATTATTTCATTTTCTCACACAAAAAGTGAAAACAAGAAATACGAGAACCCTTTGGCGCCTATAGACTTTGCCGCGAAAAAAGATTCTGATTGGATAATTTTGACAGCCAGTCATTCCACAGTTGAGTAGGTTTTGCGTATTTAATTAGGGGGCGGAATGAAAACAATAACATCCTTGCAGGCGTCACCTACCCCTTCCGTCATGCTCACCCTCTTCGCATGCTCGTTTTTTCCCCTTCTCCCTCCCCTTCGACGCCTGCCATGCAGGCTATTGTCATGCTTGCCCTTCATGCAAACTCTAACTATGAGGTACTGTACTGGCTTGCACCAAAATCATTCTCATTAGCCTTTCAAAAGGTCAGCTCTCAAAGTACTTCCAAAATTTGAATTTCCTCAAATTATTTTTGAAGAAAACTAATACCTGCCCATCAGGCAAGTGGCAGACAGAAATATGTCTACTAGTCTGACTGGAAAATCGGCTAGCCCTGGGCTACTGGACATAACTTTCTTTGCACACTGTATAGTGAAAGTAAAATCTGCAAGTCATTTATTTAATTGTGGAGGATTTATAAGCAGCAAAAGCCAATTCAACACAGGATACTGAAAACAGCCCCACAGAAAGTTGACCTTCATGCGGTGTGTGACACTGGCATGTACATTTCTGCATGGTGTGTGTGTTTGTGGACACCTGTGCCAAATGGCAATAATGCCGACCATATGCACTGTACCACTGTTTCTTGTGATTTACAGGTTGAGAGACCAAGGATAGAGAAGAAGCAAGTCACAAGTGAACATCCTGTCATCAAGAGAAAGAAAAAGAAATACAAGGACCCTGACAACTTGTGTAAGCTCCCATTCTTGTTTATTAAATAGATGTGAGTTAACCCATTGACTCCTGCATCAAACTGTCCATGACCCACCCCTAATTTCCTGGCGTTTTTTGGAAATATGTCAGAGTGAGTGAAAGCACAAAAATAAACCATATGCACAGTAACCACAGACACAAGATCAGGTTTCAAGACTTCGTTTATTTAAAGTTCAATAAATGAACGGCCAAAATAGTAAAAAATATCAACAAAAAGAACTCAACTTGATGCGTATAACTTGTAAGAAAACAAGAAATTATATTTTTTTCTTCGCCGCGTGACAAAACGGCGAGAAAATTGAATATGCAAAAATGAGTTAAATGTTTACTTCAGAGGATGAAACGAAACTAAATACAACAGAATTTCCATTCTTTTACTACAACGGAGAACATTTAAGAAAATACCAGAAAATGAGAGGCGAAAAACACACGTAAAACCAATTCAAAAAGAAGAAATCAGATAATTTTTTTGCTGCCCGACGAAATAATACAGCGCAGCGAACGAAAGTTGAAAAATGTACATCAATAAGACGACAAAAACAAGGCAATTATTTTGAGATAAATCGTTTTTCAACTGTGTAAATTTAGTGCCAACTTAGTTCTATCCTCAGGTGTTCTGTAGAAGCTGAACAAGACTCAATAAAATATATTTGAGGGAAGCGAATACACTAAACAAACAAACCACTAGGGGTCGCCGTAAATTAAATATGCAGAATTCCAGCTTTCAAAAAATACTCTTCACTTTTAAAACCTGAAATTCCAAAATATACACAACCAAATGAAAGAAACGTGACAGGAAGTTCAATAACAATAAATTTTCATTCAAGGTGAGGCAAAAAAACTTATCTAAAAGCACAAAAATGTTCAAAATTTTAGAGGCGTGCTTCACGGCATGACCACATGTTCAAGTTAATTTTCACGCAAAAGCGAAAGCGTGAGTTTTTCTCTACAAGTTTTGCAGTTATTTTATCGGCCGTGGCTTTGCCTATCGAGCTAAAAGCTGAATTCAACTTTGAACTAACACTTCACATTACCATTTTTGTTTTCTAAAGTCGAGGCAGCTGCTTTAAATCCGCGATCTGTATTCAAAACTCACTTGAAAACGCACCCGATCGTCTTGTTTTCGCTGCGGCTGAAGGAAGGAAAAATTATTCACCAGAAAGGTCTGAGGGTTCCATTCACCTTGATCTTCCATTCTAAGGCCACCTAAACATTGATTTATGTTTTTTCTTTCCATTTTAAGTGCCAAAGGAGTAATTTCTCTGTTTTAGGAATGAAAACAAGACCCTGGAAGTTTGTAGATTTGGCCCGCAACGTGCCATGATTATCTGCACTTTTCGAGCGCGTGATTTTAAGACAAAAACCCGTCTTTCTAGGACCCCTAAAGTCCTCTAAAAATATGCTCAGAAAGTCCATTTTCATTGGTTTATTTGTCCTTAACAACAATAGCACAATAGGAGAACCAAAATGTCTTCAGGGAGGGTAGGACAGGCATTTGTCCTCGCATGCTTTTTTACGGCCGGTTACGGCCGGCACAGGAAATTGGGGGTGGGTTTTCGCACAGCCGGTTACGGCTGGCACAGGAGTGAATGGGTTAAATTGTATAAATCTTTTAAAGTGAAGCCTTTGAGCCAAGGCTGGCTCATAGCTACCGGAGCTTATCCCGGTTTCTGTAGCATTAAGTGGCTAGAAGTATTTCGACTTTCCCTGGACGGGATGCTAGTCCATTGCAGGTCACTCCCCCGCAATTTTGTTAGGTTTCCCCAACAAATAGCAGGTACCCATTTATACACCTGGGTGGAGAGAGGCACTGTGAGAGTAAAGTGTCGTGCCCAAGAACACAACACACTGTCCCCGGCCAGGGCTCGAACCCAGACCGCTCGCTCCGGAGTTGAGCGCACTAACCATGAGGCTGCGTTTTATTCAATTAAGTTACTATTTTGTCAAAATTGTTTTTTTTTAACATGTATATATAACCTTCTTCTGTCTTCCAGGGAGACGGCACACTCTTGACTTGGCTGCCTCTGCATTGGCTGGTCTGGCCAGTACAGAAGATTTCACAAAGGTCAGGCTGCGTAAAACTGCAGGGCCGGAGGGAAAGGATGAGTACAGAGGAACAAAACCCATCATGCTTATTCACATAAAAGGTAAATGAAAATATGCAATTTTAATTAAATTTACATACAAACAGAAGCAGAGAGTCCCTGTGAGCAATGGTGACTAGTCTTGCATAAGAAAACATCACAGCACTTGTCTAGTGTTTCAGTATACCATGGTGTATTGTAAAACCTGTTTTGTTATTGCAGGTCGTCGCCATCTTCAAGTTCGCCTTGTTGAACCAAGTCTCAAGTCACTGAATTCTGGAGACTGTTTTGCTTTGGTCTCAGAGAAAGATCTTTTTTCTTGGATTGGAAAAGACTGCAACCCTTATGAGAAGGCTAAGGTTGGTAAAACATGTTTACTGTAAGCTAGTACATTGCATTCATTTATTAATATGCTATGAATGTAGCTAACCACATTTTCTGTAACTTGATGAGTATCATTTTCAACATTTTATAAAAATTCCTGATAAATTAAAAGTGGATATAATTTCACTAGTTACTATTGACCTATGTACTAATATTACACAATTATTATTCAACAAATTGTAACACTATCCAAATATGGTCACGATGCTCTCGATATCTGTCATCCGTAGGTAACATATCCGGCGATATACGTAGCTTCGTACGTGGGAAGAAAAAGTGAAGTGAGAAAATGTCGACAGAGAGATTTAAAAATGTTAGGCTGTTTTGTTATCAATTTGTTGAATAATAAAACAATTATCCTGCTCAATCTCGCGGAATATCGTCTGATTTTAGCTGCCTCGTCAGCTAAGTACAGACGGCTTGGTTCAGACGATATTCCGTGCGATTTCGCAGGATAATTTTTATGTATACAATGGATATGAGATGGCAGATAGCCAATGGGGCTCATAGTGCTGAGTTGGCTATAATCATCTCTTATCCAACAACAGTGAGTGGAAATATTGTTTAACTTAAAATGTCCCCAAAATATAGAAAACTAGACTAGAATATGAATACCCCCCCCCCAAAAAAAATCATGTGTATGCTTACCATATTTGTAGAGCATGGTATAATGGCTCATGTAACGTGATGGCTAAGCCAATGAAAACAACTCTCAAATTGCATTATCCAATGATCCAGTTTTAAAATAATAATGCTGAATAGTACTTAGAATTTCATGGCTGTATACATCGAGACAATCAATACTCCATGAAGTATAGTTCTTCCTTTTTTTCTCCCTCACCTGTCCATGTGACAGTGTGTTGAGATTGTAAGAGGAAAAAGTACATTGTATTTGTTGATCAGAATTTTGCTGACTTTTTTTTCACAGGTGACAGAGATTGTCTCCAAAATCAAAACAAAGAGTGAGTTGGACTGTAAAGCGAGAGACATTGTGACAATTGAGGAAGGAGACATGGACTACAATGCTGCTCTGGACAAGTTTGCAAACATTCTGAGTGGTGATCCAGGCAGCAACCCTATTCGAGGTTGGCCAAGTATTGTTTTATTCATGTTTGTTACAATTAAATCTACAATGTTATCTGCTCTAATAGGTCATATTTGTATTCCAGGTATTAGACTGGAACTAGCTTGTAACTAAGGCTAATGCAGGGAGTCTTTTCAAATGTTAATGACATTAATCTCTTTTTTATGATATTCTCCCGCATGAGCCTCCATTGCAAGTTAGTTCCAGTCCAGTACCATGAATATGATTATGTCCTACATTGGTATTATTATTTGCCTCCTGCTGTTCATAGTGAGCTCTCCTTGAGCTTATTTCTTTGTGTGTATTCTCCTCTCCTCTCCCAGTATTTACAGATGTACTTTCAGCTACACCAGCTCTCTTGTAAGCGGACGTCCTTGGGAATTGGAAGAAGTGTCTATGAGTAGAGCTGTCCACTTCTTGTCAGTGACTTTTTAGACTGGAGACAGCTTGCCATTTCGCACTTCCTTGGACACAAAATCGCAGGAATTTTATCATAAAATACTTAACAGGTGTCTTGTAACAAACTCTTTTCTAAGCAAAATAGGTATTATACCATCTCCAGCAGTTCCTTTTGTGGTGAAATGAACGAATCCTTGGAGCACATTTTAGTGGAGAATGCACTATTGGGATGGTTTTGGGGGCTTCCTGCCGCTAAGGAACTATTGAACTAAGGCGCTAAGGTGTAAACTTTAATGTTTGTTTAATTAATTAATTTCAATTAATTAATTACCATTGCAGCAAGATGGTAGGTTGAGTTAGGAACCTGTGTGCACTATGTAAAACATGTTATGCCTACCTCAAGTTACCTCAAGTTATTAGTAACATCAAAGCTATATATTTGTTTCAGAAAACCCCTTTCTCTCTCCTTGTGGTACTATTCTCTTTAGAACAAAACCAATTTGCTCTAAACACATGCACATATTAGTTATGGTTCGTGTCGACTATGCATAAGGTGCATTTCATATGGAATCACAAATCACTGTTAAGTGCTCTTCCTTTTGGTAGAACCCAACATGTAACATGTAGGTGCGTGCGTTCTAGCATCATTAGCGTTATACACTCTGTCTTCATCCCCTAAGCTGCACAGTTTTTTATGTGTTGTGTGATGTGGCCAAGGACGGCAGTTATTTTTCGGGTAGCACCACTTAGTTTCTTCCGTCCGTTCAACAAATATCATCTGCTGTTTTCAAACTACAATAGTTGTTTGTGAGGGTCAGATAAACAGGGAAAGACATTACTTCTCCTTTAATTGTCTTCTATAAGAGAGACCACAAATTTCCCAGTTAATGGCATTACAAATAATTATTGTCAAATTGTAAATTTGTGACACAAGAAACCAAGAAAGTGCTTAAATATTGCTGCAGACTCTGTGGCACATAATGAAAGCACAAATTAATTGAATCAACCAATTGAACCACTTCACATCCTTCCTCTAAAGTATAAATCTCTGTTCTAAACTCCTCTTCTCCAATGCATAGTTCCTTGCTCCCCACTTTCCATAATCATTTATGTTCCCTTGTCCAATCTTGCCCTCACAGTTACCATCCCTCTCACATGTAGTTCCCCAGCCTTACATGAAATGGTTCCTTTCCATAATGTTTGATCTTGCCTGTGCCCTAAAGTCCCCAGCTGGTAGTGTTTCCCGTCACCATACAGAGTATTCCAATAGTTATATTTTGTTAGTTTGTTTTTGTGCACACAGTCTTCTGTTGCTATGTGTTACAGTTTCAGTACAACAAAATCCCACTTAAAGGCTGCCTTGTGAATATAATCATTTCAAGCACATCAGTAAGAACAGTGTACATTCATTCGGTGGCCATTAAAAAGACACATACCTTTGTTAAGTTTAGCCTTCATTTTCTCTCATTTAGATGCTCAATCGATGGCAAAAGATGAAGATTACGAGAAAGGTGTTGTCAAAGGGAACATGGTGTACAAAATCCATTGGACAGAACCACCAACTCTGATGCCAGTTGAGAGCATGTGTGGGCACATACCTCAAGTGTCTATTTTTGACACCAAAGAGGTGAATAGGATAATATTTGTTGAATTGAAACCTTAAACATTCTAAAGCTGTTTTTTTAACCGCTTGCAAAACATGCTCTAGCAGAAGTTATTCATTGCTGATCACAACAAAAAATAGTTATATGTATACAATGAACCAGTCGGAACTGAAAATGAATTCATAATGTTTAAGTTATGTCATTGAAGTCAAATGTGGTAAAATGAATGTGAACCAACTCATGATTAGTTGGTTTTGGTACACATCGGATTGAGCAACTGTTTGTGTTCTCTGATCATTGAGAAGCAGACACCCTGGGGACCTGGAATTGTCTGTTAGAGAGCTGATCCGCTCACATGAGTTCAAAAATGTAACGTTTGTGGCTGCATGGGACCACAACCAAGTGTTTGGTTAACTAAGGTCTTCATAAATGGAAGAACTGATATCTGTTAGAAGGGGGAGGGGCTCAGCTGTATTTAGGGTCCATGCTTTCAATTATGCTGAACCAACCAGTCAGAGACCAGTGGGTCTAAGTGAGGAGAGTGGAATGATCAAACCGGGCCAACCGAGGGGAATGAATCTTACCATGTTCTATTCCCTTCCCAAATCCACCACTAAGGTGAAATCTATTGAAGAGAAGAAGGGCAGTGAGCCGGTTTGTCAAAATGGAACAGCAAATTTCAGTCCAATCGATCAAAGTGGACCACCTCCAGAGGTGTTCCCGAATATACCGGTCGGACTAAACCAAAAGGGACCTTTCCATATGACTTCCGTCCGAAATTTCTGGAATTTTTGGCATGGTAGAGAGCACCCTAGAAGTCTCCTGTCCACTCATTTTAAATTTGTTCGTGCACTTTGTCTTCCCAGGTTCTGATATTTGACTTTGGATCAGAGCTGTATGTGTGGAATGGCCAGCAGTCATTGTCAGGTCAAAGGAAGTCTGCCTTTGCACTGGCACAGCAACTCTACGGGGAGCCATTTAAACCACATGGCAAAAAGTATGACCCAATTTTTCCCTATGGTAAATCTGACAGCTGCAATGACCAAGTCGACAACAAAGTTTCATCTGGAAGACCATCATGGACATTGTTCGCAAGACTCCATGAAAAGGCAGAGACGATATTGTTCCGTGAAAAATTCCTTGATTGGCCAGATCCTACCAAGATTATCAGAATGAAAGGACATCCTAGCACTCTTGAGTTGGCGCCTGCAGTATGTACAGTGAAACTATTAGCCATCTTGAATTTCGGTTGATGTCATTTTTCACACTCGTCTAAGAGACCAAGTTGACATGTTAACTGGTAGACGATAAGTGGATCATTTGGTAGTCAGAGGTCAAAGAGCGGTTTTCAATTGAGTGTTGCAAAACTAAAACCAAACCAATTTCTTACTGTAGTAGAATCCTTTCAAAGTAATTGTCTCATTACTTTGACACTCAACTGAAAACCGCTCTATTACATGTATTCATCATTGAAGGACATGTCTTATCTTGGCATAGGATAGGCCAGTTGCTTATTTCTAAAAAAAAAACAAGTTGAGAAACAGACTATTCTGAAGTGAATTCTTGATAATCAACATTTCTCTGTTACTGAAAAGTAAAACTAGACAGGGTGAATTGCAACCTCGTTCCCAGGGACCCTGGGAACAAGGCTGGGTGAATTGAAGACTTGTTTACAGCATGGAAAATGGTTACGAAGAATTCACTCTAGTTTCTTTTGTGACTCCTAGCTTCCTCCTGTGGAACTGAAGCCTGTTGATCCCAAGAGCATGCTGAAGAGTCCTGGACCTCTCCAGAGCCAAATCTTTGAAGGGGTGAATGTCGGGCGTGGCAATGGTGTGCCGACTGTGTGGGTTGGTGATATCTACAAAGAAGGAAACCTGGTGACAACTGTTGCTTTGACGGTGTGGCATATCAATGAGTACAGACATTTTGAGTTACCACCTGCAAACATTGGACATTTCCATTCTGGTATTTTAAAATTGTGTATTTCAATTTTTTATGCATGATGGATTTTCTAGTCTTATGTAGAATTTAAGTCTAAGTTTCAGATATAAAACGACAATTTTGAGTTTGAAAAACATGTTTCCGTGGAAATGTTTGTCTTCTTCAATGCGAACAATACAAAAGATGCAAACTGAATATAAATATCTAGTACAGCTGTACATGCTAATGAGCATGTATACAACGTAGAAATAAAGAACAAGTAGATTACAAAGAGAGACTTAAATTAATGTGTTGAAGTTGTTGATAAAAGAAGGTTTTTCACATTGTACAAAGCTTCTTTCATCTTGAGCTGGAAAGTGGTGCTGGCTTGATTAACTACAAGAAAGCAATGGCTGAAACTTTAGGCACGGCCGAAGCAGATATTTACCGATGCATGAGCTCTTATCTGTAGTTAGATGTATTATCTCTTATCTGTAGTTAGGTGTTCCCAGACACATGGGAAGAAATGCTGGGTAGTTTTACTGATATTGCAGGCTCTATGGCCTACACAAGAAAATTACTACTGGGGCCTGAACAAAGCCCACTAGGGATAGGATCTTTCACTCTTACTTGTTTACCTACAGCTGTTCTTGGCCTATTGCAGGAGAGGGATATGTCATCAGATGGGCCTACTTTGTACTTGCTGATAGGATAGTCAAAGACCGCAAGTCACGTTGTCGCTCAACTGTCGCGGGGCGTGTCCGCTGTGCTTACTTTTTCTGGCAGGGGAATGACTGCTCAGTGAACGAGAAAGGTGCGGCTGCCATAATGGCGGTGGAGCTTGATGAAGAGAAAGGGCCACAGGTCTGTGTTTCATGATATTTCAATTACTCATTCTTTTACATGGGCCTTCTACTACGGTGACCCTACATGTAGGCACCTGATGTGAATCCAGTTGAAATGAGTCTTTGTTTCAGCTGTGTTCTACTGGATGCCTGCTTCATAGTCCTGAAGAAACGTTTCAAATTATAAAATAATTGAGATACTATGTACACTCTCATTGGTCAATAGGTGTGTTTAGGCGAGATTATGTAACACTGTTGTGAGGTTTTACATTCGCACATATTCCTGAGAAATATTTAATAAAAGCAATGGTCAGTGTTTTCCATGTTTCCATAGCCTTATCTAAACAGGAGGGGGGTTGGGAGAATTCTCAATTTAAGTTATGCAAACCGTTGACTGCTTCTTGGGTTACGTAACTGTCATAACCCCCTCCTGTTTCGATAAGGCTCTGTAAACATGGAAAAAGTGCTCTACTGCTTAATTGGAGTTTCAGCATCAATTCTTCTGTTCTTGGGACTCAGTTTAAAATCGGCACTTATTTTCCCATTGCTACCTTTAGTTAATAATACTGAGGTGTTGGTTGACCATTTAATATTTTTGTTCAAGTGCACATTCTGGTCAAATTCCATCACACAATGCAAATTATAGTGGATCTGTACCTTGGTACATCAATAATATGCACAGATTTCACTTAAAATATGGTTCAGTCTTAGTGTGCCAGTGTTAATTGTTTGTGGTTCATTCACTCGTTCCTTCAGGTAAGAGTGGTCCAAGGAAAGGAGACGCCTGTCTTTTTGAATCTTTTCAAAGGAGGAATGATCATTCACAGTGGAAGGTACACTGCAATAGTTTTTCACAGTTAATTTCGTTTGTTTATTAACAAGGAGTGAAATTTGTAGTTGAGGCATTCCAGCTAAGTACAAGCCAGATTCCATTCACATGTTTAGCCTTATTGCATGATTAGACTTTTATCACCATGAATTGCATGATCAGACATAATTAGATTGTGATATCATGTATTTGCATGACCCTATAGTGGCCATCCATTTGCTAAGTACTGTAATTCTCAACTGACATTACTCAACTGTAGTTGCTGAATATGAAACCTCTGCTTTGAACCAAAGGCTTTTACAAAGCCCTTGGGACATCGATATGGTACTTATTTCACAGGCAGTGTCTTAAAAGCTATTGTTGTATAGCTGGCGTTTTTCCCGCTACAGCGCGCCCATTTATTGGCTAGTTCATGGTCACATGACATCTAACAATGAAATTGTTTCCCGCCAAATGCCATGAGTGGGCAACTTTGGGAAAACTATGACGTCAAACGGGAACTAGTTCACTATTACCCGCGAAATGTTGACTGCTGTTGCACGTGGCCTGATGTTGTCGCTGGAATCTCAGCGCATTTTTCAAAATTTGCTTTTGTTTTGTTTTGCTATATAACAAATCACTTAATGACTGGTCCCTTGGGGAACAGTGAGTTTTGTTTCCCTCGAATCTCAATGTTTCCCTCGACTTCCTCTCGGGAAACATTGAGATTCTCGGGGAAACAAAATTCACTGTTCCCCTCGGGACCAGGCATTAAGTGTTAATTAATAGCTTTTGAAAGTTTATTCAATGTGGTATGATATCTTTTAGATAGTTACCAAGACTTGATGCAATACTTGCGTCTTGTGATAGTCTTGTGGAGATATTTTGATATGTTATTTGTAAAAGCACAAACGCGGTGCATGCACATCATCAGATGTCAATTTTGAGAGTTGGAAGATTTCACACTTCAAGGTTCATCTTGGGTGTTCTTCAGCGTCACACAAACAACATTTGCATGTGTCAGTTCATTGAAAAACATGCCATTGTACATATGTGGATCAAAGCCTTCTTTGAGTGGCATCACAGAAACCTTCAGACATTTAGTTCATATGTACACTTGTATGTTGAAATCATCATTTGTACAACATTGATTTAACAAATAGCCTGCGAAAGCAAATGTTTCTCATCACTTCTTGTGAAGGAGATCTCCTTCAGATATTAAAGATTAAAAATTCCATGCTCATTAACAGGTCCGTGCTACTGAAGTACCCCTGTTTGGTTTGGATGCTACATACCGTAATGATTCAATTTAGCGCCAAGGGCCCTAATTTACTTAAGGTAGCGCAAAGAAGGGATTACTTATTAGCGATGGGCGCTAATTTTTGAACGATGTCGTACGATACTATTTGATAATTAACAGATTCTCAAGAACTGTTACAATGGGAGGTCTGATAAACATAATGTTCAATATTACGTTCAGATGAGAATGCAGACTTCATTATTCATGCGTCTTTTGAACCCTTCTATTCTACGGGTGCTGGTTCGTTCATCTCTGAGCGGTACTGTGGGAGGTGCTTAGCGGGAGGGGGCTTATTGGAATAGGGGCGCTCATTGAAAAATGGCACTTAGTTGGGAGGGCTTAGAAAGGGACGTTTATTGGAAGGAGTGCGCTGAATAGAATCATTATGGTACCTCAAAAATCCTGAACCAAAAAGCAACCAAACAGAAAAAGGACACAGATCTCTAAAGAGCTATGGTTCTTCGTCAGCTGAATTTTTCAGCTCCATTTTCAAATTTCTTTAGCTGAGAAGTGAAATCAATGAGAGATGTTGTTTTCTCATGCTAAATAAATGACTGCCGTTTGGCTTTTGTCTAAAAACTAAAAATATGCTTGTAACAAAATTTTGTAAACATATTTTTAAAATTTAATCAAAACCATGATAGAAATTTTGTCAATGGCAATCAAAATTGTGGCGTAATTCAACTATGAATCTCTAGATTAGAGAAATGTAATTTTCCTTCAATTGCCAGGTTTTTAAAATTATTGTTGTATGTGAAAGTTCACCTCGCTAATTCTTTCATTAACAGTGTACCCAGGAACTGGTATGACACACAAAAGTAAGTTTAATTCTGGTCTTCTGACAGTAGGTTTTGGTTTTGGGGAATTTGATGTGAACAGTTTTCTCAGAGGGAAAATCTACCTTGACTTAAGCTTTATATCTTTAGTATATTTTTTGACAATAAGAGTTAATTTAATACTAAATGTAAACAGAGTTCTAAAGTTAAAAACTAACAGCATAAACTTAAGCAATTAGATTACGTTAAAATAAATCGTAAATCTCGTAACTTTAAAGAAATGACGTTGTAACTTAATTGTTTCATGTATGCAAATCAATTGAATATAGTTAATAATTACCACTGGAGTGTTACAGTGAAGTAAATAGAAATTGTCTTGATTCTGTTATTATAAGCAATCAGAGTTTTCTTTATATGTGACAGACTATTTCCTTTCCTTGTATTGCTAGTATTTCTGGTGTGACAGTTTTCAATTAGCTTCAAATTGTCACATTTTTTGGAACATTTTTTGGAACATGCCCCATTGATTCTGCAACCCCCATACCAGCCACCACTACTATCTAGTGTTTACTGCGTGAACAGTATCCACTGGTTGGCGTTTTGTCTGTTTGATAGTGCTATACATTCTTTGAACAACTGGAGCATGAAATGGAGTGTAGTTGGGTACAAATGCCAACTTATAACAACAAATGCCAACTTAGAACAAGCAGCACACAACCGTTACCATCAACTTCCAGCAAAGGAGTTACTCATGACCTCGGCAAACAGAACAATAACAATAGACAGGCCGAGACCGTCAACTGGATTGACCAATGACCGTTTACGATCTTTACACGAGTCGTACAAGCAGTAAGATCGCTGCGTTACCGACCAATCAATCTCATAAGGCTTCATAATCATGTACTGAAAAAAAAAAAGAAAAACGTTTGCCTTGACTGTGATAATAAGTCCAGGTCAGGTTTTTTAAATGTCAGTCGGCAAAAGTCCTTTTCAGGGATACCCTCACATGCACAGCCACTGTAGACGAAAAATCTGACGTTATTTATTGTCAAACTGATGGGAGTGGTTTTCATTGTGAGACCATTTTCCCTAATTTCAATTTCTGTAAGCTGGTGACAATGGCTACGTAAAATGTTTACTTAAAAAGATCGTTAATCCTAATTTTAACCAGGGGAAGTAATGTTTCATAAATAATAATACCAATGTAAACCAACATTGTCGTGTTAATTACATGATAACATTGTGCTGATTAACTGTAAAGGCAAAGTAATTTAACGCTAAATGTAAAATCCACTCGGTCAAGTTTCCTAGTTTCATTTCCCTCGTCATAATCAGTTTCATTGTCAATTGTCACTTTCACCTGCACAGCATTTGAAACAGAGTTCGTCCGCTCTCCTCATTTATAAAAGCGTATGTGCAGTCAACATACTGTATAAAAGCAGACGCAGTACAGTTGTTCCTGTGTCTGTACTTCTTTACTCGATTCCAATCACATTATCGCCAACCATTATCGCCCTTGAAGGCTGACCTCAATCTAAGATGTACACCTCTCTTGAGGTCATTGCTTCTCTAAGGTGAGCAGCTGTCTCAGACTGCAGACACCTGTCTAGGGTTGACACCTCTTATGGGCAGACACCTCAAGCTAGGCAACTCATAGGTAGACACTTCTATAATACCTGTAGGACGTCTGTTCCATGAGAGCCCCTATATTTGCATTAGAGGGAGTTGACTGCAGTTCGGTGTCGATGCTTGTCAGTTTGGAGACGACAAGGCATAAATTAATCAAAGTAGTGATTTCTAAGGTTACACATTTATGTATTGCTCAATAGGAAAAATATGAGTGATGAAAATACAGCAACGTTCTCAGGTAGGCTCTACGCATAATATAACTTATCTGCGCGTTGTAGACTGTTCCAATATTTCTCACCCAATACAGAAGTTATTGTCGATGTTTATTCTTGACCAAAGAGTCGACGAGGCATCACCATAGCTTGGGTAGACCCAGAGCGCGCGAGCAAGCTAAAACGAGTGACAAAGCCGCGAGGAGCCTGGCGGGAGACATTTCCCCCAGGCCACCGCACGTTTTCACGGATCACACTGTACACGTTTACCCAAAGCAACTAATCCACCAGCTAACAGGCTACCAATTATGCAAATATGCTCTCCACTCGGAGTAAATCGAGAGAGGTAGCTTTATCTCCCAATGAAAATACGACCGTGATCTCAAACATTGACTTACTACGAATAAACATCAAAACTCATGGCCCCTCAGTAGACTACAGCAAGCTTCAACTAAAAGCATATTTTAAGATTCTCAAGTAGTTTTATAAATAGGAACCTTATACTGAGCTTATTTATTTAACAGACCCCTCTGAAACTCGTTTATACGTAATCCGCAATGAGGAACCAGGAGAAGCCTGCTTGAATCAAGTCAAAGCAAAGTAAGTTCTAGTAATGGACGGATTCACCTGACGTGTTTCATCCGTTTTGCCACCCAGTTCAGACCACGTGATGATTCATTTGGGAGGTTACAATGGACCATTTTCGTATTCCGGTATTGGACTGGAACTAGCTTGCAACTGAGGCTAATGCGGGGAGTCTTTTCAAATGCAAATGACATCAATCTCTTTTTTAATGATATTCTCCTGTACGAGCCTCCATTGCAAGCTAGTTCCAGTCCAATACCGAGAAAACGAGTATGGTCTATTGTGGTATTTGTCACACGCAAGTGATCATGGGAGTATGTACAAAGAGAACAATTGTTAACTCCCAAGTGAATCATCACGTGGTCTTAATTGGAGGATATAAACACGTTAAAGGGGGCAAGTTTCTAAAGAAACTGTGGTGCTGCGTCGGTGGGAGTATTGTAAGATAATTTGGTTTTATCAACTGGGTTGATAATGTGAATTGGCCACCGCAAAGAAATTTGGAAGCTGACGTTTCGAACGTTAGCCCTTCGTCGGAGCGAATCCAAATCGTCGGAGCGAATCGCTCCGACGAAGGGCTAACGCTCGAAACGTCAGCTTCCGAATCTGTAAACACGTTAGCTGAGTCCCTTTATTCTTTCGTCATTGCTTGGAGTTGGGTCATGTGGATTTTTTTTTTGAAATTTCGCGCCAAAATTAAAAACTAATTTGTCACCCATGATACTATCGTTTACACACAATCTTAATGATAGTCTCGTTTTATTTCATGAAATATTTTCAATATTGTTTTGTTTCAGCTCCTACTCGTTGCGGTCACGAACCAGTTTTGTTCTGATGTCACGCCGTGAAGCTCACATTTTCTTGTGGCATGGCAGTAAATCCAGTGAGGATTCTCGTGCCACGGCTAAAGCAGCTGCCAAGAAAATGCAAGAGAGGTTTGTTTGTGGTTATGTTATTTAATCATACTACATACAGGTCCTTTCTAACAGACACTGTTTCCGTGTTCCGTGCTATAGAAGACAACCTACAAAAGAGAAGACGGTTATTTTTTACAGCAGGTCAATGCAGAATACTAACTGAGGCCTTCAGGGTTTTGACTTTCTAAAACAGAACACCTCTCCGGGCCAAAGCGACATGTTGTTTTTAAGACAGACACCTCTATAAGCCAGACAGACATCTTACTGAGGCGGACACTGGGCAGACACCTGTCTAAAGCTTATACCTCTCTCAGCTGGACAGACCGTTTTTCCAAGGCAGACACATCTCAAAGATAGACACCCATCTTAGCCAGATAGACGTCTTTTTAACGCAGCCACATCTCTAAGGTGGACATATGTGTAAGAAAGATGTGTAAGAAAGATACCTCCATAAACATACACCTCTTCAAGTAAAACAGACATCATTCTATAGCAGAAACGTCTCTGAGGCAAACACGCATCTAAGCTTGAAATGTCTGTAAAGCAGGCGCACACAATTGTATGTCGTCTCTGGGTTTCTAAACAGATTGCAGTTTTACTTGTACTAACGATGCAATTATCAAGCGTTGTAAATAAAAAGCAACAAATGCGATGTTTTTGTTTTCCTTCAGAAAAAGCATTGAATGCAACATGGCTGGTGTGACAGCATTCTCTCTCAGCGAGGTCGAGGAAGGAAGTGAACCTGATGAGTTCTGGAAGGCTATCGGAGGAAAAAGGTTTTACTGTAGTTTGGCACATGGTAAGTTCGAGGATTCATCCGCAAACTTAAGAGTAAAAGTCACCATTGACAGAATAAAAGGCCGTATCACAAAGCTCTGCTCAATAGCTTTTATTTGAATAGTCACACACTAGGGTTTTATTTACAGAGTTATAAACATTACCACATGATAGTACTGCTCAGTAGCTTTCATTTGAATGGTCACACACAAGGGTTTTATTCACAGACTTAAAAGTTAGAACCACCTTGTACAGCATAATAAACTACCACATGAAAGTACTGCTCAAAAGCTTTCATTTGAATGGCCACACACAAGGGTTTCATCCACAGACTTAAAAGTTAGAACCACCTTGTACAGCATAATAAACAGTACCACATGAAAGTACTGCTCAATAGCTATTATTTGAGTGGTGACTGACAGCCGAGAGTCTCATTCACAGACGTAAGGCAGAATAAGCGTTTTCTTTTTTCTTTTCCCTAGATCCCTCCAAACACAACTATCAGCCCCGGCTGTTTGAGCTGAGCAGTACTACAGCGAAGTTCACAGCCAGTGAAGTGCTGAGTCCAGCACGATCTGAGCCAAAGTTATGCCTGTTCCCATTTCTGCAAGAAGATCTTTACACTGCTAAACAGCCAGGTACATCTATAACATAAGCCATCCATCTGTTAGAATTGACTGAGCTGAGCTCTGTTTTCATCGTCTTTAACTTGTCAATCAGGGCTTTTTTTGCTTTGTTGTGATTCTTTTTTAGGTCTTTTACGATTTAAAGCCAAATTTTAGTAATAGACCTTTTTACCGATACGGCGGCCATCTTGAATTCCGAGGAAATTATGGGATGCCCAGGGGGCAGATGAAAAATAATTAAAAAGAATACTGTGGCGTGATAACTTTTAACAATAATTTTTCGATAACCATAGGAACAACTGCCAAATATCGTGACGGAAAGATGTAACGCTTGTAATATTTGTTATGGAATATGAGAGACAAGCAGTAAAAATTTATCCTGAAAAGCTGTGTATACGATGAATTTTCCAGCGATTGCCTCCTCGGCAGCCCATAATTTCTCAGTCAAAACAATAGAATTCAAGATGGCCGCCGTATCGGTAAAAAGGTCTATTGGAATTGCATAAATTGGAAATGGAATTGCCGGAATTGTCTAAACTTTGGTGATCTAGCCCCTGAATACTTTCCGTGATTTTAGAAAATTGATACAGTTGGACTTCGCTAATTTAAACTCGGTTATGTTGAATTTCTCGTTATTTCGAACTCAAAACCATTTCCCTTGGACTTGCCATTCAGTCACTTTCTATCATTTATTGAACTGTTTTCTGTTCCCCTGAGAGTTTGCGGGGTTCGACTTTAATTTGTTGATTGTTTGCAGCACTGTTCATAGTTGATGGTTATTATGAAGTGTATGTGTGGGAAGGGTGGATGTCTAAGGATGATGATGATGTACGGACTGGCTCAGGAAGACAGCGCTGGGACCGGGATAGAAAACTCGCCATGGAAACAGCACTGAACTATGCAAAAGGTTTGGGTCTTTGACTTGGTATTAAATGGTTTGATGCTAAGTATTTCTTATTTCAGACGTATTGCTGTAAAATTGTTTACCATTGAATAGATAGGAAATGTCTCTTTGAATGTTTAACTTGTCTTTACCACAAGAAGAGCTCCAACGCGCTATTAAAGAGGTTCTGACGATTTCCCGAAGATTTCCGATCACTCCCTGCAGATTTTCCGAAGACTGTCTCCAAGTTATGCAAACTTTTCCGAGCATTTCCGAAGATAGAAAAAGATTTCCGAGGAAGATCCCAACATGTTTCCACTGTACACCAACACATTTTAGCTCATTTAATGTTTGAACAAGGCAAACCTCCTCGTCAAAAGTGACACCATCGTTACATTGATGAAGTTATTGTGTACAAATCTCTTATTGGTTTGGTTTTGATTCCCCAGAGGCTGGTAAGCGAGTTTCTCATCGTGTGTACGTGGTGTATGCTGGCATGGAACCAATGACGTTCAAGGCCCTCTTTCCTTATTGGAATGATACACCAGATGTCATCAGAATACAGAAAGGGGTTTGTATACTTGATTTGATTGGCTGTGCGCTCGTTCGCGCGTTCGCTCGTTCGCTCGGTCGCTCGTTCGCTCGTTCTTCTTGTGAAACCCCTCACACAAATAATCTCTCCCCCAGGCGAGAACTTTTAGGGTGGGAGTAGGGGAAGGGAAATGGAATTTGCGATTGACCAGTTTCCCGTCTAGGGGAGAGGACAGTAACTCTCTAAGCAGAATATATCAGAGTGATAAGCGCCTCGTGAAATATCTTAGCTACTGGAGAACACTTGTATTTTTTTTTAAATCATTTCATGCAAAATTCATCTTTAAATTTAAAGGTTTCTCTCGCTTGTTAAAAGCCTCTTTGTGAGTACTGCAATGCGGTTGTTGTAATATCTCCTTTATCGTCTATTTATAATTCTCACTGTCACTTTTCCAGGATGGAAAACAACCAAATGTGAAGCACTCTGCCAACGACTTGCTACAACAGTTCACAAAGTAAGAAGTCTTGTTTTATCGCTTCGAAACATGTAGTTTCCTTTTCCTCTTGAATTCTAGTGCAAGTACTTGCTACTAAAAAGAGCAGAGAGCGAGGAAACTAAACGTTTGCAACTTGCTTTCAAAGGGATTTTTACACACTGGCTGAGCTTCAGAAGATTCCACCTCCTCAAGGAGTAGATCCCGCAAAACTAGAGAATTATTTAAGCGACAGCGACTTCAAGGTAAGACTAGATTTAGAAACAAATCTCTTTAGGAGTCATCGTAATTATCTTTGCTTAGACTAAGAGCCATTGCAAGAAACGGAAAACAAGCGAGCGGTAAGAGATCCATCTGGGAAATTAGAGTAAGTTTAAAATTATCGTGGAATCACGCTAAAACGGATTCTTTTGAATTTAACTTTTGTACCCAAAAGCCTTTTACTGTCAGCTACCTGCTGATAAGAAATCCGTGAACCTTGAAATGCTCTTGTTAACCTTTTGAAATCATGTGGAATTAAGTTAAATTGTAACAGGGCAATGCTGTTCAGATCCAGTTGTGGAAATATTTGAAGAGTGAAACACATTTCCTCTTGCCTCTAGGAGATTTTCAAGATGGAGAAAGAAGCATTTGATAAACTTCCAGGCTGGAAGCAAGTCAATCTCAAGAAAGCTGTTGGTCTGTTTTAGATAAGCTTGTTGAAAAGAAGTAAGAATTTCGTTGAATCCGCAAAATATGAACTGCTTTGAAACAGCGTGAGAAATCTCAAGCGCGACAAGAAACGAAGTGTTCAGTACATACCAAAGAATCTTGAGCGAGATATATAAATTTCCTGGAGGCGCATATCATTAGTCTGTTATTTGTTGATACAGTGCCACTGCTTGAAGCTGCGCAAGCGCACCTTATCGCACTTGTAATGTATTAACGAATCTAAAAATAACTCAAAATGGAAGCGCTCTCTTATGTCATGTACTCTTGGTATGCACGAAAGAGGACAGAAAAGATGTATTCCTCGAACGTTTTCGAGTTTCCTGTGGATGTCTAGGCAAAGAGGCCTGAGGGTAGCGTCCACACTTGGCCGGAGGACTTTGAAAACGCAGCTTTATTTCTCCGGTTAGGCCTACCGTCCACACTAGTCCGTCACGAAAGAGGAGCTTTTCCAAAACGCTCTTCAAACAGGAGGAATTTGAAAACGCAGGCTTTTCGTGTTCGGAAAGCATTTTGAAAACGGAGCTTTTCGAAAACGATGTGATTTCGTTGCGCGAGTTTTCCCGGCCAAACACAAATCCAAAGTGATAGGTGACTGTTGCGTTTTTAAATTCCTCCGAACGGAGAACATTTGATGCGTTTTCAGGGTTAAACGTCCGTTTTCAAATTCCTTCGGCCTAGTCTGGACGGGCCCTCAGAGAGGTTTTAGAATAATGAAATTTTGAATTTTAATTCTTAACTACTGTAAACGTTTTGCAGTCATGTGACATACCTAGACATGTAGTTAGGACGTTGGAGGCTTCAGGAAATAGAATTTGTCTTGCCAAAATAGACAACATAGTTTTTATTTTTTAATGTCAAAATTTCCGTTCAAAATTGCAGTTTATGTTTGGTTACAATTGTCCAATTTAATTTGAATATTTTTATAGTTGAAATGAATGACAAATGATTGTCTTGTGATTGTGATGATTATTGTCGATTTTTAGAAGAGTATTTTTCCAAAATACGAAGTTGATTTTTTTTAGTTTGTGTTCGCATATGTTTTTAAAATCGACGAAACTGTTACTTTTTCCAGTGATGTTACGAAACTGTTTTCCCCCCATTCGTTTGTATTTATTTCCCGTCTAATTTATTTCTGTATCTCAAAGGTTTTCCTTGTAAATCTGCTGAGCAGATGATAGTTGACTTTTGGAGATGGCTGTGCTTTTTTCCTTTTTTAAGCACTCACTTAGTTTTTCCATGTAAAAGTTGTTTTTATTTTCATGTTCTTAGTTTTTTAACGAGCAGGTTATTGTTCTTGTGTAAGAAAGCTCCGATGTTAGCTTTAAACTAAGTATAAAATAAGGTTTGAGAATATACCATCGTCCTGGTCAGAATTATTTCGAAATATTTTGAGTAAATTTACATCTTCAAATGAACCCGCGACTTTTCTTACGCAATGTTCTTTTGATTGATTAGTGACAACTTTGAATTGGTTTTCCTTATGAGCATAGGCGAGGAAGACATTGCTCTGATTCAACGGGAGAAACTAGTGTAAAGTTGTCAACTAGTTACTCGAGTACTTCTGTTGATTAACGACAACAAAATGCTTTTCAGTTAGAAGTGCCTTTAATCCCTTCACTCCCGAAAAATAGCCAAGTTGATAGTAGAAATGGGAAACATTGGAAAAGAAACAACCATTTGAATGGTCACAAACTTGGGTTCCATCCACAGACTTAAAAGTTAGAACCACCTTGTGCGGCATAATAAACAGTACTACATGAAAGTACTGCTCAGTAGGTTTGAATGGTCGCACACTAGGGTTTCATCCATAAACAGCACCACATGATTTGAATGGTCACACTCAAAGGTTTGAACTCTATAAACTGGGAGTAGGCTTTGTTCTGGGCGTGAAAGAATTCTAAAGACACTTCTTGGAGCAAATACTAGATGGCAGTTCTCGAAGAAAGCCAAAAATTAGGTCAGTGAAAATAATATCTTGGTATGTACCAAGTTGTTAAGGCATACTATTCAATGCTCTTTAAACACAGCAGACTGTATCCTAATGTGTTCACGAATAATTACAATGATTTCTCTGTACCAAGGCTTAGCTATTGCAATATACAAATTGAATTAAGGCGATTGTATTCGCGAATGGGAACGTAATTTTGAAATTGCCACAAGCAGGCTGAGATTTTTGCTCATGAGTAACGGATGTACATAAAGAGACAAAATTATGAAGGTTGAATAACTGAGATGAAATATATAAGTTAACCCTGATGTGATGTACAAAATAATGATGGCTTTACGTCAGGTTTTATGCAATAAAAAAGATCTATTACCTTGTCAAGTGTGGAGTGAAATTTGTCCGGTCATTCGTGCGTGCGCGCGTGCGTGTGTGCATGCCAGCGTGCGTGTCCGAGCCTGCGCGTGTTGGGCATGCGTACCTTGATTGGTTAGCTCACTTCTTCAGTATTCGTTCGACCAAACCTTCTGGTTTGCATTTCCGGAAATTTCCCGTGGCGAATGGAACACCATTTCTCGGAATTTCCGGAAAAGAGGACAGCCTTGCAAGGTACACCTCATCTTTCGGAAATTTCTTATCGGGAAATTGTGTTCCATTTGACTTTCCTTTCGGAATTTCCGGAATTTTCGGTTGAACGGTTCGCTTTTCGGAAATTCAACAATTTCCGGATTATCTGGAAACTGTCTCGTTTCAAAATTTTCGGTTGAATGGAAGCGCCCCAGGGTTGTTTGGCTGCCTTCCGCGTGTGATAATAAGCCATTTTATATATGGCTAGCTGCTGTGATTGGCTTCCCGAGCGGGCTCCATCTGCCCGCTCGGGGCTACCCGCCGTGTCCCGCAAGAAAGATTTCCCCGAAAGCCATATAATAAATCCTTTATTGACCAAGATTGTTCGGCCAAGATGGCTTGACATTGGCCTCGTTTTTTTTTTGGCGAGTTTATGGACCTCGACTTCTTGACCTCACTCTTGGTCAGTAACCCATATGTATGACTTCTTTGTTTCTGCAGAAGTTTCGATTTTCTACGTTCATTCATGTTTATTCTTGTTTATAAACACGATTCTTTCTTGACGTCATTTATGCATGCCATTGGGCGAACAACTTTGAGGAAGGGCGACATAATGCTGTATACGAAATTGACTTGTAAAGAACTTGTGAATAACAGCGAACGATTCAGTTTCCAAGAACTGCAAAATATCTGTGACAGAAGCGTCAATAAGACCTGACATTTCACACTTAACAATGTGCATCATCGAGTCAGTCTCTTGAGAGGCCCAGTGAATTTTATGAGAGAGGCCCAAGCGCGAACGCGAGGGGTGATGGGAAGGAAAAAAGGACTCTATTACTGTCACTTTCCCGTCGTCCCATTCGTTGCGCGCTAAGCGTGACTCGTCTCCATCTCTTTCGCAAAATAAGAATTTTTTTTTTTTAATTTTCTTGACGTCCTTTTTTATTATTATTGCATTACACAAAGCTATTAACTATTTACACAAGTTTCATTACAATACTATACTAATTAACTAAACATAATATATCTAAATTATTATTTTTTATACAGATATATTTTTCCGTTTCATACTTTAATTTGACTTTTAATTTAAAACCACGTATACTTGGAAGTTCTTTATTCCTTCTACACGCCCACAAATAAATTTTTCCTACAAGTAATAAATAATTAAGTAAGGGAAGCTCTGGTGTTAAAAGACCGATTAATATATCTTTCAGATTAAGATGTATCTGCTGTTGTGTCAAAGATAAGTAATATAATTCGAAATCTTGACAGAAAGAAATTGAATAAGAGCAATAATAAAAGAGATGCTGCATTGTTTCTGATTCACATTTGCAGAAAGTGCATAGATCATCCGCAATGTACCCAATTTTGTGAAGTTTTGAATTCGTGTAGATTATAGAATTCAATACTTTGAACTGAAAGGCTTTGACATACGGCTCAAAAGCAACTGAATGGGGAAGAGAGAAAGCTTTTTTCAATGTCTCATCAGTTAAATTAAATTCGCTCCTTAATTTTGCCAAAAAAAAATTTCTCAAAATAAGAAGCAAGAGACGACTGGGAACGAGTCAGAAATCTATATTTATATTATAAGGAATTAGGGCAACGAGAACGCCACCAGACAAAAAGGTTTAATGAGCAAAACAATAGCTGTACACGTGCTTTATAAATCGTTGTACATTTATTTGCCGTCCTCTGCAAAACAGGAACAAAGAATGACTGTGTAGTCTGAGGAACGTGAATGACGACCGCATTTGGAATTGAACGCTGTTATTGCATATTTAGTCTGAGCATGTTTTTTTTAGCCATTGGCGTACTGAACAGATCTAGACAATTGTGAATTTTGCTGATAAAAT
This sequence comes from Micromussa lordhowensis, assembly GCA_964020085.1. NCBI lineage: Eukaryota > Metazoa > Cnidaria > Anthozoa > Scleractinia > Lobophylliidae > Micromussa > Micromussa lordhowensis. Next base: position 12,454,182 of record OZ026607.1, read on the forward strand.
ACAATTTCGTTGTCTGGAGAGCTCGAGAGAAGAGTGTGAGTTGCTTGAGGCGCAGCTTCTTGAGTGCTCCCCAAACTTCCCAAGTGTAACATAACTCGATGATCCACAGCTAAGAGAATGAATCAACTGTTTTATAGCATTGGCAATGGAAATAATTTCTCTGGCAAAACGAAGTTAAGTTTGCTCACACCACGAGCGCGCAGCAAGCCCTTCGTAATGAATTTGATAGCGCGGCTTTGTTAGCTATGTTTTAGTCTTTCTTGATGTGGTTAAGTCTCGTTCCCATAGCCCGCGTTACCCTTGTCCAGTGAAATAGTTTCAATCGTGCCATGCGCTTTCAATATTCAGCGTTGTTCTGTCAGTCGCTTGATCAGAGACTAAGTCTGTTGTATAAAGATTTATCTTAAAGAGTGATGATTCTTATGACATTCGCTTGAAGAAGCTTAACCTTATGTCACTTGAGAAGAGAAGATCACTGGCTGACGTGACTTTTTTATATAAGATACTCAATGGCAACTTTGATATTGACGTTAGTAATATATTAGATTTACATGGCAACATATGCCATGTAAAAACTAAAGGTTAAAAAAGGTTAAAAATGATAATAAAATAGAAAGGAAACGAAAAAAAAAAAAAAAAAAATATATATTAGATTTTTATTCAGAAGCCGACCGCTTCCCACTTAGGTCCAAGGACGTTTTAACCTTAAAGAAGAAATACGCCAGGACCAATGTCCTAAAGTATCATTTTTTTAATCGAATAACTGATTTATGGAACCATCTACCTTTGGACATTCGCGCGTCGGAAAATGTTAACATTTTTAAATCTAGAGTTAAGAACTTTTTTAGTGTTTCCGAGGCTGAGTAGTTATGTAGTTAGTGTCTCCTAAGTAGTTTTTTTTTTATTTTTATTTTATTGTATACTATAAGGTGATCGGTTTTTATATGGGGTCTCGGACCCCCTTACAGATCATCCTTTGGTTCATGCTTTTTTTGTATTTGTAACCATAAATTGTAATAAATAAATAAATAAATAAACAAATTATCCGCTTGAGATACGGAAGTAGTAAAAAAAGTCGAGTCTTTCGAATGAGATATACTTTATTATTAAAACCTTTTTACATCAATTTGTCAGAATCTTCCAAATTTTTCAAAGCTTCGATGTTTGACAACAAGGAAGCTCCAACAAGACAGGGAAATAATTTCACATCCGTCACTGAAAGAGGACAGAAAAGCAGTGTTGAAGAAGGCATTTCCAAAAAAATCAAACGGCTTAAGTAGGTAAAAAAGCCTGCACACAAGCCAAGTGGCCCATCAATCAGGCTGGAGCTTATCCCAGTGTCAGTAGCATGAAGCGACGAGTATTTCTACCCCCCCCCCCCCCCCCTGGATGGGATGCTAGTCCATGGCAAAGTTACCCCCAGCATTAAGTTCGCTGGTACCTTTTTATACACTTGGGTGGAGAGAGGTACTGCACTATGAGAGTAAAGTGTCTTACACAAGAACACAACACAATATCCCAGGCTAGGGCTCGAACCCGGACAACTCGATCCGGAAGCAAGCGCACTAACCATGGGAACACCACGCCTCCAAAGTTAAATACGAGTTCTAGTTATTTAACCACTCAAACAAAACATTGTGACATAGAGCGTTTTCACTCACGTGGCTAGCTCACATGCAAATTTCTTGGAACAAAAGGAAGTGTTTACATAAGAAAAGAGTTGAACTCCCACAGGACTGGATTGGTACACCAACATGGCCGCCTTTTTTTAATTGTTTTGGAACACCAATATGGCTGCCGTGACGTCATGTAAAAACGCTCTATAGTTGCCGGACCTGTTCGCAACATACTCATACCACTGCAACTTGCCGCTGACCAAGAAGCCCGTGGTTTCAAGGGTGGATGGAAAATTCCTGTAAACAATCGGCTCACCTCTACGGATACAGGCGAGCAGTCTGGCCTGTTGATGACGTCAAAGATATTTGAGGTGCGACGGGCATCGGGATGCTGAAGGAATCGTTCCTGGACATACAAAAAACTATTGTCAAGGTATCTTTATGTTAATCCTAGAGTGATTTGGACGAGAAGAGCCTGGTTTTCATCAACCTCGTTCCCAGGGTCCTCTCTCTACGTCGAGAAATCTTTATCTTTATCTCTACTTTTCTCTACCTGGCAACGAAGTTGGGTTCTCTACAAGCTCTCTCGCAACTTATGTACTCAGACATGTAGAGCGGATGATTCTCTTCATAAACCTTATCTCTAAATTTATCTTTATTTTTGGGAGACGATTCACGATTCTTAAAGTGCCCCTGTGATAAAAAAAATCACTTCCTTTTTTTCTTGAGATTCTGAAAGTGTGTCTGCTTAACACTTGACTGGCAAAATTCTGACCTTTCATTTTAATCCAAAAGCCGTTTACTTTGAGTGTAAGTTTTGGATTTCACGATCCGCCATCACTCACGTTCAAACCTGACCAATTTGACCTCAGAGGGTTGGATCCGGGAAAAGTGATGTCAAAGGCTCACCAGCTTAAAATTTCAGCGTGTGAACGCAGCTTATTATGTATGCAAAGTGCGAGTTTAAAAGTGTGAAAGCCCAAAACCCCCGTGCTGCATATTAATTCTGCAGCGTACACACACATTGCATTCTTAAACTAGTGAGCCTTTGGCGTCATTTTCTCCTCGATCCAGTTCTCTCAAGAACTTAAATTTAGTAATGGCGGATCATTAAATAGGAAAGTTCCAGTTAAAATAAACAGGTGCCTTTTTTAAATCAAGGATTACAACTTGGGTCACTTAGTGTTTAGTTAACATAGTTTTGAAATCCAAAGGAAAAAAAATAATTTATTTTTTGTCACAGGGGCACTTTAAAGTCACGCGGAAATAGCGTTATGAAATGTGTTCTAGTGCTATCAAAAAAAATTATTGAAACAGTAATCTCAGATCGATACTTTGTTATAAAAATACGAATCATGTTTCTTTTTCATTGTCAGTGAATACCTTTTGTAGGGATCATTTCCTAAAGCCATACTTGAAAGTCGTGCATCCTCCGATGTCATCGCAAACTTCTTGCGTAACAAAGAGCGCTGTCTGTATGGAAAAAATTAGAAACAAGAAATTTTGGGTTCTTAACAGCTAAACTATTTCATGCTACTACTTTATAACTGGCAGAACAAAAAACATGGATTTTGCTTTTTAAAATTGACTGAAGAACAAGACTCGCCTTTCACGAACTCTTTTAAAAGCTTGAGCATCAAATACCGAAGACTCGATTTCCGCTGCTCTCGGGTCCGACACGACAGCAGTCGGTAATCGAGCCTCGTACCGAAGAGCTGTCGACTGTTGCCGTCCAATCAAAAAGGAAAACGAACAGTAGCGAGCAATACCAGAGTGATTTAATGTTACTTAGCAACTTTCGATGCAATTCGCGTCCCGAAGACGGCATTTTGCTCTATTAAATCTGCTACTCGAGTCCTCAAATGTTTTATGTAAATACCTTTATATCGATGATATATTACCTTTTACGGACGAGGTGTATTAGTCCCAAAACAATGGATATAAGAACGACTGCAAGAATTGAGCCCAGTGTTACCACAGTGGGCACACTCACAGGTGTGGGAGATACTCGATGAGCAATAAGGCTGTCATTATTGACTCTCTTAACAGCGGAGAAAGTAGGATCTAGAATTTAAAGACAAAATAAAAACATTCCTGTTTTACCGTGCCTTTTATTAACTTGTATAAGTACTGTTTAAAGAAAAACACATTTTTTCCTGGAACTTACTTTTTCCTCCATAACTCTGTCCAATTGACCTATCTTAGTCTCAAACGAGCAAAATTCGGGCCGGTAAACGGTTTTTGGCATTTTCGGTTAATGAACAATAGTGGCGCCAGGCTGCTTTATTTAGTTACTGTAAGCCTATTTGCTATACAGATTTCCATTCCCTATAGCTGTGACAAGCACGTTTGAATATTACCTGAAATAAGTTTAGGTCAAGAAGCGTTCGAATTCTTTCCTGTTGATTGGCCAGAAAAATATATTTTTTTCCCGCTCTTCATGCAAACTTTCGCCCGAAAATATCGCGTCGTCTCGACTAGCAGCCCCTGGGTATCTGTGAATGTGTTTAGATACGCAATTTTTTTATAAGATTTGAAATGCCAGTATCAATCAATTTGCACCATTGCGGAGACTTTGTTGAATTAAGCGTGTTTTGTTTTGTCTTAGAACAATACAAAAAAATTCGCCCAGGATATCTTTCTTGTTTCATTAATCACGGATTGCATTGTGTGGGTCCCCTATGGCCTGTGTTTTGAATAAAACTAAGCGATCTTCTAGAAACGAAAACTAGACAAACGTATTTGGAAAGCATATTCAGTACGATTATCAATACAATACACTTACCAGTCAGAGCTTCTCTTTTGATGTCTCGGTAAAATACATTGTCCGAGTAAAGATCATAATACTCTTGGGCATTACCTAGAAGTCGGTATCGACCCAGTGGTTTATAAACATTCGTTACGCAGTAAACAATTAAAAAATAATGTTTCTAAAAGTCATTTAGAACAAAAATACTCTTACCTTTCTGCGAATGAGAAAAACTAAAGACGATCAATAAGATAATCAATGGTTCCTTCGGTCGCATTTCAAGAAATCTGTTCGCCATGTCATTCAACGAGATTTGTTTCTCGTCTTTGCATTTTGAGATCCGTTTTTTTTAGGTGTAAATATTCACGAAGAAATATTTCTCACTTCCAAAATGAAAAAAAAAACTTAACCTGTCAGCGCGCAAGCTGGCGTTTATAACGTGCTAAAGCCGCTCCTGATTGGTCAAAAAATAAATTCGCGCGCGCTCGCATAAGATTGCATCTGAACACCAGCGCGGGCTGCAGTGAAACAAGCGGTGACGAACAGCTAGTTAATTAAGGGAGTCCAAGAGATTATCAATTGATAATCTCTTGGGGAGTCATACCTTTAGATACAATTTTTTCTCCGAAACTGAGCATTTGCAAAACCTATTTGAATCGATTTTGCTGTAATTACACATTAGTAGCTATATTTTAACATAGTAACGCCTATAACAACGGCTGCTTATAGTCCAAAAGTACTTATAAAATGGATTCAATTCAGTACATTTTAATTATACTTGACAGGAAAGCTTTTGAGATGTGTACCTATGTGAAATTTACATCATGGCCCTGAACATTGTTTTCTGTATCATCTTATACGTCCCTTATGCTTGATTAACATTTCTATGCCGGTGCGTATTCGGGTATTCAATGTTTACTATTTAATTTACTTCTATACTTTATTGTACTCTATTGTATTTACCAGTTATGCTTCTCTCTATAATTTGACAATGTCTAACTATCTAGTTTTTAATTTTCCTTACATATGCTAACTAAAGTTTATCGATGATTGACCCGCTTCGATTAGCAAATTTGCTATCTGCGGGTCAACCTAAACTTAACTTTTTATAAGAAAAGAAATAAAGTGTAAAGTGTATGTAAACCTTTAGATAATCGATATACCCCCCCCCCCATGCCTCTGCCCCCCGTACACGTGCGTTCACAGGGCTAATTTGGGCTTTCGGAAACCCAAGTAAAACTATTTCTCAAAACGACCAAATAGACGGATCAACAATATGTCAAACACGATATCTCCATTGGTTTTCAACCGAATGTTGTCAAATTTTCAAGATTGGTAAGGATACAGTTGTCTCGGTCAAGAAACTCTAAAATTTGCAATTTATGAAATGTGTTTTCCTATTATTCACTTAATATAGTTAATATTAGTCAATGTTAATAAACGTTTTCTCCTTTCACGGGGAAAAACCGCTAAAAACACTGTTTTCGGAGTTTTTGTGCCCTGGACAACTTCTTAATGGACAGGATCAAATAAATTCTAGGCTTCTCGAACCATTGATTAGCACGTTATCGTGTTTATTATTGACACTACTTTTTTAACACTTAGGAGAGTAGTTAAGTAAATGGGAATTTTGGCGCTCCAACGCATCTCAGCGTAGTCAGCGTAGTTAGCGTAAAAATCAGAGTCTAAATTATATGATATCTCACACTAAAACAGCGTAGTTATGCGTAGGTAGCGTAAGTAGCGTAGATATCGTAAAAATTAGACATACTATTTTACGCTAAAAAATGCCTAAAATGTGTAGGATAGTGTAGGATATAGTAAAATTTAGATAGTTCTCAATTAGCATTTAAGGACATTTTAGCGTCATACATCTTTAAATACTTATCAATAATTGGGCTATTATCAATCACAAAATTGTCAACGCTTGTCATTTGATTAATTAAACTTTCTCGGTTAAGATCACCTGAGCGCATCGCTTCTCGAATCATTATTAACAAATGTTGGTAAGATTGGTAGGCATAGGTACAATTTTGAATTTTTAAGTCTAAACCTTTGTGTTCCATGTACCCTTTAACTAATAATGCCACTGTACTAATCGCTATTAGACTAATACCTCCTGTTGCAATAGCGCTAGCAATTCCGCCTGAAGCGGTGAGGACAGAGAGTGAATTACCAATGAATTTGAGCAATTTGTATCTTTTGTAAGCCCTTTTATAAGCCCAACATTTCCTATGATAGCCTAGATAATAAGATTTTAGTTCGTCTACTTCATCAGCTGATAATTTGTCTGAAATATGATTCCAATCGAAAATATTCTTTTTACCTACCATTATAATATTTAATTATATTTTTATCCACCCATGCGCAAAATTTCTTTGTTTAAGCTGTGTCTTATGCCATAAGACAAATTTCTTTGTTTGGACTCCCACGCAGTCATATTTTATGCATTCACGCTTCACGGTTGAACAGTGTACATTAGATGTCTATTTCTATCAAAATGTTAATCATCGCGTGTGTTACGGATGAATTCGATGTTTTGCTTCGAAAATTGATTCTGTCGCCAGCTTTTATCGTAATCGGATTACTGAAAATAGTGTGATTTGACCATTCATTGGCAGGTTTGGCAATTTTTACATCTTTATCAGCGCCATTGAGAACTAACCCGACTATCACTTCAGATGCTTGCCTATTGCCCGCGCAAGCACAAATGCTGCCACGAACTATTTTACCGTCTACAGGACTAGGCCAACCATATTGCTTGTTTTTTTCACTTCCATTACCGAAACTCCATTGGAGACTACTTTTAATCAGAGCTCCATTTTCTTCTGCATAGACGGTAATGTATTGCTTTGTTTTATTATCTACTTGCGTCTTAGTCTCTAAATCATTGTAATCTACTTTGCCTTTTAATGCATCATTGAATTCGATTGCTAAGGTTCCTAAATCAGTAATTAAAGCGTAATCCTTTAAAGCAGATGAGTTAGCCTTTTTAGCTAGTTCATTATTAACGTATGTAGTTCCCGCTTTTGTCTTTAATAAATCAGAGACGAATTTTTTAGTGGTTGCGTCATGGTCATTCATTGGAGCGGAAATGTTAGTTAATCTCTTGTTTTGTAAATCGAAATGGTTGTCTGGTGTCGATTTTAAGCCTATTCCCTTTTTAACCTTTTCTCTTCTTGATGGTTTGTCATGTTGTCCATTAGTATGTCCCATATATATTTATTTATACAATAGTTCCTTCGCTCTTCTCAAATTCTTTTACTCTCTGATAAGCTTCACTGCTATTATCATAAATATTTTTAGTTATTAATCCTCTCTGTTTAGTGAAAGGATTATCTTCTACATTTACTCTTCTTATAGTAGTATCTACAAAAGCATTACCCACATTAATTGGAGCACTAATTCCACTAAAAATTATATTCATAACTGTGCCTTTTACCCAAATCCAAAATAGGACTTGCTTTCCTAAAGCGTTATTTGGAATATTAAATGATCTTAAAGATGGTTCATCTATTGTAGGATTTTCTGAAATTACTACTTTGCTTTTATCAACAAAAATAAATACACCTCTTTTATTCTTAATATCAAAATGTACAGCCATTACATTATTAGTAATTGCACTATGCTGGAAGACATAATAAAAAGTTAAATCACCTGTGTTATCACCAGTAGTTACAAACGCATATGTATTTGGTGTTCTACCTTCATTACTATCAGAAAAATACAAATCTTTTATTAAAGAAATCTTTGAATTATTACTTAATATATATTTTACTATTAATTCTATAGTAGGATTTTCTTTTGCAATTTCATTATTTACTTTTGCAATTTCTCTATTAACATAATTTACAATATTTTCTTCTGATTCATTTAGTTGTTTCACATTAACAGCATCACTGTTTTCATTTCCATCAATTAATCCTTTTATTTGTCGATTACCCATATTAATAGGTGCTTCATAATAGACGATTTTATCTCTGATGGTATAGAATCTATCCCAAATTCGTGAGTCAACGTCATTCTGATGACCACTTACGCCATAAACAACTACAAAGATGTCGGTTTCTGAATCATAAGTTTCACCACTCCTGTACTTTAAAGTTAAATCAATATCTAAATCAATAATCCCAATGTTTCCATATTTATGAAAATTAATAATTGTTCTACTGTGGTCAGAAAAAGTATTTGTATTATTACGTGATACATTCAAAGTATCACTAACAGCGTTAACAACCACTTCGTCTCGATCCACTCGATTACCAAAATACATTTCAAATGCTAATGTATACTCACCTAAATCTAACGATTTTAAATCAATTGTTAATCGAGTGCTATAATAACCGATAGCAGAGTCATACTTAATTTTAAATTGATAAGTAGCTTTGTTGATATTATAGTAATCTTTGTCGACTTTTCTTACTTTGACAATATCATCATCATCTTCCTTAAATAGGCCATCATCCATAACAAAAGAGAATTCATTATCTTGTCGGTTTGCTTTTATATTCAGTGCTTCAGATTCACTGATTTTATCTTCTATCAAAGAGTTAATTACAGCGTTATTATCAGTAATTGTCCTATTAACATAGTTAACATTGGAAGCGTGAAAGCTATCTGATGACTTTGGATCTTTCAAGCGGATAATGCTATGATTAGCCATATCAATGGAGTCTTCCATGGGATCAGGATTTTTTCTATTAAGCACTGCTGCAGCGACATCATTTATTAGTATTTTTAGTTGACCTCTCTGTCCGTGAAAATATCCAAAGTTAATAACATCATTAGATTGAGCATTTTGTGCAGCTTGACTTGAGTCATCTTCAACAAAAGGTTTAATATTTCTAATAGCATTTCCTCCCATATTAAGATTTCCTTGCATCCCTCGATCACCAGTAAGGGGCAGATATGTGGAATTAGCTCCTCCAACAGTTAGGGCTGCATCGTCTGCTGAACTACTTCTTATTCCAGTGATAGCATTATCGCCCATTTGGAGACCTCCAGTCATAGTGCGTGAACCATCCAATTTTAATACATCTGTAGGTAGCTTACTTATTTCTGCTACGACAAATGCCTTGGAGACTAAATCATTAGTATCAAAAGTATTTACACCATATGGCTCAGTATTTTTTATCCGTTTACCTTTTAAATCATAGTCATCACCTTTTAATTTTAAAAAGTTTTCATTGACATAAAGTTTATTAACAGCCATTTTAGAATCTTTTACATAATTAGGGTAATCTGTGATTGAGACATCATCTTGTGTAACTAAATCTGTTATTTTATTGTCATTCATCTTGAGATTTCCTGTCATAGCGCGTGAACCATCTACTTTGAGACTCTCACTTAAATCAATCTTGCTAATCTCATCATCAACATAAGTTTTGTCTGCTTTTCGAGAAGATAAATCATTAATAGCAATATCCTGTTTAGCGTCTCTATCGTCAACATACTCTTTGTTAGCTGCATCTTTGGGACCAGTTGGATCAGAGAGATTGACTATCTTTTGACTATTCATATTAATCGGTTCAAAATACAAAATAGTGCCAGAATAATCAGTACTTTTGACACTTAAAAGATTGTGATTAAAATGAGTATTTTGCTTACCTGCTATTACTCTTGAATAAAACAAAAACAATAGAAAATTTCTAAAACGGCTACCATAATATCTAATTTGGAAGGTAATTTCACCAGGTTGACCATTACTACTGAACTGAATAAAAGCTTTGGTATATTTTCCATTATAGTCATGAGAAAACGTAATTACATTATAATTATCATCACCATGAACCTGTGTAATCAAAGTTTCATCAGATAAGATTGGTGGTGAAACAGCTGACCTGGTAAAAATTTCAAAAACTACTGTATAAATTCCTGCTTTCAGTCCATCATTAGTCATCTTCAGAGAGGTCCAAGCTTGACCGCCAAAACCATTATCAAAACCTTGTTTAGCTACTAAATAGAGATTATAATGAACATGTTGATAAAAAAAGTGGTCTTTAGGGTTAAAATTAGGAGGTAAATTACTTATTGATAATTCCGAATTATCACCAAAGTTTTTAAAGAATCTCATATTTGGTTGTAAATGATAATTAACTTGAACATGATCAGTATGACTTTTTAAGGCGGGGGTACACGTGAATTTAAGTGAAATTTTGGTAAGTTTAAAGAGAGGTTGAAAGGGAAAAAAAGGGTTATGGAACACCACCAGACAGTTGCCCGACCGCACAATGGCACCCCAGGTTGTTGGGCAACTGTTTGGAGTGTGTCTACCAATTTTTTTAATTTCAAACTCTATTTTAAAACAACAACAAATCTTCAAAATTTCCTATTTCCATCAATTTTACTAATCCTTTGAGAAAAACTATTTCTCTCCAAATATACCTAAAAATCACCAAAAAATTTCCAAAACAACCCAAAACATAGATATGTGAGATGAGCAGAGAGATTCTTGATTGCTTGAAATGTAAACAAGATATTTGCATAAAAAACATAATACCCAGCCAAAATATGGCTTTCATGTGTACCCCCGCCTTAATTGACTGAAAGTGACAGCCTCATTATTCTCACTAGCGTCTTTGAGATTAATAATATTGTGATTATTTAAATCTAGATTAGCCCTCATGCTTTGAGTTCCATCTCTGAGAAGGACATCAGTCTTTTCTGCTTTACTGTTAATAGCAATATCTTGTCTAGTGTTTTCATCGTCTACATATTTTTTTGTTACACTCCCTGAAGAAATATGACTATCAACATACTCCTTTGTTACTGCATCATTTTTATCGATAGGAGCAGCTACTTCAGTTAATCGCTTACTATCAATGTCAAAATTACCATCATCAGTTAGACTAAATCCAATTCCCGGTAAACCAGGATCACCTTTTTCACCTTTACCACTTGTTGACGATGATTCAAGTTGTCCATTAGTAACACCCATATATAATTTACTAAATTAAATTTATTCTTCTTCTTCTTTGTCTCTTAAGTAATCAGAACGTAACATTTTCAGATCTTGAATTAATAATAATATTTCATCCGAAATAGAATTGTTGTATTTTTTTTCAATAATTTTTAAACATTCTAGTTTACTAGTAAGATTCTCTAATGAAAAGTTTATGTTATTAAACTCATTATATATTTCTTTTGTTAATCTTCTAGTCGAACGATTTCTATCCATATATTGTTTTAAAATATATTTTCATTGAAATTTTTTCTCATTGTCTTTTTTGTCTTATCAATGTACGCAAAACTATAAGGTTCGCTAGTGGCACTATCGAATCGCTTCTTAGGTACATTGACTTCTTTACACATTCTTGCTGACTCTGCATTACTTGGAGAGTCAAAAATACAAAAATGAGAGCAATTCAACCTGATGTCTTTAGGAGTGAGATAATAAGATTGACTTAAATAGATTACACTACAATTTTTATGACGACCACCAATAAAATATTCAATGAGAGGTTTTTGGTTTCGTCCACAAAGGAAGTCATCAAAGATGACTATTTTTTGGTTATCATTATCTAGGCTTTCGAGAGGAACGACATCACCATTACTCTCTTCTATGACATCATAACCAACCTCTTCTGAAATGGGTCGAAATGTTTCTAACAATCGTCTGTACTTTGGTTGCTCGAGATTTTTAGAAAACAAGTAAATCTTATCATAGTAGAGTAGATTATAAAGCATATGCATAAGAACGTTAGTTTTACCACAACCGCTTGGTCCACAAATTAACATTCGAAAAGTGTCTGAAGGCATATAAGGTAGCAGTCTTCGGAAATTGCTGTCATTATTACAAACTGAATCATAATTAGGAATTTTCATCTATATAATTAATATTTTTTTAATAAATGTCGCATATTAATTCACATAATATAAAAAATATAAATATTATATGAGTCTCTCAAATTGGAAACGATTAGCTCAGAAACGGACTGAGACTGGAAGGATGAAGAATCAGCTTTATGATGAGATCACTGAAGAGAAGATAAAGAGTAAGACCTCTGACCAGCGGATAACAAAATCATTTAGACTTGATGAAATCATAGAGGGTTTAAGGGAACAAAAGCCTAAGAATAGACCACAAATGAGAATACGTCCTGCCCCAGCACAAGGTAAACCAGATGAAATTGATTATGCACCTGAAGTAGATCCATATGAAGATATGGATGTAGAAGGATTATTAGATCTCCAAGATTATGTAGCGCCACAGGCAGAAAAACAAATAATACCTAAAGGTGCGCCACCAAAATATGAAATGGATCCTAGTTTTTGGAATCTAGGAGATGATGAACCACCAGAATATTCTTTTGTAGAAGGACCTTTAGCAATTGAAGCACCACCTGATGAAGATGATGATGAAGATTTAGATAGAGGAGATATTAATAGAATTTTAGACCAATCAAATCTTCCTAACTATGATGATGTTGAAAAGAGATTAGCCCAACCAGAAATGACACCAGTTAAACGTAGTAAATATCTCGAGAGTAACATAAAACGAGCAAATTCTGAAATAAGCAGTATTACAAGTAAATTTAAGACAAATACAACTAACAGACTAAAACAAGCCATAAAAAAAAGGATTGCCAAAAGATGTAATAGAAAAGCTAGAGCGAGAAAAGGATTTGGCTCATAAATTTGCAGATACAAGACTAAAACCTATTCAAGAATATAGAGACTATCTAAAAGTACAGAAAAAGAAAAGTACAAAGGGAAGTGACGTCAGGGGAGGTGTTAAAAGAGGAAGTGGTGTCTATTTCTATAATGATGCTCAAGAATTACTAAAGAAATTAACACTAATTATTGGTGAAATGGAAGCAGGCAATACAAGTGTCAAGATGAGAAATATTGGTCAAACTATCTTAGACACTCTATTAAGAACAAAATCAATCAATAAGTCGCAATATCAAAAGTTAGTCAAAAAATATTTTGGGGTCTGAAATATATTTCAGGCATTGTTATATGGAGAGAGAAATCTCATTAAGCAGTTTTGCAGTTAAAGATGAACCTGGTAATCGACCTGGTGATTTTACTACAAGGTTTTCTAGAACTTTGGACTATGAACACAGTGATGGGATTTGGTATATTGGTTTTAATAAAATTATTTCAATGGCTTTTACATGGACAAATATAAATTCTGGTTATAGCAATCAAAAGATAGCTTACAGTAAAGACGGTGGGAAAACATTTACAGATATTGATTTTCCAAAAGGAGTTTGGGATTACACTGATATTGATAATTACATTAAGGAAAAGACTAAAATAGTTAATGGTGATGGTGATGAAGTATTTCCAATCACTTTAACTTTTGATGAACCAACTTTCAGAGTCTTAGTGACTTTAGACGCAAACTATCAGCTTGACCTAAGTAAATCAAATTTTGGCAAACTAATAGGATTCGATAAGGTGATCTTAAGCAATGAGAGAAACGTTAGCCCCAAAGTACCTAACCTATCAGAAGATACAGATGTCCTAAATATTCATTGTGATTTAGTCTCTGATTCATTAGTAGATGGGGTAGAATCAGATATTGTTTTTAGTTTTGGTACAGGAACGCTGAGACCTTCTTACAATTTTACCCTTGAACCGCGTCGTGTTATATTTAATCCTATCAATAAAACAAGAGTTTCAAGCGTTCGAATCTATGTAACTGATGGTTTAAGAAGACCAGTCTATTTAAATCATGCTGACACTGCATTTTCATTAATCTTAAAAAAAGTTCCATATAAGGTTATATGAAGTCAAGAGAGTTCAAAAAGATTTATCATCCAAGAACGGGACGATATGTCTACAAACACCGTGGCAATGGAATTATAGTAGATAATCTTATGAAACCACTAAAACGAGTAGCTAGTTCTTTAACTGGACAGGTTTTAAAACCATTTGCTAAAAAAGCAATACAAGCTGGTGTATCTCAAGCGGGAGAACGAGTTGGTAAAAAGGCTGCTGATAAAGTTATAGAGCGATCTGGTGAGCTTATCCGCAAAAGGCTGTCCTCAGGGTCTAAAAAAGCGAAAAAGTCAACAAAGTCAACAAAGTCAACAAAGTCAACAAAGCCAGCAAAGCCAAAAACTCCGCTAGGGCAGGATGAAGTTAATACACTGATTAATAATTTAATAGCACGCTCTTAAAGAAAAAAATGTCTTGTAAAAAATATATAATGGCATTTAGATCACCAGAGAACGTTCAGAGAAACGAACTAGTGCAATTTCGTCTTCAAGACGCTATAAGAGCTCCTGCCAATACTCAAGAGCAAAATAAGAGAGGTTACAAATTTCATGTTACTGACCGTGGTATTATGCTTGATTGGTTTAACGCCTTTTTTGAAGTGCGATTTCGATTAGACCTTAAAGCAAATGGTGGAGACAATGCAGACGCCAGAACAACAATTATTAATGGATCGCATTCATTAATTAAGCATATGGTTATAAAGAGTGCAGGAAAAATCGTCTACGACACTGATAATCTTCATCTTATAACTTTTGCAAAAAATCTTTTAGAATATTCAGATGATTTTGGGCGTAGTACAGCCAAAAATAGCTTATGGTATTTAGATACAGATGCCACTTCAGATGATACAAACACTGTTTTGGAAAGTAGGCGTTTATTAACAGCTAACAGAGCTCATGTTAATACAAGTATTCCATTAAATAGGTATTCTTTTTTCGAAGAATTAGAAGGACGAATGTTACCTCCAATGGATCTCCAATTTGAAATAGAACTTACACCGGACGCTGAAGTATTATATGGGGCAGTTGATACATTGAGATTAGTAATTGATCGTTTTTATCTATGGGTACCTCGACTAGAACCAAAAGATGCTCTTATGACTAAATTCATCAGTGAATACCAAAAACCCAGTAAATGGAAATACCTCAAAGAAATGTACCAAACTTCAGATACTATCAGAAACAGTGGTGATTTCAGAATCTCAGCTAGTATTGATAAAGTAAAGCATGTTTTCCTCTACTTCCAGAGACTTAAGACCAATGATATGTCAGCAAATCCTTATATTTTTGATACTTTTAAACTGAATGCTGCTAACAATAATAGTCATCTTAGCACATGTCGTCTTGAATATGGTAATGGTGTCTTCTATCCAGAACTTGAATATGATACAGAAAGTAAAACAAGAATCTATTATGATTTAATGAATTATTCATGGAAAAAGAATGATTATAATACAGGTACTCAGCTCAATATCAGTAATTTTTCGAGTCTTTACCCAATGTTATATTTTGATTTATCTTATCAAACAGAACAGGTTAGCCGAGATCCAAAGCAACTTAACATAAGATTTCGCCTCTCACAAGCAGCAGCTGCTGATTTTAGAGTGCATGCAATTGTTCTCTATGAAGAAGATGTTGTTGTTGATAAAGTGGGAGATCAATTAGTAATTGTATAGTAAATTATAAAAATAATTAATTAGATTATATGGTAAAATCATATTGTGTTGAACAAAGAAAAAAAACAGAGTGTGTGTCTGGATCTGAAAGGATTGTGGAGACAAGCAATGGTCGTCTGTTGATGAAATGTAAGTGCGCTGAATGTGGTATTACTAAAACAAGTTTTGTAAAAAGTACCCGTAGTGGTGCCCGTGGTGGTAATTTAGGTCCCCTTGGCACTGTTTTAAAAGGAATTAATAAATGTTGGTAAGGAGATTTCAAAAACTCTCTTTCCACAAACAAAAAAAATGTTTAAAGATTATGAAAGTGGTAAAATAGCAAAAGAAGTGGTAAATAAAAGAGATGGTATTCAAACAAAACGATTTTGGAAACCTTCTAAAAAGACAATTACTGCGGATCGTTTTTTAAAAGGACAGTGTACTAGAGCATTTCCTACTAAAGATGGAAGATGGTTAAATGTTGATTGTGATTAAATATATTAAATATATTATATAAAAAAATATTATTTAAAAAAAAATATTTTAATATAATATAAATGAAAGTGAACGAAAGAGAGAACAAAGAAGAAATAGTTAATTTTCTTGATCTTGACACTTCAAAGATAACTTTTAAAAAACCAAAGCCAAATAATCACAATGGAACACAGATTGGAATATTATACAATGGAAGGACATTATTTGTTAAATATAAAGGATATACTCCGTTCGGTTTAAATGAAAATTATGATAAAGATGATAATTACCAAGGTACTAGCATGCAAATTGATTGTGATGGAGAATATCTAGAAAAAGCCAAAGAATTAGACCAATTCTTCATTAATTACATTCATTCTCTAGAAAAGGTTAAAAAAAAACCAAGAGAAGCTGTAGCGGGATATGATGAACACGGTCAAGGTGGTTCTTGGAAAGGAATCTGTAAAAAACCATATAAAATTGTTGATGAAGAGAGAGAATATCAAAATCACCCATCAAAGATGGAGTTTAATCTATTTTATAGCAATGACCGACTACGTACAAAATTTTTTACATGGGATGGGGAAAATTTAGGATATGATTCAGTAAAAATTGGTTCAAAAAGTAAAGTGAAATTTATTGCTGCCTGGTTTTCAATTACAACTGGAACTTTTGGATCTACTATAAAACCAAAATTAATGCAATTATCATATCGAGAACCAGAAGATATTTTCGATAACTTCATCTTAGATGATGAAGAAGAAGAAGATGTATCTATTGGATCTGATTAAGAAATATGAGTCATAGACTGTGACAAAGGCACAGAATAAATATTATTTATGAATTTTTTCCATAAATAATATATAATGACTGAATTACATCAAATTTCTGTCACACTTTCTGAAGGGCAAAAACGAAAACTAACTAAGGCTTACAGAAACAGAGAAGAAATAAGTTTACGCTTAAGTAAAAATGCGTTAAGTGGTTCCGATGTCCTTATGGTACCAATGAATACTGTTAAGAGACTAGCTAAAGCCAAATCAATGGATCGAGGAATGGTAATTACTATATCAAAGTATAATATCAGACGACAAACTGGTAGTGGGATATTTAGTTCAATATTGCCAGTATTAAAGAATGTAGCACCAACTATAGGTAAAACACTAGGATTGTCTGCTTTAGCAGGGTTAGCTTCTGAAGGTGCTAGCCAAATAGTTAAGAAAATTAGTGGTGGACAAATGTTTCAAGTACCAAATAAAAATCTATATATGTTAGCTCAAATGGGTGATCTACTGACTAAAGGACAAATAGGAGATTTAGCCCGAGCTCATAAATTAGGAGAAGATCTACTTTTCCGACTTACACAACGACAAGTAGGTAGTGGTATTGGCACGTTACTAGCTAGTATTGGTATTCCAATGATTATTGATGCATTAAAAGGAGGAAGTATAAAAGGAAGAGGAGGAGTTGGAATGGGGAAATCGGACGGAGGAGGAGGTCCTCGTATAGGGATGCCTATGGCTCCACCACCTTTTATTGGAACATGGGGCAGGGGTAGGGGTAGAGGAAAAAAAAAAAAAGCCTAGCCCCAACCACCGACCTAAATTCCATAAAGATATCCCAATGAGTAATTTTGATCTTTTAGATTGGTGTAAATACTTGAAGATACCTATAGAGAATGTTTTAAGTAGAGATCAGACTGTACCACATCAGCATAAGTTAGCGCTTTTTATTTATAATTTAGAACCTCATTATATGAGTGGTAGTCATTGGGTTACAACCTATGTTCGTGATGGTACAATAAATTACTTTGACTCTTTTGGTATGCCACCTTTTCAAGAGTTGGTAAACCATGCAAAAGAGAAAAACTTAAATTTATTACACCAAAACCGACAAATACAGAATCTCTATACTACAACCTGTGGCTATTTTTGCTTGTATTTCTTGAATGAAATGCATAAAGGAGTAGATTATTTCGATTTATTGCAAGTTTTTAGCTTTGACACCGAAGAGAATGAAAAATTCATAGAAAACTATTTTAGTAAATTGCTTTGAAGACTTCTCATGTTTTTTAAATCTCGTTTCAAACTATTTCTCAGATTTCTCACTCTTTTAGTTTCTCCAGAACAACATAAAAAGGCAATTTTTCTATAAAGAAGTTTGTAATGTTTATACATCGCTTCTATTCTACGTATTTCTTTTTCAATGACAATTTGTTCCATTATAATATATAAAAAAATAATAAAAATTATTATATAGATGAAAAGCTATTGTGTAAAACAACGTAAACAGACAGAGTGCGTTCCTGGTTCAGAAAGGGTTGTACAGACAAGAAATGGTCGTACCATGATGCGCTGTAAATGCGCAGAATGCGGGATAACAAAAACTAAATTTGTTAAGGGTAGAAAAGGAAAAGGGCTATTACTGGGTAAAAACAGTCCATTTAAGGGAATTCCCCTCATAGGAGCTATATTATAGTTAACTTTTTTAACAATAGATTAACATATATTTATTATAATATTAATTAATATATGTTATCTTATTGCGTTCGACAAAGAAAAAGGACAGAATGTGTACCTAATTCTGAAACTTTTGTAATTACAAAAAATGGTAGAAATGCAATGCGATGTATTTGTGCTGAATGTGGAATTACAAAATTTCGGTTTATATCTAAAGCGGAAATGCAGGGAAGCGGTTTTGATGAACTTATTGTCAAAGGGTTGGCTGCTGGTGCAAAAGGATTGTATAACCTTGGAAAAATTGGTGCTAGTAAAGCAATAAAATCTGATTATGTAAAAGACAAAGTTAAAGGCATTGGTAAAAGGTATTTGAATAGAGCAATTGACTCTCTGGCTGACGATGTTTCTAAAAAAATCAGGGGAAGGGGTCTTGATATTCATAAAGCAATAGGTAAGTTACCTAAACCGAAAGCTGGTTGGACTCTTCCAGGACACAAATATACTGGTCCTTACAATGATTTAGAAAACCAAGTAAAACGGGATCGAAACACTGGCCAAATCTATGAAATCTATGATAAGCCAACAGGTAAGACAGATGCTATAGCCATGCAACACGACGTTGATTACTCAGTATGTGCTGATAAGGGAGTAAATGTAAAATCATGTAAAAATGTGGCTGACAAGAAAATGGTCCAAGCTCTAGATGCAATTCCCTGGAATGAGAGACAGTGGGGCCACTGGTTAGCTAGAAACACTATTAATACAAAGCAAAAACTTGGTTTAGGAGTAAAAAAAAAAACGCTAAAAATTTAGACACATGGGAAGGTCTAGCTAATGAGCTACACAAACCTATAAAACGAAATTTTCGTAAGCGAAGAGTCATTGCACATAATGTAGATGACATCTGGTGTTCAGACTTAGTTGATATGCAAAAGCTTAGCAAATGGAACCGAGGTTATAAATATCTACTAATGGTCTTAGACCTTTTCAGTAAATATGGTTGGATAGTACCTCTAAAGACAAAAACTGGCTTAGAAGTCGCTAAAGCGTTTGAAAGCTTATTAGAGAAAAATAAGCCTAAAATGTTATGGGTAGACAAAGGAAAAGAATATTATAACAAAAATGTGTTGGATCTCTTAGCTAAGGATAAGATAAAGGTCTATTCCACTGAAAATGAAGAGAAATCAGCAGTTTGTGAGAGATGGAATAGAACTATCAAAGATAAAATGTATAAGAGATTCACTATGCAAAACAATACAGTCTACGTTGACATACTTCCGAAAATACTCGCCTCTTACAACAACAGCCGACATAGATCAATAGGAATGACACCTGAAAACTATGGAAAAGTTTATTTTAATTTATATGGTGATTTAGCGAGAGACGACAATAGAAAACCCGAATTTAGAGTAGGTGATAGAGTCCGAATAAGCAAATACAAAAGGGTGACCTTTGATAAAGGATATACTCTGAAGAAGTTTTCATCATAGACGAAATTAGATTCACTAATCCTATTACTTATAAGATAAAAGACTTAAATGGTGAAGCGATTAAGGGTACTTTCTATGGAGAAGAGTTACAAAAGACAGATCAAGAGGTCTATAGAATAGAGAAAATTATCAGAAAGTCTAAAGGAAAAGCATTAGTCAAATGGAAAGGTTACCCAGATGAATTTAACAGTTGGGTGCCAGCTGGAGATTTAAAAAAAATTATTTAAAAAAATTATATAGATGGAAAAAACAGAAGAACAATTGAAACGAGAAAAATGGAACAAAATTACCAATGAAAGACTGAAAAATACTGAATGTTACTGTGATGTATGTGGAAATGGAAAAAATTACACTTATAGAGGAAAATATATGCATCTAAAGACAAAGAAACATGAGCGTAACATTCTAAAATACACTAATCCAGTTACTGGCACACTAATGATTTATAAAAAGTTAAAATTTAAAAAAAAAATTATACATATATTATTATTATAGATGGATTTTAAAGTTAAAATTAAACCCAAAATTAAATACAAAAAGATATCTGCCAACACAATACCAACACCATCTGATTGGTATTGTAATATATGCAAGAAAAAATATGCAAAAGGGGGAAAATATCAGCATTTAAATACAGATTTTTATAAGCTTAATGAAGCAAAAAAAGGTCCGCAAGGTCCACTGATACCTCTGCCACAACCACGAAGATCTAAGAATCCAGGAGATTATGTTGAAAATCGACTAATCCGATTAATTGCAGAACGGAGACTAAGGGACTCATTTCTTGGAGGAACTTTAATAGATGATCCGATAAGTCCCTCAGTCAATTTACCAGAACCATTAAGACCTACTGAATATAGACCACCTGCCCCAGTACCAAAACCACGTACAAAAAAACCAGTGCCTTTACCGAGGAGGCTAATAAGGCCTATAAAACCTGTACCTACAAGACTTCAAAAAAAGGTTAAAAATGTGATTGATCAAATCGCTCCATATTATCAGCCTGAAACTATAAGAAAATTCAGAAGAAATTTGAAATTTATCCCTAAAGACATCACTATTACTGAGCGATCCAATGCATTAAGAGGTAATGTCAAATCTTATGAAGTACCAATTGTTAATGAATTTGACCCATCAATACAGTTAAGTAGGACTAAAAAAGCAATATTTGATCTTTTAATGAAATTATTAACAGTTAAAAGGGGATTCAAATTTAATACTACTCTAAAAGTTCGATTATCAAAGAGTACTGAGGGTACGATAATTTACCGAGAACCCTATTTTAACGCTGGCCCTTTTACAGTGACAAATAGTGATCAGATATCAGAAAGTATCGATAATGGTATTGAAAGAATTTTAGAGTTAATAGCTGTTTGGCTCTCTGAAGGTTCTGGTTGGGTATTTGAATCGGTAGAATTACATATCATTAATATTGTCTCTTACTTTCCATTAAGAGGAACATGATATATTAAACTTCCAGTGGAATTACGTCACCATATGAAGGGTTTAATAAATCCTAATAATAAGGATAATCAATGTTTCCTATGGTGTCACATAAGGCATCTAAATCCTCAGGAAAAAGACCCACAGAGAATTAAATTTTCTGATAGAGAACATGTCAAACGGTTGGATTACACTGGTGTCACTTTTCCTGTCACTATCTCTGATATGAAGCGGATTGAAGAGCAAAATAAGATTAATATAAGTGTATTTGGTTGGGTAACAGCAGGCAAGGCAGGTAAAGGCAAGGCAGGTAAAGGTGAGGCATATCCTATCAGAATATCAGAAACTAATTTTACAGACCATATGGAATTACTATGGATTTCAGAAGGTAAAAATAGTCACTATGTGCTTATCAAGGATTTCAATAGATTCATGAGTTCGTTCACTAAACATCATGGTAGGAAATATTTTTGTTTGCGTTGTCTCCATTGTTGCTCTTCTGAGAGAACATACAAAATTCATAGAGAGGATTGCCTGCTCCTTAATGGAACCCAAGCAATCAAAATGCCTCCAGAGGGATCAAAAATTAATTTCCAAAATCATAAGAAAATGTTACCTGTGCCTTTTGTCATTTACGCTGATTTTGAAGCCATTACGGAGCGAATAAATAGTTGTCAACCATCTGATGATAAATCTTACACAAGTACTTATCAGAGTCATAAGGCCTGTGGTTACGGCTATAAATTAGTCTGTAGATATGATGAGAATTATTCAAAGCCAGAAAAGATTTACCGTGGAGAAGATGCTATAGAAAAGTTTATCAGGGAGATGCTATCTGAAGTCTCCCATTGTCAAATAATGGTGAGAGAAGAGTTCAAGAAACCATTAGTTATGACAGACCAAAATGAGAAAGATTATCAAAATGCTACTAAATGTCATATTTGTTCCAGAAAATTCAAGTTTGTAGATGGAGTCATTAATGGAGGCCCTGATGGGGCTAAATTGAAAGTCAGAGATCATTGCCATATAACAGGTCAATATCGTGGTGCTGCTCATAGTGATTGTAATCTAAAATGGGCTATCAGTGCAGATAATTTAAAAATTCCTGTGATCTTTCATAATCTTAAAGGTTATGATTGTCATTTTATCATGCAAAAGATTGGTCATTTAGTAAGACAAGATGTTAATATTGATGTATCCGTCATAGCAATTAATTTTGAGAAATACATTGGTTTTAATATTGGCAAACATTTGACTTTCATTGACAGTTTTTCATTTATGAGTCAGAGTTTAGACCGTTTGAGTAGTAATTTAAGTGATGATGCATTCTTCCATACAAGAGGTGCTTTTCCAAATGATGAAGAATTCAGATTAATCAAGAGAAAAGGTGTTTACCCCTATGATTACATGGATTCATTCGAGCGATTCAGTGAGAAGTCTTTACCAAGGATAGAAGATTTTTATAGTATTTTGAATGATGTGAATATTTCAGAGAGTGACTACTCACACGCAAAGAGGGTCTGGAACACCTTCCAAATAAGAGACTTAGGTGATTATCATGATTTATATTTGCGTACAGATGTACTACTCTTGGCTGATGTATTTGAAAATTTCAGGAGGACATGTCTCTCTTATTATGGTTTAGATCCATGCCATTATTTTTCAGCACCTGGGTTATCGTGGGATGCATTACTGAAAATGACTAGGGTCAATCTGGACTTGTTTTCAAACCTTGATATGCAATTATTCATTGAAAAAGGAATGAGAGGAGGTATTAGTACAATTACACATAGATATGCAAAGGCAAACAACAAGTATATGAAGTGTTACAATCCAGAGGAAGCGAGTAGTTATTTAATGTATTTGGATGCAAATAATCTTTATGGATGGGCTATGTCACAGTCACTACCAGTCGGAGATTTTAAATGGATAGACCCAGCTCAATATGAGGACC
>OZ026607.1:12477949-12540500 GCA_964020085.1 Micromussa lordhowensis
GTTTTTTGTTCAATTGCTTATTTCGTCAATTTAATTTTCTTTTTTGCTTTCGCTATGACAGCAGATTGTAATTCGTACCTAGCATGAAATGTAGAGAACTTCTTGCCGCATGTCTCATTGATCTTCTTTTTTTTTAATTATTTATTCTACCCCCCCCCCCCCCCCCCTTCGAATTCCTATTAGCTTTAGTCCAGGCTTCACTCGTTTGAATTCAGTTCGCGCGTTCGTTGACTCTGTCATGGAGCCGATCGATTAGCGCTCTGTATTTGCTGTCTAAAGGAAGTCTGCCTGAGGACATCATTAAGTCCAATGAAGGTGCAAGTCTAACGATTTGCTAGCAAGCGTCGTCTATTATCCTACGCGGTAAGGCGGGCCTGATATGTATCAACGGAACATTTAGTCCCGTAAGAGTAGGCCGTTTGCCCTGTAGCGATATGTTGTGCTTGCTTTAGACAGCAAAGATCTTTAGCCACACCAATTTAGGGCTTATACGTGCAATGGACTAGACATTTCTAGCTGCTGTTGGCGTTATTTGCCCTGAACTTTGGTTTGGCTAAAGACTTATAAAAAAATCTGTTGAAATCTGGATATGCCATTCCGCGCTCGACAAAATTGACGTACATCCGGGACAGTGCTGATTTGCTCGCAAAACGTAGTTGTGGTACCAGCAGAGTGGAGAACATTGGGCCGGTCAAGCGTTGATCGTGAGTAGAATTTCCTTGTTTGATCAATTTTAGGCGTTTTCGGTGTAGCTAACTATCAGAACTGTCTGTGATTCGCCAGCGCGGAAGAATTTTATTTGCGTGTCTTCCGGCTGATGATTGATCAGTTTGTTGAAGTGTTGACATGTTGAAGTGCTCGCCATTTCATGATTATGGCCTAGTTTGTTTAAAGTTCGATCCATTCTCGATGTAGGAAGCTCTTGTTCAGTCCAATTAGGACGATGCAGGTTATAGAAAGTTAAACTTGACCAACTCTCCGCCGCGGTTTTTGACATTTGTGCCTTCGTGTGTTTATGTAGACTCCAATTTCATGTTCAAAGCGCTCTTAATTAAATTGTACAATTCATGATTCATCGAAAAGACGGTGAAACTAGTCTTCCTGGCCTCAAAAGGCATCCTGGAGAGTTATTTCCCTTTATTTGAGCTACGATAAGCCTTGTGGAAAGCTAGCGCTAAGACAGAATTGTATCACGATTATCAGTGACAAGTCAAATTCTGTGGCTACGTTTTTGCGAATCCAGACAGAATTATTGAAAGTAAATGTCACGTAAGGGCTACTAGTTCGCTGAAATGTAGAAGCAAATCGTCCATTTGACTGCTTACAATGCTCCTTTTGCCATGACTGGCTAATTTAATGCATAGGAAAGACATAATGAGGTCATTTAGCTAAAATCACAGAGGTTAAACATGTCTAAATCAGTGCCGCGAATCAAGTGATCAATTTATGCTCTAATTGAGCTTTGTTTGGCTAGTTCGACTCATTTGAAGTGATTTCAAAGGCTTGCATAGGCATGGCATAGCTTCTGTTAAAGAGTACATGAGGTAGAAAGCACTCTCAGTACTACATGGTTTTATTTATGTACACTATCTGACCGATTTCCTAAAAACGTGCCTGCTGTTTTAGTGCCTGCAGTCTTTAACACGGTTTTCATAAATCCAGACATATATTGGCACAGAATGCTCGGAACTGATCGGAGAATGCCCTGATTTTGACTCTAGATGCCTTGGAAAGATGGACAGAAATTAGAAATGCTCGCTTTTTGGCCTCTCTGTGTCATGCAGTCTTATTCCCTTGAAATATATGTCTGGATTTATGAAAACCGTGTTAAAACGAAATCAAGTGTTTTTTGTTCAATTGCTTATTTCGTCAATTTAATTTTCTTTTTTGCTTTCGCTATGACAGCAGATTGTAATTCGTACCTAGCATGAAATGTAGAGAACTTCTTGCCGCATGTCTCATTGATCTTCTTTTTTTTTTAATTATTTATTCTACCCCCCCCCCCCCCCCCCCCTTCGAATTCCTATTAGCTTTAGTCCAGGCTTCACTCGTTTGAATTCAGTTCGCGCGTTCGTTGACTCTGTCATGGAGCCGATCGATTAGCGCTCTGTATTTGCTGTCTAAAGGAAGTCTGCCTGAGGACATCATTAAGTCCAATGAAGGTGCAAGTCTAACGATTTGCTAGCAAGCGTCGTCTATTATCCTACGCGGTAAGGCGGGCCTGATATGTATCAACGGAACATTTAGTCCCGTAAGAGTAGGCCGTTTGCCCTGTAGCGATATGTTGTGCTTGCTTTAGACAGCAAAGATCTTTAGCCACACCAATTTAGGGCTTATACGTGCAATGGACTAGACATTTCTAGCTGCTGTTGGCGTTATTTGCCCTGAACTTTGGTTTGGCTAAAGACTTATAAAAAAATCTGTTGAAATCTGGATATGCCATTCCGCGCTCGACAAAATTGACGTACATCCGGGACAGTGCTGATTTGCTCGCAAAACGTAGTTGTGGTACCAGCAGAGTGGAGAACATTGGGCCGGTCAAGCGTTGATCGTGAGTAGAATTTCCTTGTTTGATCAATTTTAGGCGTTTTCGGTGTAGCTAACTATCAGAACTGTCTGTGATTCGCCAGCGCGGAAGAATTTTATTTGCGTGTCTTCCGGCTGATGATTGATCAGTTTGTTGAAGTGTTGACATGTTGAAGTGCTCGCCATTTCATGATTATGGCCTAGTTTGTTTAAAGTTCGATCCATTCTCGATGTAGGAAGCTCTTGTTCAGTCCAATTAGGACGATGCAGGTTATAGAAAGTTAAACTTGACCAACTCTCCGCCGCGGTTTTTGACATTTGTGCCTTCGTGTGTTTATGTAGACTCCAATTTCATGTTCAAAGCGCTCTTAATTAAATTGTACAATTCATGATTCATCGAAAAGACGGTGAAACTAGTCTTCCTGGCCTCAAAAGGCATCCTGGAGAGTTATTTCCCTTTATTTGAGCTACGATAAGCCTTGTGGAAAGCTAGCGCTAAGACAGAATTGTATCACGATTATCAGTGACAAGTCAAATTCTGTGGCTACGTTTTTGCGAATCCAGACAGAATTATTGAAAGTAAATGTCACGTAAGGGCTACTAGTTCGCTGAAATGTAGAAGCAAATCGTCCATTTGACTGCTTACAATGCTCCTTTTGCCATGACTGGCTAATTTAATGCATAGGAAAGACATAATGAGGTCATTTAGCTAAAATCACAGAGGTTAAACATGTCTAAATCAGTGCCGCGAATCAAGTGATCAATTTATGCTCTAATTGAGCTTTGTTTGGCTAGTTCGACTCATTTGAAGTGATTTCAAAGGCTTGCATAGGCATGGCATAGCTTCTGTTAAAGAGTACATGAGGTAGAAAGCACTCTCAGTACTACATGGTTTTATTTATGTACACTATCTGACCGATTTCCTAAAAACGTGCCTGCTGTTTTAGTGCCTGCAGTCTTTAACACGGTTTTCATAAATCCAGACATATATTGGCACAGAATGCTCGGAACTGATCGGAGAATGCCCTGATTTTGACTCTAGATGCCTTGGAAAGATGGACAGAAATTAGAAATGCTCGCTTTTTGGCCTCTCTGTGTCATGCAGTCTTATTCCCTTGAAATATATGTCTGGATTTATGAAAACCGTGTTAAAACGAAATCAAGTGTTTTTTGTTCAATTGCTTATTTCGTCAATTTAATTTTCTTTTTTGCTTTCGCTATGACAGCAGATTGTAATTCGTACCTAGCATGAAATGTAGAGAACTTCTTGCCGCATGTCTCATTGATCTTCTTTTTTTTTTAATTATTTATTCTACCCCCCCCCCCCCCCCTTCGAATTCCTATTAGCTTTAGTCCAGGCTTCACTCGTTTGAATTCAGTTCGCGCGTTCGTTGACTCTGTCATGGAGCCGATCGATTAGCGCTCTGTATTTGCTGTCTAAAGGAAGTCTGCCTGAGGACATCATTAAGTCCAATGAAGGTGCAAGTCTAACGATTTGCTAGCAAGCGTCGTCTATTATCCTACGCGGTAAGGCGGGCCTGATATGTATCAACGGAACATTTAGTCCCGTAAGAGTAGGCCGTTTGCCCTGTAGCGATATGTTGTGCTTGCTTTAGACAGCAAAGATCTTTAGCCACACCAATTTAGGGCTTATACGTGCAATGGACTAGACATTTCTAGCTGCTGTTGGCGTTATTTGCCCTGAACTTTGGTTTGGCTAAAGACTTATAAAAAAATCTGTTGAAATCTGGATATGCCATTCCGCGCTCGACAAAATTGACGTACATCCGGGACAGTGCTGATTTGCTCGCAAAACGTAGTTGTGGTACCAGCAGAGTGGAGAACATTGGGCCGGTCAAGCGTTGATCGTGAGTAGAATTTCCTTGTTTGATCAATTTTAGGCGTTTTCGGTGTAGCTAACTATCAGAACTGTCTGTGATTCGCCAGCGCGGAAGAATTTTATTTGCGTGTCTTCCGGCTGATGATTGATCAGTTTGTTGAAGTGTTGACATGTTGAAGTGCTCGCCATTTCATGATTATGGCCTAGTTTGTTTAAAGTTCGATCCATTCTCGATGTAGGAAGCTCTTGTTCAGTCCAATTAGGACGATGCAGGTTATAGAAAGTTAAACTTGACCAACTCTCCGCCGCGGTTTTTGACATTTGTGCCTTCGTGTGTTTATGTAGACTCCAATTTCATGTTCAAAGCGCTCTTAATTAAATTGTACAATTCATGATTCATCGAAAAGACGGTGAAACTAGTCTTCCTGGCCTCAAAAGGCATCCTGGAGAGTTATTTCCCTTTATTTGAGCTACGATAAGCCTTGTGGAAAGCTAGCGCTAAGACAGAATTGTATCACGATTATCAGTGACAAGTCAAATTCTGTGGCTACGTTTTTGCGAATCCAGACAGAATTATTGAAAGTAAATGTCACGTAAGGGCTACTAGTTCGCTGAAATGTAGAAGCAAATCGTCCATTTGACTGCTTACAATGCTCCTTTTGCCATGACTGGCTAATTTAATGCATAGGAAAGACATAATGAGGTCATTTAGCTAAAATCACAGAGGTTAAACATGTCTAAATCAGTGCCGCGAATCAAGTGATCAATTTATGCTCTAATTGAGCTTTGTTTGGCTAGTTCGACTCATTTGAAGTGATTTCAAAGGCTTGCATAGGCATGGCATAGCTTCTGTTAAAGAGTACATGAGGTAGAAAGCACTCTCAGTACTACATGGTTTTATTTATGTACACTATCTGACCGATTTCCTAAAAACGTGCCTGCTGTTTTAGTGCCTGCAGTCTTTAACACGGTTTTCATAAATCCAGACATATATTGGCACAGAATGCTCGGAACTGATCGGAGAATGCCCTGATTTTGACTCTAGATGCCTTGGAAAGATGGACAGAAATTAGAAATGCTCGCTTTTTGGCCTCTCTGTGTCATGCAGTCTTATTCCCTTGAAATATATGTCTGGATTTATGAAAACCGTGTTAAAACGAAATCAAGTGTTTTTTGTTCAATTGCTTATTTCGTCAATTTAATTTTCTTTTTTGCTTTCGCTATGACAGCAGATTGTAATTCGTACCTAGCATGAAATGTAGAGAACTTCTTGCCGCATGTCTCATTGATCTTCTTTTTTTTTTAATTATTTATTCTACCCCCCCCCCCCCCCCCTTCGAATTCCTATTAGCTTTAGTCCAGGCTTCACTCGTTTGAATTCAGTTCGCGCGTTCGTTGACTCTGTCATGGAGCCGATCGATTAGCGCTCTGTATTTGCTGTCTAAAGGAAGTCTGCCTGAGGACATCATTAAGTCCAATGAAGGTGCAAGTCTAACGATTTGCTAGCAAGCGTCGTCTATTATCCTACGCGGTAAGGCGGGCCTGATATGTATCAACGGAACATTTAGTCCCGTAAGAGTAGGCCGTTTGCCCTGTAGCGATATGTTGTGCTTGCTTTAGACAGCAAAGATCTTTAGCCACACCAATTTAGGGCTTATACGTGCAATGGACTAGACATTTCTAGCTGCTGTTGGCGTTATTTGCCCTGAACTTTGGTTTGGCTAAAGACTTATAAAAAAATCTGTTGAAATCTGGATATGCCATTCCGCGCTCGACAAAATTGACGTACATCCGGGACAGTGCTGATTTGCTCGCAAAACGTAGTTGTGGTACCAGCAGAGTGGAGAACATTGGGCCGGTCAAGCGTTGATCGTGAGTAGAATTTCCTTGTTTGATCAATTTTAGGCGTTTTCGGTGTAGCTAACTATCAGAACTGTCTGTGATTCGCCAGCGCGGAAGAATTTTATTTGCGTGTCTTCCGGCTGATGATTGATCAGTTTGTTGAAGTGTTGACATGTTGAAGTGCTCGCCATTTCATGATTATGGCCTAGTTTGTTTAAAGTTCGATCCATTCTCGATGTAGGAAGCTCTTGTTCAGTCCAATTAGGACGATGCAGGTTATAGAAAGTTAAACTTGACCAACTCTCCGCCGCGGTTTTTGACATTTGTGCCTTCGTGTGTTTATGTAGACTCCAATTTCATGTTCAAAGCGCTCTTAATTAAATTGTACAATTCATGATTCATCGAAAAGACGGTGAAACTAGTCTTCCTGGCCTCAAAAGGCATCCTGGAGAGTTATTTCCCTTTATTTGAGCTACGATAAGCCTTGTGGAAAGCTAGCGCTAAGACAGAATTGTATCACGATTATCAGTGACAAGTCAAATTCTGTGGCTACGTTTTTGCGAATCCAGACAGAATTATTGAAAGTAAATGTCACGTAAGGGCTACTAGTTCGCTGAAATGTAGAAGCAAATCGTCCATTTGACTGCTTACAATGCTCCTTTTGCCATGACTGGCTAATTTAATGCATAGGAAAGACATAATGAGGTCATTTAGCTAAAATCACAGAGGTTAAACATGTCTAAATCAGTGCCGCGAATCAAGTGATCAATTTATGCTCTAATTGAGCTTTGTTTGGCTAGTTCGACTCATTTGAAGTGATTTCAAAGGCTTGCATAGGCATGGCATAGCTTCTGTTAAAGAGTACATGAGGTAGAAAGCACTCTCAGTACTACATGGTTTTATTTATGTACACTATCTGACCGATTTCCTAAAAACGTGCCTGCTGTTTTAGTGCCTGCAGTCTTTAACACGGTTTTCATAAATCCAGACATATATTGGCACAGAATGCTCGGAACTGATCGGAGAATGCCCTGATTTTGACTCTAGATGCCTTGGAAAGATGGACAGAAATTAGAAATGCTCGCTTTTTGGCCTCTCTGTGTCATGCAGTCTTATTCCCTTGAAATATATGTCTGGATTTATGAAAACCGTGTTAAAACGAAATCAAGTGTTTTTTGTTCAATTGCTTATTTCGTCAATTTAATTTTCTTTTTTGCTTTCGCTATGACAGCAGATTGTAATTCGTACCTAGCATGAAATGTAGAGAACTTCTTGCCGCATGTCTCATTGATCTTCTTTTTTTTTTAATTATTATTTATTTACCCCCCCCCCCCCCCCCCTTCGAATTCCTATTAGCTTTAGTCCAGGCTTCACTCGTTTGAATTCAGTTCGCGCGTTCGTTGACTCTGTCATGGAGCCGATCGATTAGCGCTCTGTATTTGCTGTCTAAAGGAAGTCTGCCTGAGGACATCATTAAGTCCAATGAAGGTGCAAGTCTAACGATTTGCTAGCAAGCGTCGTCTATTATCCTACGCGGTAAGGCGGGCCTGATATGTATCAACGGAACATTTAGTCCCGTAAGAGTAGGCCGTTTGCCCTGTAGATATGTTGTGCTTGCTTTAGACAGCAAAGATCTTTAGCCACACCAATTTAGGGCTTATACGTGCAATGGACTAGACATTTCTAGCTGCTGTTGGCGTTATTTGCCCTGAACTTTGGTTTGGCTAAAGACTTATAAAAAAATCTGTTGAAATCTGGATATGCCATTCCGCGCTCGACAAAATTGACGTACATCCGGGACAGTGCTGATTTGCTCGCAAAACGTAGTTGTGGTACCAGCAGAGTGGAGAACATTGGGCCGGTCAAGCGTTGATCGTGAGTAGAATTTCCTTGTTTGATCAATTTTAGGCGTTTTCGGTGTAGCTAACTATCAGAACTGTCTGTGATTCGCCAGCGCGGAAGAATTTTATTTGCGTGTCTTCCGGCTGATGATTGATCAGTTTGTTGAAGTGTTGACATGTTGAAGTGCTCGCCATTTCATGATTATGGCCTAGTTTGTTTAAAGTTCGATCCATTCTCGATGTAGGAAGCTCTTGTTCAGTCCAATTAGGACGATGCAGGTTATAGAAAGTTAAACTTGACCAACTCTCCGCCGCGGTTTTTGACATTTGTGCCTTCGTGTGTTTATGTAGACTCCAATTTCATGTTCAAAGCGCTCTTAATTAAATTGTACAATTCATGATTCATCGAAAAGACGGTGAAACTAGTCTTCCTGGCCTCAAAAGGCATCCTGGAGAGTTATTTCCCTTTATTTGAGCTACGATAAGCCTTGTGGAAAGCTAGCGCTAAGACAGAATTGTATCACGATTATCAGTGACAAGTCAAATTCTGTGGCTACGTTTTTGCGAATCCAGACAGAATTATTGAAAGTAAATGTCACGTAAGGGCTACTAGTTCGCTGAAATGTAGAAGCAAATCGTCCATTTGACTGCTTACAATGCTCCTTTTGCCATGACTGGCTAATTTAATGCATAGGAAAGACATAATGAGGTCATTTAGCTAAAATCACAGAGGTTAAACATGTCTAAATCAGTGCCGCGAATCAAGTGATCAATTTATGCTCTAATTGAGCTTTGTTTGGCTAGTTCGACTCATTTGAAGTGATTTCAAAGGCTTGCATAGGCATGGCATAGCTTCTGTTAAAGAGTACATGAGGTAGAAAGCACTCTCAGTACTACATGGTTTTATTTATGTACACTATCTGACCGATTTCCTAAAAACGTGCCTGCTGTTTTAGTGCCTGCAGTCTTTAACACGGTTTTCATAAATCCAGACATATATTGGCACAGAATGCTCGGAACTGATCGGAGAATGCCCTGATTTTGACTCTAGATGCCTTGGAAAGATGGACAGAAATTAGAAATGCTCGCTTTTTGGCCTCTCTGTGTCATGCAGTCTTATTCCCTTGAAATATATGTCTGGATTTATGAAAACCGTGTTAAAACGAAATCAAGTGTTTTTTGTTCAATTGCTTATTTCGTCAATTTAATTTTCTTTTTTGCTTTCGCTATGACAGCAGATTGTAATTCGTACCTAGCATGAAATGTAGAGAACTTCTTGCCGCATGTCTCATTGATCTTCTTTTTTTTTTAATTATTTATTCTACCCCCCCCCCCCCTTCGAATTCCTATTAGCTTTAGTCCAGGCTTCACTCGTTTGAATTCAGTTCGCGCGTTCGTTGACTCTGTCATGGAGCCGATCGATTAGCGCTCTGTATTTGCTGTCTAAAGGAAGTCTGCCTGAGGACATCATTAAGTCCAATGAAGGTGCAAGTCTAACGATTTGCTAGCAAGCGTCGTCTATTATCCTACGCGGTAAGGCGGGCCTGATATGTATCAACGGAACATTTAGTCCCGTAAGAGTAGGCCGTTTGCCCTGTAGCGATATGTTGTGCTTGCTTTAGACAGCAAAGATCTTTAGCCACACCAATTTAGGGCTTATACGTGCAATGGACTAGACATTTCTAGCTGCTGTTGGCGTTATTTGCCCTGAACTTTGGTTTGGCTAAAGACTTATAAAAAAATCTGTTGAAATCTGGATATGCCATTCCGCGCTCGACAAAATTGACGTACATCCGGGACAGTGCTGATTTGCTCGCAAAACGTAGTTGTGGTACCAGCAGAGTGGAGAACATTGGGCCGGTCAAGCGTTGATCGTGAGTAGAATTTCCTTGTTTGATCAATTTTAGGCGTTTTCGGTGTAGCTAACTATCAGAACTGTCTGTGATTCGCCAGCGCGGAAGAATTTTATTTGCGTGTCTTCCGGCTGATGATTGATCAGTTTGTTGAAGTGTTGACATGTTGAAGTGCTCGCCATTTCATGATTATGGCCTAGTTTGTTTAAAGTTCGATCCATTCTCGATGTAGGAAGCTCTTGTTCAGTCCAATTAGGACGATGCAGGTTATAGAAAGTTAAACTTGACCAACTCTCCGCCGCGGTTTTTGACATTTGTGCCTTCGTGTGTTTATGTAGACTCCAATTTCATGTTCAAAGCGCTCTTAATTAAATTGTACAATTCATGATTCATCGAAAAGACGGTGAAACTAGTCTTCCTGGCCTCAAAAGGCATCCTGGAGAGTTATTTCCCTTTATTTGAGCTACGATAAGCCTTGTGGAAAGCTAGCGCTAAGACAGAATTGTATCACGATTATCAGTGACAAGTCAAATTCTGTGGCTACGTTTTTGCGAATCCAGACAGAATTATTGAAAGTAAATGTCACGTAAGGGCTACTAGTTCGCTGAAATGTAGAAGCAAATCGTCCATTTGACTGCTTACAATGCTCCTTTTGCCATGACTGGCTAATTTAATGCATAGGAAAGACATAATGAGGTCATTTAGCTAAAATCACAGAGGTTAAACATGTCTAAATCAGTGCCGCGAATCAAGTGATCAATTTATGCTCTAATTGAGCTTTGTTTGGCTAGTTCGACTCATTTGAAGTGATTTCAAAGGCTTGCATAGGCATGGCATAGCTTCTGTTAAAGAGTACATGAGGTAGAAAGCACTCTCAGTACTACATGGTTTTATTTATGTACACTATCTGACCGATTTCCTAAAAACGTGCCTGCTGTTTTAGTGCCTGCAGTCTTTAACACGGTTTTCATAAATCCAGACATATATTGGCACAGAATGCTCGGAACTGATCGGAGAATGCCCTGATTTTGACTCTAGATGCCTTGGAAAGATGGACAGAAATTAGAAATGCTCGCTTTTTGGCCTCTCTGTGTCATGCAGTCTTATTCCCTTGAAATATATGTCTGGATTTATGAAAACCGTGTTAAAACGAAATCAAGTGTTTTTTGTTCAATTGCTTATTTCGTCAATTTAATTTTCTTTTTTGCTTTCGCTATGACAGCAGATTGTAATTCGTACCTAGCATGAAATGTAGAGAACTTCTTGCCGCATGTCTCATTGATCTTCTTTTTTTTTTAATTATTTATTCTACCCCCCCCCCCCCCTTCGAATTCCTATTAGCTTTAGTCCAGGCTTCACTCGTTTGAATTCAGTTCGCGCGTTCGTTGACTCTGTCATGGAGCCGATCGATTAGCGCTCTGTATTTGCTGTCTAAAGGAAGTCTGCCTGAGGACATCATTAAGTCCAATGAAGGTGCAAGTCTAACGATTTGCTAGCAAGCGTCGTCTATTATCCTACGCGGTAAGGCGGGCCTGATATGTATCAACGGAACATTTAGTCCCGTAAGAGTAGGCCGTTTGCCCTGTAGCGATATGTTGTGCTTGCTTTAGACAGCAAAGATCTTTAGCCACACCAATTTAGGGCTTATACGTGCAATGGACTAGACATTTCTAGCTGCTGTTGGCGTTATTTGCCCTGAACTTTGGTTTGGCTAAAGACTTATAAAAAAATCTGTTGAAATCTGGATATGCCATTCCGCGCTCGACAAAATTGACGTACATCCGGGACAGTGCTGATTTGCTCGCAAAACGTAGTTGTGGTACCAGCAGAGTGGAGAACATTGGGCCGGTCAAGCGTTGATCGTGAGTAGAATTTCCTTGTTTGATCAATTTTAGGCGTTTTCGGTGTAGCTAACTATCAGAACTGTCTGTGATTCGCCAGCGCGGAAGAATTTTATTTGCGTGTCTTCCGGCTGATGATTGATCAGTTTGTTGAAGTGTTGACATGTTGAAGTGCTCGCCATTTCATGATTATGGCCTAGTTTGTTTAAAGTTCGATCCATTCTCGATGTAGGAAGCTCTTGTTCAGTCCAATTAGGACGATGCAGGTTATAGAAAGTTAAACTTGACCAACTCTCCGCCGCGGTTTTTGACATTTGTGCCTTCGTGTGTTTATGTAGACTCCAATTTCATGTTCAAAGCGCTCTTAATTAAATTGTACAATTCATGATTCATCGAAAAGACGGTGAAACTAGTCTTCCTGGCCTCAAAAGGCATCCTGGAGAGTTATTTCCCTTTATTTGAGCTACGATAAGCCTTGTGGAAAGCTAGCGCTAAGACAGAATTGTATCACGATTATCAGTGACAAGTCAAATTCTGTGGCTACGTTTTTGCGAATCCAGACAGAATTATTGAAAGTAAATGTCACGTAAGGGCTACTAGTTCGCTGAAATGTAGAAGCAAATCGTCCATTTGACTGCTTACAATGCTCCTTTTGCCATGACTGGCTAATTTAATGCATAGGAAAGACATAATGAGGTCATTTAGCTAAAATCACAGAGGTTAAACATGTCTAAATCAGTGCCGCGAATCAAGTGATCAATTTATGCTCTAATTGAGCTTTGTTTGGCTAGTTCGACTCATTTGAAGTGATTTCAAAGGCTTGCATAGGCATGGCATAGCTTCTGTTAAAGAGTACATGAGGTAGAAAGCACTCTCAGTACTACATGGTTTTATTTATGTACACTATCTGACCGATTTCCTAAAAACGTGCCTGCTGTTTTAGTGCCTGCAGTCTTTAACACGGTTTTCATAAATCCAGACATATATTGGCACAGAATGCTCGGAACTGATCGGAGAATGCCCTGATTTTGACTCTAGATGCCTTGGAAAGATGGACAGAAATTAGAAATGCTCGCTTTTTGGCCTCTCTGTGTCATGCAGTCTTATTCCCTTGAAATATATGTCTGGATTTATGAAAACCGTGTTAAAACGAAATCAAGTGTTTTTTGTTCAATTGCTTATTTCGTCAATTTAATTTTCTTTTTTGCTTTCGCTATGACAGCAGATTGTAATTCGTACCTAGCATGAAATGTAGAGAACTTCTTGCCGCATGTCTCATTGATCTTCTTTTTTTTTTAATTATTTATTCTACCCCCCCCCCCCCCCTTCGAATTCCTATTAGCTTTAGTCCAGGCTTCACTCGTTTGAATTCAGTTCGCGCGTTCGTTGACTCTGTCATGGAGCCGATCGATTAGCGCTGTGTATTTGCTGTCTAAAGGAAGTCTGCCTGAGGACATCATTAAGTCCAATGAAGGTGCAAGTCTAACGATTTGCTAGCAAGCGTCGTCTATTATCCTACGCGGTAAGGCGGGCCTGATATGTATCAACGGAACATTTAGTCCCGTAAGAGTAGGCCGTTTGCCCTGTAGCGATATGTTGTGCTTGCTTTAGACAGCAAAGATCTTTAGCCACACCAATTTAGGGCTTATACGTGCAATGGACTAGACATTTCTAGCTGCTGTTGGCGTTATTTGCCCTGAACTTTGGTTTGGCTAAAGACTTATAAAAAAATCTGTTGAAATCTGGATATGCCATTCCGCGCTCGACAAAATTGACGTACATCCGGGACAGTGCTGATTTGCTCGCAAAACGTAGTTGTGGTACCAGCAGAGTGGAGAACATTGGGCCGGTCAAGCGTTGATCGTGAGTAGAATTTCCTTGTTTGATCAATTTTAGGCGTTTTCGGTGTAGCTAACTATCAGAACTGTCTGTGATTCGCCAGCGCGGAAGAATTTTATTTGCGTGTCTTCCGGCTGATGATTGATCAGTTTGTTGAAGTGTTGACATGTTGAAGTGCTCGCCATTTCATGATTATGGCCTAGTTTGTTTAAAGTTCGATCCATTCTCGATGTAGGAAGCTCTTGTTCAGTCCAATTAGGACGATGCAGGTTATAGAAAGTTAAACTTGACCAACTCTCCGCCGCGGTTTTTGACATTTGTGCCTTCGTGTGTTTATGTAGACTCCAATTTCATGTTCAAAGCGCTCTTAATTAAATTGTACAATTCATGATTCATCGAAAAGACGGTGAAACTAGTCTTCCTGGCCTCAAAAGGCATCCTGGAGAGTTATTTCCCTTTATTTGAGCTACGATAAGCCTTGTGGAAAGCTAGCGCTAAGACAGAATTGTATCACGATTATCAGTGACAAGTCAAATTCTGTGGCTACGTTTTTGCGAATCCAGACAGAATTATTGAAAGTAAATGTCACGTAAGGGCTACTAGTTCGCTGAAATGTAGAAGCAAATCGTCCATTTGACTGCTTACAATGCTCCTTTTGCCATGACTGGCTAATTTAATGCATAGGAAAGACATAATGAGGTCATTTAGCTAAAATCACAGAGGTTAAACATGTCTAAATCAGTGCCGCGAATCAAGTGATCAATTTATGCTCTAATTGAGCTTTGTTTGGCTAGTTCGACTCATTTGAAGTGATTTCAAAGGCTTGCATAGGCATGGCATAGCTTCTGTTAAAGAGTACATGAGGTAGAAAGCACTCTCAGTACTACATGGTTTTATTTATGTACACTATCTGACCGATTTCCTAAAAACGTGCCTGCTGTTTTAGTGCCTGCAGTCTTTAACACGGTTTTCATAAATCCAGACATATATTGGCACAGAATGCTCGGAACTGATCGGAGAATGCCCTGATTTTGACTCTAGATGCCTTGGAAAGATGGACAGAAATTAGAAATGCTCGCTTTTTGGCCTCTCTGTGTCATGCAGTCTTATTCCCTTGAAATATATGTCTGGATTTATGAAAACCGTGTTAAAACGAAATCAAGTGTTTTTTGTTCAATTGCTTATTTCGTCAATTTAATTTTCTTTTTTGCTTTCGCTATGACAGCAGATTGTAATTCGTACCTAGCATGAAATGTAGAGAACTTCTTGCCGCATGTCTCATTGATCTTCTTTTTTTTTTAATTATTTATTCTACCCCCCCCCCCCCCTTCGAATTCCTATTAGCTTTAGTCCAGGCTTCACTCGTTTGAATTCAGTTCGCGCGTTCGTTGACTCTGTCATGGAGCCGATCGATTAGCGCTCTGTATTTGCTGTCTAAAGGAAGTCTGCCTGAGGACATCATTAAGTCCAATGAAGGTGCAAGTCTAACGATTTGCTAGCAACAACAACAACAACAACAACACAACAACACACCTTTATTCGCCTAGTACACACGCTGACGCTGATAAAGTTAAATAAAATAAATAAATAACTTTTCTGTTAGTACTCAATTAAGCCTGGAGCTGAAATAGCGTCGTCTATTATCCTACGCGGTAAGGCGGGCCTGATATGTATCAACGGAACATTTAGTCCCGTAAGAGTAGGCCGTTTGCCCTGTAGCGATATGTTGTGCTTGCTTTAGACAGCAAAGATCTTTAGCCACACCAATTTAGGGCTTATACGTGCAATGGACTAGACATTTCTAGCTGCTGTTGGCGTTATTTGCCCTGAACTTTGGTTTGGCTAAAGACTTATAAAAAAATCTGTTGAAATCTGGATATGCCATTCCGCGCTCGACAAAATTGACGTACATCCGGGACAGTGCTGATTTGCTCGCAAAACGTAGTTGTGGTACCAGCAGAGTGGAGAACATTGGGCCGGTCAAGCGTTGATCGTGAGTAGAATTTCCTTGTTTGATCAATTTTAGGCGTTTTCGGTGTAGCTAACTATCAGAACTGTCTGTGATTCGCCAGCGCGGAAGAATTTTATTTGCGTGTCTTCCGGCTGATGATTGATCAGTTTGTTGAAGTGTTGACATGTTGAAGTGCTCGCCATTTCATGATTATGGCCTAGTTTGTTTAAAGTTCGATCCATTCTCGATGTAGGAAGCTCTTGTTCAGTCCAATTAGGACGATGCAGGTTATAGAAAGTTAAACTTGACCAACTCTCCGCCGCGGTTTTTGACATTTGTGCCTTCGTGTGTTTATGTAGACTCCAATTTCATGTTCAAAGCGCTCTTAATTAAATTGTACAATTCATGATTCATCGAAAAGACGGTGAAACTAGTCTTCCTGGCCTCAAAAGGCATCCTGGAGAGTTATTTCCCTTTATTTGAGCTACGATAAGCCTTGTGGAAAGCTAGCGCTAAGACAGAATTGTATCACGATTATCAGTGACAAGTCAAATTCTGTGGCTACGTTTTTGCGAATCCAGACAGAATTATTGAAAGTAAATGTCACGTAAGGGCTACTAGTTCGCTGAAATGTAGAAGCAAATCGTCCATTTGACTGCTTACAATGCTCCTTTTGCCATGACTGGCTAATTTAATGCATAGGAAAGACATAATGAGGTCATTTAGCTAAAATCACAGAGGTTAAACATGTCTAAATCAGTGCCGCGAATCAAGTGATCAATTTATGCTCTAATTGAGCTTTGTTTGGCTAGTTCGACTCATTTGAAGTGATTTCAAAGGCTTGCATAGGCATGGCATAGCTTCTGTTAAAGAGTACATGAGGTAGAAAGCACTCTCAGTACTACATGGTTTTATTTATGTACACTATCTGACCGATTTCCTAAAAACGTGCCTGCTGTTTTAGTGCCTGCAGTCTTTAACACGGTTTTCATAAATCCAGACATATATTGGCACAGAATGCTCGGAACTGATCGGAGAATGCCCTGATTTTGACTCTAGATGCCTTGGAAAGATGGACAGAAATTAGAAATGCTCGCTTTTTGGCCTCTCTGTGTCATGCAGTCTTATTCCCTTGAAATATATGTCTGGATTTATGAAAACCGTGTTAAAACGAAATCAAGTGTTTTTTGTTCAATTGCTTATTTCGTCAATTTAATTTTCTTTTTTGCTTTCGCTATGACAGCAGATTGTAATTCGTACCTAGCATGAAATGTAGAGAACTTCTTGCCGCATGTCTCATTGATCTTCTTTTTTTTTTAATTATTTATTCTACCCCCCCCCCCCCCCTTCGAATTCCTATTAGCTTTAGTCCAGGCTTCACTCGTTTGAATTCAGTTCGCGCGTTCGTTGACTCTGTCATGGAGCCGATCGATTAGCGCTCTGTATTTGCTGTCTAAAGGAAGTCTGCCTGAGGACATCATTAAGTCCAATGAAGGTGCAAGTCTAACGATTTGCTAGCAAGCGTCGTCTATTATCCTACGCGGTAAGGCGGGCCTGATATGTATCAACGGAACATTTAGTCCCGTAAGAGTAGGCCGTTTGCCCTGTAGCGATATGTTGTGCTTGCTTTAGACAGCAAAGATCTTTAGCCACACCAATTTAGGGCTTATACGTGCAATGGACTAGACATTTCTAGCTGCTGTTGGCGTTATTTGCCCTGAACTTTGGTTTGGCTAAAGACTTATAAAAAAATCTGTTGAAATCTGGATATGCCATTCCGCGCTCGACAAAATTGACGTACATCCGGGACAGTGCTGATTTGCTCGCAAAACGTAGTTGTGGTACCAGCAGAGTGGAGAACATTGGGCCGGTCAAGCGTTGATCGTGAGTAGAATTTCCTTGTTTGATCAATTTTAGGCGTTTTCGGTGTAGCTAACTATCAGAACTGTCTGTGATTCGCCAGCGCGGAAGAATTTTATTTGCGTGTCTTCCGGCTGATGATTGATCAGTTTGTTGAAGTGTTGACATGTTGAAGTGCTCGCCATTTCATGATTATGGCCTAGTTTGTTTAAAGTTCGATCCATTCTCGATGTAGGAAGCTCTTGTTCAGTCCAATTAGGACGATGCAGGTTATAGAAAGTTAAACTTGACCAACTCTCCGCCGCGGTTTTTGACATTTGTGCCTTCGTGTGTTTATGTAGACTCCAATTTCATGTTCAAAGCGCTCTTAATTAAATTGTACAATTCATGATTCATCGAAAAGACGGTGAAACTAGTCTTCCTGGCCTCAAAAGGCATCCTGGAGAGTTATTTCCCTTTATTTGAGCTACGATAAGCCTTGTGGAAAGCTAGCGCTAAGACAGAATTGTATCACGATTATCAGTGACAAGTCAAATTCTGTGGCTACGTTTTTGCGAATCCAGACAGAATTATTGAAAGTAAATGTCACGTAAGGGCTACTAGTTCGCTGAAATGTAGAAGCAAATCGTCCATTTGACTGCTTACAATGCTCCTTTTGCCATGACTGGCTAATTTAATGCATAGGAAAGACATAATGAGGTCATTTAGCTAAAATCACAGAGGTTAAACATGTCTAAATCAGTGCCGCGAATCAAGTGATCAATTTATGCTCTAATTGAGCTTTGTTTGGCTAGTTCGACTCATTTGAAGTGATTTCAAAGGCTTGCATAGGCATGGCATAGCTTCTGTTAAAGAGTACATGAGGTAGAAAGCACTCTCAGTACTACATGGTTTTATTTATGTACACTATCTGACCGATTTCCTAAAAACGTGCCTGCTGTTTTAGTGCCTGCAGTCTTTAACACGGTTTTCATAAATCCAGACATATATTGGCACAGAATGCTCGGAACTGATCGGAGAATGCCCTGATTTTGACTCTAGATGCCTTGGAAAGATGGACAGAAATTAGAAATGCTCGCTTTTTGGCCTCTCTGTGTCATGCAGTCTTATTCCCTTGAAATATATGTCTGGATTTATGAAAACCGTGTTAAAACGAAATCAAGTGTTTTTTGTTCAATTGCTTATTTCGTCAATTTAATTTTCTTTTTTGCTTTCGCTATGACAGCAGATTGTAATTCGTACCTAGCATGAAATGTAGAGAACTTCTTGCCGCATGTCTCATTGATCTTCTTTTTTTTTTAATTATTTATTCTACCCCCCCCCCCCCCTTCGAATTCCTATTAGGCTTTAGTCCAGGCTTCACTCGTTTGAATTCAGTTCGCGCGTTCGTTGACTCTGTCATGGAGCCGATCGATTAGCGCTCTGTATTTGCTGTCTAAAGGAAGTCTGCCTGAGGACATCATTAAGTCCAATGAAGGTGCAAGTCTAACGATTTGCTAGCAACAACAACAACAACAACAACACAACAACACACCTTTATTCGCCTAGTACACACGCTGACGCTGATAAAGTTAAATAAAATAAATAAATAACTTTTCTGTTAGTACTCAATTAAGCCTGGAGCTGAAATAGCGTCGTCTATTATCCTACGCGGTAAGGCGGGCCTGATATGTATCAACGGAACATTTAGTCCCGTAAGAGTAGGCCGTTTGCCCTGTAGCGATATGTTGTGCTTGCTTTAGACAGCAAAGATCTTTAGCCACACCAATTTAGGGCTTATACGTGCAATGGACTAGACATTTCTAGCTGCTGTTGGCGTTATTTGCCCTGAACTTTGGTTTGGCTAAAGACTTATAAAAAAATCTGTTGAAATCTGGATATGCCATTCCGCGCTCGACAAAATTGA
The DNA here is from genome assembly GCA_964020085.1 of Micromussa lordhowensis. Taxonomy (NCBI): domain Eukaryota; kingdom Metazoa; phylum Cnidaria; class Anthozoa; order Scleractinia; family Lobophylliidae; genus Micromussa; species Micromussa lordhowensis. The sequence continues at coordinate 12,497,249 of OZ026607.1, forward strand.
CGTACATCCGGGACAGTGCTGATTTGCTCGCAAAACGTAGTTGTGGTACCAGCAGAGTGGAGAACATTGGGCCGGTCAAGCGTTGATCGTGAGTAGAATTTCCTTGTTTGATCAATTTTAGGCGTTTTCGGTGTAGCTAACTATCAGAACTGTCTGTGATTCGCCAGCGCGGAAGAATTTTATTTGCGTGTCTTCCGGCTGATGATTGATCAGTTTGTTGAAGTGTTGACATGTTGAAGTGCTCGCCATTTCATGATTATGGCCTAGTTTGTTTAAAGTTCGATCCATTCTCGATGTAGGAAGCTCTTGTTCAGTCCAATTAGGACGATGCAGGTTATAGAAAGTTAAACTTGACCAACTCTCCGCCGCGGTTTTTGACATTTGTGCCTTCGTGTGTTTATGTAGACTCCAATTTCATGTTCAAAGCGCTCTTAATTAAATTGTACAATTCATGATTCATCGAAAAGACGGTGAAACTAGTCTTCCTGGCCTCAAAAGGCATCCTGGAGAGTTATTTCCCTTTATTTGAGCTACGATAAGCCTTGTGGAAAGCTAGCGCTAAGACAGAATTGTATCACGATTATCAGTGACAAGTCAAATTCTGTGGCTACGTTTTTGCGAATCCAGACAGAATTATTGAAAGTAAATGTCACGTAAGGGCTACTAGTTCGCTGAAATGTAGAAGCAAATCGTCCATTTGACTGCTTACAATGCTCCTTTTGCCATGACTGGCTAATTTAATGCATAGGAAAGACATAATGAGGTCATTTAGCTAAAATCACAGAGGTTAAACATGTCTAAATCAGTGCCGCGAATCAAGTGATCAATTTATGCTCTAATTGAGCTTTGTTTGGCTAGTTCGACTCATTTGAAGTGATTTCAAAGGCTTGCATAGGCATGGCATAGCTTCTGTTAAAGAGTACATGAGGTAGAAAGCACTCTCAGTACTACATGGTTTTATTTATGTACACTATCTGACCGATTTCCTAAAAACGTGCCTGCTGTTTTAGTGCCTGCAGTCTTTAACACGGTTTTCATAAATCCAGACATATATTGGCACAGAATGCTCGGAACTGATCGGAGAATGCCCTGATTTTGACTCTAGATGCCTTGGAAAGATGGACAGAAATTAGAAATGCTCGCTTTTTGGCCTCTCTGTGTCATGCAGTCTTATTCCCTTGAAATATATGTCTGGATTTATGAAAACCGTGTTAAAACGAAATCAAGTGTTTTTTGTTCAATTGCTTATTTCGTCAATTTAATTTTCTTTTTTGCTTTCGCTATGACAGCAGATTGTAATTCGTACCTAGCATGAAATGTAGAGAACTTCTTGCCGCATGTCTCATTGATCTTCTTTTTTTTTTAATTATTTATTCTACCCCCCCCCCCCCCCCTTCGAATTCCTATTAGCTTTAGTCCAGGCTTCACTCGTTTGAATTCAGTTCGCGCGTTCGTTGACTCTGTCATGGAGCCGATCGATTAGCGCTCTGTATTTGCTGTCTAAAGGAAGTCTGCCTGAGGACATCATTAAGTCCAATGAAGGTGCAAGTCTAACGATTTGCTAGCAAGCGTCGTCTATTATCCTACGCGGTAAGGCGGGCCTGATATGTATCAACGGAACATTTAGTCCCGTAAGAGTAGGCCGTTTGCCCTGTAGCGATATGTTGTGCTTGCTTTAGACAGCAAAGATCTTTAGCCACACCAATTTAGGGCTTATACGTGCAATGGACTAGACATTTCTAGCTGCTGTTGGCGTTATTTGCCCTGAACTTTGGTTTGGCTAAAGACTTATAAAAAAATCTGTTGAAATCTGGATATGCCATTCCGCGCTCGACAAAATTGACGTACATCCGGGACAGTGCTGATTTGCTCGCAAAACGTAGTTGTGGTACCAGCAGAGTGGAGAACATTGGGCCGGTCAAGCGTTGATCGTGAGTAGAATTTCCTTGTTTGATCAATTTTAGGCGTTTTCGGTGTAGCTAACTATCAGAACTGTCTGTGATTCGCCAGCGCGGAAGAATTTTATTTGCGTGTCTTCCGGCTGATGATTGATCAGTTTGTTGAAGTGTTGACATGTTGAAGTGCTCGCCATTTCATGATTATGGCCTAGTTTGTTTAAAGTTCGATCCATTCTCGATGTAGGAAGCTCTTGTTCAGTCCAATTAGGACGATGCAGGTTATAGAAAGTTAAACTTGACCAACTCTCCGCCGCGGTTTTTGACATTTGTGCCTTCGTGTGTTTATGTAGACTCCAATTTCATGTTCAAAGCGCTCTTAATTAAATTGTACAATTCATGATTCATCGAAAAGACGGTGAAACTAGTCTTCCTGGCCTCAAAAGGCATCCTGGAGAGTTATTTCCCTTTATTTGAGCTACGATAAGCCTTGTGGAAAGCTAGCGCTAAGACAGAATTGTATCACGATTATCAGTGACAAGTCAAATTCTGTGGCTACGTTTTTGCGAATCCAGACAGAATTATTGAAAGTAAATGTCACGTAAGGGCTACTAGTTCGCTGAAATGTAGAAGCAAATCGTCCATTTGACTGCTTACAATGCTCCTTTTGCCATGACTGGCTAATTTAATGCATAGGAAAGACATAATGAGGTCATTTAGCTAAAATCACAGAGGTTAAACATGTCTAAATCAGTGCCGCGAATCAAGTGATCAATTTATGCTCTAATTGAGCTTTGTTTGGCTAGTTCGACTCATTTGAAGTGATTTCAAAGGCTTGCATAGGCATGGCATAGCTTCTGTTAAAGAGTACATGAGGTAGAAAGCACTCTCAGTACTACATGGTTTTATTTATGTACACTATCTGACCGATTTCCTAAAAACGTGCCTGCTGTTTTAGTGCCTGCAGTCTTTAACACGGTTTTCATAAATCCAGACATATATTGGCACAGAATGCTCGGAACTGATCGGAGAATGCCCTGATTTTGACTCTAGATGCCTTGGAAAGATGGACAGAAATTAGAAATGCTCGCTTTTTGGCCTCTCTGTGTCATGCAGTCTTATTCCCTTGAAATATATGTCTGGATTTATGAAAACCGTGTTAAAACGAAATCAAGTGTTTTTTGTTCAATTGCTTATTTCGTCAATTTAATTTTCTTTTTTGCTTTCGCTATGACAGCAGATTGTAATTCGTACCTAGCATGAAATGTAGAGAACTTCTTGCCGCATGTCTCATTGATCTTCTTTTTTTTTTAATTATTTATTCTACCCCCCCCCCCCCCTTCGAATTCCTATTAGCTTTAGTCCAGGCTTCACTCGTTTGAATTCAGTTCGCGCGTTCGTTGACTCTGTCATGGAGCCGATCGATTAGCGCTCTGTATTTGCTGTCTAAAGGAAGTCTGCCTGAGGACATCATTAAGTCCAATGAAGGTGCAAGTCTAACGATTTGCTAGCAACAACAACAACAACAACAACACAACAACACACCTTTATTCGCCTAGTACACACGCTGACGCTGATAAAGTTAAATAAAATAAATAAATAACTTTTCTGTTAGTACTCAATTAAGCCTGGAGCTGAAATAGCGTCGTCTATTATCCTACGCGGTAAGGCGGGCCTGATATGTATCAACGGAACATTTAGTCCCGTAAGAGTAGGCCGTTTGCCCTGTAGCGATATGTTGTGCTTGCTTTAGACAGCAAAGATCTTTAGCCACACCAATTTAGGGCTTATACGTGCAATGGACTAGACATTTCTAGCTGCTGTTGGCGTTATTTGCCCTGAACTTTGGTTTGGCTAAAGACTTATAAAAAAATCTGTTGAAATCTGGATATGCCATTCCGCGCTCGACAAAATTGACGTACATCCGGGACAGTGCTGATTTGCTCGCAAAACGTAGTTGTGGTACCAGCAGAGTGGAGAACATTGGGCCGGTCAAGCGTTGATCGTGAGTAGAATTTCCTTGTTTGATCAATTTTAGGCGTTTTCGGTGTAGCTAACTATCAGAACTGTCTGTGATTCGCCAGCGCGGAAGAATTTTATTTGCGTGTCTTCCGGCTGATGATTGATCAGTTTGTTGAAGTGTTGACATGTTGAAGTGCTCGCCATTTCATGATTATGGCCTAGTTTGTTTAAAGTTCGATCCATTCTCGATGTAGGAAGCTCTTGTTCAGTCCAATTAGGACGATGCAGGTTATAGAAAGTTAAACTTGACCAACTCTCCGCCGCGGTTTTTGACATTTGTGCCTTCGTGTGTTTATGTAGACTCCAATTTCATGTTCAAAGCGCTCTTAATTAAATTGTACAATTCATGATTCATCGAAAAGACGGTGAAACTAGTCTTCCTGGCCTCAAAAGGCATCCTGGAGAGTTATTTCCCTTTATTTGAGCTACGATAAGCCTTGTGGAAAGCTAGCGCTAAGACAGAATTGTATCACGATTATCAGTGACAAGTCAAATTCTGTGGCTACGTTTTTGCGAATCCAGACAGAATTATTGAAAGTAAATGTCACGTAAGGGCTACTAGTTCGCTGAAATGTAGAAGCAAATCGTCCATTTGACTGCTTACAATGCTCCTTTTGCCATGACTGGCTAATTTAATGCATAGGAAAGACATAATGAGGTCATTTAGCTAAAATCACAGAGGTTAAACATGTCTAAATCAGTGCCGCGAATCAAGTGATCAATTTATGCTCTAATTGAGCTTTGTTTGGCTAGTTCGACTCATTTGAAGTGATTTCAAAGGCTTGCATAGGCATGGCATAGCTTCTGTTAAAGAGTACATGAGGTAGAAAGCACTCTCAGTACTACATGGTTTTATTTATGTACACTATCTGACCGATTTCCTAAAAACGTGCCTGCTGTTTTAGTGCCTGCAGTCTTTAACACGGTTTTCATAAATCCAGACATATATTGGCACAGAATGCTCGGAACTGATCGGAGAATGCCCTGATTTTGACTCTAGATGCCTTGGAAAGATGGACAGAAATTAGAAATGCTCGCTTTTTGGCCTCTCTGTGTCATGCAGTCTTATTCCCTTGAAATATATGTCTGGATTTATGAAAACCGTGTTAAAACGAAATCAAGTGTTTTTTGTTCAATTGCTTATTTCGTCAATTTAATTTTCTTTTTTGCTTTCGCTATGACAGCAGATTGTAATTCGTACCTAGCATGAAATGTAGAGAACTTCTTGCCGCATGTCTCATTGATCTTCTTTTTTTTTTAATTATTTATTCTACCCCCCCCCCCCCCCTTCGAATTCCTATTAGCTTTAGTCCAGGCTTCACTCGTTTGAATTCAGTTCGCGCGTTCGTTGACTCTGTCATGGAGCCGATCGATTAGCGCTCTGTATTTGCTGTCTAAAGGAAGTCTGCCTGAGGACATCATTAAGTCCAATGAAGGTGCAAGTCTAACGATTTGCTAGCAAGCGTCGTCTATTATCCTACGCGGTAAGGCGGGCCTGATATGTATCAACGGAACATTTAGTCCCGTAAGAGTAGGCCGTTTGCCCTGTAGCGATATGTTGTGCTTGCTTTAGACAGCAAAGATCTTTAGCCACACCAATTTAGGGCTTATACGTGCAATGGACTAGACATTTCTAGCTGCTGTTGGCGTTATTTGCCCTGAACTTTGGTTTGGCTAAAGACTTATAAAAAAATCTGTTGAAATCTGGATATGCCATTCCGCGCTCGACAAAATTGACGTACATCCGGGACAGTGCTGATTTGCTCGCAAAACGTAGTTGTGGTACCAGCAGAGTGGAGAACATTGGGCCGGTCAAGCGTTGATCGTGAGTAGAATTTCCTTGTTTGATCAATTTTAGGCGTTTTCGGTGTAGCTAACTATCAGAACTGTCTGTGATTCGCCAGCGCGGAAGAATTTTATTTGCGTGTCTTCCGGCTGATGATTGATCAGTTTGTTGAAGTGTTGACATGTTGAAGTGCTCGCCATTTCATGATTATGGCCTAGTTTGTTTAAAGTTCGATCCATTCTCGATGTAGGAAGCTCTTGTTCAGTCCAATTAGGACGATGCAGGTTATAGAAAGTTAAACTTGACCAACTCTCCGCCGCGGTTTTTGACATTTGTGCCTTCGTGTGTTTATGTAGACTCCAATTTCATGTTCAAAGCGCTCTTAATTAAATTGTACAATTCATGATTCATCGAAAAGACGGTGAAACTAGTCTTCCTGGCCTCAAAAGGCATCCTGGAGAGTTATTTCCCTTTATTTGAGCTACGATAAGCCTTGTGGAAAGCTAGCGCTAAGACAGAATTGTATCACGATTATCAGTGACAAGTCAAATTCTGTGGCTACGTTTTTGCGAATCCAGACAGAATTATTGAAAGTAAATGTCACGTAAGGGCTACTAGTTCGCTGAAATGTAGAAGCAAATCGTCCATTTGACTGCTTACAATGCTCCTTTTGCCATGACTGGCTAATTTAATGCATAGGAAAGACATAATGAGGTCATTTAGCTAAAATCACAGAGGTTAAACATGTCTAAATCAGTGCCGCGAATCAAGTGATCAATTTATGCTCTAATTGAGCTTTGTTTGGCTAGTTCGACTCATTTGAAGTGATTTCAAAGGCTTGCATAGGCATGGCATAGCTTCTGTTAAAGAGTACATGAGGTAGAAAGCACTCTCAGTACTACATGGTTTTATTTATGTACACTATCTGACCGATTTCCTAAAAACGTGCCTGCTGTTTTAGTGCCTGCAGTCTTTAACACGGTTTTCATAAATCCAGACATATATTGGCACAGAATGCTCGGAACTGATCGGAGAATGCCCTGATTTTGACTCTAGATGCCTTGGAAAGATGGACAGAAATTAGAAATGCTCGCTTTTTGGCCTCTCTGTGTCATGCAGTCTTATTCCCTTGAAATATATGTCTGGATTTATGAAAACCGTGTTAAAACGAAATCAAGTGTTTTTTGTTCAATTGCTTATTTCGTCAATTTAATTTTCTTTTTTGCTTTCGCTATGACAGCAGATTGTAATTCGTACCTAGCATGAAATGTAGAGAACTTCTTGCCGCATGTCTCATTGATCTTCTTTTTTTTTTAATTATTTATTCTACCCCCCCCCCCCCTTCGAATTCCTATTAGCTTTAGTCCAGGCTTCACTCGTTTGAATTCAGTTCGCGCGTTCGTTGACTCTGTCATGGAGCCGATCGATTAGCGCTCTGTATTTGCTGTCTAAAGGAAGTCTGCCTGAGGACATCATTAAGTCCAATGAAGGTGCAAGTCTAACGATTTGCTAGCAAGCGTCGTCTATTATCCTACGCGGTAAGGCGGGCCTGATATGTATCAACGGAACATTTAGTCCCGTAAGAGTAGGCCGTTTGCCCTGTAGCGATATGTTGTGCTTGCTTTAGACAGCAAAGATCTTTAGCCACACCAATTTAGGGCTTATACGTGCAATGGACTAGACATTTCTAGCTGCTGTTGGCGTTATTTGCCCTGAACTTTGGTTTGGCTAAAGACTTATAAAAAAATCTGTTGAAATCTGGATATGCCATTCCGCGCTCGACAAAATTGACGTACATCCGGGACAGTGCTGATTTGCTCGCAAAACGTAGTTGTGGTACCAGCAGAGTGGAGAACATTGGGCCGGTCAAGCGTTGATCGTGAGTAGAATTTCCTTGTTTGATCAATTTTAGGCGTTTTCGGTGTAGCTAACTATCAGAACTGTCTGTGATTCGCCAGCGCGGAAGAATTTTATTTGCGTGTCTTCCGGCTGATGATTGATCAGTTTGTTGAAGTGTTGACATGTTGAAGTGCTCGCCATTTCATGATTATGGCCTAGTTTGTTTAAAGTTCGATCCATTCTCGATGTAGGAAGCTCTTGTTCAGTCCAATTAGGACGATGCAGGTTATAGAAAGTTAAACTTGACCAACTCTCCGCCGCGGTTTTTGACATTTGTGCCTTCGTGTGTTTATGTAGACTCCAATTTCATGTTCAAAGCGCTCTTAATTAAATTGTACAATTCATGATTCATCGAAAAGACGGTGAAACTAGTCTTCCTGGCCTCAAAAGGCATCCTGGAGAGTTATTTCCCTTTATTTGAGCTACGATAAGCCTTGTGGAAAGCTAGCGCTAAGACAGAATTGTATCACGATTATCAGTGACAAGTCAAATTCTGTGGCTACGTTTTTGCGAATCCAGACAGAATTATTGAAAGTAAATGTCACGTAAGGGCTACTAGTTCGCTGAAATGTAGAAGCAAATCGTCCATTTGACTGCTTACAATGCTCCTTTTGCCATGACTGGCTAATTTAATGCATAGGAAAGACATAATGAGGTCATTTAGCTAAAATCACAGAGGTTAAACATGTCTAAATCAGTGCCGCGAATCAAGTGATCAATTTATGCTCTAATTGAGCTTTGTTTGGCTAGTTCGACTCATTTGAAGTGATTTCAAAGGCTTGCATAGGCATGGCATAGCTTCTGTTAAAGAGTACATGAGGTAGAAAGCACTCTCAGTACTACATGGTTTTATTTATGTACACTATCTGACCGATTTCCTAAAAACGTGCCTGCTGTTTTAGTGCCTGCAGTCTTTAACACGGTTTTCATAAATCCAGACATATATTGGCACAGAATGCTCGGAACTGATCGGAGAATGCCCTGATTTTGACTCTAGATGCCTTGGAAAGATGGACAGAAATTAGAAATGCTCGCTTTTTGGCCTCTCTGTGTCATGCAGTCTTATTCCCTTGAAATATATGTCTGGATTTATGAAAACCGTGTTAAAACGAAATCAAGTGTTTTTTGTTCAATTGCTTATTTCGTCAATTTAATTTTCTTTTTTGCTTTCGCTATGACAGCAGATTGTAATTCGTACCTAGCATGAAATGTAGAGAACTTCTTGCCGCATGTCTCATTGATCTTCTTTTTTTTTTAATTATTTATTCTACCCCCCCCCCCCCTTCGAATTCCTATTAGCTTTAGTCCAGGCTTCACTCGTTTGAATTCAGTTCGCGCGTTCGTTGACTCTGTCATGGAGCCGATCGATTAGCGCTCTGTATTTGCTGTCTAAAGGAAGTCTGCCTGAGGACATCATTAAGTCCAATGAAGGTGCAAGTCTAACGATTTGCTAGCAAGCGTCGTCTATTATCCTACGCGGTAAGGCGGGCCTGATATGTATCAACGGAACATTTAGTCCCGTAAGAGTAGGCCGTTTGCCCTGTAGCGATATGTTGTGCTTGCTTTAGACAGCAAAGATCTTTAGCCACACCAATTTAGGGCTTATACGTGCAATGGACTAGACATTTCTAGCTGCTGTTGGCGTTATTTGCCCTGAACTTTGGTTTGGCTAAAGACTTATAAAAAAATCTGTTGAAATCTGGATATGCCATTCCGCGCTCGACAAAATTGACGTACATCCGGGACAGTGCTGATTTGCTCGCAAAACGTAGTTGTGGTACCAGCAGAGTGGAGAACATTGGGCCGGTCAAGCGTTGATCGTGAGTAGAATTTCCTTGTTTGATCAATTTTAGGCGTTTTCGGTGTAGCTAACTATCAGAACTGTCTGTGATTCGCCAGCGCGGAAGAATTTTATTTGCGTGTCTTCCGGCTGATGATTGATCAGTTTGTTGAAGTGTTGACATGTTGAAGTGCTCGCCATTTCATGATTATGGCCTAGTTTGTTTAAAGTTCGATCCATTCTCGATGTAGGAAGCTCTTGTTCAGTCCAATTAGGACGATGCAGGTTATAGAAAGTTAAACTTGACCAACTCTCCGCCGCGGTTTTTGACATTTGTGCCTTCGTGTGTTTATGTAGACTCCAATTTCATGTTCAAAGCGCTCTTAATTAAATTGTACAATTCATGATTCATCGAAAAGACGGTGAAACTAGTCTTCCTGGCCTCAAAAGGCATCCTGGAGAGTTATTTCCCTTTATTTGAGCTACGATAAGCCTTGTGGAAAGCTAGCGCTAAGACAGAATTGTATCACGATTATCAGTGACAAGTCAAATTCTGTGGCTACGTTTTTGCGAATCCAGACAGAATTATTGAAAGTAAATGTCACGTAAGGGCTACTAGTTCGCTGAAATGTAGAAGCAAATCGTCCATTTGACTGCTTACAATGCTCCTTTTGCCATGACTGGCTAATTTAATGCATAGGAAAGACATAATGAGGTCATTTAGCTAAAATCACAGAGGTTAAACATGTCTAAATCAGTGCCGCGAATCAAGTGATCAATTTATGCTCTAATTGAGCTTTGTTTGGCTAGTTCGACTCATTTGAAGTGATTTCAAAGGCTTGCATAGGCATGGCATAGCTTCTGTTAAAGAGTACATGAGGTAGAAAGCACTCTCAGTACTACATGGTTTTATTTATGTACACTATCTGACCGATTTCCTAAAAACGTGCCTGCTGTTTTAGTGCCTGCAGTCTTTAACACGGTTTTCATAAATCCAGACATATATTGGCACAGAATGCTCGGAACTGATCGGAGAATGCCCTGATTTTGACTCTAGATGCCTTGGAAAGATGGACAGAAATTAGAAATGCTCGCTTTTTGGCCTCTCTGTGTCATGCAGTCTTATTCCCTTGAAATATATGTCTGGATTTATGAAAACCGTGTTAAAACGAAATCAAGTGTTTTTTGTTCAATTGCTTATTTCGTCAATTTAATTTTCTTTTTTGCTTTCGCTATGACAGCAGATTGTAATTCGTACCTAGCATGAAATGTAGAGAACTTCTTGCCGCATGTCTCATTGATCTTCTTTTTTTTTTAATTATTTATTCTACCCCCCCCCCCCCCCCTTCGAATTCCTATTAGCTTTAGTCCAGGCTTCACTCGTTTGAATTCAGTTCGCGCGTTCGTTGACTCTGTCATGGAGCCGATCGATTAGCGCTCTGTATTTGCTGTCTAAAGGAAGTCTGCCTGAGGACATCATTAAGTCCAATGAAGGTGCAAGTCTAACGATTTGCTAGCAAGCGTCGTCTATTATCCTACGCGGTAAGGCGGGCCTGATATGTATCAACGGAACATTTAGTCCCGTAAGAGTAGGCCGTTTGCCCTGTAGCGATATGTTGTGCTTGCTTTAGACAGCAAAGATCTTTAGCCACACCAATTTAGGGCTTATACGTGCAATGGACTAGACATTTCTAGCTGCTGTTGGCGTTATTTGCCCTGAACTTTGGTTTGGCTAAAGACTTATAAAAAAATCTGTTGAAATCTGGATATGCCATTCCGCGCTCGACAAAATTGACGTACATCCGGGACAGTGCTGATTTGCTCGCAAAACGTAGTTGTGGTACCAGCAGAGTGGAGAACATTGGGCCGGTCAAGCGTTGATCGTGAGTAGAATTTCCTTGTTTGATCAATTTTAGGCGTTTTCGGTGTAGCTAACTATCAGAACTGTCTGTGATTCGCCAGCGCGGAAGAATTTTATTTGCGTGTCTTCCGGCTGATGATTGATCAGTTTGTTGAAGTGTTGACATGTTGAAGTGCTCGCCATTTCATGATTATGGCCTAGTTTGTTTAAAGTTCGATCCATTCTCGATGTAGGAAGCTCTTGTTCAGTCCAATTAGGACGATGCAGGTTATAGAAAGTTAAACTTGACCAACTCTCCGACGCGGTTTTTGACATTTGTGCCTTCGTGTGTTTATGTAGACTCCAATTTCATGTTCAAAGCGCTCTTAATTAAATTGTACAATTCATGATTCATCGAAAAGACGGTGAAACTAGTCTTCCTGGCCTCAAAAGGCATCCTGGAGAGTTATTTCCCTTTATTTGAGCTACGATAAGCCTTGTGGAAAGCTAGCGCTAAGACAGAATTGTATCACGATTATCAGTGACAAGTCAAATTCTGTGGCTACGTTTTTGCGAATCCAGACAGAATTATTGAAAGTAAATGTCACGTAAGGGCTACTAGTTCGCTGAAATGTAGAAGCAAATCGTCCATTTGACTGCTTACAATGCTCCTTTTGCCATGACTGGCTAATTTAATGCATAGGAAAGACATAATGAGGTCATTTAGCTAAAATCACAGAGGTTAAACATGTCTAAATCAGTGCCGCGAATCAAGTGATCAATTTATGCTCTAATTGAGCTTTGTTTGGCTAGTTCGACTCATTTGAAGTGATTTCAAAGGCTTGCATAGGCATGGCATAGCTTCTGTTAAAGAGTACATGAGGTAGAAAGCACTCTCAGTACTACATGGTTTTATTTATGTACACTATCTGACCGATTTCCTAAAAACGTGCCTGCTGTTTTAGTGCCTGCAGTCTTTAACACGGTTTTCATAAATCCAGACATATATTGGCACAGAATGCTCGGAACTGATCGGAGAATGCCCTGATTTTGACTCTAGATGCCTTGGAAAGATGGACAGAAATTAGAAATGCTCGCTTTTTGGCCTCTCTGTGTCATGCAGTCTTATTCCCTTGAAATATATGTCTGGATTTATGAAAACCGTGTTAAAACGAAATCAAGTGTTTTTTGTTCAATTGCTTATTTCGTCAATTTAATTTTCTTTTTTGCTTTCGCTATGACAGCAGATTGTAATTCGTACCTAGCATGAAATGTAGAGAACTTCTTGCCGCATGTCTCATTGATCTTCTTTTTTTTTTAATTATTTATTCTACCCCCCCCCCCCCCCTTCGAATTCCTATTAGCTTTAGTCCAGGCTTCACTCGTTTGAATTCAGTTCGCGCGTTCGTTGACTCTGTCATGGAGCCGATCGATTAGCGCTCTGTATTTGCTGTCTAAAGGAAGTCTGCCTGAGGACATCATTAAGTCCAATGAAGGTGCAAGTCTAACGATTTGCTAGCAAGCGTCGTCTATTATCCTACGCGGTAAGGCGGGCCTGATATGTATCAACGGAACATTTAGTCCCGTAAGAGTAGGCCGTTTGCCCTGTAGCGATATGTTGTGCTTGCTTTAGACAGCAAAGATCTTTAGCCACACCAATTTAGGGCTTATACGTGCAATGGACTAGACATTTCTAGCTGCTGTTGGCGTTATTTGCCCTGAACTTTGGTTTGGCTAAAGACTTATAAAAAAATCTGTTGAAATCTGGATATGCCATTCCGCGCTCGACAAAATTGACGTACATCCGGGACAGTGCTGATTTGCTCGCAAAACGTAGTTGTGGTACCAGCAGAGTGGAGAACATTGGGCCGGTCAAGCGTTGATCGTGAGTAGAATTTCCTTGTTTGATCAATTTTAGGCGTTTTCGGTGTAGCTAACTATCAGAACTGTCTGTGATTCGCCAGCGCGGAAGAATTTTATTTGCGTGTCTTCCGGCTGATGATTGATCAGTTTGTTGAAGTGTTGACATGTTGAAGTGCTCGCCATTTCATGATTATGGCCTAGTTTGTTTAAAGTTCGATCCATTCTCGATGTAGGAAGCTCTTGTTCAGTCCAATTAGGACGATGCAGGTTATAGAAAGTTAAACTTGACCAACTCTCCGCCGCGGTTTTTGACATTTGTGCCTTCGTGTGTTTATGTAGACTCCAATTTCATGTTCAAAGCGCTCTTAATTAAATTGTACAATTCATGATTCATCGAAAAGACGGTGAAACTAGTCTTCCTGGCCTCAAAAGGCATCCTGGAGAGTTATTTCCCTTTATTTGAGCTACGATAAGCCTTGTGGAAAGCTAGCGCTAAGACAGAATTGTATCACGATTATCAGTGACAAGTCAAATTCTGTGGCTACGTTTTTGCGAATCCAGACAGAATTATTGAAAGTAAATGTCACGTAAGGGCTACTAGTTCGCTGAAATGTAGAAGCAAATCGTCCATTTGACTGCTTACAATGCTCCTTTTGCCATGACTGGCTAATTTAATGCATAGGAAAGACATAATGAGGTCATTTAGCTAAAATCACAGAGGTTAAACATGTCTAAATCAGTGCCGCGAATCAAGTGATCAATTTATGCTCTAATTGAGCTTTGTTTGGCTAGTTCGACTCATTTGAAGTGATTTCAAAGGCTTGCATAGGCATGGCATAGCTTCTGTTAAAGAGTACATGAGGTAGAAAGCACTCTCAGTACTACATGGTTTTATTTATGTACACTATCTGACCGATTTCCTAAAAACGTGCCTGCTGTTTTAGTGCCTGCAGTCTTTAACACGGTTTTCATAAATCCAGACATATATTGGCACAGAATGCTCGGAACTGATCGGAGAATGCCCTGATTTTGACTCTAGATGCCTTGGAAAGATGGACAGAAATTAGAAATGCTCGCTTTTTGGCCTCTCTGTGTCATGCAGTCTTATTCCCTTGAAATATATGTCTGGATTTATGAAAACCGTGTTAAAACGAAATCAAGTGTTTTTTGTTCAATTGCTTATTTCGTCAATTTAATTTTCTTTTTTGCTTTCGCTATGACAGCAGATTGTAATTCGTACCTAGCATGAAATGTAGAGAACTTCTTGCCGCATGTCTCATTGATCTTCTTTTTTTTTTAATTATTTATTCTACCCCCCCCCCCCCCCCCTTCGAATTCCTATTAGCTTTAGTCCAGGCTTCACTCGTTTGAATTCAGTTCGCGCGTTCGTTGACTCTGTCATGGAGCCGATCGATTAGCGCTCTGTATTTGCTGTCTAAAGGAAGTCTGCCTGAGGACATCATTAAGTCCAATGAAGGTGCAAGTCTAACGATTTGCTAGCAAGCGTCGTCTATTATCCTACGCGGTAAGGCGGGCCTGATATGTATCAACGGAACATTTAGTCCCGTAAGAGTAGGCCGTTTGCCCTGTAGCGATATGTTGTGCTTGCTTTAGACAGCAAAGATCTTTAGCCACACCAATTTAGGGCTTATACGTGCAATGGACTAGACATTTCTAGCTGCTGTTGGCGTTATTTGCCCTGAACTTTGGTTTGGCTAAAGACTTATAAAAAAATCTGTTGAAATCTGGATATGCCATTCCGCGCTCGACAAAATTGACGTACATCCGGGACAGTGCTGATTTGCTCGCAAAACGTAGTTGTGGTACCAGCAGAGTGGAGAACATTGGGCCGGTCAAGCGTTGATCGTGAGTAGAATTTCCTTGTTTGATCAATTTTAGGCGTTTTCGGTGTAGCTAACTATCAGAACTGTCTGTGATTCGCCAGCGCGGAAGAATTTTATTTGCGTGTCTTCCGGCTGATGATTGATCAGTTTGTTGAAGTGTTGACATGTTGAAGTGCTCGCCATTTCATGATTATGGCCTAGTTTGTTTAAAGTTCGATCCATTCTCGATGTAGGAAGCTCTTGTTCAGTCCAATTAGGACGATGCAGGTTATAGAAAGTTAAACTTGACCAACTCTCCGCCGCGGTTTTTGACATTTGTGCCTTCGTGTGTTTATGTAGACTCCAATTTCATGTTCAAAGCGCTCTTAATTAAATTGTACAATTCATGATTCATCGAAAAGACGGTGAAACTAGTCTTCCTGGCCTCAAAAGGCATCCTGGAGAGTTATTTCCCTTTATTTGAGCTACGATAAGCCTTGTGGAAAGCTAGCGCTAAGACAGAATTGTATCACGATTATCAGTGACAAGTCAAATTCTGTGGCTACGTTTTTGCGAATCCAGACAGAATTATTGAAAGTAAATGTCACGTAAGGGCTACTAGTTCGCTGAAATGTAGAAGCAAATCGTCCATTTGACTGCTTACAATGCTCCTTTTGCCATGACTGGCTAATTTAATGCATAGGAAAGACATAATGAGGTCATTTAGCTAAAATCACAGAGGTTAAACATGTCTAAATCAGTGCCGCGAATCAAGTGATCAATTTATGCTCTAATTGAGCTTTGTTTGGCTAGTTCGACTCATTTGAAGTGATTTCAAAGGCTTGCATAGGCATGGCATAGCTTCTGTTAAAGAGTACATGAGGTAGAAAGCACTCTCAGTACTACATGGTTTTATTTATGTACACTATCTGACCGATTTCCTAAAAACGTGCCTGCTGTTTTAGTGCCTGCAGTCTTTAACACGGTTTTCATAAATCCAGACATATATTGGCACAGAATGCTCGGAACTGATCGGAGAATGCCCTGATTTTGACTCTAGATGCCTTGGAAAGATGGACAGAAATTAGAAATGCTCGCTTTTTGGCCTCTCTGTGTCATGCAGTCTTATTCCCTTGAAATATATGTCTGGATTTATGAAAACCGTGTTAAAACGAAATCAAGTGTTTTTTGTTCAATTGCTTATTTCGTCAATTTAATTTTCTTTTTTGCTTTCGCTATGACAGCAGATTGTAATTCGTACCTAGCATGAAATGTAGAGAACTTCTTGCCGCATGTCTCATTGATCTTCTTTTTTTTTTAATTATTTATTCTACCCCCCCCCCCCCCTTCGAATTCCTATTAGCTTTAGTCCAGGCTTCACTCGTTTGAATTCAGTTCGCGCGTTCGTTGACTCTGTCATGGAGCCGATCGATTAGCGCTCTGTATTTGCTGTCTAAAGGAAGTCTGCCTGAGGACATCATTAAGTCCAATGAAGGTGCAAGTCTAACGATTTGCTAGCAAGCGTCGTCTATTATCCTACGCGGTAAGGCGGGCCTGATATGTATCAACGGAACATTTAGTCCCGTAAGAGTAGGCCGTTTGCCCTGTAGCGATATGTTGTGCTTGCTTTAGACAGCAAAGATCTTTAGCCACACCAATTTAGGGCTTATACGTGCAATGGACTAGACATTTCTAGCTGCTGTTGGCGTTATTTGCCCTGAACTTTGGTTTGGCTAAAGACTTATAAAAAAATCTGTTGAAATCTGGATATGCCATTCCGCGCTCGACAAAATTGACGTACATCCGGGACAGTGCTGATTTGCTCGCAAAACGTAGTTGTGGTACCAGCAGAGTGGAGAACATTGGGCCGGTCAAGCGTTGATCGTGAGTAGAATTTCCTTGTTTGATCAATTTTAGGCGTTTTCGGTGTAGCTAACTATCAGAACTGTCTGTGATTCGCCAGCGCGGAAGAATTTTATTTGCGTGTCTTCCGGCTGATGATTGATCAGTTTGTTGAAGTGTTGACATGTTGAAGTGCTCGCCATTTCATGATTATGGCCTAGTTTGTTTAAAGTTCGATCCATTCTCGATGTAGGAAGCTCTTGTTCAGTCCAATTAGGACGATGCAGGTTATAGAAAGTTAAACTTGACCAACTCTCCGCCGCGGTTTTTGACATTTGTGCCTTCGTGTGTTTATGTAGACTCCAATTTCATGTTCAAAGCGCTCTTAATTAAATTGTACAATTCATGATTCATCGAAAAGACGGTGAAACTAGTCTTCCTGGCCTCAAAAGGCATCCTGGAGAGTTATTTCCCTTTATTTGAGCTACGATAAGCCTTGTGGAAAGCTAGCGCTAAGACAGAATTGTATCACGATTATCAGTGACAAGTCAAATTCTGTGGCTACGTTTTTGCGAATCCAGACAGAATTATTGAAAGTAAATGTCACGTAAGGGCTACTAGTTCGCTGAAATGTAGAAGCAAATCGTCCATTTGACTGCTTACAATGCTCCTTTTGCCATGACTGGCTAATTTAATGCATAGGAAAGACATAATGAGGTCATTTAGCTAAAATCACAGAGGTTAAACATGTCTAAATCAGTGCCGCGAATCAAGTGATCAATTTATGCTCTAATTGAGCTTTGTTTGGCTAGTTCGACTCATTTGAAGTGATTTCAAAGGCTTGCATAGGCATGGCATAGCTTCTGTTAAAGAGTACATGAGGTAGAAAGCACTCTCAGTACTACATGGTTTTATTTATGTACACTATCTGACCGATTTCCTAAAAACGTGCCTGCTGTTTTAGTGCCTGCAGTCTTTAACACGGTTTTCATAAATCCAGACATATATTGGCACAGAATGCTCGGAACTGATCGGAGAATGCCCTGATTTTGACTCTAGATGCCTTGGAAAGATGGACAGAAATTAGAAATGCTCGCTTTTTGGCCTCTCTGTGTCATGCAGTCTTATTCCCTTGAAATATATGTCTGGATTTATGAAAACCGTGTTAAAACGAAATCAAGTGTTTTTTGTTCAATTGCTTATTTCGTCAATTTAATTTTCTTTTTTGCTTTCGCTATGACAGCAGATTGTAATTCGTACCTAGCATGAAATGTAGAGAACTTCTTGCCGCATGTCTCATTGATCTTCTTTTTTTTTTAATTATTTATTCTACCCCCCCCCCCCCCCCCCTTCGAATTCCTATTAGCTTTAGTCCAGGCTTCACTCGTTTGAATTCAGTTCGCGCGTTCGTTGACTCTGTCATGGAGCCGATCGATTAGCGCTCTGTATTTGCTGTCTAAAGGAAGTCTGCCTGAGGACATCATTAAGTCCAATGAAGGTGCAAGTCTAACGATTTGCTAGCAAGCGTCGTCTATTATCCTACGCGGTAAGGCGGGCCTGATATGTATCAACGGAACATTTAGTCCCGTAAGAGTAGGCCGTTTGCCCTGTAGCGATATGTTGTGCTTGCTTTAGACAGCAAAGATCTTTAGCCACACCAATTTAGGGCTTATACGTGCAATGGACTAGACATTTCTAGCTGCTGTTGGCGTTATTTGCCCTGAACTTTGGTTTGGCTAAAGACTTATAAAAAAATCTGTTGAAATCTGGATATGCCATTCCGCGCTCGACAAAATTGACGTACATCCGGGACAGTGCTGATTTGCTCGCAAAACGTAGTTGTGGTACCAGCAGAGTGGAGAACATTGGGCCGGTCAAGCGTTGATCGTGAGTAGAATTTCCTTGTTTGATCAATTTTAGGCGTTTTCGGTGTAGCTAACTATCAGAACTGTCTGTGATTCGCCAGCGCGGAAGAATTTTATTTGCGTGTCTTCCGGCTGATGATTGATCAGTTTGTTGAAGTGTTGACATGTTGAAGTGCTCGCCATTTCATGATTATGGCCTAGTTTGTTTAAAGTTCGATCCATTCTCGATGTAGGAAGCTCTTGTTCAGTCCAATTAGGACGATGCAGGTTATAGAAAGTTAAACTTGACCAACTCTCCGCCGCGGTTTTTGACATTTGTGCCTTCGTGTGTTTATGTAGACTCCAATTTCATGTTCAAAGCGCTCTTAATTAAATTGTACAATTCATGATTCATCGAAAAGACGGTGAAACTAGTCTTCCTGGCCTCAAAAGGCATCCTGGAGAGTTATTTCCCTTTATTTGAGCTACGATAAGCCTTGTGGAAAGCTAGCGCTAAGACAGAATTGTATCACGATTATCAGTGACAAGTCAAATTCTGTGGCTACGTTTTTGCGAATCCAGACAGAATTATTGAAAGTAAATGTCACGTAAGGGCTACTAGTTCGCTGAAATGTAGAAGCAAATCGTCCATTTGACTGCTTACAATGCTCCTTTTGCCATGACTGGCTAATTTAATGCATAGGAAAGACATAATGAGGTCATTTAGCTAAAATCACAGAGGTTAAACATGTCTAAATCAGTGCCGCGAATCAAGTGATCAATTTATGCTCTAATTGAGCTTTGTTTGGCTAGTTCGACTCATTTGAAGTGATTTCAAAGGCTTGCATAGGCATGGCATAGCTTCTGTTAAAGAGTACATGAGGTAGAAAGCACTCTCAGTACTACATGGTTTTATTTATGTACACTATCTGACCGATTTCCTAAAAACGTGCCTGCTGTTTTAGTGCCTGCAGTCTTTAACACGGTTTTCATAAATCCAGACATATATTGGCACAGAATGCTCGGAACTGATCGGAGAATGCCCTGATTTTGACTCTAGATGCCTTGGAAAGATGGACAGAAATTAGAAATGCTCGCTTTTTGGCCTCTCTGTGTCATGCAGTCTTATTCCCTTGAAATATATGTCTGGATTTATGAAAACCGTGTTAAAACGAAATCAAGTGTTTTTTGTTCAATTGCTTATTTCGTCAATTTAATTTTCTTTTTTGCTTTCGCTATGACAGCAGATTGTAATTCGTACCTAGCATGAAATGTAGAGAACTTCTTGCCGCATGTCTCATTGATCTTCTTTTTTTTTTAATTATTTATTCTACCCCCCCCCCCCCCCCTTCGAATTCCTATTAGCTTTAGTCCAGGCTTCACTCGTTTGAATTCAGTTCGCGCGTTCGTTGACTCTGTCATGGAGCCGATCGATTAGCGCTCTGTATTTGCTGTCTAAAGGAAGTCTGCCTGAGGACATCATTAAGTCCAATGAAGGTGCAAGTCTAACGATTTGCTAGCAAGCGTCGTCTATTATCCTACGCGGTAAGGCGGGCCTGATATGTATCAACGGAACATTTAGTCCCGTAAGAGTAGGCCGTTTGCCCTGTAGCGATATGTTGTGCTTGCTTTAGACAGCAAAGATCTTTAGCCACACCAATTTAGGGCTTATACGTGCAATGGACTAGACATTTCTAGCTGCTGTTGGCGTTATTTGCCCTGAACTTTGGTTTGGCTAAAGACTTATAAAAAAATCTGTTGAAATCTGGATATGCCATTCCGCGCTCGACAAAATTGACGTACATCCGGGACAGTGCTGATTTGCTCGCAAAACGTAGTTGTGGTACCAGCAGAGTGGAGAACATTGGGCCGGTCAAGCGTTGATCGTGAGTAGAATTTCCTTGTTTGATCAATTTTAGGCGTTTTCGGTGTAGCTAACTATCAGAACTGTCTGTGATTCGCCAGCGCGGAAGAATTTTATTTGCGTGTCTTCCGGCTGATGATTGATCAGTTTGTTGAAGTGTTGACATGTTGAAGTGCTCGCCATTTCATGATTATGGCCTAGTTTGTTTAAAGTTCGATCCATTCTCGATGTAGGAAGCTCTTGTTCAGTCCAATTAGGACGATGCAGGTTATAGAAAGTTAAACTTGACCAACTCTCCGCCGCGGTTTTTGACATTTGTGCCTTCGTGTGTTTATGTAGACTCCAATTTCATGTTCAAAGCGCTCTTAATTAAATTGTACAATTCATGATTCATCGAAAAGACGGTGAAACTAGTCTTCCTGGCCTCAAAAGGCATCCTGGAGAGTTATTTCCCTTTATTTGAGCTACGATAAGCCTTGTGGAAAGCTAGCGCTAAGACAGAATTGTATCACGATGTCAGTGACAAGTCAAATTCTGTGGCTACGTTTTTGCGAATCCAGACAGAATTATTGAAAGTAAATGTCACGTAAGGGCTACTAGTTCGCTGAAATGTAGAAGCAAATCGTCCATTTGACTGCTTACAATGCTCCTTTTGCCATGACTGGCTAATTTAATGCATAGGAAAGACATAATGAGGTCATTTAGCTAAAATCACAGAGGTTAAACATGTCTAAATCAGTGCCGCGAATCAAGTGATCAATTTATGCTCTAATTGAGCTTTGTTTGGCTAGTTCGACTCATTTGAAGTGATTTCAAAGGCTTGCATAGGCATGGCATAGCTTCTGTTAAAGAGTACATGAGGTAGAAAGCACTCTCAGTACTACATGGTTTTATTTATGTACACTATCTGACCGATTTCCTAAAAACGTGCCTGCTGTTTTAGTGCCTGCAGTCTTTAACACGGTTTTCATAAATCCAGACATATATTGGCACAGAATGCTCGGAACTGATCGGAGAATGCCCTGATTTTGACTCTAGATGCCTTGGAAAGATGGACAGAAATTAGAAATGCTCGCTTTTTGGCCTCTCTGTGTCATGCAGTCTTATTCCCTTGAAATAATTATTGGCACAGAATGCTCGGAACTGATCGGAGAATGCCCTGATTTTGACTCTAGATGCCTTGGAAAGATGGACAGAAATTAGAAATGCTCGCTTTTTGGCCTCTCTGTGTCATGCAGTCTTATTCCCTTGAAATATATGTCTGGATTTATGAAAACCGTGTTAAAACGAAATCAAGTGTTTTTTGTTCAATTGCTTATTTCGTCAATTTAATTTTCTTTTTTGCTTTCGCTATGACAGCAGATTGTAATTCGTACCTAGCATGAAATGTAGAGAACTTCTTGCCGCATGTCTCATTGATCTTCTTTTTTTTTTAATTATTTATTCTACCCCCCCCCCCCCCCCCTTCGAATTCCTATTAGCTTTAGTCCAGGCTTCACTCGTTTGAATTCAGTTCGCGCGTTCGTTGACTCTGTCATGGAGCCGATCGATTAGCGCTCTGTATTTGCTGTCTAAAGGAAGTCTGCCTGAGGACATCATTAAGTCCAATGAAGGTGCAAGTCTAACGATTTGCTAGCAAGCGTCGTCTATTATCCTACGCGGTAAGGCGGGCCTGATATGTATCAACGGAACATTTAGTCCCGTAAGAGTAGGCCGTTTGCCCTGTAGCGATATGTTGTGCTTGCTTTAGACAGCAAAGATCTTTAGCCACACCAATTTAGGGCTTATACGTGCAATGGACTAGACATTTCTAGCTGCTGTTGGCGTTATTTGCCCTGAACTTTGGTTTGGCTAGACTTATAAAAAAATCTGTTGAAATCTGGATATGCCATTCCGCGCTCGACAAAATTGACGTACATCCGGGACAGTGCTGATTTGCTCGCAAAACGTAGTTGTGGTACCAGCAGAGTGGAGAACATTGGGCCGGTCAAGCGTTGATCGTGAGTAGAATTTCCTTGTTTGATCAATTTTAGGCGTTTTCGGTGTAGCTAACTATCAGAACTGTCTGTGATTCGCCAGCGCGGAAGAATTTTATTTGCGTGTCTTCCGGCTGATGATTGATCAGTTTGTTGAAGTGTTGACATGTTGAAGTGCTCGCCATTTCATGATTATGGCCTAGTTTGTTTAAAGTTCGATCCATTCTCGATGTAGGAAGCTCTTGTTCAGTCCAATTAGGACGATGCAGGTTATAGAAAGTTAAACTTGACCAACTCTCCGCCGCGGTTTTTGACATTTGTGCCTTCGTGTGTTTATGTAGACTCCAATTTCATGTTCAAAGCGCTCTTAATTAAATTGTACAATTCATGATTCATCGAAAAGACGGTGAAACTAGTCTTCCTGGCCTCAAAAGGCATCCTGGAGAGTTATTTCCCTTTATTTGAGCTACGATAAGCCTTGTGGAAAGCTAGCGCTAAGACAGAATTGTATCACGATTATCAGTGACAAGTCAAATTCTGTGGCTACGTTTTTGCGAATCCAGACAGAATTATTGAAAGTAAATGTCACGTAAGGGCTACTAGTTCGCTGAAATGTAGAAGCAAATCGTCCATTTGACTGCTTACAATGCTCCTTTTGCCATGACTGGCTAATTTAATGCATAGGAAAGACATAATGAGGTCATTTAGCTAAAATCACAGAGGTTAAACATGTCTAAATCAGTGCCGCGAATCAAGTGATCAATTTATGCTCTAATTGAGCTTTGTTTGGCTAGTTCGACTCATTTGAAGTGATTTCAAAGGCTTGCATAGGCATGGCATAGCTTCTGTTAAAGAGTACATGAGGTAGAAAGCACTCTCAGTACTACATGGTTTTATTTATGTACACTATCTGACCGATTTCCTAAAAACGTGCCTGCTGTTTTAGTGCCTGCAGTCTTTAACACGGTTTTCATAAATCCAGACATATATTGGCACAGAATGCTCGGAACTGATCGGAGAATGCCCTGATTTTGACTCTAGATGCCTTGGAAAGATGGACAGAAATTAGAAATGCTCGCTTTTTGGCCTCTCTGTGTCATGCAGTCTTATTCCCTTGAAATAATTATTGGCACAGAATGCTCGGAACTGATCGGAGAATGCCCTGATTTTGACTCTAGATGCCTTGGAAAGATGGACAGAAATTAGAAATGCTCGCTTTTTGGCCTCTCTGTGTCATGCAGTCTTATTCCCTTGAAATATATGTCTGGATTTATGAAAACCGTGTTAAAACGAAATCAAGTGTTTTTTGTTCAATTGCTTATTTCGTCAATTTAATTTTCTTTTTTGCTTTCGCTATGACAGCAGATTGTAATTCGTACCTAGCATGAAATGTAGAGAACTTCTTGCCGCATGTCTCATTGATCTTCTTTTTTTTTTAATTATTTATTCTACCCCCCCCCCCCCCCTTCGAATTCCTATTAGCTTTAGTCCAGGCTTCACTCGTTTGAATTCAGTTCGCGCGTTCGTTGACTCTGTCATGGAGCCGATCGATTAGCGCTCTGTATTTGCTGTCTAAAGGAAGTCTGCCTGAGGACATCATTAAGTCCAATGAAGGTGCAAGTCTAACGATTTGCTAGCAAGCGTCGTCTATTATCCTACGCGGTAAGGCGGGCCTGATATGTATCAACGGAACATTTAGTCCCGTAAGAGTAGGCCGTTTGCCCTGTAGCGATATGTTGTGCTTGCTTTAGACAGCAAAGATCTTTAGCCACACCAATTTAGGGCTTATACGTGCAATGGACTAGACATTTCTAGCTGCTGTTGGCGTTATTTGCCCTGAACTTTGGTTTGGCTAAAGACTTATAAAAAAATCTGTTGAAATCTGGATATGCCATTCCGCGCTCGACAAAATTGACGTACATCCGGGACAGTGCTGATTTGCTCGCAAAACGTAGTTGTGGTACCAGCAGAGTGGAGAACATTGGGCCGGTCAAGCGTTGATCGTGAGTAGAATTTCCTTGTTTGATCAATTTTAGGCGTTTTCGGTGTAGCTAACTATCAGAACTGTCTGTGATTCGCCAGCGCGGAAGAATTTTATTTGCGTGTCTTCCGGCTGATGATTGATCAGTTTGTTGAAGTGTTGACATGTTGAAGTGCTCGCCATTTCATGATTATGGCCTAGTTTGTTTAAAGTTCGATCCATTCTCGATGTAGGAAGCTCTTGTTCAGTCCAATTAGGACGATGCAGGTTATAGAAAGTTAAACTTGACCAACTCTCCGCCGCGGTTTTTGACATTTGTGCCTTCGTGTGTTTATGTAGACTCCAATTTCATGTTCAAAGCGCTCTTAATTAAATTGTACAATTCATGATTCATCGAAAAGACGGTGAAACTAGTCTTCCTGGCCTCAAAAGGCATCCTGGAGAGTTATTTCCCTTTATTTGAGCTACGATAAGCCTTGTGGAAAGCTAGCGCTAAGACAGAATTGTATCACGATTATCAGTGACAAGTCAAATTCTGTGGCTACGTTTTTGCGAATCCAGACAGAATTATTGAAAGTAAATGTCACGTAAGGGCTACTAGTTCGCTGAAATGTAGAAGCAAATCGTCCATTTGACTGCTTACAATGCTCCTTTTGCCATGACTGGCTAATTTAATGCATAGGAAAGACATAATGAGGTCATTTAGCTAAAATCACAGAGGTTAAACATGTCTAAATCAGTGCCGCGAATCAAGTGATCAATTTATGCTCTAATTGAGCTTTGTTTGGCTAGTTCGACTCATTTGAAGTGATTTCAAAGGCTTGCATAGGCATGGCATAGCTTCTGTTAAAGAGTACATGAGGTAGAAAGCACTCTCAGTACTACATGGTTTTATTTATGTACACTATCTGACCGATTTCCTAAAAACGTGCCTGCTGTTTTAGTGCCTGCAGTCTTTAACACGGTTTTCATAAATCCAGACATATATTGGCACAGAATGCTCGGAACTGATCGGAGAATGCCCTGATTTTGACTCTAGATGCCTTGGAAAGATGGACAGAAATTAGAAATGCTCGCTTTTTGGCCTCTCTGTGTCATGCAGTCTTATTCCCTTGAAATATATGTCTGGATTTATGAAAACCGTGTTAAAACGAAATCAAGTGTTTTTTGTTCAATTGCTTATTTCGTCAATTTAATTTTCTTTTTTGCTTTCGCTATGACAGCAGATTGTAATTCGTACCTAGCATGAAATGTAGAGAACTTCTTGCCGCATGTCTCATTGATCTTCTTTTTTTTTTAATTATTTATTCTACCCCCCCCCCCCCCCCCTTCGAATTCCTATTAGCTTTAGTCCAGGCTTCACTCGTTTGAATTCAGTTCGCGCGTTCGTTGACTCTGTCATGGAGCCGATCGATTAGCGCTCTGTATTTGCTGTCTAAAGGAAGTCTGCCTGAGGACATCAAGTCCAATGAAGGTGCAAGTCTAACGATTTGCTAGCAAGCGTCGTCTATTATCCTACGCGGTAAGGCGGGCCTGATATGTATCAACGGAACATTTAGTCCCGTAAGAGTAGGCCGTTTGCCCTGTAGCGATATGTTGTGCTTGCTTTAGACAGCAAAGATCTTTAGCCACACCAATTTAGGGCTTATACGTGCAATGGACTAGACATTTCTAGCTGCTGTTGGCGTTATTTGCCCTGAACTTTGGTTTGGCTAAA
Organism: Micromussa lordhowensis; assembly: GCA_964020085.1. Taxonomy (NCBI): domain Eukaryota; kingdom Metazoa; phylum Cnidaria; class Anthozoa; order Scleractinia; family Lobophylliidae; genus Micromussa; species Micromussa lordhowensis. Next base: position 12,523,381 of record OZ026607.1, read on the forward strand.
GACTTATAAAAAAATCTGTTGAAATCTGGATATGCCATTCCGCGCTCGACAAAATTGACGTACATCCGGGACAGTGCTGATTTGCTCGCAAAACGTAGTTGTGGTACCAGCAGAGTGGAGAACATTGGGCCGGTCAAGCGTTGATCGTGAGTAGAATTTCCTTGTTTGATCAATTTTAGGCGTTTTCGGTGTAGCTAACTATCAGAACTGTCTGTGATTCGCCAGCGCGGAAGAATTTTATTTGCGTGTCTTCCGGCTGATGATTGATCAGTTTGTTGAAGTGTTGACATGTTGAAGTGCTCGCCATTTCATGATTATGGCCTAGTTTGTTTAAAGTTCGATCCATTCTCGATGTAGGAAGCTCTTGTTCAGTCCAATTAGGACGATGCAGGTTATAGAAAGTTAAACTTGACCAACTCTCCGCCGCGGTTTTTGACATTTGTGCCTTCGTGTGTTTATGTAGACTCCAATTTCATGTTCAAAGCGCTCTTAATTAAATTGTACAATTCATGATTCATCGAAAAGACGGTGAAACTAGTCTTCCTGGCCTCAAAAGGCATCCTGGAGAGTTATTTCCCTTTATTTGAGCTACGATAAGCCTTGTGGAAAGCTAGCGCTAAGACAGAATTGTATCACGATTATCAGTAACAAGTCAAATTCTGTGGCTACGTTTTTGCGAATCCAGACAGAATTATTGAAAGTAAATGTCACGTAAGGGCTACTAGTTCGCTGAAATGTAGAAGCAAATCGTCCATTTGACTGCTTACAATGCTCCTTTTGCCATGACTGGCTAATTTAATGCATAGGAAAGACATAATGAGGTCATTTAGCTAAAATCACAGAGGTTAAACATGTCTAAATCAGTGCCGCGAATCAAGTGATCAATTTATGCTCTAATTGAGCTTTGTTTGGCTAGTTCGACTCATTTGAAGTGATTTCAAAGGCTTGCATAGGCATGGCATAGCTTCTGTTAAAGAGTACATGAGGTAGAAAGCACTCTCAGTACTACATGGTTTTATTTATGTACACTATCTGACCGATTTCCTAAAAACGTGCCTGCTGTTTTAGTGCCTGCAGTCTTTAACACGGTTTTCATAAATCCAGACATATATATATATATATATATAATTATCTCACAGAATTCACAGAGCAACAACTGTAAATTTGTTCCAGGTCAATGAAATGTGTCTCACGATTCGCCCATACATGCCTTTCATTTTGTCGGCGAGCTCATCTGGTATAAAAAAGCACTTTTCTAGGTGTAATCATCCTCATATTCTTTTTATGCGCTCTGAGGCATTGTAGAGCGATGGTAGATTACTATGTGACATTGAAACATCAGGCAAAACCCAGAGCTATCGTCTGAAAAGTGTTTGTAACTTTAAAGTAACTCTATCCTGCTTCAATTTGCTTTGCAAACAACATAATTGGACTTGAGGGACTTAATCCATTGAGATATTATCTCACAGAATTCACAGAGCAACAACTGTAAATTCGTTCCAGGTCAATGAAATGTGTCTCACGATTCGCCCATACATGCCTTTCATTTTGTCGGCGAGCTCATCTGGTATAAAAAAGCACTTTTCTAGGTGTAATCATCCTCATATTCTTTTTATGCGCTCTGAGGCATTGTAGAGCGATGGTAGATTACTATGTGACATTGAAATATGAGGCAATACCCAGAGCTATCGTCTGAAAAGTGTTTGTAACTTTAAAGTAACTCTATCCTGCTTCAATTTGCTTTGCAAACAACATAATTGGACTTGAGGGACTTAATCCATTGAGATATCTACCTGGAGTTATGAAAACCGGGTCGGCAAAGCTTAATTTTTTGTGTAACTTTACACAACTTCCCATGTGTAAGATTAGCTTGTTTACTGTGTTGTTTACGGCTGATGTCAGTTCCTTTTCTTGTTTTCTGGTTAGGGATTTGTGTAGAAGTGCATGTAGACATAATTGTCATCCACCCCCCCCCCCCTCTTCCCTTTGCCCTTTATCCAATTGGCGTTAAGTTTGGCCCAGGCTACACTCCTCTGAATTTCAGTTCGCGCGGTGACTCTGAGAGGGAGCCAACCGATCAGCGTTCTACAACTGCTGTCTAAAGGAAGTCTGCCCGAGGACATCATTAAGTCCAGTGAAGGTGCAAGTCTAACGATTTGCTAGCAAGCGTCGTCCATTATCGTACATGAGAAGGCCCACTGAAAACGGGACGTCATTTAGCCCCGTAATATGCGGGCCGTTCGCACTGTGGCGATAATGTTGTGCTTGCTTTAGACAGCAGAAAGCTTTAGCCACATCAATGTAGGGCTTAGACGTGCAATGGACTAGACACTTCTGGCTGCTGTTGGCGTTATTTGCTCTGAACTTTGATGTAGCTAAAGACTTAGAAAAATATCTGTTGAAATCTGGATCTGGCGTTCCGCGCTCGACAAAAATCAAGTTCATCCGGGACATTGCTATTTGCAAGCAAACATGGCCACGAGCAGAGTGAAGAACATGAGTTCAAGCGCTGATCGTGAGTACAATTTTCTTGTTTTATCAATTTTAGGCGTTCTCGGCTTAGCTAACTATCAGAAATGTCTGTGATTCGCTAGCGCGGAAGAAATCTATTTGCGTGGCTTCCGGGCGATAATTGACGTAACGACAACATGTTGAGTGTTCGCTTACTGCTAACTATGGCTTATTTTGGTGGAATTTCAATCGATTCTCGATGTAGAAAGCTCTTGTTCAGTCTATTTAGGACGATGCAGGCCTTTAGAAAGTTATAGATAAGCTCTCCGCCGCGGCCTTGACATAGTGTACGTTCGTGTTTATTTAGACTCGAATTTCATTTTGAAGCACAGTTAATTAACTTGTACAATTCGTGATTCAACGAAAATACGGTGAGTTTAGTCTTCCTGGCCTCGAAAGGCATACAGAAGAGATATTTCCTTTTATTTGAGCTACGATAAGGTTTTGCTGACTATTTAAGTTGCTATGAGAGCCTGAACCAGTGCAGCGAAAGTGTGTGAATGTGTGATTTCCGATGGTGTTGACAGGTATGTGATGTCTTGTTTAAGTGCGGTTTCGCCAAAATAGTCTGTGCCAGGCATTAATATTGTTACGTCGGTGTTAAGCTTAGCTGATCGTACCTTGGAAAAAGCATTTCTCGACTCCGCAAAATTGTATCTTGGTATAGTTTCAGCGGGCTCTAATGACATTGAACCATAGGCCAGTCTTTGTGCAGACAAGGTGACGAATTGTGCACTATGTTTCATTCAGTTTGTTGTCTATTCCATGCGAAATTTTGTTTATCGGACCGCGAGAAAAGTAGTGTTTTGCTGACTATATAAGTTGCTATGTAAGCCTTAACCAGGCACTTTATCGCTGTAGCGAACTCAGCTTAAAAAGTTCTAGACTGAAATGAAACCGCTTTGAAACTTCGCCGAAAGTCAGGTTACTGAATAAATGTTCTAAAATTTGCGTCATTTTAAACTTCGACTCGTTGGAATGCTTCTAGGGATCATTAACCTACTGCCCGGCGTCAGACAAAAGCTTTTAATCGGCCTTTGGACGAATGTTATTGTTTTTAACTGCCAAGTAGTAAAATGAGTCGTTATTTTTGCTAGCCCGGTTTTCAAAAAACCAGGTATATATCTCACAGAATTCACAGAGCAACAACTGTAAATTCGTTCCAGGTCAATGAAATGTGTCTCACGATTCGCCCATACATGCCTTTCATTTTGTCGGCGAGCTCATCTGGTATAAAAAAGCACTTTTCTAGGTGTAATCATCCTCATATTCTTTTTATGCGCTCTGAGGCATTGTAGAGCGATGGTAGATTACTATGTGACATTGAAATATGAGGCAAAACCCAGAGCTATCGTCTGAAAAGTGTTTGTAACTTTAAAGTAACTCTATCCTGCTTCAATTTGCTTTGCAAACAACATAATTGGACTTGAGGGACTTAATCCATTGAGATTATCTCACAGAATTCACAGAGCAACAACTGTAAATTCGTTCCAGGTCAATGAAATGTGTCTCACGATTCGCCCATACATGCCTTTCATTTTGTCGGCCAGCTCATCTGGTATAAAAAAGCACTTTTCTAGGTGTAATCATCCTCATATTCTTTTTATGCGCTCTGAGGCATTGTAGAGCGATGGTAGATTACTATGTGACATTGAAATATGAGGCAAAACCCAGAGCTATCGTCTGAAAAGTGTTTGTAACTTTAAAGTAACTCTATCCTGCTTCAATTTGCTTTGCAAACAACATAATTGGACTTGAGGGACTTAATCCATTGAGATACAGAATTCACAGAGCAACAACTGTAAATTCGTTCCAGGTCAATGAAATGTGTCTCACGATTCGCCCATACATGCCTTTCATTTTGTCGGCGAGCTCATCTGGTATAAAAAAGCACTTTTCTAGGTGTAATCATCCTCATATTCTTTTTATGCGCTCTGAGGCATTGTAGAGCGATGGTAGATTACTATGTGACATTGAAATATGAGGCAAAACCCAGAGCTATCGTCTGAAAAGTGTTTGTAACTTTAAAGTAACTCTATCCTGCTTCAATTTGCTTTGCAAACAACATAATTGGACTTGAGGGACTTAATCCATTGAGATTATCTCACAGAATTCACAGAGCAACAACTGTAAATTCGTTCCAGGTCAATGAAATGTGTCTCACGATTCGCCCATACATGCCTTTCATTTTGTCGGCGAGCTCATCTGGTATAAAAAAGCACTTTTCTAGGTGTAATCATCCTCATATTCTTTTTATGCGCTCTGAGGCATTGTAGAGCGATGGTAGATTACTATGTGACATTGAAATATGAGGCAAAACCCAGAGCTATCGTCTGAAAAGTGTTTGTAACTTTAAAGTAACTCTATCCTGCTTCAATTTGCTTTGCAAACAACATAATTGGACTTGAGGGACTTAATCCATTGAGATTATCTCACAGAATTCACAGAGCAACAACTGTAAATTCGTTCCAGGTCAATGAAATGTGTCTCACCATTCGCCCATACATGCCTTTCATTTTGTCGGCGAGCTCATCTGGTATAAAAAAGCACTTTTGTAGGTGTAATCATCCTCATATTCTTTTTATGCGCTCTGAGGCATTGTAGAGCGATGGTAGATTACTATGTGACATTGAAATATGAGGCAAAACCCAGAGCTATCGTCTGAAAAGTGTTTGTAACTTTAAAGTAACTCTATCCTGCTTCAATTTGCTTTGCAAACAACATAATTGGACTTGAGGGACTTAATCCATTGAGATTATCTCACAGAATTCACAGAGCAACAACTGTAAATTCGTTCCAGGTCAATGAAATGTGTCTCACCATTCGCCCATACATGCCTTTCATTTTGTCGGCGAGCTCATCTGGTATAAAAAAGCACTTTTCTAGGTGTAATCATCCTCATATTCTTTTTATGCGCTCTGAGGCATTGTAGAGCGATGGTAGATTACTATGTGACATTGAAATATGAGGCAAAACCCAGAGCTATCGTCTGAAAAGTGTTTGTAACTTTAAAGTAACTCTATCCTGCTTCAATTTGCTTTGCAAACAACATAATTGGACTTGAGGGACTTAATCCATTGAGATTATCTCACAGAATTCACAGAGCAACAACTGTAAATTCGTTCCAGGTCAATGAAATGTGTCTCACGATTCGCCCATACATGCCTTTCATTTTGTCGGCCAGCTCATCTGGTATAAAAAAGCACTTTTCTAGGTGTAATCATCCTCATATTCTTTTTATGCGCTCTGAGGCATTGTAGAGCGATGGTAGATTACTATGTGACATTGAAATATGAGGCAAAACCCAGAGCTATCGTCTGAAAAGTGTTTGTAACTTTAAAGTAACTCTATCCTGCTTCAATTTGCTTTGCAAACAACATAATTGGACTTGAGGGACTTAATCCATTGAGATACAGAATTCACAGAGCAACAACTGTAAATTCGTTCCAGGTCAATGAAATGTGTCTCACGATTCGCCCATACATGCCTTTCATTTTGTCGGCGAGCTCATCTGGTATAAAAAAGCACTTTTCTAGGTGTAATCATCCTCATATTCTTTTTATGCGCTCTGAGGCATTGTAGAGCGATGGTAGATTACTATGTGACATTGAAATATGAGGCAAAACCCAGAGCTATCGTCTGAAAAGTGTTTGTAACTTTAAAGTAACTCTATCCTGCTTCAATTTGCTTTGCAAACAACATAATTGGACTTGAGGGACTTAATCCATTGAGATTATCTCACAGAATTCACAGAGCAACAACTGTAAATTCGTTCCAGGTCAATGAAATGTGTCTCACGATTCGCCCATACATGCCTTTCATTTTGTCGGCGAGCTCATCTGGTATAAAAAAGCACTTTTCTAGGTGTAATCATCCTCATATTCTTTTTATGCGCTCTGAGGCATTGTAGAGCGATGGTAGATTACTATGTGACATTGAAATATGAGGCAAAACCCAGAGCTATCGTCTGAAAAGTGTTTGTAACTTTAAAGTAACTCTATCCTGCTTCAATTTGCTTTGCAAACAACATAATTGGACTTGAGGGACTTAATCCATTGAGATTATCTCACAGAATTCACAGAGCAACAACTGTAAATTCGTTCCAGGTCAATGAAATGTGTCTCACCATTCGCCCATACATGCCTTTCATTTTGTCGGCGAGCTCATCTGGTATAAAAAAGCACTTTTGTAGGTGTAATCATCCTCATATTCTTTTTATGCGCTCTGAGGCATTGTAGAGCGATGGTAGATTACTATGTGACATTGAAATATGAGGCAAAACCCAGAGCTATCGTCTGAAAAGTGTTTGTAACTTTAAAGTAACTCTATCCTGCTTCAATTTGCTTTGCAAACAACATAATTGGACTTGAGGGACTTAATCCATTGAGATTATCTCACAGAATTCACAGAGCAACAACTGTAAATTCGTTCCAGGTCAATGAAATGTGTCTCACCATTCGCCCATACATGCCTTTCATTTTGTCGGCGAGCTCATCTGGTATAAAAAAGCACTTTTCTAGGTGTAATCATCCTCATATTCTTTTTATGCGCTCTGAGGCATTGTAGAGCGATGGTAGATTACTATGTGACATTGAAATATGAGGCAAAACCCAGAGCTATCGTCTGAAAAGTGTTTGTAACTTTAAAGTAACTCTATCCTGCTTCAATTTGCTTTGCAAACAACATAATTGGACTTGAGGGACTTAATCCATTGAGATTATCTCACAGAATTCACAGAGCAACAACTGTAAATTCGTTCCAGGTCAATGAAATGTGTCTCACCATTCGCCCATACATGCCTTTCATTTTGTCGGCGAGCTCATCTGGTATAAAAAAGCACTTTTGTAGGTGTAATCATCCTCATATTCTTTTTATGCGCTCTGAGGCATTGTAGAGCGATGGTAGATTACTATGTGACATTGAAATATGAGGCAAAACCCAGAGCTATCGTCTGAAAAGTGTTTGTAACTTTAAAGTAACTCTATCCTGCTTCAATTTGCTTTGCAAACAACATAATTGGACTTGAGGGACTTAATCCATTGAGATTATCTCACAGAATTCACAGAGCAACAACTGTAAATTCGTTCCAGGTCAATGAAATGTGTCTCACCATTCGCCCATACATGCCTTTCATTTTGTCGGCGAGCTCATCTGGTATAAAAAAGCACTTTTCTAGGTGTAATCATCCTCATATTCTTTTTATGCGCTCTGAGGCATTGTAGAGCGATGGTAGATTACTATGTGACATTGAAATATGAGGCAAAACCCAGAGCTATCGTCTGAAAAGTGTTTGTAACTTTAAAGTAACTCTATCCTGCTTCAATTTGCTTTGCAAACAACATAATTGGACTTGAGGGACTTAATCCATTGAGATTATCTCACAGAATTCACAGAGCAACAACTGTAAATTCGTTCCAGGTCAATGAAATGTGTCTCACGATTCGCCCATACATGCCTTTCATTTTGTCGGCTAGCTCATCTGGTATAAAAAAGCACTTTTCTAGGTGTAATCATCCTCATATTCTTTTTATGCGCTCTGAGGCATTGTAGAGCGATGGTAGATTACTATGTGACATTGAAATATGAGGCAAAACCCAGAGCTATCGTCTGAAAAGTGTTTGTAACTTTAAAGTAACTCTATCCTGCTTCAATTTGCTTTGCAAACAACATAATTGGACTTGAGGGACTTAATCCATTGAGATTATCTCACAGAATTCACAGAGCAACAACTGTAAATTCGTTCCAGGTCAATGAAATGTGTCTCACGATTCGCCCATACATGCCTTTCATTTTGTCGGCCAGCTCATCTGGTATAAAAAAGCACTTTTCTAGGTGTAATCATCCTCATATTCTTTTTATGCGCTCTGAGGCATTGTAGAGCGATGGTAGATTACTATGTGACATTGAAATATGAGGCAAAACCCAGAGCTATCGTCTGAAAAGTGTTTGTAACTTTAAAGTAACTCTATCCTGCTTCAATTTGCTTTGCAAACAACATAATTGGACTTGAGGGACTTAATCCATTGAGATACAGAATTCACAGAGCAACAACTGTAAATTCGTTCCAGGTCAATGAAATGTGTCTCACGATTCGCCCATACATGCCTTTCATTTTGTCGGCGAGCTCATCTGGTATAAAAAAGCACTTTTCTAGGTGTAATCATCCTCATATTCTTTTTATGCGCTCTGAGGCATTGTAGAGCGATGGTAGATTACTATGTGACATTGAAATATGAGGCAAAACCCAGAGCTATCGTCTGAAAAGTGTTTGTAACTTTAAAGTAACTCTATCCTGCTTCAATTTGCTTTGCAAACAACATAATTGGACTTGAGGGACTTAATCCATTGAGATACAGAATTCACAGAGCAACAACTGTAAATTCGTTCCAGGTCAATGAAATGTGTCTCACCATTCGCCCATACATGCCTTTCATTTTGTCGGCGAGCTCATCTGGTATAAAAAAGCACTTTTCTAGGTGTAATCATCCTCATATTCTTTTTATGCGCTCTGAGGCATTGTAGAGCGATGGTAGATTACTATGTGACATTGAAATATGAGGCAAAACCCAGAGCTATCGTCTGAAAAGTGTTTGTAACTTTAAAGTAACTCTATCCTGCTTCAATTTGCTTTGCAAACAACATAATTGGACTTGAGGGACTTAATCCATTGAGATTATCTCACAGAATTCACAGAGCAACAACTGTAAATTCGTTCCAGGTCAATGAAATGTGTCTCACGATTCGCCCATACATGCCTTTCATTTTGTCGGCGAGCTCATCTGGTATAAAAAAGCACTTTTCTAGGTGTAATCATCCTCATATTCTTTTTATGCGCTCTGAGGCATTGTAGAGCGATGGTAGATTACTATGTGACATTGAAATATGAGGCAAAACCCAGAGCTATCGTCTGAAAAGTGTTTTTAACTTTAAAGTAACTCTATCCTGCTTCAATTTGCTTTGCAAACAACATAATTGGACTTGAGGGACTTAATCCATTGAGATACAGAATTCACAGAGCAACAACTGTAAATTCGTTCCAGGTCAATGAAATGTGTCTCACGATTCGCCCATACATGCCTTTCATTTTGTCGGCGAGCTCATCTGGTATAAAAAAGCACTTTTCTAGGTGTAATCATCCTCATATTCTTTTTATGCGCTCTGAGGCATTGTAGAGCGATGGTAGATTACTATGTGACATTGAAATATGAGGCAAAACCCAGAGCTATCGTCTGAAAAGTGTTTGTAACTTTAAAGTAACTCTATCCTGCTTCAATTTGCTTTGCAAACAACATAATTGGACTTGAGGGACTTAATCCATTGAGATTATCTCACAGAATTCACAGAGCAACAACTGTAAATTCGTTCCAGGTCAATGAAATGTGTCTCACGATTCGCCCATACATGCCTTTCATTTTGTCGGCGAGCTCATCTGGTATAAAAAAGCACTTTTCTAGGTGTAATCATCCTCATATTCTTTTTATGCGCTCTGAGGCATTGTAGAGCGATGGTAGATTACTATGTGACATTGAAATATGAGGCAAAACCCAGAGCTATCGTCTGAAAAGTGTTTGTAACTTTAAAGTAACTCTATCCTGCTTCAATTTGCTTTGCAAACAACATAATTGGACTTGAGGGACTTAATCCATTGAGATACAGAATTCACAGAGCAACAACTGTAAATTCGTTCCAGGTCAATGAAATGTGTCTCACGATTCGCCCATACATGCCTTTCATTTTGTCGGCGAGCTCATCTGGTATAAAAAAGCACTTTTCTAGGTGTAATCATCCTCATATTCTTTTTATGCGCTCTGAGGCATTGTAGAGCGATGGTAGATTACTATGTGACATTGAAATATGAGGCAAAACCCAGAGCTATCGTCTGAAAAGTGTTTGTAACTTTAAAGTAACTCTATCCTGCTTCAATTTGCTTTGCAAACAACATAATTGGACTTGAGGGACTTAATCCATTGAGATTATCTCACAGAATTCACAGAGCAACAACTGTAAATTCGTTCCAGGTCAATGAAATGTGTCTCACGATTCGCCCATACATGCCTTTCATTTTGTCGGCGAGCTCATCTGGTATAAAAAAGCACTTTTCTAGGTGTAATCATCCTCATATTCTTTTTATGCGCTCTGAGGCATTGTAGAGCGATGGTAGATTACTATGTGACATTGAAATATGAGGCAAAACCCAGAGCTATCGTCTGAAAAGTGTTTGTAACTTTAAAGTAACTCTATCCTGCTTCAATTTGCTTTGCAAACAACATAATTGGACTTGAGGGACTTAATCCATTGAGATACAGAATTCACAGAGCAACAACTGTAAATTCGTTCCAGGTCAATGAAATGTGTCTCACGATTCGCCCATACATGCCTTTCATTTTGTCGGCGAGCTCATCTGGTATAAAAAAGCACTTTTCTAGGTGTAATCATCCTCATATTCTTTTTATGCGCTCTGAGGCATTGTAGAGCGATGGTAGATTACTATGTGACATTGAAATATGAGGCAAAACCCAGAGCTATCGTCTGAAAAGTGTTTGTAACTTTAAAGTAACTCTATCCTGCTTCAATTTGCTTTGCAAACAACATAATTGGACTTGAGGGACTTAATCCATTGAGATACAGAATTCACAGAGCAACAACTGTAAATTCGTTCCAGGTCAATGAAATGTGTCTCACGATTCGCCCATACATGCCTTTCATTTTGTCGGCGAGCTCATCTGGTATAAAAAAGCACTTTTCTAGGTGTAATCATCCTCATATTCTTTTTATGCGCTCTGAGGCATTGTAGAGCGATGGTAGATTACTATGTGACATTGAAATATGAGGCAAAACCCAGAGCTATCGTCTGAAAAGTGTTTGTAACTTTAAAGTAACTCTATCCTGCTTCAATTTGCTTTGCAAACAACATAATTGGACTTGAGGGACTTAATCCATTGAGATTATCTCACAGAATTCACAGAGCAACAACTGTAAATTCGTTCCAGGTCAATGAAATGTGTCTCACGATTCGCCCATACATGCCTTTCATTTTGTCGGCGAGCTCATCTGGTATAAAAAAGCACTTTTCTAGGTCTAATCATCCTCATATTCTTTTTATGCGCTCTGAGGCATTGTAGAGCGATGGTAGATTACTATGTGACATTGAAATATGAGGCAAAACCCAGAGCTATCGTCTGAAAAGTGTTTGTAACTTTAAAGTAACTCTATCCTGCTTCAATTTGCTTTGCAAACAACATAATTGGACTTGAGGGACTTAATCCATTGAGATTATCTCACAGAATTCACAGAGCAACAACTGTAAATTCGTTCCAGGTCAATGAAATGTGTCTCACCATTCGCCCATACATGCCTTTCATTTTGTCGGCGAGCTCATCTGGTATAAAAAAGCACTTTTGTAGGTGTAATCATCCTCATATTCTTTTTATGCGCTCTGAGGCATTGTAGAGCGATGGTAGATTACTATGTGACATTGAAATATGAGGCAAAACCCAGAGCTATCGTCTGAAAAGTGTTTGTAACTTTAAAGTAACTCTATCCTGCTTCAATTTGCTTTGCAAACAACATAATTGGACTTGAGGGACTTAATCCATTGAGATTATCTCACAGAATTCACAGAGCAACAACTGTAAATTCGTTCCAGGTCAATGAAATGTGTCTCACCATTCGCCCATACATGCCTTTCATTTTGTCGGCGAGCTCATCTGGTATAAAAAAGCACTTTTCTAGGTGTAATCATCCTCATATTCTTTTTATGCGCTCTGAGGCATTGTAGAGCGATGGTAGATTACTATGTGACATTGAAATATGAGGCAAAACCCAGAGCTATCGTCTGAAAAGTGTTTGTAACTTTAAAGTAACTCTATCCTGCTTCAATTTGCTTTGCAAACAACATAATTGGACTTGAGGGACTTAATCCATTGAGATTATCTCACAGAATTCACAGAGCAACAACTGTAAATTCGTTCCAGGTCAATGAAATGTGTCTCACGATTCGCCCATACATGCCTTTCATTTTGTCGGCTAGCTCATCTGGTATAAAAAAGCACTTTTCTAGGTGTAATCATCCTCATATTCTTTTTATGCGCTCTGAGGCATTGTAGAGCGATGGTAGATTACTATGTGACATTGAAATATGAGGCAAAACCCAGAGCTATCGTCTGAAAAGTGTTTGTAACTTTAAAGTAACTCTATCCTGCTTCAATTTGCTTTGCAAACAACATAATTGGACTTGAGGGACTTAATCCATTGAGATTATCTCACAGAATTCACAGAGCAACAACTGTAAATTCGTTCCAGGTCAATGAAATGTGTCTCACGATTCGCCCATACATGCCTTTCATTTTGTCGGCCAGCTCATCTGGTATAAAAAAGCACTTTTCTAGGTGTAATCATCCTCATATTCTTTTTATGCGCTCTGAGGCATTGTAGAGCGATGGTAGATTACTATGTGACATTGAAATATGAGGCAAAACCCAGAGCTATCGTCTGAAAAGTGTTTGTAACTTTAAAGTAACTCTATCCTGCTTCAATTTGCTTTGCAAACAACATAATTGGACTTGAGGGACTTAATCCATTGAGATACAGAATTCACAGAGCAACAACTGTAAATTCGTTCCAGGTCAATGAAATGTGTCTCACGATTCGCCCATACATGCCTTTCATTTTGTCGGCGAGCTCATCTGGTATAAAAAAGCACTTTTCTAGGTGTAATCATCCTCATATTCTTTTTATGCGCTCTGAGGCATTGTAGAGCGATGGTAGATTACTATGTGACATTGAAATATGAGGCAAAACCCAGAGCTATCGTCTGAAAAGTGTTTGTAACTTTAAAGTAACTCTATCCTGCTTCAATTTGCTTTGCAAACAACATAATTGGACTTGAGGGACTTAATCCATTGAGATACAGAATTCACAGAGCAACAACTGTAAATTCGTTCCAGGTCAATGAAATGTGTCTCACCATTCGCCCATACATGCCTTTCATTTTGTCGGCGAGCTCATCTGGTATAAAAAAGCACTTTTCTAGGTGTAATCATCCTCATATTCTTTTTATGCGCTCTGAGGCATTGTAGAGCGATGGTAGATTACTATGTGACATTGAAATATGAGGCAAAACCCAGAGCTATCGTCTGAAAAGTGTTTGTAACTTTAAAGTAACTCTATCCTGCTTCAATTTGCTTTGCAAACAACATAATTGGACTTGAGGGACTTAATCCATTGAGATTATCTCACAGAATTCACAGAGCAACAACTGTAAATTCGTTCCAGGTCAATGAAATGTGTCTCACGATTCGCCCATACATGCCTTTCATTTTGTCGGCGAGCTCATCTGGTATAAAAAAGCACTTTTCTAGGTGTAATCATCCTCATATTCTTTTTATGCGCTCTGAGGCATTGTAGAGCGATGGTAGATTACTATGTGACATTGAAATATGAGGCAAAACCCAGAGCTATCGTCTGAAAAGTGTTTTTAACTTTAAAGTAACTCTATCCTGCTTCAATTTGCTTTGCAAACAACATAATTGGACTTGAGGGACTTAATCCATTGAGATACAGAATTCACAGAGCAACAACTGTAAATTCGTTCCAGGTCAATGAAATGTGTCTCACGATTCGCCCATACATGCCTTTCATTTTGTCGGCGAGCTCATCTGGTATAAAAAAGCACTTTTCTAGGTGTAATCATCCTCATATTCTTTTTATGCGCTCTGAGGCATTGTAGAGCGATGGTACATTACTATGTGACATTGAAATATGAGGCAAAACCCAGAGCTATCGTCTGAAAAGTGTTTGTAACTTTAAAGTAACTCTATCCTGCTTCAATTTGCTTTGCAAACAACATAATTGGACTTGAGGGACTTAATCCATTGAGATTATCTCACAGAATTCACAGAGCAACAACTGTAAATTCGTTCCAGGTCAATGAAATGTGTCTCACGATTCGCCCATACATGCCTTTCATTTTGTCGGCGAGCTCATCTGGTATAAAAAAGCACTTTTCTAGGTGTAATCATCCTCATATTCTTTTTATGCGCTCTGAGGCATTGTAGAGCGATGGTAGATTACTATGTGACATTGAAATATGAGGCAAAACCCAGAGCTATCGTCTGAAAAGTGTTTGTAACTTTAAAGTAACTCTATCCTGCTTCAATTTGCTTTGCAAACAACATAATTGGACTTGAGGGACTTAATCCATTGAGATACAGAATTCACAGAGCAACAACTGTAAATTCGTTCCAGGTCAATGAAATGTGTCTCACGATTCGCCCATACATGCCTTTCATTTTGTCGGCGAGCTCATCTGGTATAAAAAAGCACTTTTCTAGGTGTAATCATCCTCATATTCTTTTTATGCGCTCTGAGGCATTGTAGAGCGATGGTAGATTACTATGTGACATTGAAATATGAGGCAAAACCCAGAGCTATCGTCTGAAAAGTGTTTGTAACTTTAAAGTAACTCTATCCTGCTTCAATTTGCTTTGCAAACAACATAATTGGACTTGAGGGACTTAATCCATTGAGATACAGAATTCACAGAGCAACAACTGTAAATTCGTTCCAGGTCAATGAAATGTGTCTCACGATTCGCCCATACATGCCTTTCATTTTGTCGGCGAGCTCATCTGGTATAAAAAAGCACTTTTCTAGGTGTAATCATCCTCATATTCTTTTTATGCGCTCTGAGGCATTGTAGAGCGATGGTAGATTACTATGTGACATTGAAATATGAGGCAAAACCCAGAGCTATCGTCTGAAAAGTGTTTGTAACTTTAAAGTAACTCTATCCTGCTTCAATTTGCTTTGCAAACAACATAATTGGACTTGAGGGACTTAATCCATTGAGATTATCTCACAGAATTCACAGAGCAACAACTGTAAATTCGTTCCAGGTCAATGAAATGTGTCTCACGATTCGCCCATACATGCCTTTCATTTTGTCGGCGAGCTCATCTGGTATAAAAAAGCACTTTTCTAGGTGTAATCATCCTCATATTCTTTTTATGCGCTCTGAGGCATTGTAGAGCGATGGTAGATTACTATGTGACATTGAAATATGAGGCAAAACCCAGAGCTATCGTCTGAAAAGTGTTTGTAACTTTAAAGTAACTCTATCCTGCTTCAATTTGCTTTGCAAACAACATAATTGGACTTGAGGGACTTAATCCATTGAGATTATCTCACAGAATTCACAGAGCAACAACTGTAAATTCGTTCCAGGTCAATGAAATGTGTCTCACGATTCACCCATACATGCCTTTCATTTTGTCGGCGAGCTCATCTGGTATAAAAAAAGCACTTTTCTAGGTGTAATCATCCTCATATTCTTTTTATGCGCTCTGAGGCATTGTAGAGCGATGGTAGATTACTATGTGACATTGAAATATGAGGCAAAACCCAGAGCTATCGTCTGAAAAGTGTTTGTAACTTTAAAGTAACTCTATCCTGCTTCAATTTGCTTTGCAAACAACATAATTGGACTTGAGGGACTTAATCCATTGAGATACAGAATTCACAGAGCAACAACTGTAAATTCGTTCCAGGTCAATGAAATGTGTCTCACGATTCGCCCATACATGCCTTTCATTTTGTCGGCGAGCTCATCTGGTATAAAAAAGCACTTTTCTAGGTGTAATCATCCTCATATTCTTTTTATGCGCTCTGAGGCATTGTAGAGCGATGGTAGATTACTATGTGACATTGAAATATGAGGCAAAACCCAGAGCTATCGTCTGAAAAGTGTTTGTAACTTTAAAGTAACTCTATCCTGCTTCAATTTGCTTTGCAAACAACATAATTGGACTTGAGGGACTTAATCCATTGAGATTATCTCACAGAATTCACAGAGCAACAACTGTAAATTCGTTCCAGGTCAATGAAATGTGTCTCACGATTCGCCCATACATGCCTTTCATTTTGTCGGCGAGCTCATCTGGTATAAAAAAGCACTTTTCTAGGTGTAATCATCCTCATATTCTTTTTATGCGCTCTGAGGCATTGTAGAGCGATGGTAGATTACTATGTGACATTGAAATATGAGGCAAAACCCAGAGCTATCGTCTGAAAAGTGTTTGTAACTTTAAAGTAACTCTATCCTGCTTCAATTTGCTTTGCAAACAACATAATTGGACTTGAGGGACTTAATCCATTGAGATACAGAATTCACAGAGCAACAACTGTAAATTCGTTCCAGGTCAATGAAATGTGTCTCACGATTCGCCCATACATGCCTTTCATTTTATATCTTTGGACATCTTCGGCAGTCGTCGGCAATTTTCTGAAAATGTTCGGGAAAATGTTCGAGAGTCTTTGTCTGGCCTTCGGACAACGTTTGGATAGTCTTCAGAAAGTGTTGGAAGGTCATCGGAAATAGTCGCCATTAGTATGTTTATTCAATAAACAGAACATTTCAAGCCTGCTTGCTGATACGAGTTTAAGATCCACACGTGGTGGCGTGGTTGACTGACCATAAGGCTAAGTAAATGGCCATGAGCCGCTGGCGAGAAATTTGAGTTCCTGTTAAAAGTGATATTGAATCTAAAAATCTAAGAGAAACCGAGTGGTACACTAACCAGAATCTTTGTCTTTACCTTGATCTTCATCCT
>OZ026607.1:12540700-12677700 GCA_964020085.1 Micromussa lordhowensis
GCTAAAGGAACAAAAAATCATTTGTGGGAAACAACTCCAAGCAAGAAATGATGGTCTTGTTAGAAATCAGACAAATTAGACAGATATAAAGATGACTTGTTTACCTGAGCGTGTTTATCGAGAGGGAATGACGCCACAAAGGCCCAAGTTATTATGAAGAAACCAAAGCACTTCATATTCCTTGAAATATAAATGAGTGAAATATGCAGGCTATATAGAAGTTGCTTGAAGCTGTGTCATGTTAAAGCCACACAAATATGAAAATCAGTTGGTAAAAAACGTGAAAAACCCTTAAAAATGGCATGTTCTACGTCGTTCTCTAAGGGCTAATGAGCACCAGTACTTCCCGGAAAGACAACAGAACAAATAACTCGAAAACAACAATCAGAGCTCCATGCAAGTTTACACATTTCTTATCTCAGTTTGATCTCCCACTTCCGATCTGAAATTTTCCCAGGATACCAATAAATAACGGAAATTGATTGGTAATTGTCTTACTTGTACAATGATAACGGAACTCCTGCGAGCCAAAGGTGAGCGAGCGGAGCCCGAATTTGAATCTCAAAATTTTTGGTTGTCATGTGACTGTTCGTACGTACGTACGCCGAGCATAATACTTTGAAAAAATAAGAGAGTAGCACCATTACCATAGGCACTTAGTTATATTGGACATCCATGTTACGTTTAATTGACAGCTGCCAAAACAAAGTACCCGCTGACCAGTATCACGTGATCATACCGCGGGCTCAAATTATCAGCTTAAGAAGGTCGCAAGTATTTTTGAAATCGACCGCTGACCTCAATCTCGATTCTTCGTTGGATCGCGGGCTCAAGTTAGATTATTAGGCTAAGGGAGAAGGAGGAAGTACGCACAAAGGAAAATTTCGGAAAAAAAAAATTGGAGGGGCACATGGCGGCCGTAAAGTAACAGTAACATCTGTCATTGAGTTTTGTCATTGAAACGTAAAAGTATTACTCTAGAGTTCCAACACATTGAAAGTAATAATTCTTCTAGTGCAAGAACCATTCAGTAAGAGAAAACGTGAACGATAACTCCTCTTTTGACCTACGCGAGAGACTTTGCACGCAACGCATAAACATAGAAATTTAAACGTCCTCTATAACAAAATGAGGAACCCTGTCGAGCTTAAATGGTCACGTAATTTCTATCATCTTGGTTACATTTATTCGTTGTATGGTTTGTTATAATTTAACTGAAAAAAATAGCAAAACTACGCGCTGAACAATTACGTGCTCACAATTGATCATTTCTTAATTTTTTGATGCAAGAAAAATAAATCCCCTTTTTCCTTTATGGTTAATTATTGCAATCAAAATTAAAGCTCCACATTTAGGCTTGGCTAAATTTATATATTAACGGGAGAAAGTACTAATTTTGCGGTGCTGATGAGGAGAGTTGAAGAAAGGAGGAATTTTATAAAATACTTTCGTAGCTGTTTGACAGTACCATGGCACATTAAAAAAAAAAGCCGCAAAACGGTCGACACATCAAGAATATCAGAGAAAGATAAAGGAACAGCTAGCCAGTGAATGTTAAAGCATCACAAAGTAAGTCCTGTTTCCAAAAAAAAAAATCACTCCCCCGCCCCACATTAACGTCCGCGAGCTACTTCTTGATAGGAAACTGAAAGCAGATTTTTTAATCTGCTATAGGAATGTCCCCGCACTCGGTTTAAAACTAAGATAGTCTGTAATCGTCGCCTTTCGTCGGTCTAGACCTCTAGTAATAAAAAAAAAGACCTAGAGTGAAGAACTATTAACAAGTTCTCAACGGGGGATTTAGATATTGAGTTTCTTAGTAAACAGTTTATTTCGCAAAAAGGCATCTAAGATATTGCATTCGCTCCGACGACGGGCTAACACTCGAAACGTCAGCCCTCGAATCTCTTACGATGGCCAATTCACATTATCAACTCAGTTGATAAAACAAAATTATCTTAAGATATTGAAGGCCTGGCAGCCTTAATTGTTCTAAGAACCAAAACGTCAGGCTTTTAAAACGGAAAATATTTCTTCCAGTTTGGTAGAGTTGGTAGCAATGTAAATGTACAAACAATAACACTTACTGCGCTGGAGTCTTCTCTTTTGATATTTTTCTCTGAAAACAACCTTCTTCCAAAATCAGCAAACCTTTCTCATAGGTTCTCTGTGGAGAACTGAATTGAATCCTACCTGCAACTTTGCCTAAAAGAAATTTTGCAAATTAAACTAATACATCTGACGGCTGTCAATTGGAAAATATTATTATAGAAGTTCAGATTACAACTTCCGGGACATGCTTGCACCTGTGAAGCATGAAAGAGCGCATGCCCAATAACGTTTGTCTAGGGTAGGCCTCTAAATATTCACTTAATAAAAAAGTTTTCACCGTGCAAGAAAAACTGTAAAAATTTCCAGAATCTAAACATCATCAAAAAGAGTTTTCTAACCAACATATGCTCTGACATTTACAAACACAAGTTTAAGGCTAGGTTTGTGCACGAAAATAAACACAAAAGACCACGATTTAAAACGAAAGAGAACAAAAGGCTACGCAGTGAGATAAACGTAACAGGTTTGTCAGGTGTTACTAAGAGAATTGTCTT
Source organism: Micromussa lordhowensis (assembly GCA_964020085.1). NCBI lineage: Eukaryota > Metazoa > Cnidaria > Anthozoa > Scleractinia > Lobophylliidae > Micromussa > Micromussa lordhowensis. Next base: position 12,543,307 of record OZ026607.1, read on the forward strand.
TAGTATTTCTCTTAGTTAAACTTGGGACACAAAATATAATTATGCCTTTCTTTAGTTGCTGTCCTTTCTTTAGTGTTATTAGCCACTTTCCATGTAAATAATAGATTGAAAAGAAATAGATGAAAAACTATTCGTGTTTTTTAAACGCCACTTTCTCTGCAGTGGTGACAACAAGTTCCGTTACAAAAATCTGAACAACGAACCCTGCACTAAGGAATATAATTACTTTTGTTTGCTCAATTTTAGGTCAGAAAGACGTTGACTTGAGTTGTAAGCTTGGTTTGTCTTCCAATGCTTAATAACTGAATCCTCCAACAATAAGGTATCGCTATTGGTTACCTACCTAACTTTCTGGGGCCACGGTTATAAAAAGCTTTTTGAAATAAGCTATTTGGAATAACAAGAGACTGTTCAGCAAGAAATTTGATTCATTTTTATTTGCAGTGTCTAAAGGACGAAAGTTTTCATAATTGAGCTATGACTGCATATGCTCTTGTTCCTTTTTAATTACTTTTCAAGTATAAGCGACAATAAGGTATCGCTATTGGTTACCTGAAATAACCTCTTTCTAGCTAAGAATGGATCGGTCACTGAGATAAAACTAAAACTGGAACAAATTTTGCCTTTTAAAAAACACAATTTCCCTGTAATGGAGACAATAACTCGTTGAAAATATCATTTCGAGACTAACAACATATCGTTCGCAAAAGAATTTTAATTTTTCTTATTTGAAGAGGCTGCTACTAATTTTGTAATTGTTGAGCATGAAATTGATAGCTTAAATTGACAAGTATTATTCAGGCCTGGACCACAACTGTCAATGCATCTGATTCTGGCATTTGTTCCTATTATGTCTTCTGTATGGCTATTATATTGCTCAATAACAATTTTCGTCGAGCGAGAAAAGCTAAAAGTTCTTCATGATACCAATTTTAAGAGGCAGTGCCTGTAAAAGCGGTCGAGTCGTTCTGGCTTGAAGAACATTCCGGTCATTTCTTGTGCACCGTGTGGCACTCATACACTAAAACTCAAATTCGCTCAAAATGTTCGGTCTGATCTCGGTGTATTTTCAGTTCACCCGAGTTAAGGTCAAAATATCTAAGAAAAAACATTGCCTGAGTGAACGGCTTAGTCCCCGATATAAAAAATCGTTCAAAGACTCTTTTCTTCGAATTTTATTATACAGTTATGATTATTATTGGTAACCGGGCTTTGTGTCTCGCAATCATACTCGTATACTTTGTATTCCTGCAACAGTACTCTTAATTGTTTGGGAACAGGGATGGTCAGAACGTTGGCCTCCCACCAATGTGTCCCGGCTTTGATTCCGACTTAGTGCCATACATGGGCTGAGTTTCCCAAATCTCCAAATTCCAATTTAAGCAGAATAAAGGACGCACATGAAAACCAGTTAAGGCTGATATGGCTTCCTCTCTAATTACTGTCATGTATATTTCTTTGTTTATTTGAGAAACGATAGGGTATCACTATAGCAAAGATATCAGTGACGTTAGCTACTGTTATTAATATGCCATCCAGAAAACTATTGGTTGGTGAAACAAAGAATTCTTATGTTGAACGTTTTGGACATTTAAATAACAAAAACAATGTTTGTAAACAAACATCTTCCCTATTGGCTACGTGAAATGACCAGTGTCCAAGAAACAATAGACAGGTTCTGTTAAATACACTTTGGAAACAATGATCTTTTGCGGTATGGTATACGTAACAGAAAACTAATAGCCTGAGTGAAGAATAATGACACATCGTGCGCCAAGCTATTAAACTAGTCTCTGGAGAAGATCAGGGTAAGTACCTTAATCTTCTCTTGATTATTTAGCTGAAGCTAGAAAGTCGAAAACAGTCTTTTTGTAAAATGTTCAACTGTCAATCTTCATGATTGACATTGATTGGAATGATCACAATATGACCAATCAAAATTACTTTCAATCCGCGATACTCGACTCGCCAGGAGTCACGCGCGGTGCAAAGGATTCATTTCGTTTGCTATCCTGAATATTATGTACTTATTGACTGAGTAAGGTCGGGGCGGACCGTAAAACACTTGGCTCGAAGTCCGTACGTCTTGACTGAGACACAAATATTTTCCCTTCCGGCCCGACCTATCTCAGCCAATAAGCTTTTCATCATATGACCACTTTGTCTTAATGGAGCAAATTTTCAAAATTCTGTTTGTACCTAAATATGGCGACTCGACTATATAACATCAGCCGGCTGCACGCGGGACAACTACAAAAATGATCCACAATAAAAGCTTGTGTCTTTTATCGCATTTGCTGATTGCTGGTCTTTGAACGGTAAGACAATTCTGATGGGGGCATCCTGTTTATCGGATACTGTTGTTTATAACACACATTCTCCGTAACTTTCATTTCAATAAAAGCTGGTTTTTCGTAGCAACCTGTAACAGCTCTATAAGGTCAGTTTTTGTGATGTTAAGGTCATATTCCGTATTGAACCGATCGTCTTTGAAAGCTTTCTCTGGTAGGATTTCGATTGTTTGATCCACTAGTTCGTTTGTGAAAAAAAGACGAAACATGATATGACACTAAAATGTCCTGTTCGACAATTTTCGTCTTATGAAGATCATCAGCAAACGAGAAGATATCATTAATAGTGTGGTCGTTGACGGACAATGGTTTTAGTTTTTTTATCAAGCCGCTTGGCAAGCTTGTAGTTGTAGGTTTTTGTCAGTAAAATACCCGATGTTTCATCTGCTTCTGAATCCCTGTTAACCCTGAATGAAATACGCCCCTCACTCAGTTTCACAATGGAATTCGAAGAGAATCACAAGCTTCCCTTTCTTGGTATGGAAATTATCAGAAATGGTTTCCGACTTGATATGAAGGTCTACGTAAAAACCCAACACTGGGCTTTTACTGCATTACATCGAGTTGGCATTGCTTCCAACAAGAATGTGAACGTCTTAAAATGGTTTTTGTTCGCTTGCATTATCCTGAAACCCTCGTGGAGAACACCATCAGACATTTTATCGAAATGAAAGTTACCGAGAACGTGTGTTATAAACAACAAGTATCCGATGAACAGGACCCCACATCAGAATTGTTTTACCGTTCAAAGACCAGAAATCATCAACTACAGTAAGACACCAACTCGGTGACCTCAGTCGAAAGATATATGCCGTTGTCCAGCCTGTTTATACAAGTCAATAGATCTAAGGACAATTCAAACCAAAGGAATATAAACCTCCAATTGTGAATCAACAATACGTTGTTTATAATTATTATTACAAGTTTGGTCTGTGATACAGACTATGTCGAAATCACGAGTCCACACCTACATCAACGTGCGGAGGGAAACAAGCGGTCAACAATTGGGAAAGAATCCGGAGACCATTGGAAGCAGTTTCGGGATTTTGAAAAATGTTAGAGTAAACTCGACTGCTTGATTTTTGAAGTGTTTTTATATACAAACTAAAACCAAAACCAAACTAACAGAGTGACTCGATCCGTGCGAAGGTATTTACTTAATTATTTCACTTTTTATCGTCTCTATCAACTTAGGGCCTCTTCATATGAGCCTGGTAACCGGGCTGGCTCGGTTACCGGGACGAATTTTGTTGTCTGTTCATATGGGAAATTTCAGCCCGGTCGACCGGGATGAAATTCAAGAAACAAAACCAAAATAGTGAAACATAAACTTGTATCGTTCGCGATTGTCGTAGCTTTGTGGACTCTTGTAACTTTACTAATAAAGCTAATATGCATACTTTTGAAGTGGAAATACATAGACTGCAAAAAGTATGCCATTTTGGCCGCTATGATGCGAAAGCGAAGCTATTTTGTCAAAAAAGTTTCGTCCCGGTCACCCGGGCTGGAGTGTTCATATGGGAAAATTTTCATCCCGGTTACCGAGATCTCGGTCGCAAAAATCGAGATCTCGGTAACCGGGCCAGCCCGGCCTCTCATATGAACACATCGAAATTTTAACGAAGGAAAGAGTGGCGAGGCGAGATCTCGGAAACCGAGCCAGCCCGGTTGACCGGGCTCATATGAAGAGGCCCTTAGTGTTTTCTGTATCTTTCTGGGGCCACGGTTATAAAAGGATTTTTGAAATAACCTATTTGGGATAACAAGAAACTGTCCAGCGAAGAATTTAGTCCCTTTTTTTTTCCTTAATTTGACGTTAGAAAGACATAGACTTGAGTTGTAAGCTTGGTTTGTCGTCCTATGCTTAATAATTGAATCTTCCCACGTACAATAAAGTATCGCTATTGGTAACCTAAAATAACCACTTCTCATACTAGAATGATTGCTTGTTAAAAGTAAAGTAACCTGGCAAAAACTTGTCCTCTTGAAACGAAAACTTTGTGGGGCCACGGCTATAGAAGGCTTTTTGAAATAACCTATTTGGAATAACAAGAGACTGTTCAGCAAGGAATTTGATTTCTTTTTATTTGCAGTTTCTGAAGGACGAAAGTTTTCACAATTCAGCTATGACTGCATACGCTCTTAGTCCTTTTTTACTACTTGTCACGTATAAGCAACAATAAGGTATCGCTATTGGTTACCTGAAATAACCTCTTTCTAGCTAAGAATGGATCGGTCACTGATATAAAACTAAAACTGGAACAAATTTTGCCTTTTGAAAAACACTATTTCCCTGTAATGGAGACAATAACTCGTTGAAAATATCATTTCGAGACTAACAACATATCGTTCGCAAAAGAATTTTAATTTTTCTTATTTGAAGAGGCTGCTACTAATTTTGTAACTGTTGAGCATGAAATTGATAGCTTATTGACAAGTATTATTCAGGTCTTGTCCAGAACTGTCAAGGCATCTGATTTTGACATTTGTTCCTATTATGTCTTCTGTATGGCTATTATATTGCTCAATAAAAATTTTCGTCGAGCGAGAAAAGCTAAAAGTTCTTCATGATACCAATTTGAAGAGGCAGTGACTGTAAAAGTGGTCGAGTTGTTCTGGCTTGAAGAACATTACGGTCATTTCTTGTGCACCGTGCGCACTCATACACTAAAACTCAAATCCGCTTGAAATGTTCAGTCGGATCTCAGTGGATTTTCAGTTCACCCGAGTTAAGGTCAAAATATCTAAGAAATAACATTGTCTGAGTGAACTTAGTCCCCGATATAAAAAAATCGTTCAAAGACTCTTTTCTTCGAATTTCATTATAAAGTTATGATTATTATTGGTAACCGGGCTTTGTGTCTCGCAATCATACTCGTATACTTTGTACTCCTGCAACCGTACTCTTAATTGTTTGGTAAAAGGGATGACGCAATGGTCAGAACGCTGGCCTCCCACCAATGTGTCCCGCTTTTGATTCCGGCTTAGTGTCGTACATGGCCTGAGTTTCCCAAATCTCCAAATTCCAATTAAAGCAGAATAGAGGACGCACATGAAAACCAGTTAAGGCTGATATGGCTTCCTCTCTAATTACTGTCATGTGTATTTCTTTGTTTATTTGAGAAACGATAGGGTATCACTATAGCAAAGATATCAGTGACGTTAGCTACTGTTATTAATATGCCATCCAGAAAACTATTGGTTGGTGAAACAAAGAATTCTTATGTTGAACGTTTTGAACATTTAAATAACAAAAACAATGCTTGTAAACAAACATCTTCCTTATTGGCTACGCGAAATGACCAGTGTCCAAGAAACAATAGACTGGTTCTGTTAAATACACTTTGGAAACAATAATCTTTTGCGGCATGGTATACGTAACAGAAAACTAATAGCCTGAGTCAAGAATAGTGACACATCGTGCGTCAAGCTTTTAAACTAGTCTCTGGAGTCTCTCTTGCTTATTTAGCTGAAGCTAGAAAGTCGAAAACAGTCTTTTTGTAAAATGCTTAACTGTCAATCTTCATGATTGACATTGATTGGAATGACCACAATATGACCAATCAAAATTACTTTCAATCCGCGATACTCGACTCGCCAGGAGTCACGCGCGGTGGAAAGCATTCATTTCGTTTGCTATCCTGAATATTACGTACTTATTGACTGAGTTAGTTCGGGCGGGACGGTAAAATACTTGGCTCGAAGTCCGTACGTCTTGACTGAGACACAAATGTTTTCCCTTCCGGCCCGACCTATCTCAGCCATAAGCGTTTCATCATATGACCACTCTTAATGGAGCAAATTTTCAAAATTCTGTTTGAACCTAAATATGGCGACGCGACTATATAACATCAGCCGGCTGCACGCGGGACAACTACAAAAATGACTCCGCAATAAAAGCTTGTGTCTTATCGCATTTGCTGATTTCAGGTCTTTGAACGGTAAGGCAATTCTGATGGGGGCATCCTGTTTATCGGATACTGTTGTTTATAACACACATTCTCCGTAACTTTCATTTCAATAAAAGCTGGTTTTTCGTAGCAACCTGTAACAGGCCTATAAGGTCAGTTTTTGTGATGTTATTAAGGTCATATCCCCTATTCAACCGATCGTCTTTGAAAGGTTTCTCTGTTAGGATTTCGATTGTTTCATCCACTAGTCCGTTTCTGAAAAGAGACGAAACATCGTATGAGACTAACATGTCCTGTTCGTCAATTTTCGTCTCATGAAGATCATCAGCAAACGGGAAGATATCATTAATAGTGAGGTCGTTGACGGACAAAGGTTTTAGGTTTTCATCAAGCCACTTGGCACGCTTGTAGTTGTAGGTTTTTGTCAGTAAAATACCCGATGTTTCATCTGCTTCTGAATCCCTGTTAACCCTGAATGAAATACGCCCCTCACTCAGTCTGACAATGGAACTCGAAGACAATCACAAGCTTCCCTTTGTAAGAACATATGAAATAATTCATATATTTGAACTGCGGTCATAGATGAAAGTGAAGAATGATCCTCGCAGTGAATTTTCCAATTTAAGCAACTGGAAAGAAGAAGCCTGAAAAAAAATCGGGGCTTCAACGGGAATCGAACCCGTGACCTCCGCGATACCGGTGCGATGCTCTACCAACTGAGCTATGAAGCCACACATTGGGAGCGAGGTCAATTTGTTGAGTTCATATCTTCTCGTCAGGAGTGAAATGATGTAAGTATATCACTTTCATCTATGACCGCAGTTCTAATATATGAATTATTTCATATATGCTTACATCATTTCACTCCTGACGCCTTTCCCTTTGACTTGGTGGTGAAATCCCTCCAACAGTTAGGTCCTTAGCAGGGGATAATGTTATCTGGGATCAACATCTCTGGGTAGTTCCCCTGACCAAAGCACTCACCACAAGCCAAACTCCACTGCTCCATTTAACCACTCTCAACCATCTTATGTACATGTAACACAATGGGCCCCAGCTACCCGAAGTACATCAACCCCCTACGTTGGTGGACCTAGTACAAACAGCAGTCACTCCCTACAAGTGGAAGAACCTGTAGATGCATTTATAGATAAACTGAGACAAGGTCAAGAAACTGCCTTCGAGTTAACTTTTACTAACTTACAAACAGAATCAAGTGTAGCTCTTCTGCGAGCTCAAGAACAGCAGCGATTGCCATCACTTGAGCTTTTCAAATTCACAGGAAAACCTATTGAGTGGCCCAAATCGATTGAGTGATTTCGTGATCAGATTCACAACAAGACAACCCTCACCGACTCAGATCGAATGGCTTATTTATTCCAAAATCTTGATGGGGAAGCAAAGAAAGTAGTGGAGAGTCTGGATGTGACAGGTCATAGTTACATAACTGCACTTAAAACATTGAAACGTCAGTTTGGGAATCCTAACAGTGTGGGCACAGCTTATCTGAGTGATATGCTCAATAGTTACTATGTACCTTTGAATTATAGGCAAGCACTGCGTGATTACTATTACTAAGTAAAGACTTGTACGACTTGGTGTGTAAAGATGGGTCAGTCTGCTATTCTTCAAACCCCAGAGTATCTAAGTAGGGCAACTATGAGGCTACCCATGAACTTCAGAGTAAGATGGACGCAGTGATAGACGCAGTGATAGATCTACCCTGGTAGAGTTTGAGAAGTGGCTACGCAAGCAGTAAAGTAGAAAAACTGTTTAATCCACGGCAAAAAAGATGGCGTTCACCGTTCAGAAAACGCGCAGTGAATTTACGCAAAACGTGGCATTTGCTTACATTTTCTGGTGTTCACCAATCGGATAATCCAAGATTTTCGAAGTGTTTTGCTGCCGGTGAATTCGAGTATTCGTTCCATTATCCGGTAGTTTTCTATTACGGTGAACGCCGGAAAACACGCGTTTACTGGAATTTACCGGTCGGTTAACACTTGGCGAATGTCTTGTTTGCCTGCGTTCACAGATGTTTTCCCGGTGTAAAACCTCACGTTCATCCAGGGTTAACAGTTGAAAACCGGCATTTTCCGTTGTTTTCCAGAGCGCCAAATGCCGGTAAATTTCGCAAAACACACTGTTTTCCACAATTCACCGCTCGGTTAACGTAAGGAAAGCATAGTGTATTCTCGCGTTCACAGAAGTTTTCTCCTGTTTTCTTTTATTTTCCGAGACGGCGAATTCTAGGGAATTCAAGAAAACGCATGTTTTCCTACGTTCACCGTTCGGTAAACGTACGGAAATTATCGTGTGTTCCTGCGTTTTCAGAAGTCCCCTTGTGCTTTCAAATGCGCGAGAATTCAAGTAAACGCTTGTTTTCCAATGTTCACCGTTCGATGAACTTTTGGAAAATATCATGTCTTCCGGGTTCGCAGGAAATTTCTTGTATTTTCGGGGACAGTGAGTTCGGGTGAATTCAAGAAAACGATTGTTTCCTGACGTTCACCGTTAAGTTAATGGCTGGAAAATTGCGCGAATTCGAACGTATTTCCTTGCGTTTTCTTGCATTTCCTGGGACGGAGTATTCGGGTGTTTTTCAGTGCCATCGGCCAGCATTGTTCGCTCACTCCCTTTCCCAGTCAGAACAGCAAAAACAAAAGAGATTGCTAATTCTAAAAATATGATTTATTTAATGTATAGCACTGTTTACTATCTACAGATGTACAACTATTCACATAAAATACGAGGGTAATTTCCCATTCTAACAAAAAAAAATTATTACAATACTTTAGTTTAGCAAGAGAGTTGTTTCACTTGACCCTTCAAAGGAATATTATTTAAAAATATCTAAACCGTGTACAGCCAGGATCTATTTGACGGGCGAACAATCACCAACCCAACAAGAACATTCAGCCTATCTTACTTAGAAAACAGTGTATGATTTGTCCAGTTAATACCACTCACAATGTACTGCTATTAAAAATAAGATTCTGATAAATGATCTGGATGGTGGTCACATCATCACATCAATCACTAGCTTAACTAGGCCTGTTACAAACAAATACAATCTTAAATAATGCAATTTGAAGCAATGCTTTGAAATCCCAACACTTGGTTGCCTTAATCATACTCAATAAAACTGCGTAAATTAAGCATGTCTACAGGAAATGTGTTTTGTTTAAACATGTTTATTGTAAACATGTTTCAGTACTACTGTGTTGTGAACACAGCACAAGTTGCATGTCTTAATAAGGCAGTAGCCAGCTTCATCAAGTAAGAGGCTTTTTTACAGTGTTAACTTTTCAACTAGCAAAAAAGCAAACAATTTGACAGAAAAATTTCATTAAAGTAATAAATGAAGGGTTTTATGCTAAAACCATGTACTGGTATCCAGTTTTGAGACTTCCATTAAAATTCTCTTTCTATTTACTCCAATACTGATTTGAATATGCACTACATCTGGTCTGCATGCCAGAAAAGACACAAGTACACATACATGTAATAAATCATCATCACATTTGCATAAGACCCTTAAAAAAAATTATACTGCCCCTTAATCAGCACGCATGGCCCAAAGCAATTGTTGTGGGACTCCAGTTGTAGTCCTTTCATTTGAAAGACCAAGTCTCTTGAATGTCATGCCTGCCTTCCAATGCTCATCAAGCAGTCGGAAATACCTGCTTACTTCATCTGTCCTCCAGGTTAAGAGAGAGGTCTGGTGTCCAAAGCATTGCCCTCTGTGTCAGACTCTCCTACATGCAGGGCCTCATACATTTGACCACTCTTTTCCTCTTCTCTGACCACTTTCAGTCTTCTATCAAGCTTCTAAAAGGGTTGATAAATTTATTTAGTGACTTTAGTAAATGTTTTATATTCATGCAAATCAGAACTTGATGTTTACTGTATTACATACTGTTTACACTCATTCTACAAAATGATTTGTCATGTTTTCTTAAAGTAATCACTTGCTGTCTGGCCAATCAAAACAGGACAAGAAGACTTTTTCCAGGACTTTCCAGTCCTGGAAAATGCCACAATAAAATTCAAGGTCTCGCCAGGTTTTCCAGGACCCGTACAAACCCTGCAAATAGTGTTCAAAATATTACCGTGCTACAAGTAGTTTTCTAATAATTAATTTTTTCACTTATTGCTTGAACGTTAAGGGGAATGATCTTTGTTAGACAGTATGATGTTGGTCTTCTAATCAAGGGAGGGTTACATGTATTTTGGTTTGAATTCTACAATTATATAATATGTAAATAGTTATAACAGTGCTGCCAGATACTTTCCAAACAAGTAGTAGGTGTGCAACAGAACCGACCAAATCACAAGTATAAACACGTAGTTCCCGGTGTTGTGGTCTGGCCTTGTCTCATGGGTTGGTGCTTTACATAGGGATAACCTCATGCATCTTTCCCCCTTGGACAGAGTTGTCCAAGAAAAATGACTATGACTAACAATTGAGCATGTCAGGTTATGTTCTCTTTTTTGGACCTCCTACACTTACAGATAAAGTTATCTTCAAGTTGGAAATTGCCACATAATCTTTGACAACTTCCTTCTCAAGATGCCTTTTACAATTTATGTGCTTGTATGTAAATTATTAATTGTATTCTGTAATACATGTACCTGCAACATGTGTACCTGTATGTTTCATTCGAAATATATGATGAGCACACCTGCAAATTTTATGGTAGTCCTCTCAAACATTTACAAGAGCTTACCCAGAACTCTCCTCTCTGTGCTGGTGGCATCATTTTTAATTTGCTCAACTTCCTGAATTTCTTTCAGTAATGTATTTGCTATTTGTTGGTTTGGTTCTTCATTCTCCCTATAAAAAGCACAAATATCCCACAAAATTAAATCCATTTACATATTACATGTACAAAAAGGTCTTCTTTAGAAACCATCAACTTATACAAGTAGGATTATAGTACTGAGTTTATCATGAGATGAATTTTTGACCATAATTTCTGCCCCAACATGGATGGAATGATAGTCCATTGCAAGGTACAAGTAACTACAGTACCAGGCCACCATTTTGTCAGCTGGTTTACCTTCTGGTTAACTGGCATCCTGGATGGAGTAAACTTTATTGTCTTAACTATAACCTCAAACTGCTCCAATGCTCTAAGCAAGAGACTACTGCACCTCCACATGAGTCAGTGATGCACTTAAGTTAACTTTGGTTTCACCTAATAAGAATGTCAGCTACAGTACTGTACAAGTGCCTGAAACCTAAAGATTTAAAGGGACTCAGTCATGGTATTTTGAGTTATTTTAAGCATCAACAAAATTACCGTTAAATGAAGAAAACCTAAAAATAATACTTTACAAAGATAGAAGATCATCAAAGAGATGATAATAAACCATAAAGGAACACAGATGGTCAAGGATGGAGAAGATTGACATGGGTTGCAAACAACGATTTTGAAAAGTTTAGCTAAACTTTTCAAAATCATAGACCTGTCCTGCTCAGGGCTGATGGAGTTTCCAGTCAGGCTCAATTCCGTCAGTAACTTGCCCAATGGGCAAATGAAGTTTCTTACAAATATTAGGGGAAACTGACACTCAATCGAAACTCGATTGACATCTCAGTTGGGAGTCAACTAATTTTCTATCATTGCATATGAGTTGGTAGACACTCGGCTGACTATCGACCGAATGCTGATCGAGTGTCAGTCGAGATGTCATTCAAGTGCCAATTGAGTGTTGACCGAGGATTGATTGGGATGTTGATCGTTTGTCGATTGAGATGTTGTTCTTGGGCTGATTAAGGCTATTGATCGACACTTGACCACAATGCCTTTAAAACACATGATTTTCATGCCTACAGTTGTGTGAAATATCTTGTTATATTCATGACTGCCGATCATGTTTGAAAGATAGCATGAGAGAAATTTTATTATTACTATTATTAGTATTATTATTATTATTATTATTACTGTTATATTATTACTATTATACATGGTTGCATTATAAGTATTTGTGTATGTTGTTATATGAAAATCTCTCTTCACGAGTTGTCCTGACAAGACAACAGACTGCAATTTAAGTCCTTTGGGTTATAAAAAAGTACTTTACGTTAAGAGCACATTTCTACGTAATATCCTTAAAATGATTTGAGGATGCCTATAATTTCAGCAACTTTTAATGATCTTGAATGTATGCTGTAGAAAGTAGATTAAGACATCAAGATCAATTATATATCAAGCTTAAATCGCTCACATGAAATTAGGGCTACAGCTACAGCTTACCTGGACATGGTTAGTGTTTTCAGCAGTCATGATGTCTCTACTCCAGACAGGTTGCTGAAAGTCATAGTAGCGTGCTGCATAGACCAAAGAAGAAGGCTATCCATCTCCTGGTGACTGAAATCGTTCTTTGTGGCACAAGGTCGTATTTAGTGCCTCGGTACCGGTGAAATCCTTCCAAATGAAAGTCAAGGCGACTCGCTCGATCGATTGCCGCACGCAGTATTCGCTAATTGGAGTTTCCTTCGTCTTAAGTTTCTTCAAATTCCACTTCTCACCGTTTGTTGAATTACCCAATTAAGAACCCTTGCCTCAAAAACTAAGGTAAGTCCTAGCCGATCGCGACAACGAATTCAAAAAGGTAAACCGTCCTCTACGGATCTTCGCACCTTTCAAATGTGGCGGTAAATCGGCAAAATCAAAGAATTTTGGTAAGGTACGTCATGTATGGGTGCATATTTGGTCTTTCCCTGGCAAAGCCGCTGACACTGATCAATAGCTTATACCAGGAGAAGAGCATATCACCTATGCTTCTGCTTATACACATGGGTTATTGACCAAGCTTGTTCAGTCAAGATGGCTGGATATTGGCCAAGTTCTTTTTTCACGTGTTTATGGACCGAGACGGAGTCGATCGAGGTCCATAAACTCGCAGAAAACTGGAACGAGGTAACGTGCTTTGTGTCCTCCAGGATTCTATGGCGCCGCGATAAGGTATCCAAGACTCAAATACTCTTATTATCGTCAAAATGGAAGAAAGAGATAATTTCATTTTTCTGCCGCTTGCGATGAACGCCTGAAGAAACGACAGCCGAGAAAAGCAAATGGTCTTGCAATTTTCTGATAGCGAGCTCAGCGCCCCTAGGCAAAGTCTTCATCGCGGATCGTGGCAAAATTGAGTGAAACGAATTCTCTTGTATACGAAATTTTCCATTTAACAAATTTATTTGCTTAGTGTCTAGAAATTTCACTGACAACCCGACTGCAAGAAATATTGGTTCGTAAATTTCGTTGAAGGTACTCTATATAATTACGCATGCGCTGATGCTTTCGGACTAACAGCGGTAACCACAATGATGGAAAACCACTAGTCTGTCCAGATAAATAGACTTTGCAACACGCAAGTATTTCAAGCTAAAGATTGGCCAGAGGCCTCCTATGAGGGTTCCAAGGTTTGCATCAAATGCGCGGCAGCGTTAAATGGGTTTGGTGTCCCGGTGCAAGTCCTCCCATGCAACTGATCTTAGGGCATTCCACTCTCAAGCTTTGCGAAATTGGTGAGTCGCGCCACCACGTAGGTCGGTGAGGTCTTAGGAATGGCCCACAGCGGTTTTTTTCGCACTTTACATAAACAAGGGCTTCACATTCGATAGCCAGACTGGTATTTTAGCGTTTTGTTATTGCTACTGTTGTTTTCGTCGTTTGTATGTATTTTATTCTCACAATTACAGTTAGGATTGAAGAAGCGTAAGGGTGCATCATTGATGCCTTTACGCGATCCCTAAAGCATCGTGAAAGATGCGTTATTGATACATTTATATTACGGGATGCTTACAGGAGAGTTAAGATGCGCTTAAGTGTAAACACCTGTACGAAATAGAACTATGCATAACGTGAGTCAAGAGAGCTATGGTGAAGATTGGTATAGATTTGCAAGTGTATATACGTTATGTTTTCCCCATGATAACCATAAACCTTAAGATCTGTAAAACCTCCGATTTATATACTGCATTTCCGTCACCAATATACTCGGTAAAATTGCTGATGAACAAGTTTACCCTGTGTTAACCGTCCGTATTTAGACCCTAAAAGCCTCCGACAAACACTGCATTTATCCGTCGGAAAACAAGGTGTTTAATAGCACTTTTCTTATGCGGAAAAATTGTTAGTCAACGTCAAGTTTTCCAGATTTAACCATCAACATGTGGACCGGAAAACCTTAATTCCGACAAATTCTGCATTACCTCCTAGGGAAAGCTACGGAAAACGCGTAGGAAAACGAGGTGTTCAGTAGAACTTTTCTAATGCAGGAAAATTGCTAGTGAACGTGTAATTTTCCTGGTGTTTACCGTCAACGTGCACAGCAGAATAATCCACGACAAACAGTGCATTTACCCGCCCGGCAAAACTACGGTGAACGCGTATGAAAACAAGGTGTTCAATACACCTTTTCTAAAGCAGGAAAACTGCTAGTGAACTTCAAGTTTACCGGGGGTTAACCGTCAGCATTTAGACTTGGAAAACCTCCGACAAACACGGCATTAATCTGCTCGGGAAAACGAAAGAAAACGCAATGGAAAACAAGGTGTTCGCCGGCGTTTGTCGAGAGCAGGAAAACAATGAATTAGCCTCATATTTTCCTGGCGTTCACACATGGAAAACACCAAATTAACCGAACGTTTTCCGATATCAGAAAACGGGTGGTTAATACAGGATTTTAATGGTATTCACCGTTTGGTAAAATTGACGGTGAACAAGGGTTTTCTTGCCGTGATCCCCTTGAAGATTTCATATTAATGAATGAATGAATGAATGAATGAATGATTAGATTCATGTTACAAAAGGGAACGTGTTCCCTTTTGTAACTTTGTTCCCTAATGTAACCTCCAAAGGGTTACATAAGAGAACATGTTCCCTTTCGTAACAAGTTCAGTGTTATATTAGGGAACAAGTTACAAAAGGGAACAGAAAATGTTCCCTTTTGTAACTTACCGTTCCTCTTTGTAACCTTTCTCAAGTTCCCCTTTCTAACCTAGGTGTTATGTTCTCCAACTTGTAAATTTGCTTTTGTTAGTTGCAGTTTTCTTCTTTCTTTCAACTATATGTATGGGAGGGATATAAATTTACGCTGAAACTGTTATATTTACACGAACTCGAAGATTACTGTTAGATCTGTTAGTGAAGGACACGCGTGCCTAAAGTTAAAAAGTTAGCAAACTGATTTAAGGTGTTCTTTTCACTGTCTAAGCTTCGCATTGTGTTATGATTTGCACTGGAACTTGAAAAATAGTTATTGACCAGAGTTGAATTGTTCAGTGAGGTATTTCGTTCTAAAGAACTTCCACTGCGTTTGCATCAATTACATGTTATAAAGTTTGACATTTTTACTGAGATTAAAGCTCCTACGATCTGTGGAATTTCTTTTTACATTTCATTCAACGGATATATAAATCAGCACTTAATAGGGGACCATAACCTACCGAGCTTTTACAAAATCAGAAATATTAAGTTTAACTTTGACGTCTGTCAGCGAGACGCCAACGTAAACTTCAAGGATTATTTCCTCATAAACTAATCGGGAGATTTTAGCTCAGTTAATTAACGCCCGACACTATTGGTTAGCCTATCAACTGCTGGAAGATGTGGTGTAATGCACGGCTTAGGCTTCTTCAATTGCTTTATGATATAGATGTTACGCGCGTAAAACAATAAAACACGCTTTTTCTATGTTTTATTTAACAAATAAAGAAGCTTAAGCCGTGTATTACACTGTGATAAAACACGACGGGCATTTGAGAACTCGAGGGAAGTGTAGAAAACACGAGCCGCAGGCACATGTAATTAAGGAAGGCCACATGTAATTAAGGAAGGCTTCGCTAGGTTTTCTGAGGTAGAGATAGCAGAAATGCTGCTACTCTTAGAGAATTTAACTTTCGTTTATAATGCAAACTCTCGAGTAGTAAAAGAACTGAAGGCAGCCTGTTAGCTGTTTCCTCTGTAGTTCTTTGTGGCATTTTTTAACTTCAAAGTTAGTTACTCGATTGCAAAGAAACGTATTTCGTTCATGTTTACGCGACACTCAGTTCCCAGCCATGCAGTTTCAGTTGTGTTTTGATGCCATGACAATTCCACTGTTTAAGTTACAGTGGTCTTTGTTTTTCCTTAAATTTATTACGCCCAGTTTAAAGATTTTGCGAAAGTCAAGCATTTACTACATTTTTATAATGTAGTGTTGTTACGGTATAGAAAAGTTTTAGAACTTAAAAAATTGTCCATTTCAACCTTGTGACGAAAAGAACGGCATTTCACTTACGTTGCTTCTTCAGATAAACTAAATAAACATTTGAGTTTGAAAACAATTCTCTTTCTTTGACCTCATTAGCAATAACCAGAGCGTGGTATATATTAAAACGAAATGCGTGCGCTAAAGATAAATATTACGCACAGTGACGTCGGCGCGAGAAAGTTGAATAACTCTCAACCCTAAGCAAATAATAATGTTAATTCACATGAGAAGAAAGCTACACCAAAGCCAAGAACGAAATGTGATATTCGGGGACTTGAGAAATTGCATTTAAATCACGAACATCCTGAAATACTACAGGATACAAATAAATAAATAAAAAAAAAAACGGTAAAGAAACAAACATATCAATGACAGAAGTGAGGAAACAACCACATCCGTGACTTCCATATAATCGAGACTTTCCAACAAGCGCTGCATCGACGACATAACGATGCGAGATTTAGGGGGTCCGACCTAAACTTAAATTACAACGAAAGTTTTGATTTTTGCAGCAGCTTTTCCAGTACATTCTTCGCGTCGTGGCTTTAGAATGATGCTCCCAAGCCTAACATCAAATTATTCCGATTTACAATACGTTACCAACTACTGAGAACCTTTATATATTATTGAGTACCTATTTTGCGCTAGCACAAAAGCCGTTTCACTGACCTGGCAAGCTTTCTTTTCGTTGATATTGTTGACCCGCTTCGCTTTCTCTGTAATTAAATAATATGTCTTTATTTCTTTGTTTCGTGCTGCCACAGTTCGTACGGACCGTAAAGTTGTTAACGGTCCGTTAAGAAGGGTTTACGGCCCGTAAGTTGCATCCATTAGCGACACTTAGAATATTTTCCGCTGTGCTGGTTACTTGTAGAGGTGTTTGGTCTTTGAAACAAAAGAAGTTAAGCATTGGTTTTTAAATTAAAGGGGCCGCCTTGGTGTAATTCACAAGGGATAATGTGTGAAGATTTTGTTCGCTTTGACAACTTGAGAATTAAGACTTTCTTTTGCAGAGAGAATGAACATAATTAGGCGATAAGATTTCCATTTTTTTCTTAATCCATTAGGGAAACAATCATGCGTTTTACGAGCTCTACACACGAATGTATATCGTTCTTTCTTCCAGGAGCGTAGGCAAACGAGTGTAATTCCTCGCCCTTTTATTCATAGTTCGAAATAATCCTGCTGTCACATCAAAATACATTGTTTATTCATGTACGATCGTAAACAAGTACGCGCCTCACAAATCAAGCTTTTTTTAATTTCCCCCAAAATAATCGACTGTGTATCACATAATTCAATTGTATCTCAGTTAAGCCAAGAGGCAAAACAGAAGCCGCTTCGCCACACATTCAATTTATCTATTGCTATTCCATGCGCTCCTAAAGAACCAAGTAGTACTAAACCAAGATGAAGTGGAGCCTACATTTATTGAAATGGTCTATAGCATGCGTAAAACCCAGTTATTCGCAAGATTATGGAAACGGTGTTGGCTTAGCAGGATATAAAATCAAAATCCCAATTCGTACAGCCTGTTACTAAATTGAAAGAAACGTACGCAATTAACTCTGTAAGAAAGTAACAAAACATACGGACTCATCGAAGTCGCGTTCGCACTGACCCATATTTATAGAACGAGGCATACATAATGTATATCTTCTTTTTTTCAAAGTGGCGTTCTTACGCAATTAACTCTGTAAGAACGTAACAAAACATATGGACGGACTCATCGATGTGGCGTTCCCACTGTCGCATACTTTTAGAACGAGGCATACATATGCCTGTATATCATCTTTACCTTTCGGCTCCCGCACACTCCTTAATGTCTAGTTACTGTTCTTTATGGCGAACTGAACCGAACGTACGGACCGTTAAACTGAACGGAACATACCCAATTAACTCTGTAAGAACGGAACAAAACATTCGGACTCGCCGAAGTGGCGTTCCCGCTGTCGCATACTTTTAGAACGAGGCATACATATGTATATCATCTTTACCTTTCGGCTCCCGCACACTCCTTAATGTCTACTTACTGTTCTTTATGGTGAACTGAACAAAAAGTAAGGACCGTTAACGCTCGGGGTGGCCTGTCCTTAATTAGATGCAAGCCTAGCGAACTGAACGAAACGTACGGACCGTTAACGGTCAGGGTGCCTTGTCCTTAATTAGATGCAAGCCTGGCGAACTGAACGAAACGTACAGACCGTTAACGGTCAGGGTGCCTTGTCCTTAATTAGATGCAAGCCTAGCGATCTGAAAGAAACGTGCGGACTGTATGAAAGGTGCTCACGGTTCGTAACTGCTTTTACGGTCCGTACGGACCGTACATGTAAAATACGGACCGAATCAGTGCGGGTGTATTGGACATGTGTGACTACAGATTAACACAACTTTTGATCATCCAACAAAACATTGTCTTTGTTCATTTGCTGGAAATTATCTCAGTACGCAGAAGTGATTGACTTAAGCAGGGCAAGGCAATTTCGTTCCCAGATTCCTCGTTCCCCTTGACCAGTGGTCGGAAAACGAGAGCTCTGGGAGCAGCTATTTCAGGCATGCGCCATAGATGCAGACTGTGCAATGAAACTGGATGGGCAGAATTCGGCTATTTCCTTTGTTATTTAAAATGGTTGCTCCCAGAGCTCTCGTTTTCCGATCGCTGGTCAAGGGGAACGAAGACTCTGGGAACGAGATTGAGGGCAAGGCTAATCATTTTACACGTGGTTCAGTGCACAGTCGTGTAACTTACAATTTCAGTCACGCAACTTGCTTTAGACACGGCAAATTTAGCACCAGCGCTCTTTCCATTTTTTTCTTTTTGGCTTTCTGGGCGTCGACAATGATTTTCTTGTATTTTGGGGAGCTCAGAACAACCTGTTTATTAGAATAGCTGCCTCACGTGATACTTTTGGATCCAGTTTTCTATAATATTCTCGGCATCTTTTTCCTGCCCAAATCTTCCCATAATGCAATTGCAATGAAAGACCAATCAAAGCAAAGCTCATCAAGAGCAAACAGTGCTTTTTAAACCCCTTTATTAACTTCAATTCTACAATTAGTTCTTCCTGCATGTGCTCAGTTACAATTAACCCAAACATCACTAAACTACAACTGAAGCAGTTTTACATGCAAAGAAAAGAAATCTGCATTCCATAGCCACCTTCACCGTGTTTGTCCTTATTGACTCACGTTACCAGCAGTGTTGCCAAAGTGGTACTGTGGGTCATTCAGTCATGTTTCTAAAAAAGGGGAATAGTACAAATGAGCAAGACAATATCAAGGTAACGAAGTAAATCCCTCATTTAGGACTTATACCACAAGTTAATCTCTCACTTTGATCCCCAGTTCTTACGACATTTCCCGAGTGACCAACTTTCCCAACGGTGTTGCGGAACAACATATAACTTGTTTTGTTAGCTACTCAAAACTGATCATGTCTTAAGTTTCTTATCCAAGAAAAACAACTCCACTTTTCCCTTTATGGCTAATTATTGCAATCAGGGGTTCCACTTTTAGGTTTAAATAAATCAATATCTTATAAAACAAATAGCTTCCATTTTGTCGTGCGCCTCTTCAGTAACAGATCACAGAAGTCATCAAAACGTAGTAGAACATAAGTGAAACAGAGAGCAACCGCCTCGTGTGCCGCTTGTTTGTTGAAAAACAAGCCGGGTATAAATCCCAAAACATAAGAAGAAAAACTTTTCTCATGCACTGTTTTAAGCATTAAAAACCAAATTAAGAAATATATATATATTACGGATACTTATATACTACACTGCGGAAAAAGGTAACTGCTAAAAACGACTTATTACTAGAGTAACCGAGATATTTATCTTAGTTTCTATATATTAGCATGTACAAGAAGTAGAACCCACCTCGTCTGCCATAGTATCCGTTGTTCGTTTGACTCCCGAGACCAACATTACCCAAGTTGGTTCCGTGTTGACCAGTGGTAGGGCCACTGAACGAGATATCCTGTTGGTCGTTCAGTCCTGTTTGTATAGAAATAGAAGGACATAATGGACCTATGTAGAAACTATAACAACATATGTATGACCCCCGGCGGGCTAACGAAATTTAATTGAGCAAATGTTATCACATATATCTCTATCGAGACTTGTTTTGTTAGGTGCTCAAAACTGATCATGTTTTAAGATTCGGATCCAGAAAAAGCAAGTCCTGTTTTTCCTTCATTGTTAATTATTACAATTCGCACCTCCACTTTTAGGCTTGACCAAGTGAACGCGTTATAAAGCAGTTGGATTTTTTGTTCAAAAGCCGGTTATTAATCCAAGGACAATGGAAGAAAAACGTTTTCATGCTCTTTATAACTTGTTACAAGAGTAACCGAGATATTTATCTTAGTTTCTATATATCTGCATCTACATGAAGTAGAACCAACCTCGTCTGCCGTTCGTTTGACTCCCGAGACCAACATTACCCAAGTTGGTTCCGTGTTGACCGGTTGTAGGGCCACTGAACGAGATATCCTGTTGGTCGTTCAGTCCTGTTTTTATAGAAATAAAAGGACATAATGGTACTAAGTAATAACTATCACAGCATATGTATAACCCTGGCGGCCTTGCGAGAGTTGATAGAGCAAATGTTATCAAATATATCTCTATCGAGACTTGTTTTGTTAGCTGCTCAAAACTGATCATGTTTTCAGTTTCAGATCCATGCAAAACAAGTCCTCTTTCTCCTTCATATTTAATTATTGCAATTGGCAGCTCCACTTTTATGGTTGACTAAATCAATATATTATAAACAAATAGATTTTTTGTTTAAAACCAGCGGATAAATCCAAAGAAAATAGAAGGAAAAGGTTTTAATGCTCTGTTTCCCGAGATCTTTATCTTAGTTTCTATATTTGCATGTACAAGAAGTAGAACCCACCTCGTCTGCCCCATCCGTTGTTCGTTTGACTCCCGAGACCAACATTACCCAAGTTGGTTCCTTGTTGACCAGTGGTAGTGCCACTAAACGAGATATCCTGTTGGTCGTTCTGTCGTGCTTCTATAGAAATAAAAGGATACAAAGGAACTAAGTAGAAACTATAACAACATATGTATAACCCCAGCGGCCTTGCGAAAGTTGATAGAGCAAATGTTATCAAATATATCTCTATCGAGACTTGTTTTGTTAGCTGCTCAAAACTGATCATGTTTTCAGTTTCAGATCCATGTAAAACAAGTCCTCTTTCTCCTTCATTGTTAATTATTGCAATTGGCAGCTCCACTTTTAAGCTTGACTAAATCAATATATTATAAACAAATAGATTTTTTGTTTAAAACCAGCGGATAAATCCAAAGAAAATAGAAGGAAAAGGTTTTCATGCTCTGTTACCCGAGATCTTTATCTTAGTTTCTGTATTTGCATGTACAAGAAGTAGAACCCACCTCGTCTGCCCCATCCGTTGTTCGTTTGACTCCCGAGACCAACATTACCCAAGTTGGTTCCGTGTTGACCAGTGGTAGTGCCACTAAACGAGATATCCTGTTGGTCGTTCTGTCGTGCTTCTATAGAAATAAAAGGATATAAAGGAGCTTAGTAGAAACTATAACAACATATGTATAACCCCAGCGGCCTTGCGAAAGTTGATAGAGCAAATGTTATCAAATATATCTCTATCGAGACTTGTTTTGTTAGCTGCTCAAAACTGATCATGTTTTCAGTTTCAGACCCATGTAAAACAAGTCCTCTTTCTCCTTCATTGTTAATTATTGCAATTGGCAGCTCCACTTTTAGGTTGACTAAATCAATATATTATAAAACAAATAGATTTTTTGTTTAAAACCTGCGGATAAATCCAAAGACAATAGAAGGAAAAGGTTTTCATGCTCTGTTACCCGAGTTCTTTATCTTAGTTTCTATATTTGCATGTACAAGAAGTAGAACCCACCTCGTCTGCCCCATCCGTTGTTCGATTGGCTCCCCAGACCAACATTACCCAAGTTGGTTCCGTGTTGACCAGTTGTAGGGCCACTGAACGAGATATCCTGTTGGTCGTTCAGTCGTGTTTCTATAGAAATAAAAGGACATAATGGTACTAAGTAATGACTATCACAGCATATGTATAACCGCAGCGGCCTTGCGAAAGTTGATAGATCAAATGTTATCAAATATATCTCTATCGAGACTTGTTTTGCCGGTTAGCTGCTCAAAACTGATCATGTTTTCAGTTTCAGATCCATGTGAAACAAGTCGTCTTTCTCCTTCAGTGTTAATTATTGCAATTGGCAGCTCCACTTTTAGGCTTGACTAAATCAATATATTATAAAACAAATAGATTTTTTGTTTAAAACCTGCGGATAAATCCAAAGACAATAGAAGGAAAAGGTTTTCATGCTCTGTTACCCGAGATCTTTGTCTTAGTTTCTATATTTGCATGTACAAGAAGTAGAACCCACCTCGTCTGCCCCATCCGTTGTTCGTTTGGCTCCCCAGACCAACATTACCCAAGTTGGTTCCGTGTTGACCGGTTGTAGGGCCACTGAACGAGATATCCTGTTGGTCGTTCAGTCGTGTTTCTATAGAAATAAAAGGACATAATGGTACTAAGTAATGACTATCACAGCATATGTATAACCCCTGCGGTCTTGCGAAAGTTGATAGAGCAAATGTTATCATATATATCTCTATCGAGAATTGTTTAGTAAGGTGCTCAAAACTGATCTTGTTTTAAATTTCAGATCCATGTAAAACAAGTCCTCTTTCTCCTTCCTTGTTAATTATTGCAATTGGCAGCTCCACTTTTAGGCGTGACTAAATCAATATATTATAAAACAAATATATTTTTTGTTTAAAACCTGCGGATAAATCCAAAGACAATAGAAGGAAAAGGTTTTCATGCTCTGTTACCCGAGATCTTTATCTTAGTTTCAATATTTGCATGTACAAGAAGTAGAACCCACCTCGTCTGCCCCATCCGTTGTTCGATTGGCTCCCCAGACCAACATTACCCAAGTTAGTTCCGTGTTGACCGGTTGTAGGGCCACTGAACGAGATATCCTGTTGGTCGTTCAGTCGTGTTTCTATAGAAATAAAAGGACATAATGGTACTAAGTAATGACTATCACAGCATATGTATAACCGCAGCGGCCTTGCGAAAGTTGATAGATCAAATGTTATCAAATATATCTCTATCGAGACTTGTTTTGTTAGGTGCTCAAAACTGATCGTGTTTTCAGTTTCAGATCCATGCAAAACAAGTCCTCTTTCTCCTTCCTTTTTAATTATTGCAATTGGCAGCTCCACTTTTAGGCTTGACTAAATCAATATATTATAAAACAAATAGAGTTTTTGTTTAAAACCTGCGGATAAATCCAAAGACAATAGAAGGAAAAGGTTTTCATGCTCTGTTACCCGAGATCTTTATCTTAGTTTCTATATTTGCATGTACAAGAAGTAGAACCCACCTCGTCTGCCCCATCCGTTGTTCGATTGGCTCCCCAGACCAACATTACCCAAGTTGGTTCCGTGTTGACCGGTTGTAGGGCCACTGAACGAGATATCCTGTTGGTCGTTCAGTCGTGTTTCTATAGAAATAAAAGGACATAATGGTACTAAGTAATGACTATCACAGCATATGTATAACCCCAGCGGCCTTGCGAAAGTTGATAGATCAAATGTTATCAAATATATCTCTATCGAGACTTGTTTTGTTAGCTGCTCAAAACATATCATGTTTTCAGTTTCAGATCCATGTGAAACAAGCCGTCTTTCTCCTTTAGTGTTAATTATTGCAATTGGCAGCTCCACTTTTAGGCTTGACTAAATCAATATATTATAAAACAAATAGATTTTTTGTTTAAAACCTGCGGATAAATCCAAAGACAATAGAAGGAAAAGGTTTTCATGCTCTGTTACCCGAGATCTTTATCTTAGTTTCTATATTTGCATGTACAAGAAGTAGAACCCACCTCGTCTGCCCCATCCTTTGTTCGTTTGGCTCCCCAGACCAACATTACCCAAGTTGGTTCCGTGTTGACCGGTTGTAGGGCCACTGAACTAGATATCCTGTTGGTCGTTCAGTCGTGTTTCTATAGAAATAAAAGGACATAATGGTACTAAGTAATGACTATCACAGCATATGTATAACCCCAGCGGCCTTGCGAAAGTTGATAGAGCAAATGTTATCATATATATCTCTATCGAGAATTGTTTAGTAAGGTGCTCAAAACTGATCTTGTTTTAAAGTGCCACTGCGACGAAATTTTTCGAATTCATTGTTTCTGCATTTTCTGAATCTTTAAGTGCTACTTACTCACCTGTCCGAGCCGTTTTGTCCAACAAGCGCGGGAAGATGGATTTTTTTACGGTTTTTCCCAAGAATTTTTCGTCCGCCATTATTAAATCATGTTCCTGCAACCCCATAAGGCCTTGCTGCTTTGTGACGTCATACTCCCAACCAACTAAGCGCACATGGCGAATTTTGTTATAACAACTCTATGTAGTTCGCAGTTAACTGGTTTCGCAACGTGAATCTAGCGCTCTATTCGAATCGAATCGTGCCCGATCGTTGTCTAGTACACGGATGCAGCAATAGATCAGATATGAATGCAGGTATTTCTGCTCATTTTAGTCCTACAATAAAGAGTGAGCGAGATACGTGGTTGAGATTCGTGCACACTCACCACGGGAACTTAAATCCGAGTGGAAAGTTTGTGGCGGGTGTGGTCAAGTCCATTTCGCGGAGGAATGTTTTTCAAGAGCGTTTCACATGGAAGGCTGTCGTTGTCGGCTTGTTCCTGGCTCAATTCTTACAATGCGGAAGATCGAGCCAGGGAAACATTCTTCCAAACGACAACACCGCAAGGTAAGCCTTGTTCAATTTCATCTAAGCTTCAGTATTGAGTCAGCCATGAAGTTTTCTTTTTCGTAGAAGTATCCCATATGTTTATTCCCAGTCATCTCTGCGATTGGAAATACATTTTCAAGTAACTCATTAAGTTTAGTATTGTTCATACCGCCGCGCTGTTGTATTTTAGTTTTTATCCCTTCTGTTTATCCCAGTCATGTGGCGCGCTCGGAAGATGCTGGTCTACCGAAGAGCTTTTCAATGGTTTCCATAGTTTTCAAATCAACCGTAAATAATTTACCGTATTTTTTTCTCAAACACAGGTTTCTATATTTCGTTAGAGCGTTTTGCTGTACACATTTCCGTTGACCTAAAATAAGGTCAAATGTCCCACAGTTTTGTATCCATTGCGAAATCTGTTTGAATAAAATGGCAGTTTAAACTCAGTTTCCTAAGCGTGATATGTTAAATCAGTTTCCTGGTCTCCGCCTTGTGTACCTTGATAATTATGCTGGACACATGCGCAATTTTACAGGTAGTGTGGATTGTTGGGGGTTTTTAGGAGGGAGGGGGGTGGAGGCAGGGTCAAACCATTCTATTACGCAAAAACAATGACGAGGGAGGGGCCGGGTGTCTAGCTTGAGAAAATGCAATTTTAATCAAAACTATACACCTAATTGCCACACTGAAGAAATGAGGGGTGATAGTGTCTTTAAAATAATCCCTCACTGTGTTACCTGTAGAGCTTTGAAAATTCCATGACTTTTCCAGGAACTCTATCATGACCTTCCACATTTTTCCATAACCTAAATTTGGCCATTTTTCTTGGAAAAGGTTTCTTGATTGTGTGCAGCTTTTCCCTGTTTCCTTAGTTTGCAGATGCAAAACTGCCCAAATTACTTTATTTTCCATGGCTTCCCATGACCCACACTTTTAAAAATTCTATGACTTTCCAGGCCTGCATAAAGAAGATCTATAATTCCAGAACTTCTCATGTTTCCCATTACCCATGCAAACCCTGATTAGTGCTCCTTAATTCCTATTTCCATTTTTTTCTCTTTAAATTCACCTAGGCCTTGTTGATATTGCAATTAGATGCATTTGTAAACAGGAGGACTAAACAGAAAACAGAAAATGCTGTGACATCTTCTCATTTTTATCAAGATGAGTTGAATATTTCGGAATACAATCAATCACACAGTCAATGTTAACATTATTGAGTTGCTGTGGTGTGCTGTGTCATAAAGTGGCAGATATCGTGTAGCATGCAGTACACTCCCCAAGGAATATATTTAATTTCTGGAGCTTTAGCTAGTCAGAAGTTCTGATAGACCTGATAGGATTTGTGCCTTACCAGTCTATAAAAGCCAATTTCATGACTGTTCTTTAAGGAAGAATATTACTACAGCTGTAAGTGAGCACCACCTACATATTCTGCACCATATTTTTTGGCTGTTTAGGGTTTAAAATTAACATTTTTATTTTGGCTACAACTTTCGACTTTTTCTAACCTTTCCATCACAAGCTTGCAATTTGCAGTCACCAACAGTTTTTCTTTTTATAGTAATGGAAGTCAAGATGAAAAGTCTGCTTTTGGCAAAAGGGGTCTGAATTTTCTGTCAGTGTAATTGCTTTGGCCAAAAATCAAACATTAATTTGGGAATGAGATATATCTGACAGTGGCATGGTCCTGAATATAGTTATACCCCCACTGGTGACCAGTTGTAAAATTTTAAACATCAGTGTGAACTTTTTAGCAGCACTGGCAGTTAGGAAGGGGTGATTTCAGACTCTGCTGTTGCCCCTCTCAAATTCCAAGTTTTGGGGTTTCCCACTGTCTCAGGTGTCTTCAGCAAAGAATGTGGTAAACGCTTTCTTCTGTTTCGTTTTAAGCCCTATTATTGCAGTAACCAAAACCCAACTATTCGGACAGACACTTTCAAAACCTGGAAGTGAAAGTAACATAAGCTTATAATTACTAGTCGTCTTTTTTAACTTCTACCCTTCTCTCACGACATCTATCAACCTCCATGCAACATCTACATCCTTCATGTGGACAACGTTTTCCAACGAACGATTTATACACTTGCATCTATTACAATAAACATACGAAACAGACATACATTTCCAAAGCCGACGGTGACAGATCGAATCCAACGTACGTACTTCCTTCGAAACACTCTACTTGAAATAAGCTCTTTTTACAAAAATAAACGCATTGATAAAAGCAGAAAGAACCGAGACGAAGAAACCAAATAAAATACCAGTCTAATAGATCTGTCTCTTCAGCAAATCGACTCAGAAGCATGTCCTCAGGCTCTTCTTCCTCTATACAGCTATTTGTTTAGCGTACAGCTGGGTAGCTTCTTCTTCGGTGGCAGTTGGCTCTGCACTATCATCGTATGATTAGAATCTTCACTTGCCGAGTTGAAGCTAGCCTCTGAAGACTCAGAGCAACCTTCACTACTGCTTTCAGACAAATTTTCCCCAAATTGAGCTTCTGAATCGACAGACATTTCGCAGATACTTGAGCCAAAGACCGACTGAAATCCCTCTAAAATCAAGCGATCATCAATCTCGTGTTAGGAATATGACGTCACAAGTAGATATGCCGCTGTGAAAATAGCGGGCTCAATTAGAACCAATTTCGAGTAATGGCGGACGAAAATTATCACTTTTCGAGCGCCGAAATTTTAATGAAGGAAGTCTTTTTAATTTTTTCTTTTTGGACGAAAGGACATCGTACATGATGGTAAGTTATTCTGTATAAAAAAAAGTGGGAAAAAGAAATGTGAAATTTCGTCGCAGTGGCACTTTAAATTTCAGATCCATGTAAAACAAGTCCTCTTTCTCCTTCATTGTTAAT
The DNA here is from genome assembly GCA_964020085.1 of Micromussa lordhowensis. Classification (NCBI taxonomy): domain Eukaryota; kingdom Metazoa; phylum Cnidaria; class Anthozoa; order Scleractinia; family Lobophylliidae; genus Micromussa; species Micromussa lordhowensis. Next base: position 12,571,504 of record OZ026607.1, read on the forward strand.
TATTGCAATTGGCAGCTCCACTTTTAGGCTTGACTAAATCAATATATTATAAAACAAATAGATTTTTTGTTTAAAACCTGCTGATAAATCCAAAGACAATAGAAGGAAAAGGTTTTCATGCTCTGTTACCCGAGATCTTTATCTTAGTTTCTATATTTGCATGTACAAGAAGTAGAACCCACCTCGTCTGCCCCATCCGTTGTTCGATTGGCTCCCCAGACCAACATTACCCAAGTTGGTTCCGTGTTGACCGGTTGTAGGGCCACGGAACGAGATATCCTGTTGGTCGTTCAGTCGTGTTTCTATAGAAAAAAAAGGACATAATGGTACTAAGTAATGACTATCACAGCATATGTATAACCCCAAAGGCCTTACGAAAGTTGATAGATCAAATGTTATCAAATATATCTCTATCGAGACTTGCTTTGTTAGCTGCTCAAAACTGATCATGTTTTCAGTTTCAGATTCATGTGAAACAAGCCGTCTTTCTCCTTCAGTGTTAATTATTGCAATTGGCAGCTCCACTTTTAGGCTTGACTAAATCAATATATTATAAAACAAATAGGGTTTTTGTTTAAAACGTGCGGATAAATCCAAAGACAATAGAAGGAAAAGGTTTTCATGCTCTGTTACCCGAGATCTTTATCTTAGTTTCTATATTTGCATGTACAAGAAGTAGAACCCACCTCGTCTGCCCCATCCTTTGTTCGTTTGGCTCCCCAGACCAACATTACCCAAGTTGGTTCCGTGTTGACCGGTTGTAGGGCCACTGAACGAAATATCCTGTTGGTCGTTCAGTCGTGCTTCTATAGAAATAAAAGGACATAATGGTACTAAGTAATGACTATCACAGCATATGTATAACCCCAGCGGCCTTGCGAAAGTTGATAGAGCAAATGTTATCATATATATCTCTATCGAGAATTGTTTAGTAAGGTGCTCAAAACTGATCTTGTTTTAAATTTCAGATCCATGTAAAACAAGTCCTCTTTCTCCTTCATTGTTAATTATTGCAATTGGCAGCTCCACTTTTAGGCTTGACTAAATCAATATATTATAAAACAAATAGATTTTTTGTTTAAAACCTGCTGATAAATCCAAAGACAATAGAAGGAAAAGGTTTTCATGCTCTGTTACCCGAGATCTTTATCTTAGTTTCTATATTTGCATGTACAAGAAGTAGAACCCACCTCGTCTGCCCCATCCGTTGTTCGATTGGCTCCCCAGACCAACATTACCCAAGTTGGTTCCGTGTTGACCGGTTGTAGGGCCACTGAACGAGATATCCTGTTGGTCGTTCAGTCGTGTTTCTATAGAAATAAAAGGACATAATGGTACTAAGTAATGACTATCACAGCATATGTATAACCCCAGCGGCCTTGCGAAAGTTGATAGATCAAATGTTATCAAATGTATCTCTATCGAGACTTGTTTTGTTAGCTGCTCAAAACTGATCATGTTTTCAGTTTCAGATCCATGTGAAACAAGCCGTCTTTCTCCTTCAGTGTTAATTATTGCAATTGGCACCTCCACTTTTAGGCTTGACTAAATCAATATATTATAAAACAAATAGATTTTTTGTTTAAAACCTGCGGATAAATCCAAAGACAATAGAAGGAAAAGGTTTTCATGATCTGTTACCCGAGATCTTTATCTTAGTTTCTATATTTGCATGTACAAGAAGTAGAACCCACCTCGTCTGCCCCATCCTTTGTTCGTTTGGCTCCCCAGACCAACATTACCCAAGTTGGTTCCGTGTTGACCGGTTGTAGGGCCACTGAACGAGATATCCTGTTGGTCGTTCAGTCGTGCTTCTATAGAAATAAAAGGACATACTGGTACTAAGTAATGACTATCACAGCATATGTATAACCCCAGCGGCCTTGCGAAACTTGATAGAGCAAATGTTATCATATATATCTCTATCGAGAGTTGTTTTGTAAGGTGCTCAAAATTGATCTTGTTTTAAATTTCAGATCCATGTAAAACAAGTCCTCTTTCTCCTTCATTGTTAATTATTGCAATTAGCAGCTCCACTTTATAAAACAAATAGTTTTTTTTGTTTAAAACCTGCGGATAAATCCAAAGGCAATAGAAGGAAAAGGTTTTCATGCTCTGTTACCCGAGATCTTTATCTTAGTTTCTGTATTTGCATGTACAAGAAGTAGAACCCACCTCGTCTGCCCCATCCGTTGTTCGTTTGGCTCCCCAGACCAACATTACCCAAGTTGGTTCCGTGTTGACCGGTTGTAGGGCCACTGAACGAGATATCCTGTTGGTCGTTCAGTCGTGCTTCTATAGAAATAAAAGGACATAATGGTACTAAGTAATGACTATCACAGCATATGTATAACCCCAGCGGCCTTGCGAACGTTGATAGAGCAAATGTTATCAAATATAATTATCTCTATCGAGACTTGTTTTGTTAGCTGCTCAAAACTGATCATGTTTTCAGTTTCAGATCCATGTAAAACAAGTCCTCTTTCTCCTTCATTGTTAATTATTGCAATTGGCAGCTCCACTTTTATGCTTGACTAAATCAATATATTATAAAACAAATAGATTTTTTGTTTAAAACCTGCGGATAAATCCAAAGACAATAGAAGGAAAAGGTTTTCATGCTCTGTTACCCGAGATCTTTATCTTAGTTTCTATATTTGCATGTACAAGAAGTAGAACCCACCTCGTCTGCCCCATCCGTTGTTCGTTTGGCTCCCCAGACCAACATTACCCAAGTTGGTTCCGTGTTGACCGGTTGTAGGGCCACTGAACGAGATATCCTGTTGGTCGTTCAGTCGTGTTTCTATAGAAATAAAAGGACATAATGGTACTAAGTAATGACTATCACAGCATATGTATAACCCCAGCGGCCTTGCGAAAGTTGATAGAGCAAATGTTATCACATATATATTATATATATATATATATATATATATATATATAGATATAGACCCATTAACATCGCAATGACATCGTAACTTCTGCACAAATTTCATGAACTCGATAATAATTTTAAAAAAATGCTAGATATCTGAAGGTGGGTCCATAGGGTAATCATTTGTGGTGTTTTGCGCGTAAATATTATGTTTTGAATGTGTTTTTTGCATTCGTTCTTAAATCCAGACCTGCCAAAGTTATTACATGTAGCAAGCAAAGATGGAATAGTGTTTTACTATCATATCTGTTAAAATTTTGGCTTTTAGTTTTTAATTATAAATGCCCAAAGAAACGTGTTTTTGACTATTTTAATAACTTTATTTGTAATTTTGTTGAATTTCCTTTGGTGAAATCTTCCAACATTTTTACACCACATCACATCCTACGGGATACTAATTTTAAAGTAGGGTTTGTCTTTTTCCTATTCGAAACTCGTCTTATAGATTTCCATGAAAAACGATGTCCGACTTCATCAGTTATCATTTATTCTCCGATTTTCTCTTTGTGCTCATGTTGACTTCCCAAAATATGGAACAACAGTGATGTTTTCCTTTAAGCGCGCGTTGATTACTTGAGCTTTCGTCCTTAGCGCGCATGTGATCGTAAAACTATAGGGAGCCACCTTAAGTAACATTCTTTTATTATATAAACACTAGTGAAATACCAGGATTGTTCCTTTCATTAAAAAATCATATCTTCATCGCGCGCAGTGAAGATATTAAAAAGATCACCATTGCCATGGTTACATGATAATTTTAGCTGAAGCTAGATGTGTTGCTTTGTGTTCGAAACATCATCCCTTCCTCTTATATCTTCGGGAAATGTTCGGGAATGATTGTCTGGCCTTCGGACAACTTTTGGAGAATCTTCGGAACGTGTTGGAAAATCATCGGAAAATCGTGAAAAAGGTAGTCATTCGTACGTTTATACAATAAACAGAACTTTACATGCCCGCTTGTGGATACGAATTTTATCTTCTCGTGTTCAACTCGATATCTCACTCGATTGCTGTGCTTACTCGTGTACCGTGTTGAACACTCGAAGATAAGGTTCGTACGCGCGTGCATGTAATACCCTCTATTTCGATTTTGACCAGTTTCCCTTTAAAAATATAATTAACGACAGATTGTCTCTTGCATCTGGAATTGACTACACTAAACATGCTGTAAAAGGGTTCGGTAACAATTTAAGATCCACACGTAATGGCGTAGTTGACTGACCATAAGGCTCAGCAAATGGTCATGAGCCGCTGGCGAGAAGTTATAGTTCCTGCTAAAAGTGATATTGAATCTAAAAATCTAAAAGAAACCGAGTGGTACACTAACCAGAATTTTTGTCTTTGCCTTGCTCTTCATCCTGTTAAAGAAAAAAGCAATCATTTGTGGGAAACAACTCAAAGCAACAAATGATGCTCTTGTTAGAAACCAGACAAATTACAGAGATATGAAGATGACTTGTTTACCTGAGCATGTTTATCGAGAGGAAATGACGCCACGAAGGCCCAAGTTATTATGAAGAAACCAAAGCACTTCATATTCCTTGAAAGATAAACAAGTGAAATATGCAGGTTTTATATAAGTTGATTGAAGCTATGTCACGTTAAAGCGACACAAAAATCAAAATCAGTTGGTAAAAAATGTGAAAAACCCTTTAAATTGCCATGTCTTCATACGTCGTTATCTAAGGGCTAATGAGCACCAGTACTTCCCGGGCAGACAATAGAAGAAATGAATCGAGAACGACAATCAGAGCTACATGCAAAATTTACACAATTCTCATCTTTGATCCCCCATTTTTAGTCTCCCACTTCCAATCTGAAACTTTCTCAGGATACCAATAAATAGCCAAAATTGATTCGTAATTGACTTACTTATACAATCCTAGCGGAGCTCCTGCGCGCCAAAGGCGAGCGAGCGGAGCCCGAATCTGAATCTGAAATTGACCGCTGAAATTGACCGCTGGCGGGCCCAAGTAAGATTATTAGGCTGGGGGCAGGAGGGAGTATGCGCAATGGAAAATTTCTGAGAAAATAGGCTCTATCAGGTTTTTCACTGTTCTTACGACATACCCCTTGCACAATCGTGTTTTGGAAAGTCCCTGTTATGGCTGGTTTGCAGCTCGTGAGCGGGCGGAATTCAACAAATCCTGCAATCTGATTGGTTCCTGGAGCGGTCGGAATTCTCTTATACGGACCACGAGTTGATCTATTTTCATCGAGTTGATCTATTTTCGTGAATGATTTAGCGGTTATCTTCAATCTTTCCCCCTATTTACACTTCCATAGACGATAAATCAACGGAAGTTTATCTCTATTCACCTTTAGATGGCAAGGAAAGTTACTGTAAGTAAATTCAATCGAATTTCTTGAAGTTGTGACAGTTTGTTTGGCTGTTTGTTGCTCGGCGCTGTAATAGCTCGTAATCCTTTGTCTCTTTGTATAATTTCAAGTAAAAACTGAGTCAATTTTAGTCGAGTTTCCCCCTCTAATCGTTGCTGTATTTGAGAGAATTGCTGTGCAGTACACTTAGCGAATTTCCTCAATTCTTTTTATTTTACTCAATTTACGGTAGAAAAGTCTAATTTACTCGAGTGATTCGCAATGATCGACAAAAACTGTTTTTGTAGTTCAAGTTCAAACTTTGCATGAGATTTCACACCGGGAAAACAATTTTGGAGACCTTAACTGGGGAACTAAACGCACTAACATAAAGTAGTTCGAAGTAAATCTGTTCTTTAATACACCTTTCTTCGGATAGTATCTGATTTACTCGCTCGTTCGCTCGTTAGATTTTTTGCGAACGCTTTGTAGACGGCACGTAAGCCGATTCAATGGCAAAGTTGCGTAAACAAACCCACTAGCCACACACCCACAAAGCAGTTCAAGGCAAGTAGAAAAATATAAAAATGTTATTGGCCGGCTTAGGGTCGGTCAGTATAGGGAAAAACTGTGACCTTGGGATTGAAAATGCAGCATTTTAAAGACCTCGGTCACAGTTTTTCCCTATACGGACCTCCAAGCCGGCCAATAACATATATATCGTAACCATTTACTTAATTAAGTCAAGAATCTTGGATTTTTTAGACGATTAATAATGGTAATTGAACTGAGTGGAGTGCAATTTGGTCAGCACGTGTTCGATTTGAAATCACAAGTATGATTTCAGACCAAAATTGCACGACCCGAAGTTCAATTACCACTTTATTAGATCCACTTTTAGATCGCACATTTTCATAGTCTAAATTTTGGTCAGGACATATATTTATTGAACCAAGATGCCAAATTTGCCAAACAATGGCTTTTTTGTCTTTTATTTCCCTGCAATGTGATTGGTGAGTTTACTGTCCCATTGTCATTGGCTGAGAAAAAGATTTGATTTAGAGTAAAAGATAGTGCGATTTGTGAATAAATCGCACCGCTGAGAACCAATCACATTACAAGGATAACCAGTGATTTCAAAATGCATGTAATAAATAGCTAAACAGCCTGTCTTTGGGGTTTTTAAACGCGCGTTATTTAGAAAAGTATTTCACCCAAGTTTATAGAGCTTTTTATGGGGACGCCATGTTGGTGCCTTTCGGAGAGGCACCAACATGGCGGCCGTAAAGGAACCGTGACATCGCTCATTGAGTTTTGCCATTGAAACGTAAATTATTACTCTAGGGTTCCAACACAATAAAAGTAATAATTCTTCTAGTGCAAGAACTGTTCAGTAAGAAAAACCGAGAGCGATAACTCCTCTTTTGACCTACGCGAGAGACTTGGCACGCAACTCATAAACATGGAAATTCAAACGTCTTCTGTAACAAAATGAGGAACCCTGTCAAGCTTAAACGTTGAAAATGGTCGCGTCTTTAGAGGGTCTTCAGAAGGATTCGTAACTGTTAATTTTGGAAAATGTTGACGTCACATGAAAACCGAGAATTACATAGGTAATTTTTATGATAGCTTATACGTGGTATGGTTTGTTAAAATTTAACCGGAAAAAAAAAAAAAAACGAAACTACACGCTCAACAATTACATGCCCACAATTGATCATTTCTTAATTTTTGCATCCAAGAAAAATAAATCCCCTTTTTCCTTTATGGTTAATTATTGCAATCAAAAGCTCCACTTTTAGGCTTGGCTAAATCTATATATTAACGGAAGAAGGTAGTAATTCTGCTGTGCTGATCAGGAAAGTTAGAAAAATGAGGAATTTTATAAAATACTCTCATAGCAGTTTGATAGTACCATCGCACACCCAAACAAAGCCCCAAAACGGTTGACACATCAGAAATCTTCGAGAAAGATAAAGGAACAGCTAGCCAGTGAATGTTAAAGCATCATAAAGTAGGTCCTGTATTTCCCAAAAAGCCTGGAAGCCTTAATTGTCCTTCGAACCAAAACGTCAGGCTTTTCAAACGGAAACTATTTCTTCTAGTTTGCTAGGGTTGGTAACATTGTAAAATGTACAAACAATAACACTTACTGCGTTGGAGTCTTCCCTTTTGATATTTTTCTCTGAAAACAACCTTCTTCCAAGATCAGCAAACGTTTCTTACAGGCTAGCTCTCTGTGGAGAACTGAATTGAATGCTACCTGTGACTTTGCCTCATTTAAAGAAATTCTGAAAATTAAACAAATACATGTGAAAATGACAGCTGTCAGTTGGAAAATATTATTATTGAAGTTCAGATGACAACTGCAAGGACATGCTTGCAGCTGTGAAGCATGGCAGAGCGCATGCCCAATAACATTTGTCTAGGGCAGGCCACTAAATATTCACTTAACAAAAAAGTTGTCACCGTGAAAGAAAAACTGTAAATTCGATCTAAACATCAACCAGAACCAACAAATGCTCTGACATTCACAAACCCAAGTTTAAGGCTAGGTATGTCCACAAAAGAAACGACAAAAGACCACGAATTTAAACGAAAGAGAACAAAGGTCTACGAAGTAAGATCAACGTAACAGGTTTGTCATGTGTTACTAAGGGAATTGTCCTTACAGTTCAGTATTTCTGTTACTTAAACTTGGCACACAAAATGTTATTGTGCCTGCCCTTAGTTGCTGTTCATTGTTTAGTGGTATTAGCCAGTTTCCACGTAAATAATAGATTGAAAAGAAATAGATGGACAACTGTCATGAAATAATTCGTCTTTTTGAAAAACGTCACTTTCTGTACAGTGGTGACAATAAGTCCCGTTTCAAAATCTGAACAACGAACCATCCACCAAGGAATTTAATTACTTTTGTTTGCTCAATTTGACGTTAGAAAGGCATAGACTTAAGTTGTAAGCTTGGTTTGTCGTCCAGTGCTTAATAATTGAATCTTCCCACAATAAAGTATCGCTATTGGTTACCTAAAATAACCACTTCTCATACTAGAATGATTGGTTGTTAAAAGTAACGTTAACTGGCATAAAGTTGTCCTCTTGAAACGAAAACTTTCTGGGGCCACGGTTATAAAAAGTTTTTTAAAATAACCTATTTGGGATAACAACAAAATGTCCAGCAAAGAATTTAATTTATTATTTTTGCTCAATTTGACGTTAGAAAGACACAGGCTTGAGTTGTAAGGTTGGTTTGTCGTCTAGTGCTTAATAATTGAATCTTCCCACAACAAAGTATCGCTATTGGCTACCTAAAATAACCACTTCTCATACTAGAATGATTGGTTGTTAAAAGTAACGTAAACTGGCATAAGGCTGTCCTCGTGAAACGAAAACTTTCTGGGGCCACGGTTATAAAAGTTCTTTTTTAAATAACCTATTTGGGATAACAACAAAATGTCCAGCAAAGAATTTAGTTTATTATTTTTGTTCAATTTGACGTTAGAAAGACACAGACTTGAGTTGTAATGTTGGTTTGTCGTCCAGTGCTTAATAATTGAATCTTCCCACAATAAAGTATCGCTATTGGTTACCTAAAATAACCACGGCTCATACTAGAATGATTGGTTGTTAAAAGTAGAGTAAACTGGCATAAGGTTGTCCTCAAGAAACGAAAACCTTCTGGGGCCACTGTTATAAAAAGTTTTTTAAAATAACCTATTTGGGATAACAACAAAATGTCGAGCAAAGAATTTAACTTATTAATTTTGCTCAATTGGACGTTAGAAAGACACAGACTTGAGTTGTAAGGCTGGTTTGTCGTCCACTGCTTAATAATTGAATCTTCTCACAATAAAGTATTGCTATTGGTTACCTAAAATAACCACTTCCCATACTAGAATGATTGGTTGTTAAAAGTAACGTAAACTGGCATAAAGTTGTCCTCTTGAAACAAAAACTTTTTCGGGGCACGGTTATAAAAGGGTTTTTGAAATAACCTATTTGGAATAACAACAAACTGTCCAGAAAGAAATTTGATCTTTTTTTATTTGCGATTTCTGAAGGATGAAAGTTTTTTGCAATTGAGCTATGACTGCATACGCTTTTGTTTCTTTTTTATTACTTGTCAAGCAACAATAAGGTATCGCTATTGGTTACCTGAAGTAACCTCTTTCTAGCTAAGAATGGATCGGTCACTTAGATAAAACTAAAACTGGAACAAATTTTGCCTTTTTTAAAAACATTACTTCCCTGTAATTACTCGTTGAAATTAACATTTCGAGACTAACAACATCCGTTCGCAAAAGAATTTTAATTTTTCTTATTTGAAGAAGTTGGGAAGCCTGCTACTAATTTTGTAACTGTTAAACATGAAATTGACAGCTGAAATTGACAAGTATCATTGAAGCCTGGACCAGAACTGTCAAGGCATATGATTCTGGCATTTGTTCCTATTATGTCTTCTGTATGGCTATCATATTGCTCAATAAAAATTTTCGTCGAGGGAGAAAAGCTAAAAGTTCTTCATGATACCAATTTTAGGAGGCAGTGCCTGTAAAAGCGGTCGAGTCGTTCTGGCTTGAAGAATATTACGGTCATTTCTTGTGCACCGTGCGGCACTCATGTATTAAAACTCAAATCCACTCGAAATGTTCGGTCGGATCTCAGTGGATTTTCAGTTCACCCGAGTTAAGGTCAAAATATCTAAGAAAAAAACATTGCCTGAGTGAACTTAGTCCCCGATATAACAAGTCGTTCCAAAACTCTTTTCTTCGAATCAAAATCAAATCAAAAGTAACTGAGTTTAGTTTCCTTTTGTTATCTCGACGATCAGAAGTTAGTAAAGGATTTATAAACGGTGTCGTTTCAATGTTTAATCGATAACTCTTGCAGCCACGTGCACGAGTGTAGTGGCGTTGGTTCGGTCTGAAGAGTACGAATAACTTTAAATTTTTAATTCTATAATTACTTACTTGAAATAACAGAGATTTTTGTTCATTTTTTTGTCGTTTGAAGGATTACAACGAGAGTAAAAGGTCAGATCAGGCTGTTATTTCCCAAAAAGTGAATTGCTACAATACATGAACTGAATACATTTTCATAACAAATAAATAATACAGTTTTCTTATTGCACATGAAATTTTTGCGGCATCCTTTAGTTTAATTCAATAGCCTGGAAGCATAAACGTATTTTGTAATAAAAGTTGTTCAGTTCATTACACAATGGAACGTGATATCCAAGGCGGGGGCAGATGTAGTGAGAACTATACTAGTTATGTACTTATTGACCGAGTTAGGTCGGGCTGGACGGTAAAATATTAGGCTCGAAGTCCGTACGGATGTAAAAAATGTTCATTAGAAAGTGCTCAATTCAGTTAATTCGAGACGTTTCGGGAATAACCCCTTCATCAGCCAGGATGCTTCAGCCGTTAGGCCAGAATCAAACGTTCACAGTGCACACGCGTCCAATGATCCACATGTTATTTGAAACATGCGCGCGCGAGGAGTTAAATAAATTTAAAGTCTATGTTGATGCCGCTGGGGGCAAGCGTTTTAAGTTTGAAGATCAGCCTTCTTTCCTCTCCTTGTCTGGATGCAGTACCACCGTTCACCTCCTTGACCAACGTCGCTTTCATGTCCTGGATGTTGCTGTGGTCGGCCAGATTAAAGTGCTCGGCCAGGGGAAAACCTCCTCCATGATAGTGGTAATTACGATTGTATCCCTCCACAGACCGAAGGTGCTCACCAAAACGGTCCGAAAGTTTACGGCTGGTTTCTCCAGTGTACAACATGTGACATCGCTGGCAAAGGACTGCATAGATCACGCTGGTGGCAGTACAATCGAACCGCCTATTGAGGAGAACACTTCCACCCATGGAAGTTATCGTATCAGTCTTCGCCGTGAAGTTACAGGTGCGACACCTGGCATGGTTCGGTTGCATGAAAATGTTCCTGGTGGTGCTTGGTCTTGCTCAGGGCGGGAGGCAAAGGTACTATGGACCAAGATGTCACGGAGGTTAGTTTCTCGCCGATGGACGCACAAAGGTTGGCTGTTAAATATGTGCGCAGTGGTTGGGTCTTCTCTCAAAATGTGGAAATTCGTCGGGAGTATTTTCTTAGCCTCGTGGTTACTGGGATGGAAATTGAGTACCAGGGGCACCCGATCGTTGGCTACCGTGTTCGCGGTCACGTTTGCGGAGAGCTCTTTCCCGGCTTATTTCCTTTGCTCGCTGCAGGCTTCTAGTAATTAAGCTTCGGGGGTAGCCTCTGTACTTAAAGACTCGATTTCATAGTCCCCATCATCATAGTCCCCATCATCAGAACTGATCCTACGCAGACGGAAGAATTGACTGAATGGAAAGGCGTTCCTGCAATGAGTGGGGTGGGAGGAATTATACTCGAGGTAGTTGTGAGTGTCTGTGGCTTTGTAGTTAATGGTAGTGGCTACTCTGTTGTTGGAAATAGAAACACAAAGGTCCAATAATAGTACCGAGGACTCGCTTGTCTCAAAAGTATACTTAAGAGCAGGATGATAGGTGGAACAAAGATGTATGAAGTTCTCGAGATCTTGTCGAGTATCAGAGGATGCGCCAAGGACGTCATCAATGTACCGTTTGTACAAGGCTGGCTTTCTTCCTTGATATTCTTCAAACATTTTTCCCTCGACGTCACCAACAAACAAGCACGCATAGTTGGGCCCCATTTTTGTTCCCATAGCAACACCTCCGACCTGTTGGTAATGATTGCCATCAAAATCAAAACAGTTCAAGTTAAGGACAAGTTCAGCCAGTCGAACAAGTGTGTGAGTTGGTGGCTGCTGTTCTGGACGCAAGTCGAGGTGGTACTTTAAGGCTTGTAGGCCATCGTTGTTTGGAATAACGGTATAAAGCGACTTAATGTCCATAGTGAACAGATATCGATGGCTGCCCGTAAAAGAAAATGACTCCAAGATTTTTGAAGTGCATGGCTTGAATCTTTGACATAAGTTGGAAGTTGGTTTACCAATAGAGCCAAAACGGAATCAAGGTAGGCAGAGATGTTGGAAGTGGGACAATTGAGAGCGGAGACTATCGGGCGTCCAGGGTTGCCTGGCTTGTGGTATGTAGCATGTAGAATTTTGAAGTTCTGGGATGATCGACGGAGAGGTTTTTCGCTTCAGTAGGCAAATCGCCCGATTTTATGGCTTGCGTTACGACAGAGATTATCTCCTTTTGGTGTGTTTCTGTTACGTCGCGATCAATTTGTTGGTAAAATTGTGTATCAGACAGTTGTTTTGTTGCTCTTCTAAGTACAAATTTCGATCTCATACTACAACTGCTCCCCCTTTATCAGCGGGCTTAATAACAATGTCCGTACGATTACACAAAGATGTTAGCGCAACTCTTTCTTCTTTTGAGAGGTTTCGTGCAGTCGCCTGCTTGCTGAAATCGAGGCGGTTAATTTCGGTTCGACAACGGTGAATGTAATGGTCTACGGAGGAGAATTGACCGGATGGTGGTATCCACGTAGATTGCTTTGGCTTCAGTCGCTCAAAAATTTAATTGTCATCAGGGGTGTTTGATGGTTCATCGCGTTCGCGATCGTCGCTTGCAGCGCCAGGGTCGTTCGCTGGCCCATCATTCTGATGATCTTGATTATGGAAAAATGCTTTCAGCCGTAGTTGTCTGAAGAGTTTTTCACAATCTTCTTTTGCTGTAAACTCATCGGTGGTTGGCTTGATAGGGACGAAATTTAGGCCTTTGCGTAGGACCGACTTTTCAGCTTCAGACAGGTTGAGGTGTTCAGGAATAGTTGTTATTGTCCGTTTCGCGTCGGTATTGTTTTCGTCATGATGGCCTGTTTCGAGTGAGGTGTTATCGTTAAATTTCTGAGGCTTGTGGCCTTTAATTTCTTTTAGAAACTGGAACCAGTCGCTGTTGAGTATGTGTATTACGTGGCTAATCCGATTGTAAAGTTCACGTTGATCACTGCGAGCGCACATGCGGCGTAGTCCGGTGCGAGTCTGTGGAGGGATACAATCGTAATTCCCACTATTATGGAGGAGGTTTTCCCGTGGCCGAGCACTTTAATCTGGCCGACCACAGCAACATCTAGGACATGAAAGTGACGGTGGTCAAGCAGAGGAACGGTGGTACTGCATCCAGACAAGGAGAAAAAAGAAGGCTGATCTTCAAACTTAAAACGCTTGCCCCCCAGCGGAATCAACATAGATTTTAAATTTATTTAACTCCTCGCGCGCGCATGTTTCAAATAACATGTGCATCATTGGACGCGCGTGCACTGTGAACGTTTGATTCTGGCCTAACGGCTAAAGCATTCTGACTGATGAAGGGGTTATTCCCGAAACGTCTCGAATTAACTGAATTGAGTACTTTCTAATGAACATTCTTTTACATCCAAGGTTACCACAAAGTGCTACACAGCGTCTATAATTATTTGTTTATCGAAGTCCGTACGTCCTGACCGAGACCCAAATATTTTCCCTTCCAGCCCTACCTATCTCAGTCAATAAACATTTTTATTATATGGCAAACTCAGTCTTAGGCAAATCCCTGGGCTCTGATTGGTTCTTTCTCGGTCAAGATTTTGCAGTATGGACCATTTCCATGGAAACGGTCCAACCCGTGTATTTTTGTTTAGGAGCGAAGCCGGCAAATTCAAAATTTGCAACCAAGCGAAAAAAATTGTGAATATTGTCATTCTTCACAGTGAAGAAGAAGCTAAAAAGATTGAATTTTTTTCCGAAATTTCAAAGATGGATGAAGAAGATGAACATTCTCCAAGCGAGTTTTATTATCCTGAAGATGTGGAAACTTTTGATGGAGAAACTGAAACAGGCATCACAGAAAGCCAGGATGCCATAGATGATTTTATCAACCAACAGAAAAGTGCAAACACAAACAAGAATACAGCTACTGATATGAACACTCTTCTTCGCTACATGGAAGCTAATGGTATGAAAAATGAGAAAATTGAAAGCTTACCTGCGTCCGAGCTTGACCACCTTTTGTCGAAATGTTTTTTGAACGCAGGCAAGCAAAATGGAGACGAGTACGAGCCGGCGACAGTTTCCAGATTCCAGCGCAGTATACAGCGATACTTAAGTGAGAAGAAATATTTATTTAACATACTAAGGGCAATATGAGTTCCAAAAATCCAGAAAAGTCCTTGCAACGAAGCGAAAGTCACTTGTTCACGAGCACGGCAAAGGAAACAAACCGCAAGCTGCTCAGGCTATAGATGAAGACGAAGAGGATGCCTTTTTTGAAGCAGGAGAATTCGGCGACTCTAATCCAGTTGCGCTTCAGTCATATCCAGTTTTGTTTAAGCTAATTCTGGACGATTTCACATTCAATAAATTTGTTTTTCGAACTCGTGGTAGCTTGCTTTTGTCTGAGCTGCTCGCGTCATCGCGAATACGTCACGTCGGAAGCCCTTTAAGTGCAAGCCACCTAAGTGCATTTTACTATCAGAAACAGTGTGCCATATAATGAACTACTCACTAACCTAGCTAGCTCGAGCCGTACCGGAGAATATTGGCCCTCGGTCGTTTTTGGTACGGACCTCGCTGCGCTCGGTCTGTACTGCAACGACCTCGGGCAAATATTCCCCGGTACGGCCCTCGCGCTCGGTTAGTAAGAGGTTAATCATATGACCACTTTGCCTTAGTGGAGAAAATATTAAGAATTTTGTTCGACCCTAAATACGTCGACGCGACTACCTCTTTTTTTTAATAAGAACAAACTTAATAAGAACATTAATTACTCTCATTAATGTAACTTAACTTTAGTGTAGCTTCTTATCTGTTTTGTAATATTATTTTTATTATACTTTTTACTTTTTTACACAGGACCTGCATTGATAGCAGTTTTTCTTTAAACTGATGCAGTTATCCTGTATAAATATGTTTTATTATTATTATATTATTATTATTATTGAGGCTGAAATCGCTAGAAAAATAAGAACAATTTAAGAACAATCTGAGGCTGAAATTTTTTTTCAACAAAAAAACATCAGTCCGCGACGACAGTGTAAAGCTAATGATTCTTTTCAAAATTCAGGGTCTTTACTATACAGTCTTTCAGATATATATATATCATTCTTAAACTTCATTATCACACTTTTCGTGCGTAAACAGTAACAGATTACATCTATGAGTATGAACAATGAACACTTCATGTACTGTATACACATACTGATAAGCACAGGTTCTTTGTCCGTCACTATATGATGCTTGTGAAAGGTAATTCCACTACAGTGTATAGTACAGGCACATATTACAATAGAATTAGGTGTCATCATTTGTGCCATAGTCACTGCTTCCGTCCTGAAACGTAACACAGTACTCCTCCAAGCTTCTATTGAAGTACTGGATTTCTCCCACAAACCACCCGTTCTCGTACAGTTGTCTCCCCACAAGCGGAGCGTCTGTTGTTCGGTCACTTTCCTTGTCTTCGCGCTCAGTAACTGTTTGCGGATCCAGTTCCTCATCTTCCTGGGCTTCTTGAGCTTCTCCCTCCTGGTCTTGCTCTGCTGACTTGGCCCATTTTTTACAATTATTAAATCCAACTGTTTAATGTTTATCTACGGTTTAGGCACCCTGTAGGTCAGGGTCCCTACAGTGAAGTACTGTAAAGTACGGTATAACCACATTTGGGGTCATTAGACAAGACAGAATTTTAAGAACAAAATGAGAACATTTTGAGGCTGAAATGGCCGAAAAAATAAGAACATCGAGCCTGAGCTAAATTTTACTGGTTCTTATTAAAAAAAGAGTGTACATAACATCTGTACATAGTAACATCTCCAAATATCACTCGCCGCGGCGGCTCGTGATATTTTGGCGAATTTTGAAATATCACTCGCGGTATTTATCCCAAATACCCCTAGAAACCGTGCTGTTTCTTATACAAATTATTAATCGAATAACAAGACTCGTTGCTTCATTTCCGTTTTTCTTTAGGTTTGCTGAGCACACAATTGCAATTCATGCTAACGGGAAATGTTGATAAAATTGAGTTAAGAAAATGATCTAAAAATGTGAATTGACAAAGTCATTGAGAGGCAGAAAGGTCACTCAATACAAATCTGACAAATCTATAGCCGTAAAACTGTTACAATTGTTCCTATTTTGATTGACGTAAAGCTGTCAAAACTATGTCAAAACCATCAAAAACTTAGCGAGCGACTAACGTTTGCTTCACGCTTCACTAAAATTGTTCACAAATCTTCTTCATCTGAAGGCTCGATTTCCAGCCGCGCTTCGGGAAAGCGTTTTTTGATTCTGCTCACAAGGAACGGTTCTATCACTGGTGCATATCAGTCGTTTGTCAGTGACGTCACATCCGCGTTTTATTCAAAATACCATGTGGGATTCGCGCGGCACTCTCGATGTCGCTAGTTCTGCAGAATTTTCAAAGCAAAGAAGCTCCAGTGTGTAAAGTTGAGGGTTTTTGGGGTTAAAAATGATACCACAGTATCAGGCTATTGTTACTTGCAACTGAAAAGCAATTTTCGAAAATTTCAAAAGAAAAATAATAGGTCAAGAACTAAACCATGAGCTAGTATACGAGTTTTATTATGCACGGTACACATGTTTTCCATTTCTTAATCAATGCAATTAATGGCCATTATGATATAGACATTTCCAATAAGCTCACATTTTGTTAGGACAGAAGCATGGGTTACAATTTGAGGAAAAAATGACTCACAGGACCTTGTCCCAAATTTTAGCAGAACTAAATATAGCTCTTCTCAACCGTATTGTTGATAAATGGAATGGTTTACCTGTGGTGGTGGTTGTGGGAAACAATAGAATTGCGGTGGTGGTGGTGGAAAACAAATGAATTGTGGTAGTGGTGGTGCAAAACAATAGAATTGTGGTGGTGGTGGTGGAAAACAATAGTATTCTGGTGGTTGTGGGGAGCAATAGAATTGTGGTGGTGGTTGTGGGAAACAATAGAATTGTGGTAGTGGTGGTGGAAAACAAATGAATTGTGGTAGTGGTGGTGGAAAACAATAGAATTGTGGTGGTGGTGGTGGAAAACAATAGTATTGTGGTGGCTGTGGGAAACAATAGAATTGTGGTGGTGGTTGTGGTTTTGGCTGTGGTGGCGGTGATGGTGATGGTGGTGGTAGTAGGACTTTATTTATTTAGATTTTAGATTGTTGAACATTTCGTAGTTGTATTATTTTTGGTGTATTCATTTCAGATCTCTGTGTATTATTTTTGCATTCGTGAATAAAAGTAATATTCAAGAAATGTGTTGTTAAAAAATATTTATCATGAGGCGTGTTTAAATTGAGCGCTCCGAATTTCTATTGCTGTAATTTCAATGGCAGAGCTACCCCATGGGTTTGTTAAATATTTCGTGGTTGTTGTAATTTTGGTGTACTCATTTAAAATCTCTGTGTATTATTTTTTTGTATTCACTATCAACAAGCAATAAAATCTCTTAAGAAAACGTGTTGTTCCAAAATATTTATTGCCGCGTGTTGACAATGAATTAGCGCTCTGAACTTCTATTGTTGCAATTTCAATGGTAGAGCTGTCCCATGGGCTTTTCCGTTAGAGTTTGTATGAAAATCTAGGATTGAAAGTGGAGTTCAGTACGTGACTAACGGAGCGGAAAACTCGAGCAGTTAGCTAAGCCGAATATATTCACTCTCTCTCTCGTCAGCAAAGCTGAGAGTTCAGATAAAAACTTAACAGATATTTCATGAACCAATCGGGTTTAAAAGAGCCCGGTTTCGAAAATCGGAGAACGTTTTCAAAGAAAGCTAGAGAACCTCAGAAATCACTACGTATTCCAACAACGTTTCCGAATCACGGACAGTTAAACAAACGTTCAAAGCAATTTGAAAATCATCGACGCTAGTGAAAAAAAAACCATCATCCCGATTAACGTTTCGAAAATCGAACAAAGTTTTCAAATTTCCTGCGGGTTCAAGTTGAATGAAGGAATGACGCGTTCATTAAAATTCGCGCTTTTATTTTGAACACGTAATAGATTGTTCATGAGCCAATCAGGGTTAGCGGACAAGTTAAGGCAAGTTCATTGTTTTCATTGTACTAGAGTCACGCTTATTAGTATGGAGGAACGTCTTTGAAAAACATCTGCAAGGAAACTAAGCTCAAAGAGTTTCAATTTAAACTCATCCATAGAATTATATAGTAACAAACAAAGAACTGTTCAGATTTGGAATCAGGCCTGACGACAAATGTCTTTACTGTGGAGATAAAGACTCCATCGAACACACATTCATTGAATGCCCGTTCACTAAGACCTTTGTGCAAAAGGTCATTCAATGGTTCAACCAAACAAACCTATGTCAGATCCTCCCCACCACCGAGGAAGTCTTGTTTGGCATCTTTTCTAGCACTTGTGATGCACGAATAAAAAAGAAATTTAACTACACCACCTTAGCTATGCGCCAATACATATATGCAAACAAAACAAATAGCAAAACCATCTCCATTCACGAGTTTATCGACAAATTACTCGTTAAATATAACCTTCAAAATATTCATTAACAAGAATCACTCCAGGGAAATGTTTCTCCCCATCCCGTGTC
Organism: Micromussa lordhowensis; assembly: GCA_964020085.1. Taxonomy (NCBI): domain Eukaryota; kingdom Metazoa; phylum Cnidaria; class Anthozoa; order Scleractinia; family Lobophylliidae; genus Micromussa; species Micromussa lordhowensis. Next base: position 12,590,330 of record OZ026607.1, read on the forward strand.
TATAATCTTTAAAATATTCACTGAGTATGGCGCAGTGGTTCACTCCTGATAAGTAGTCCAACGTAAACATGTGGTTAGTTGGTGATGCATATATATAGCTTTTCAGGACAGTATCTGTTCTTTGTACATATAGGTTTTAGTAAACAATGTAATGGTGTTCGGAAAAGAAATAATTAGATTGTATTGTTGTATTAGGAAACAAAAAGTAAAAATAAGTACTAGAGACTACTAGTGATTAAACCAATCACTACAGTGTTGTAATAAGTAGAGAGATGTTGAGTAGTGTAAGTAAAGTAATGTAATGTAAGTAGCATGTATACGGTGTAAGTATAATATTCGTTCTGTAAGTAGTGTAAGTGTTTCGAGTTGTAAATAAAATTGCTTAAAAAAAAGAAAAAAAGAGTAGCACCATTATAATAGGTACATTTTTGATAATGGAAAAGAAAAATGGAGGAACGCACTTTTACCTAGCTAGCTAGACACTGACTACACACTTAATTAGTATGGAGGAACCCATTTTTACCTAGACAGTACCATTGCGACTTTTACTTCGATCGTTTGATTAATAATGATTTACCTAGGCACCTAATCCGCCTAATCCGCAACGAGGCTTAAAATGACCATCATATACTACTGTGACGTTTGTAGTGCTGACTGGCGATCAATTGGTTGGGCGCGATGATGGCACGCTTCTTCTACATTATCGCTCTGAGTTGTCTAAAATCTGTCCAGCTATTTTAGTGCAATCTATTCGCGCCAAAATTTAGGAGGTCAATTTCAAACTTTTTAACCATTTACACCAAATTAAGGTACAAAAACTTAAACAATTAATAGTTCCTCAAATTACTTGTGACGCATAACTTGAAAGCCTTAACACCGTAGTTATTATTCTAGAAAATGTTCCGCTTTCCGACTCAGAAAAATCCGTCCACAGTAAAGGCCTGAATTTTGTTCCTATATCCAAAACACCGGACGAATTCTCAGTTAAGCAAGATGTTGAAAAATTCCTTCTCCGCCTTCAACTCAAAGCCTTTTTCCATGATAAAGAGGATGATTCTAACATCTCGGACAAAGATACTTTCGAGTCGCTTCAGACTCGAAAATCGAAGTATACTCCCCCAGAGGGCCAGTTCGCCTCTTTAGATTTTTTCATTAATAAATGCCGTCACGACGTCAATAAACTTAATTTCAATCGGAACACCAAATTTTCCAACCTTTCTTCGGAAGAAAAGGCGGCACTATATAATCTTAGTAAACAAAGTGATATAATTGTCAAAGCGGCCAACAAAGGCGGCGCTTTAATTTGATTATTTGGCAGGCCGACCTCTACCAAAAAGAAGCTTTGCGGCAACTTTTCTGACGCCTAAATTTTTCTGGCACTTAGATTTTTCGCGATTTCAATTTCCTAGGCGAAGAGAAACTTATTTTCACTATGGACATTACATATCTTTGCAACATCATCCCTAATGGCGAATGTCTTCTAGCCTTTAAACATTTTTTTTATTCACGCACTGTTAAGGAACCAAGCTCGGAAACACTAACTCCGCCTGGTTTAACTATTGTTAACACTCAACTGTTTTTCAGTCGCGGACAATTGTTATAAACAAATCAATGGCGTGGCCATGGGTACCAAAATGGGACCCAGCTACGCCAGTACATTGAAAGCCAATATTCAATCAACACAACGGCCCCGAACCTGAACTCTTCCGTCGCTACATTGACGACTGTATCGGCGCTACTTCTTCTACCAGAACTCAATCAATTTATAGCTGCTGTCAATTCGTTTCATCCGGCTCTTAAATATACCTGGGAAATTTACGATACTTCTTTAACATTTCAGGATATCAAACTTTCTATCCAAGGCAACGGTTTATGAACCAGTGTGCACAACAAACCCACAGATTCTCATAGTTATTTGTTGTATTCGTCCTCACACCCACCACATGTCAAGAATTCCATTCCTTATTCTCAGTTTCTTAGACTATGTCGTCTTTGTTGTGAGGAAACGGTACATCCTGTTGACATCTTACGCAGTGATTCATCTACCTGTGCGTTTCAAGACTTACATTAACCTTTAGTTTTCAAAGTAGTGTTAAATCGTAGTGTGTAACTTAAAATCTCTCCTGTTGTATGCATCAACTTCATGCATGATCACGCATCGATGGCGAGGTGTGACAAGGGATCACAACAAAGCAATGGTGATTTGAACATAAACGATTCACATCTACCTCCCCTAAATCGGATCGAGAAAATCGAAAGATGTGGATATTGTAGGAGTAGAAATCTAACTTATAAATTCTGTACTGGTATGCATCAAATGTCTCTAGAATGTTGACAGACTGTGCCGAGGACGCTTCCATCGCGATGTGTGAACTAACTCTCTATCAATGGGCCGATCGGTCAAAGGAGCAAAACCACGGCAAAGGCTGGATTTTAAGGATTTAGTAAATCAATGCGGTAGAATGTAGTAATATGGTAATTCTAAGCTAGGAAATGTGAAATGATACAAAATTAGTTGCGAGCCATTAGGTAACGAAAAGACATGAAAATGAACGAAGCAGAAGAATTTATTCTTTTAGTAAAAGGGACAACGGTTTCGAATAGCTTCACTAAACGGCGTCAGAATGGCTTTAAAATTGGCAGAAGAAACAAATAGGCGACACATTTGAGGTAGGAAAACTTTATTTCAAATGAGATAGTTAATTACACATTTTTTTCACGATAGGTGATTTCCCCATACAATTCCCTATACACACAAACTGTCCCTTACTCCACATATTTTTAGCTTGGGAAGCCTGTATTTTTTTTTTAATCAAAACTTTACTGATTGAAATATTTGTCAATGAAGTAGTATTTTTTCATGTACTTCTCGACGGTCTCGTTGGATTTTTCGTGACAGTTGAACTCCTCGCAGATTTTAGTATCCACGCTGTTCATGACTCTCTTAATCTGCAGCAACTCGTGATTTTCGGCCCAAAATTGAACGAGCAGTTTTACTCGGCTTGAGTCCATGCATCTTTTTTGCCTTTCTTATCGTTTTTGCTCTGGCTAGCGCCACTTGCCCTGGTTTCCATACTTGCGATCAAAGAAGATTGTCTCGCTGATTCCATCTAGCTCTTCAAATTGCTGTCAGTAGCCAGATCCCGGGTACGAGTCATAAGAATATGAATAAATGCGCCGCTTATATGCCTCGTTTCAATTGAAATAACTGTCAAAGACTTTGTCTCGCCATCGCACGCGCCAAACCGGACATGCCGACCAAAGTTATTTTCTAGCCACAATTTTATCCAGATAATACGAAATATGACAGTTAAATGGTGAGAAAAAAATAGAATTGTATTCTTTGCCAAAATTCCGAAGCCTCTGAGGCACCACTTCGGCTTCTTTGAAGATTGGCGTAGTTTTGGCAATGTGCAAAAAATTGGCAAGTTTTTTTAAACTGGGGGTCGCACTTATTTTGCGTTTCTCGTTGACAGATTTATTACTTATAAAAACAAAATTGGCTCCAGTGCGACCAGTGGCAAGTTTTTTTAAACTGGGGGTCGCACTTATTTTGCGTTTCTCGTTGACAGATTTATTACTTATAAAAACAAAATTGGCTCCAGTGCGACCCGGTCCTTATCTTCATATCAAGCCAATAATCTGGTCCAAGAGAATGGAAAAATTTATTCCTTAATTATGTAATCATTTAATCAGCGCTGCACAGAGCTTTGAACACTAGTAAGTTTCTCGAGTAGCTTTGAGGACAAACAAGATAATTCAGTCACACATGATCTTACATTGCAAACAAGGAACACTGGAAGTCTTTCTGGAAACTTGTGTCTATAAGTGCTTTCCATTATGCCAAACCGACCGGTTAGAGATCAGTAGGAATACCGAGGAAAATGGAACGACATTTTCCGATTAAACTGGGCCCACCGATAAAAATGGCTCTTATCATTTTTTATTCCTTTTCCGAATTCCCTAATTTGGGCAAAGAACCGGTTTCGGTCGGAATATTACGATCGATATAAGTGTACCACCGAAAAAAAGCTCTGTCGGTCAAATTTCTTATTTAAAGTACCCTTAATTTTAATATGGCCACCCCATTAACACGGTCCGATTTTTGTGGCCTATTGGTGATCAGATTAACGGGGCTCTACTGTACTTCGTTAATGGTCAAGTGATCAAGAGGTAATGATTCCTCTAATATGTGATTATAGCAGTCTGATAGTACAGTAAATTAAAGTGTCGACTGATAAGTGGTGTATGTGACTATAGTTTGTCTCCTACACTTGATATTTTTGTCATCTAGCATATATATATATATGCCTTAACGAAGAGTTTTTTCATCCTCTGTTGATAACATATATATTGTCGTTAGACCAGGACTATGCGGATTAATTTCAAGGGCCGCAAACGAAACGTGATGATCATTTCCGTTCTGAACAGGAATTTAATGTTTGCAAACGCCTATTCTTATATTTCTTAATGTTAATCGAAATGAACAATAAAGTGATATTTTTGTGAGTAAAGCTGTTGTCCAAATTTTCCACGACAAGACACAAGGTACATTGTAATGCACGAGCAGGCAGCAAGTTAACGCATTCAAATACTGTTGACAACGGCAACATTCAATTTCGTTTCTGGCGGGATAGACTTCTTCTTGAGAAGGCTTTCTTTCTCTACGAGTCAGCCAAGTATAACGCGTTTTGTCAACAGTTAATTTATTTTCAGAACGGAAATGATCATCAATAGCCGTTTGTGGCACTTTGTGGCGTTTGTGGAAATTAATTCGAATGGTCTTGTGTTATCAACAGAGATGAAATAACTCTTAGTTTAAGCATAGATTCTAGTCTTAATTTCTTATTGATTCGTTTTGTATTTTTAGATCATATTTTAGATAGTTAGGTGTCCCCTATTAGCAGTGTGGAATCCCCTCTGCTAGATTTTGACAGACACATAAATAAAGTCATTATTATTATTATTATTATTATATATATGCGTCATGATAACCTGAAGTGTAGAAAAATAGCTATGGTCACAGACACCACTGATCAATGGACACTGCATGTACTTTACTGCACTATCAAGCTGTTATGATCAAATATTAGACGAACCACCACTTCGTCTTTCACTTCACTCATGAGCAACATAAAAAGAACGTTTAAACAATGGCATCACTATGCAATCATGGATGGTTTCAAGACAATGTCCTTGAATTTAAATGTTAATTATCACAAAAAGGTAATTAATACATTAAAAAATGTTATGAATCTTGGCACACCATGATGGCCCCCAATTCAGAAGTGACCGCAACTCTTGTCCACTCTAATATAATAATATCATAATTTTTTTAACAAACGCTTTAAAGCTTATTTCCATACACTATTGTATTGTTTTTATCAAGCTGTACTTTATACTTTTTATTGACCGTTGTAGACTGCCATTTGCAGTCGAAAGCTTGTGTTTTAAAGTGATCTCTTAGTCGGAATCAGCTACTCATTATTAGTTCGCTGGTCTATCTATCTGCCACGGTCAGCCACTAGCCATTGAGGCGTTGAGCTTGGAAGAAAGCCAAGGCTATATTAAGAGTTAACCTCTTTGGCAGACGTCCTCCTTTCGAAAGTATCATTTATCAACATGACAATCGCAGCCAAATAACCAAGTAAATCAAACCCATAAAAAACAAGAAAGCTCTATGCAAAAGCGAACTATACAATTAGCAGTATTTTTCGTTTTTTTTTTAATTAAAAGCGACAGAAGTAAGCTCTACTAGCAGTGAATATCAATAGCTGAATATATAGGTGAACTTGAATTGGTTTGTCTGTACATAGCCCTCTTCAGTAAGGGTTTTCAGAGCAGCTCGATTCAATTATCGCTACTTTTGTTTGCGTGTGTAAAGTTCCAAAGTCTACTTTACTTGATAGAGGATAACTTATCGGCCAGTTTGAATTTTTGGTGTCAAAAGGACTGCCCTTTAGGATTCAACCTCTTATGTTCAACAGCAATCTGTAGAAGAGCAGTTTAGTTGAGAAAATGTCAATGTTTTTTATGTCAAATTGCAGCTCTTCTTTAACCGAAACATTGAAGGTTAATCTTAACGCTAGCGGAAATTAATGAAAAGCAAGATAAGAAACAAAAAACTTTTCTCTTCCTCGGGTTATCGAACTCGATATGATGAATCCTTTAATTCAATATGAAAAGTTCCATGTTTAAATAAATGCCGTTAATGTTCCCACGATTACACTTGTGATTTCCACGTAAACAATGAAGAAGTATGGCTTGGTATGATATGAGCAAACTCAGAGTAATTTCGTTGATAAATAGTTTCACCAGACCTTCAATACCCCTCCAGGCGATATTTCGAAATATATAGCTGCTTTTAATCAAGGGCAAAGGACAATATCTTCTGTTCACTGTTTCCACCGTACGATCATGCAAGGAAAAATGAAAAAAATATTTTTCCTCTGGGCTACTCGATCAACTTAGGAATGTTCACCAGCAATTTTGGGACCATAGTGTTTTTCTTTCTTGACCAAGTCATTTAAGGCTAATTGTAACGCAATAAAGATCAAAGTAAGATATAAATTGATGAACTTTCCATTCTCTCAGCATCTTACTTAAAACTAGCATCTTGCTCTAACGATCGCCTTAAGCTACGCAGGATAGAAAATGCCGATTTTCTCAAACCTTGTCAGGAGAGACGGCCTTACGTATTTTGCCCCGAAAAGAGCACAACTCGACCCTAAAATTACACTTTTTAACTTATACATTTCATTTCCTTACGTTTAACCTTCATTAACTTGGTTAAGAAAGAGTCAAAAGATGGCATTAAAAGCGCAATCATTTTTGTGGCTAGGTACGGAGCTTTGAACTTTACAGTAAATTTGTGGAGTAGCTTTAATGCACCTATCAGTGTCAAGCCCGAGGGGGAGGGGGGGGGGGGTGCGGGGGGGGTCGGGGAACCCATGGGAATTTGACTGTGGCGTATATCCCCAGGGTGGGGATTTTGATCGGACATCATGCATTTGATCTTTCAATTCTATGTAGTAGAAGAGAAGTAAACCATTTGTTTCTGCTAATTTTGACAATTCTCTTTTGCCCGGGGGTGGGGATTTTGATAATTTTTTTCAGAAAATGTCAAAATCCCCACCCTATGCCCGACCCCCCCCCCCCCCCCTCGGGCTTGACACTGATAGGTGCATAAGGACAAGCAAGATAATTCAGCCATCATTAAACTTACAGTGCAAACAATAAACACTAGAGGTATTTCTGGAATATTTTGGCTTGTAATTCAGGCCCTTGACAAGTCAACGCGTGCCCAAGTACTTCTAAAACGCTCAGTCCTTAAGGACGTCAATTAACTAGTTTTCGCAAACGTAATGTCACAATATTACGTAATAGACCTTTCACACGATTACACTTGAGAAAAATACTTAGTTGACATCCCTAAGGACTGACCATTTTACAAGTACTTGGACAATCGTTGACTTCGCTTTCACCTTTCAGGGGAAACGCTTGACAAGTACACATAACATTCCAAAAATACTTTCAGTGTTCACTGTTTGCAATGTAAGATCAAGGGTGACCTTGCTTCTCCTCAAGGCTACTCGAGAAGCTTACTCGTGTTCACAGCTCTGTGCAGAGCAGTTTAGCTTTTGATGCCATATTTTGACATTTTCTTATCCGAAACATTGAAAGTTAACGGTAACGAAATGAAGTATATAAGTTAAATGAATTATTTACGTTTTTATTACATCAAGTTACGTAATAGCCAATGAGAAAGAATGTACAAACCCTTCGTGTAACGAAAAGAAACGAAGACCTTTTTTTTTTTTTTTCAATTTTAGCTGCCACTCAAAAAATTGGCACGATTGATAACAAACCCAGTATGTGATAACTACCAGTTTAAAGATTATGATTGACGGATTGTCTGACTGATTACTTATTATTGTCGATGAAACAGAAAGACCTTATGTTAAGACGACAACGCGCCGTTCGTTCCCTCGGGGGAACTCGTACTACGTGAAACTATATTTCTTTTGCAATGAAAAGAAATATGTTAACACCATGCCATTTTTAGGCCCTGATTTTTTTTGTCAGGCAAGAAGATCTTTTGTTCCTTTCAGGTATCCTTCTTCAAGTGATCATACTTTTCAATCGTAATTGACAATACCATTTTCGCACCATTTCTCTGAGTGGTTTCCGGAAAATGGATCCGCGAAGAAACACATCGATGGGTGGTATATAGATTATTATTGCTCTCAGTGCCAATAAAATCTGGATTAAAATATCCAACCGTGTTACCAGTTTGTTTAAAAATAGCTGCATAGCAGCAGGAACTTGCTTCAGTCCCAAGGGCAGCAAACTCAAGCGGTTTCCTGACAACGTCCATATCGCACAGAAGGTCCAGCGAATGCTTAAAATGCGGAAATTTTAACAGCGTAGCGAAGAATGCAACGAAAGAGAAAACAGCGGTAAAGACGAATCATTTCCTCATAAAGAACAACAATGAAACAACCTTGTTGAAAGACAACTTTGAACAACCTTGGTAAATTGACCTTGGTATCTAGTTACATGTACATAATTTAATTTTACATAACAGACTTACATAACATACAAGGAACGTTAAAACAGCGCTCAAAGGCTCCAGAATTGCAAGTCATGCATGGTCTCATGGCCATGTCCTTGAATTAAAAAGTTAATTACCACTAAAAGGTAATTATCACATTAGAGAATGTTATGAATCTTGGTTCACAATGACGACCCCTATGCGTACAATAACTCTTGTCCACTCCCAAGACAGTACAGCATTCATTTCACCTAAAGCTTAATTTTTTTTTTCCATATACTATTGTATTCTTTTTATCACACTATATTTTAGACTTTTTATCGCCTCTTTCATCGTTTCACCGTTATAGACTGCAGCAAGTTAGGCAGTCAGAAAGCTTGTGTTTTAAGTGATATGTTATCTACTCATTAGTTGGCGTCTAAGAAAGGCACAGCAGAAAGCTAGATAGCCTGGTGAGTTAACCTCCTTTGACAGAAGCCTTCCGTTCAAAAGTATTATTTATCAACATGACAATCGCAGCCAAATAACCAAGTCAATCAAACATTCAAAAATCAAGACTGAAGCTCTATGCAAAAGCGAAGGATACAATTGGCAGTCTTTCTCTTTTCCTTCAATTAAAAGCGACAAAAGAAGACTTCCGTGGCAACGCGGAATTTTTGATAATCAGAATTTAATTAGCTGAACTTGAATTGGTTTGTCTCTACACCCGGATTTGAAGTGGCCTCTTCAGTAAGGGTTTTCAGAGCTGCTCAACTGAATTATCGCTAGTTTGGTTTGTGTGTGTAACCTTCCAAATGCTATTTTCCTTGATAGAGGCTAGGTTATCGGCTAGTTTTAATATTGGGTGCCAAATGACTGCCCTTTAGGACCTTTTACGATTCCACTTCTGAATGTTACATTGTCTCGATACCAGCTGTTCTCGGTTTAAATATAGCTTTAAAAAATGAATTGGACGTATATCAAGACGAGGCTATATGTTCATAACACCGCGTCATGTATCAAGTTGCTTTTTCTGCTTTCAATCTAGCCATTTTTTGCCACGCCGTAATCGGTCAAAGAAAAAAAGAAATCCTAAAAACGTTATTTGTGCAGCCAAATTATTCATGTAACCATTCAAATTAAGCACTCTCTCTTCTTTTGCAGGATTAACATATTAGCTTGTTCAATATATTTTTGCTAATGTGTTTTCTTAACCTCTTGAAAACGGATATGAAAAAATGTCAAATCGTCACTGTTGCTGTTCGCTTAAAAGAAAAAAAAATGGTCCAACGTGTACTTATAGTATAAATTTTGTTGATATATAGTTTCACTAGACCTACATGTACCCGCCTCAAGGCTATATTTCGAAATAGCTGCTTTCGATTACGGGCCAAGAACATTCAACATTGTACAGATACTTCTGGCGTTTACCGCTTGCACTGTAAGATCATGTAAAGGAGAATGAAAGTATTATATTTTTCTCTGGTCCCCTCAGCAAACGAGCTTACATTCGACAGTTATGTCAGTATGTGGAAAGAGCGGTTTAGTCGAGAAAACGAACGTGTTTTTGATGTCAGTCATATTGCAACTCTTTTTCAACCGAAACATTGAAGGTTAATCGTAACGCTAACGGAAATCAATGAAAACAAAGATAAGAAAAAATAGCTCAACTCTCGTGACTGATCGAATTTGATATGATGAATTGTTTAATTCCATATCAAAAATTCTTTGTTTAAATAAATTCCGTTAATGTTCGCATGATTTCACTTATCAAAATAATTAATCCACCCCAAGGCTATTCCCATGTAAACAACGAAACAGTATGGCTTGGTACGATAGACATCAAAGGGTTGTTGTTTGTTACAAAGGATTCTTATTTGTCACATTAGGATTCCTGGCTTTTAATTGGCCCAAGTGTAATTTTGGTGTGACATTCAGTTTTAAAGCAGCATCGTCCACGTTGAAGTCTCATTCACCCTGGTGATTTGGAAGAGAGCAGATCCAGAACAACAAGAGCTGTATAAGGCTGGTATCTTGCTTACGTCCACCATCATGGTAAGTGTTGCATAAGAAAAGATTCTATTTTGTTTTTCTGTGAGTCATTTACTCTGTTGCTTATTCTAAATTGATGACTGATCTCAGATTTATCTCAATTTTATTTTGCAGAGTGTGGTTAAAACAGACATGAAAATGAAGCTGCGAATGGTAGGCGCTGTTAACGGGCACAAGTTCGAAATCGAAGGAGAAGGGAAAGGCAAGCCTTATGAGTAAGTGAACGTTTAGCAACGTTTAATCGTTGAAGTTTTACGGCAGCCTCGCTTCGAACATTGCTTAGTTTTAGTAAAACTTTTTTTCCGTTTTTTTCTTCGAGAATTCGTCTAAAGCCGTATTTCTTTCAGGATATCGCAGCTGATATAGGGTCTATTTCTTTTTCCTTAGACCTTACGACCGTTAAGGTGACAAACTAAGAACATAGCGAAAAAGTCTACATCGATACTTTACCCTTATCGTTGCCTAGAAATCGATGCCAAAAATCTACCTTACTTCGCTCAATGTTAAAAGAATCGTAGAGCTTAAAGTTATGGTTTGTTCTGTAAAGTAATTATATAAGTAGTTATATAAGTAAGTAGGCACTATTTGCGAAGTATTTCTTAGCCCGGCAACAGTTACCTGAAAACAAGCCTTTCATTACTTGGGTTATATCACCACCCTCTATGGTGTGACCAGACATTCAAGTGTCTAGTTATTAAACCTTTCAATGACTAGTTTATCAGGCGATTTGCGTCTTGTTTCTAAAGTATTTCTTTTCCCCCGTTCCTCTTTTCTTTGTTACTTCGATAAGTTGGTATCCTGCCAATAAGAGGTCGCGCTTCGTCATTTGTGTCAAAGTAAGCACTGAAAAAGAGCGCACTATTTCTCGATCCACATCAATCAACCCAAGTAGATAACTGCCATTATTATCCCAGGACTTTGTAACAGAGGAAAAAGTTCTGCATTCTATGTAAACAGTACGTTTTCTTACGTCTTTGGATTTTCGCTTGTGTTTTAGGGGAAAACAGACTATGAACCTGCAAGTCCTTGCCGGCGGACCTCTGCCTTTCGCTTTCGATATCTTGACTACAGTGTTCGATTACGGCAACAGGACATTCGTCAAATACCCAAAAGATATACCAGACTATTTCAAGCAGTCGTTTCCCGAGGGCTTTTCGTGGCTTTGCGAAGCATGACTTATGAAGACGGGGGCATTTGCCTCGCCACAAACGACATAACGTAAGTAATATGTTACATAAGTAATATGTTACGAAGATGCCTCCCGCTAGCCAGGTGTTGAAGAATGAAAAAATAAAATGATGTTTAGCTTTAATCACCTCACTTTAATTTACCCCTTTTAAATTTTATATTGTCTTCATTGTATTTGTTTCTTTTCGTACAGTTTTAATTGTCTTATTTCCTTCTTGGTTGGTCACGACTTTAAAATGTCATTTTGAAATATTGTGAACTACAAGGTTAAGGCAATTTTCCAAAGTGGTTCTTTTTCTGTATAACCAAAAGGATGACAAATAAATAAATAAATAACTTTATTGAAGTGTATTTAATGTATTTAGTACTGTTGTGCTGATTTGGGACACTATAAATAAACAAACAAATATTTGTTAAGAATTCCAGCTGGTGGGAGGCTGACCAGTTGGTTATTTACAGAACGCGGTCGAGGAGTTGAACTCGGGACTGCCCAGAACAAATCCAGAAAGTGGCAGGGTGGAGACCTCCAGATTTCAAATCCAGCGCCCTAAGCAACTCGGCCACGCCACCTTCACGAAAGGTGGACTACTTCAAGCAGTCGTTTGAGTTTTTGCTGGTTTCGTCCTTTTTCCTTTTATGAGAATCTGACTTAAAAGTCTCCACTAAATTCTATTAGATATCGATTGCCATTTGTTTCTCACTCCTCTTTTATCAGGATGAAACTAGTGTTTCTCGTATCTCTGTGTGGTAACACTGTCTCACTTCTTTTTCATCAGAATGAAAGGCGACTGTTTTCATTATGAAATTCGATTTGATGGTGTGAACTTTCCCGCCAATGGTCCAGTTATGCAGAAGAAGACCGTGAAATGGGAGCCATCCACTGAGAAATTGTATGTGCGTGATGGAGTGCTGAAGGGTGATGTTAACATGGCTCTGTTGCTTGAAGGAGGCGGCCATCACCGATGTGACTTCAAAACTACTTACAAGTAAGTTAATAATAAGAATAAGAATAATAGGAATAATAATGTTATTTAACCCGGGAGCTTACATCACCAAAGATGTTATTCAGTGAGGCCCTGTAAAGAAAAAGTTTCAGGTTAAAATAGTTAAAAGTATTACACGTCCAAAAATACAATATTGAAATGTTCAATAAAATTACAGGACATAAGGGAGTTTATGTCTGTTCCATTCTGCCATTCCTTGATATAAAAGAAGCTGTTTTTCATAATTGCGCCTAACTAGCGTTAAGTAAAAATTGGATTTGCCAGGAGTTTTCTCATACGTTTAAGTGATCTGATGAATCGCAATAAGGACACAAGACGAAATTTAATCAAGATATGAATAATTTTTAGAAGTCACTGTTAGGATTATGAATGAACCGAGCGGGGATTGGTGCTGAACACGATTGAATCTCAAAGACGAGATCCAGTTATTTACCCAGCAAACATCCTTCCTGCCTTCCGAAGCTGGCAATGATCAGTGCTAGGAGTTTTTACTTTAGAAACAGTATTGTATTTGTTATATGCTGATGGGACCCGACCCAGTGTCACTGATCCGAGGTCGTTTGTTCTTTTGCAGATCTAAGAAGGCTGTCAAGTTGCCACACTATCACTTTGTGGATCACCGAATTGAGATAAAAAAACCATGACAAAGATTACAACAACGTTGAGCTGTATGAGCATGCCGAAGCTCATTCTGGGCTGCCAAGGCAGGCTAAGTAAAGGCTTAACGAAAAGGCTTAAACGAGTAAAGGCTTAACGAAAGTCAAAGCGACAACAAGCAGAAAAAAAGTATTTTTTTTAGCTGAAAAGCATTTACTCGAGATTTGTATTTGATAGCTTCAATTCAAGGATTTTTTTTGGGAGGGGGATTTGCTAGGCACTAGCTTTAGAGTTAAATTTAGTTAAAGACTTGCCAGACTATCACTTTGTGGATCACCGAATTGAGATAAAAAGCCATGACAAAGATTACAACAACGTTGAGCTGTATGAGCATGCCGAAGCTCATTCTGGGCTGCCAAGGCAGGCTAAGTAAAGGCTTAACGAAAAGGCTTAAACGAGTAAAGGCTTAACGAAAGTCAAGCCGACAACAAGCCGAAAAAAGGAATTTTTTTTAGCTGAAGAGCATTTACTCGAGATTTGTATTTGATAGCTTCAATTCAAGGATTTTTTTTGGGAGGGGGATTTGCTAGGCACTAGCTTTAGAGTTAAATTTAGTTAAAGACTTGCCAGACTATCACTTTGTGGATCACCGAATTGAGATAAAAAGCCATGACAAAGATTACAACAACGTTGAGCTGTATGAGCATGCCGAAGCTCATTCTGGGCTGCCAAGGCAGGCTAAGTAAAGGCTTAACGAAAAGGCTTAAACGAGTAAAGGCTTAACGAAAGTCAAGACGACAACAAGCAGAAAAAAGTTTTTTTAGCTGAAAAGCATTTACTCGAGATTAGTATTTGATAGCTTCAATTCAAGGATTTCTTTTGGGATTTGCTAGCGGGCACTAGCTTTAAGATAGTTTCCTTTTTTGTATGATTACAGTATAAATATAGACTTTTTAAACCCACTTGCAGTCAATACAAGTAAGAAAACAGTAGTAAGAATAAACTTGTTGTCAAAACCAGGTTTTGTGGAGTGTCCTTATCATAGAGTATTGGCTATTTAAAGCCGGATTATGAATCGTTTTCCTTCCCCTTCTGCTCATTGTTTGTTTCAAATGGCGAAATACAACAGGAATGGCGCAAGATTTAATACAGGAATCACTCACTCGTGCCTTTCTTTCTTTGAAGTGTGCCCTACCTCCAAATCCTGATTAGGGCCTGAATAAATCAGCTTTATTCGAAGCATTTCTGTGAGAACAATTTGAGTGAAACTTTCGTCTTTTCTTTCCCGGGTTAAGTCTTACTCATTCTACTGCAAGACAATAGACCTCAGCACGAGGCTCTGGGGAATAAATACAGAGTTTGTGGGGTTTATTCCCCGGAGCCTCGTGCTGAGGTCTATTGTTTTAGACTGAATTTTAATATATCGAAATTGGTCTATTGCTTGCTTCTGCAACTCGAATGGAAAGATCTGTACACCCAAAAGGCTTTGATGGTGAATAGGTCTTTGAACGGTCTTGTTCCTGAATACCCCTCATCTAAATTTAGTAAACGAAATGTAACACGCTTCGCTTGAAGAGACTCCAAAAACAAACGAGTTGTTCCCTTTCCACGAACTAACTATCTCAAACATAGTTTTGCGGTGCAACCCTCCCGAACAGCCTATCGCAAGACCTTAGAAAGGCTAACTCGGTTAAAAAATTAAAACGCTTAGTCAATCTTGAATTTAAAAATTAGATACACGGTTTTCATGGAAAACAGGTTTTTTATTATATGGTAAGTGATAAGATGAGTTTTAGTAAAGATATAAATATACTCATTGTATTTGTAAATCCTGATGAATTTTCACCGTGTACAAAGAGTGATTAAAGATTAACGATTTTTTAGGCTTGATTGAATTTGCTTTATTCGAACCATTTCTGTGAAAACAAAACTGGATTTGGTTGAATTTTCGACTTTTCATTCCCAATCGTTGTAACTCCGAATGGCACAAGGAGTCTGGGTCGAGCCCACCAAGGCAACACTACTTTTTGAAGGGACTATCGGTGCACATACCATAAGCGTTGTGGCTCCGTGCTCACTTGTTGTTAAAAAAAGAACATTAGCATCCTTTCTAATGGCGTCTACCATACTTCATGGCTCTGAGCTGTGCCACTGCTGGTTAGCAAAAGCTCAGAACTCCATTATCAAATAGCGTATGCACCATTCGGCTTTGGGAATTATACATGTGTCAAAACAAACGACGTGCATGGGATTTTGCAGTGCTTCTGTGAAGACGATCACTGGTATTGCTTGGCGGAATAGGGAGCAAGTTTCTATTAAATGGAGGGGAAAATGCCCTTTGGATGCCCCCACCAAGGACCACCCTACTTTCCTTTTTACTTTTTACCCCATCAGTATCCAGAGCTCCAGCTTCCGAATTTTACCAATTTGCGAACTTCGCAAAAGAGTGAACATGAATTATCTTTTTTAAATGGCTTTTTTGGACGAACCCGTGAAAGCCAAATCATGTAGAATCTGAAAAAGAAAACAGACAAAAATCCATTTCATACAATTTCAATGCTCTATTTTCTAAAAGGCCTTTTGTTTACAGAAAAATGTTTACGGAAGGACACTGTAGGCTGTTATAGTTCACCACTACATTTTCTCCGAATGTTATTGGTTTAAATTTATCACGTGACGCGATACTGTTCATCCGCGGAAAGTCACTATCAGAACATAAGGCCCATCGATCTTATGTTGTGTTGCATCAGTGGTGTCTCTTACTATAGCTGTTTTTCTACTCTTGAGTTTGTTATCGTCACCCATTGATATGCCTAAACTAAGGTTTATTTCATCTCTTTTGATAACGCATATTGTTATAGTCCCAGACCATCCGGATCAGTTTCAAGGGCCGAGAACGAGTATTGATCTTCATTTCCGTTCTGAAAATGAATTAACTATTGACAAACGCCTCCTGTAAAATATCTTTCATAATGTCAATCGAAATGACCAGACTGAAAGTCATATTTTTGTGAATAAAGCTGTTGACCGAATAAGGAATTTAGAATTTTCAACGACAACACACTAGGTTATATTCGGCTGAGTTGTAGAGAAAGAGACAAAATGGAACCTTCTATCATATGGTTAAGATAACTTAGATTTCAAAGTCGTTTGTCAACCAATTTTTGAATGAGTTCACTTGCTGCCTGCTCAGGCACTACATTGAGTCTTGTCTTTGATAAGTACGTTATCGACCCTTCACACGAAAAAATTAGTTGACATCCCCATTTTACAAGCACTTGGGCACGCGTTGATTTCTCAGGGGAATCCCGTGCCAAGGACATTCCAGAAATACCTCCAGTGTTCACTGTTTGTACTGTAAGATCAAAGGTGACTGAATTGTAATGCTTTTCCTCAAGGCTACTCTATAAACTTTCTGGTGTTTACAGCTCTGTGCAGAGCAGTTAAGTAGTATAAATGACCGCGCTTTTGATGCCATATTGTGACTCTTTCTTAATATAAAGGTTAACGCTGACGAAATGTCAGTATCTAATCTATATTGTAGAGGATTTTCATAGTTCATCCTTGACAAAGTGTTTAACATTCCCTCACGAACAGATAAGTCAAAAGGACGAAACAGAATCTTGTATCAATTAAGCTGTTATACAGATGATTAGCTAGCCGATTAACTTTCTCTGGGTACACAATATTACGTAACAGACCATCACACAATTGCACTTGCTAAAAATAGTTAGTTGACATCCCTAAGGACTAACGGTTTTACAACTTCCTGGGCACGCGTTGACTTCACGTTCAATTTTCAAGGGAATCGCGAGCCAAGGACATTCCAGATATACTTCCAGTGTTCACTGTTTGCACTGTAAGATCAAGAATGACTGAATAATCTTCCTTGTCCTCAAAGCCACTTGATAAACTTTCTAGTGTTCGCCAACTCGATACAGAGGAGGTAAGCCGCAAAAATGATTGCGCTGTTAGTACCATATTTTGACTCTTTCGTAACCGGCTTATTGAGGGTTTTCAGTAACGAAATGAATTTTATAAGTTAAATATGTTATTTCAGAGTGTAACGTTATTCAAGTTATTATTACAGTTAGTTATATAATAACTTCCGACAAAGGATGCATCTCTGTTCAAATTTCATGAGTGATAACAAACCCAGGATGTAATAACTAATTAATCTAAATCAAGCCAAATCAAATTAGAGATTATGATTGATCGATTGATGGAACAAGACGGAGAGAACATACAAAAAACGTTATAAGTCTCCAGGATTACAAGTCATGCATGGTCTCATGAAAGCAGATATCACATTAAATAAGTGTTATGAATACTGGAATATCATGACGACCCCCAATTAAATAAATACCATAAATATCGACACGATTACACTCTCTTGTCGATACCCCAAGGTGACTTTCCATCTTAACAACGAAACGTATGGCTTGATATGATAGACATCAAAGGGTTGTTATTTGTTACAAAGGGTTGTTTGTTTCATTAGGGTTCCCGGCTTATAATTGGCTCAAGTCCATATTGGTTGTGTCATTTTAAAGCAGTATCGTCCACGCCGAAGTCTCATTCACCCTTGTGATTTGGAAGAGAACAGATCGAGAGCAACAAGAGCTGTAAAAGGCACATATCTTGCTTACGCCTTCCATCATGGTAAGTGCTGCACAAGAAAAGATTTAATTTTGTTCTTCACTGATGAATTTAATCTACTGCTTACTCTGAATTGGTGACTGATCTCAAATTTATCCCAATTTCATTCCACAGAGTGTTATTAAATCAGACATCAAGATCAAGCTGTGTATGGAAGGCGCTGTAAACGGGCACAAGTTCGTGATTACAGGGGAAGGAATTGGCCATCCTTTCGAGTGAGTAGAAGTCTAGAGCTTTTTAATAATTGTGGTCAGTTTCACGTCAGCCTCGCTTCAAATATTGCTTAGTTTTTAGGGAAAAAGATATTTTCTCATTAAACAACATGTAATACCGAGAATTGCTCTATCTACCTTTCCTATGGATCTGGTTTGTTCTGTAAAATAATCATACCAATTCGAATGGTCTATTTGCTATGCATTTCTTAGGCAGGCAACAATGACGTGAAAACAAACTTCCCATTAGTTGGGTCATTATATCAGATTGAACACACCCTCTATGGTGTGACCAGGCTGTCAAGTGTCTAGTCATTAAACCCCTCCATAAAAAGTTTATCAGGCGATTTACTCCTTTTCTCTGAGGAACTTTCTTTTGCCGTGTTCCTGTTTTCCTCTTAGATAAATTGGTATCCTGCTGTCATAAGAAATTGTTGAGTCGAGTCGTCATTTGTGTTAAAGTAGGCACTGAAAAAGAGTGAACTATTTTTCGATTCAATCAACCCAGTAAGATACTTGATATCGTTATTCCAAGACTATGTAACAGAGAAAAACGTTCTGCGTTCCATATGAAGAGTACGTTTTCTAACGTATTTGGTTGCTTGTTTGTGTTTTAGGGGAAAACAGACTATCAACCTGACAGTCATAGACGGTGGACCTCTATCTTTCGCTTTCGATATCTTGACAGCAGTATTCGATTACGGCAAAAGACAGGCCGACCCGAAAGACAGGCCAAAGTTTTTCAAACAGTCGTTTCCTGATGGGCATTCCTGGGAACGAACCATGACTTACGAAGACGGGGGCATTTGCATCGCGCCACAAATGACATAACGTAAGTAAGATGTAAAGCTGATGCCTCCCGCTACGAAGAATTTTAGAGACTTTTTAGTTCCATTCAAATCACTTTAATTTAATTTCTGCGTCTTGTCGATATTTAATTGTCATAGTTTTTCTTCTTTCGGTACAGTTTTAACTTTCTTATTCCTTTCTTGCTTTAAATTGACTGTAAAGTGTGAACCAGAAGTTTAAGGCACATTTCCGAAATGTCTCTCTCTGTTTACAATAAAAAGAAATTTAAAAACAAATCACTGGTTTCATCAAGTACTATCATCTATCAAATTATATTGCCAAGCATGTCTGTAAGTGAAATAGTGTTTCTTGCATGTTTGCGTGGTAACGTTAACCATGTTTCATTTCTTTTTCATCAGAATGAAGGAAGACGTCGACAACGGTTTTCTCTATAATATTCTATTTGATGTTGTGAACGATCCTGCCAATAGCCCAGTTATGCAGAAGAAGACTGTGAAATGGGAGCCATCCACTGATCCGAGATCGTTAGTTCCTTTGCAGAGCTAGGAAGGTTGTCAAGTTGCCAGACTATCACTTGTGGATCACAGAATTAAGATCTAAAGCCATGACAACCATTACAACAAGGTTAAGCTGCATGAGCATGACCAAGGTTCCTCTGGGCTGCCAAGGCAGGCCAAGTAAAGGCTTAACGAAAAGCCAAGACGACAACATGTAGAAGAAAAGTTTCTTTTTTTTTAATTTAAAGGCATTTACTCGGATTACTATTTGATACTTTCAATTCAATTATTTCTTTTGGGATTTGCTAGGCACTAGGTTTCAGAGTTAAATTTAGTTAAATAATTATAGTTTCCATTTTTGTTTTGCGTTATCACAAGATAATCATAGACTTCTTAAACTCAGTAGAAGTCAAGTACAAGTTAAAAAACTGTGATGGGAATAAACTCGTTGTCTAACCCAGGTTTTGTAGTGTTCTTATCATATAGTACGACCTTTTGAAAGAGTTTGTATTGTTTTCCTCCCCTTTCGTCTCACCTTATTTTTATGGTTTAAAACGATAAAGTACAACAGGAATGGTGCAAGATTTAAAACAGGAATCATTCACTCTCACCCTTCGTTGCCCCACAATCCGGAGCAAACCTGGTCTATAAACACGGAAAACGAGAAATGTAGAAACAAAAATTGACTATAAAAATCAAAAAACAATTATAAACGATGCTGTAGCTAAATTCAGCTCTCGCAGATAAATATCGTGGACGAAGTTTAAAAATAAACCTGATGATTGGCTGGAACGGATGGTCTAGTTTCTTTTAAGAAGCGCAAGCAAGTTGAAATCGAAAAAAAAAACAATGGTAGTAGTGCTCAGTAGATTTACAGCAATGTAACAATGTGTTGCGTGCAGCCTAAGATCCTGGGCCAGGTGGCAGAGCGAAAGAAGAATCGTCGAGGAGGCAACTGGAAGACACTGGACACCCTTCATGTTAAATGCAATGATATGGGAGGCCAAGCAAAGATCTCATGAAAGACGTAATTGTGCCTTTTTTAATTCGAAGTAAAGCCGCAAATTTTCCCGAATTTATGGATAGTGTTGTCTTCAGTAGTTCCCAAAGAACCAGAGACTAATGTTTTTCTTGTTTTCTCCTTCGGATGACGAGAAACCTAAACACTGTACATTTTCGTTGTAGGTTGCCTTATGGTTTCAAAACCACAGTAACTGGGAGAAATCAGGACTATTCAAACCTGCTCCAGGTTGTTCGAAAGGTAGATAACGCTATCCACTGGATATATAACTATTTAGTATATACTAAAACAGTGGATAGCTTTGATGGCGCGCGCTGATTGGCTCGTCAAACTCTGGATATCATGTGCTATTTACCTCCGAGAAACTCGAGAGAAAATGGCGTCCGGTTTGCATCCATGAAAAGTGAAGAAATCATCCAAATTAATTTGTGTTTGGTGTTTATTATGTCACTGTTTTAGTATAAACTAAAACAACTATTCACCTCAGTGTCGGTGGCTAGCGGTGGATATTTACCTCGCCACTTCGCGGCTCGGTAAATATCCACCGCTAGCCACTTCGGTGAATAGTTGTTAACTAGCGGATAGCATGGGTTGTTTGTTAACATTTATCCACTGGATGAATTCAGTGGATACCGTTATTCATCTTTCGAACAACTTGGGCCTGACCGTTATCAGCCAAAATCAGAAACAAGACACTTATATATGATTTAACTCTTTTGCCAAGAGAAGCACTGTTTGTACGAACTCAGCTGTCGTTTCTTGTACAAATTCCAATGATTAACCAATATCACGCATACAAGAAAACGTTTCTAATCTAAATCGAGATTAATTAAAAAGCACTATTTTTTCCAAAAATTTCTCCATAATTCTGTCCAATTGACCTATCTAAGAGTAAGGAGCAAACGTTTGGGCCGATTAACGATCTTAGGCATTTTAGATCAATCATATCAGATTTACCCGTTTTTATGGATTTATCGATTGATAAAGCGATTGAATACGCCGGAATAAAAATGGACACGCCGAAATGATATGAACAAATACTTGATCAAAAGAAGCACAGGGCTGGGAGTCCTGCTGTCACTGATATCGTTCATCAGTTTCCAGCAGTTCTCCTGGTTTACTAATTTGGTCTTTTCTTGCAACGACTCCAACGTGTGAGAAGGCGAGCACGAGTAGCCATGCTTGCACCGTGAACAACTTCTGATCTTGCTCAAATGCTCCGACTGCCAGGCTTCCTACATCGGTGAGACAGGCAGAAACCTTAACACGAGACTGACTGAACACAAACGAGCAACGATAAATGGTGATGTCAACCGACAATCACATTGCTGTACATCATCAACTGACAAACCACAGCGTTGACTGGGGCACTGCTCAATGCTTAACCTACAACAATTTTCAACGACTGACTCTTGAAAGCTGGTAAACTAGCTTAGAAAAGACGCCTCTTAACAAATGTTGACAACTACCGGCTCATTACAAACGATTATTCACGACATAAACGAAACCGACAAAGGGATCTCTAACAGACCGACTCAATTTGACTGACAAAAGATGGATCGAAGCTTAATAGAACCGACCAATGACTGCCGACAAACTTTACACGAGTCTTACAGCCAATACCATCATGGCTAAACTGACCAATCACCTTCAACGGATTGGACTGTTCACTTGATTCTGAAGATGACTTTCGCTCAGGTTGTGGAAAACTCAGTCAAAAACAACAGTTATTTTCAGAACTATCCTCACCCGGACGATTACACTATACGAGCTACTGGTGCTCTTGCATTCAAACCTTTTACTCTACCAATGAAAACTTTTGAATTGCATAATCCAGTGATCCAATAGTCTAGTATCCAGCCAGTGGCTCTTCCGATTTAATTTACAATAATTGGAAATCGAATAAAACTACCTATAAAAGTTACAATAATATCATAACTAATTCAAATAAATAATTAACCTATTCTAAAAATTCTAATCCTAAAAATTACTACGGACTGTTATATATTTCGCGCTTTACCGCAGAGCGCTTAAAAACTGAGAGTGTTGCGCTATTTTTCGTTTCTTCACTTTTAAGAGAATTCCAAACAGTGATTGCTCTATAACTAAAGGACCTCTGTGCTGTGGCTTTCCTACAAAAGGGTACGACTAAGTTGTCCCTAGATCTAGTATTGTAGCTGTGGATAGCTGATCTTTTGTTGACATAACACTCTAAATATGGTGGTGCAAGGCCATTAACTATTTTTTATAGTATCGTAGCATCACACACTAATAACTGATTCTTGATATAAGGCCAACGCAGTGCGCGCAGCACTGGTGAGATGTGATCAAACGTTTTGGTGTTATAGTCAACAGACGGGCGGCGAAATTTTGTACAAGTTGTAGTTTGTTTATGTTGTACGCAAACGTTCCAGACCAGACTGTCGAGTCGAGTCAAATAGCTAGCGGCAGAATATTTTCCTTGACTTCAAAGGATAATTGTTTAATATTCTGTACCAATTCTAAGTTTTAACTTTTTCAAATCATCCAAATAGAAAATCATATAAACTCGTTAAAAGCGTTCTTCACGCCTACCCAAGTCATTTTCCCCACTGAGTTTAGTTCGCCTAGTTCAGATTCTGATAGTGCGCCTCATGATACGAACTGTATACATCCTGCATTACAAGAGTAGTATAGGGCGCACATAGGGGGCAGTAACCAATCAGGAGCAACAATAATAATAGAACCCATTGTTCTCGAAACAATAGCCTATTGTCTTTCTCGGCTCCTGATTGGTTACTGCCCCTATGAGTGTCCTATACTACTTAAAAGGTTTCAGGATGGTGAGGTATGTTTAGAGGCGAGGAGATACTGTCATGGAAATTTTAAGCCAAATAAACAAAACCGCTGGATTTAGGTCTCCACTAGATTCGATTTCTGAGTCACGTAATACTCCTGGATCTAGTTTCAATATTCTCGTTCTTCAGCCTTTCTCTTGTCCAACTCTTTTCCCAAATCAAATCCCAACAAAGACTAATCAAAGCCTGGCTCATCAGCGAACAGTAAAACGGCTTTTCAAACACCTTTTATTGACTTACTACTTCTACAGTTTTGGCTTTTTGTAACTGATGAGATGCCATCAGCATTAAAACTGCAAACTTTACTAAACTACAATTGGAAGCCGTTTTCAATAGTCACGGTAAAGACTTAGAATAGATTCTCTATTCATTTTCGGATGTTCTTTTGAATTCCGACACTAATATTCCCATAGTTGATTCCTGAACGATGAACGCCTTTGCCTTTGTGCGGCCGCCGGTAGATGGACGGAATGTCCGGTTCTTGTATATATGGCACTGCGACGTAAACTTGATGTGTTTCTATATAAAAAAAAGGCATACAATACAATTGAAAAAATGTACGTATCTTTCTTTAATGAACGGTGTTTTTTTTTATTTGCCGCTTGTCAAAACAGACAAAAATATGTATGGGTTATTGAGCAAGTGTGAGGTCAAGATGGCTGGATATTGGCCGAATTCTTTTTTTGCGTGTTCAAAAACTCGCAAAAAAAGAACGAGGCCAATATCAAGCCATCTTGACCGAACAAACTTGGTCAATAAAGGATTTATTATATGGCTTTTGGGGAAATTTTTCTTGCGGGACAAGGCAGGTAGTCCCGAGCGGGCAAGATGGCTCCATCTTGCCCGCTCGGGTAGCCAATCACAGCGCAGGATTTGATTCATCTTGCCCGCTTGTGGAGCTAGCCATATAATAATAAATGTTATTCTTGACTGAGCCGAAATAAAAACAAAAATATAACTAATGGATTTAGAATAAATAAGAATATTTTTGCAATGATAGCCTCAGCAACGAACGTAAATACGTAACGTAAATACTGCCAGTCCATACAAGGTACCCAGCACCCACCCAATATCAACCAATCATCGGAATGCTAAGCAATAAACGGCGAAAAACAACCGCGGCCATTCCAAAACAGGTCGATGCTCTTTTTCTTCGGGTAGCGCAAGTTTTTACATTCACTGATTTTTAGAAAGCTCATACTCAGTATCGAGCCCAAGAACATTCCATGATCTTATCCAATCCACGAAAAACAAAATACGTCATTCATTATGGTATTGAATCGTGCCTTCTAAAACGAGGTAAATAACATAAGAAACCGGTTTATAGACTAACCAAGATCTTCGTTTTTGTCTTGATCTTCATCCTGTCGAAGAAAAAAATTTAATATATATCAGAAACAATTTCAAACAATGTATCGGGCGCGCGATACGGTGGTAACTTGCTCACCTGAACTTGGTTGTCAAGAGGGTATGACGCCACCAAGCCCCAAGTTATTATGAAGAAAACAAAGCACTTCATATCCCTTGAAAGAAAAATAAGTAAAATCAGTAGATTGCGTAAATGAAGTTGCGTTAATCTGAGTAGGCGACTGAGGCATGTTCAAGCAGTAGTGCAATCTTTGCTGGCGTCACTGTTTACATGTGTCCTCATTAGCATACCACTTTTCTCAGCGAAGGCATCATCTTAGGAGGTATTGATATCAGACATTTAAAGAACATGTGGAACTTTTTAACTGGTGAAATTCTTGGCTCCTTGGGTACAATATTCAAGGAGAAATTAGAGCCCGTACATTCTTTGTTACATTTTGAATATTTAAACCAGCGTCGCACAAAAACTATTCGATATATAGGGCTCAAATTCCTTGGCACAGTTAATACTGCAATGCCCTTTCAATATTTAGCAATTATTCCATGAGCACGCGTTGGATATAAGATGGTAAATAGCCAACGAGGCACGTAGGGCCGAGTTGGCTATAACCAATCTCATATCCAACAAGCGCGAATGGAATTATTGTTTTATTAAATTCTCAACCTTCGCTTTTGCTAAATTTTATCAAAGTCTAAGAAACGACCCGAAAGTGATGTGACTTCCGGGCGCAAAAACGAAATGCTGAAAATTTTATGCTGAGCGACATTTACCGCATACATTCCCATATAAGGTCAAACGCAGGTATAATGGCTGGTAAACGAGATCTAGTGAACCAATCAGAAAGCTATAATTGCGTTATCCGAGGTTGAGAATTTAATAGTTATAATTAGTATTTTGTAACTTGATCAGAATCTGAGTCTCTTGTGCTAATGAGGCAAATATTGTAAAAGAAGGTTTCCTGATTTACTGCTGTCACTGTGCCATACTTAAGCGCGTGGAAATAAAGCCAATTGTTCCTTTATTTTAAGTGTGTTAAATTCTCTGTCACCTTATATCCCAGAATACTGCGTGGCCTCTCGTCATCCTCCCGTCTGAGATTTAGAGAGATGCTTGCGACGAGACTGTTTAGTTATATTGTTTAAATAGCGCGTTTGCTACAATTCTTGGAGGGTCCTGTCTTGGCGCTATAAACCAATGCCGGGTGGTCTTCCAAGGGCACTTAAGACACTAGAGGAATGACACAGTCAGCCATTTCAGGTGGTGAACGCGTGTGTTAAGTCCTTTCCCAGGGACCTACTCTACTAGAGAACGACGAAGACAGCTTCCTTCGCTACGCTGATATAGCTCATGTTGTCGTCAATGATACCTTTGAGTAGATGAACCTAGCAAGAGTCGTTGGACAGCTACCCAAATAGATGCAAGTCAAATTCGCTGAGCATTTGAAACTTTGCAAACGTTGTAGACTTCCTTAATTCAAGAGCGATTCTATATACTGAGTCATCCCTTCTTCGGAAATCACCCTGCAAATGTCTACCTACGCTACGACAGCAGAAAAAAAATAACAGAATCCCACCCGATGTGCCCTCGACCGCACACACTAAACGCAGTGAAGTATTCTAATCCAAATCTCCCAAGGAGAAAAATGACTTTGTTGAGCAAAGGGTTATTTGCTTCAGTGGTATTGATTTAACTTAAGGAACTACAAGTCTTCGGTTAGTGCAAGGTGCATTCAAGGTTTTGAAAAGTCACATCACACATGGTTGAACTTTGTTAAAGCCAGGCATAGGTAAACTAGCTCAACACAAAAACCGTTGTCATCCAGGACTTGTTACCTGATCAAAGTACATAAACTGCTTCCACGCGCTCGACTACAGCTGCAGTTAACTCTTGTTTTAAAAGTACTGCTCCGAGTTATGCCAGTAACAAAGGTGATCAGCAACAGTGACAATGAACTTTAGGACTACGATTGGTCGGGATTCAGATTTTGAAATAACTATGATGACCCATCTCTTGTGAGGTTATTGAATATGAAAGGATTTCAAAATAACTCTTACTCACGGCAGTGAACAACACTGATGTACAAGAAGAGGGTTTGGGAGTTGACCTTAAGAGTGGAAGGAGGAAAAAGTTCTAATACCCTCTTGATGTGAAAAAGGGTAAACGTAGCTAATGGACCACTTGCTATCAATGCATGCATTGGCTGGAGTATACTTGATGGTCGCCCAAACGTAAAGTCCTTTGCTCGAATACAAGACTCATCGACGGGCAAGATGTTTACTTAGCAAGCAACTTGAGGAACTCTGGAACACTGAGTCCTATGGCACCACTCATGAGAGTTTTAGGCGCAAAAAATATTTTGATCTCATGACGTCTATAATCTATGATCCGCCACCATTGATTTTACACTTTTCTCGGGAAGTCAACGTAAATGGTAGAAAATGAATTCCGAATGAAAATAAAATGTATTGAAGGTAATAATTATATTCTGCAATTCTCTTCACCACAAAAATCGAACACTTCCATCAGCAAGGTGACATTTGGCTTGACAGGCGTATCAATAGATGGTTGCTATGGCAATATCAGACACATACAGGGACAGCTGACACATTAAATTCCTAAGAGGGGTGTATAAACAGTCACCGAACATACATCTTGTTTTCGAAATTGCGAAAACAAACTCTCGTTCCCCATCTGCATCCGTCCGTCAATCATCGGAAACAAAATAAATGTTTCTTGATGACTGTCATAAGCTGGTGCAACCATTAAAGCAAACTTGTATTTAGAGATGAAGCCACATCTCGACACAACAGCCCTAGCTGATTTTATGGGTTTTATGTGGGTCCTCTCTCTATCCAGGTTGAATTGGAATTTGAAAATGTTGGATTTTCCGGAGAGAAGAAAACTGGACTACCCATAGAAAAATCTTCAGAGAAAGAAGAGAACCAATAACGAACTCTTCTCAATGACACCAGTACAGATTCGAAGCCAGACCACGTTGGTGGGTGGCGAGTACTCTTTCATTACAACATTCCTGTTGCCCTGCATTGAACCCCCTTTTCTAACTAACTGTTCTTTTGAGAACTCGCCTTGGCAATTTGTGTGAAAAAGTCATTGTTAACGGGGAACGTTCGTTTAATGCGCTTTGTAACAAGCCGTTATTAAATATATAGGCGGCGTTATCACCATGGGAGTTCCTGGCCCATCCTCTCTCGTTCTCTCGCACGCCGAAACGAATTCAAGCAACAATGGTGGGCGAAATGCTACGTCATGTTGGACATCCTAAACTAAATTACGGCATTGAGTTAAACAATTTGTTTACAAGTAAAAGATTTGATTTCCATTCTGCCATGTAAAATTGTTTTACGTGGGTTTACTGTTTCGCGAAACCAAAAGATACGATTAAAAAACGATTTCTTCCAATTATCGAGAATTGGTGCACGGAATTACAGACAGAAATTATGATAACACCTAGCTTCTAACGGATTAAAAGAACTAAACTTACTGCACTGGAGTCGTATCGTTGAATATCTTCCGTGATAAGCCAAACCTTCTTACCAGCCTCTATGGCAAACTGAATGTTATCTGTGGCCATGCCTCTATTTAAAAGTCCTATGAATCCGCCACTGAATATCAAATTGACACCTGTATATTGGAGAAAAGTATAAGTGAAGGTTAGTTTACAACTGCATGGACTTGCTTGCATCTGTACAGCTTGGAAACAACGCATGCCCAACTGCATTTGTCAATATTTACCAGTCAATGAAACACTTTCGCCCAGCGAGAAAAACTTGAAATTCGTTCTAAGAATAGACATTTTGATAAACGTAAGATCAATCAGAAAGTCTTCCGACTAAGAAACGTTCTTAAATTCCCAAAGTCAAGTCGTTTGGTGATAATAACCACTTTTCAGCTAACAACAGATTGATTGAAATAAGAACTGGCATGAACTAATTGATCTTTGGAAACCGTCACTGTCCGTGCAATAGTGACAATGCACTTCGTTTCAAAAGTAACAAAACGTCTTCCAACAAGGAATTTAATTAGTTTTATTTGCATATTCTGAGGTACAAACGATACCGTTTGACACTAAACTGTTTGCGGGAGTATATACTTTGCGAATCGACGATTTTTTGTTTGTATTTTACTGGAACTAATTTTTGCGATTGTAATAGACTGGTTTTTCTTAGGGGTATCAATTTGTGCGGCTTTCGAGAGGTCGCGTTTAACTGAAAATGAAACATTTTCGCGTTGTTTAATTACGCTGCATGAAATTGACAAGTGAAACAACATGTAAAAATGTAAAACACAGTAACCCAGGTATCAGTGTCAGTGCATCACAATTCCATCTTGCTTTTGTGTGGCTGATGGTAGCAGCAAGATTTTACTTGTCATACTTCTATGTATAATTTCGCCAGTGGAGAAAATGTTTGCCGAGATATTTTTTGCGGGAATTTATTTTGTAGGAACTTTTTTTTGCGGATCGGGGAAAAACCGCAAAATCTCAAAAATTACAACCCGCAAAAATTGAGTGCCACACGGTATACAATAGAGATGTCATGTCATTTAGACATTGCTTGCTACGTACAAGCAACAATAAGAAATCACTATGTAACGAGCCAACTAATACTGAATCGTCCTTCGTCCTTGATTAAAACTGGCAAGAAATTGGTCTAGATCTTAGAACAGTTACTTTTTAAACAATTGTCGCCATAAACAGCTGGAAGTAACCATTTCGAGGGTATCGACAGATCTACCAAGGAATTTAATTAAACTTGTATTTACAGATACTGAGGTTAAAGAGACATAAAACTGAGTTGTAGTCTTGCTTGTCTAGTACTTAGTCATAACAACAGTGTTACGAGTATGTAACTATTAGCCATCACTATTGGTTACCGAAATTGATAATTCGAATAAAACCTGATGCTAAGAGCAAGTTATCTCACCGAAAGGCTACGTTTACGAGGCATATTGAGGTCGCTGAGAATCTTCTGAAGTCGCGTGGAAGCCGAAGGAAACTACGCAAGCTAGCCGCAAAAATCGAAGAAGCTTTTAAAGAACTCGAGCGCCCCAGCGAAGAATACGAATAATTTTTGGAACTTGAAGGATTGCAAGAGCACCTCACGCTAACTGAAGACGCCATCAAAAGGGCAAATTTGTGTATCGAAAGCATTGAAATTTCGATAAACGAAAGAGAAAGCGAACTGTCTTCAGAGGCTGATAGTGAGTATGCGCCCTCGCTCCGATTTGAGTCAGTCAGCGGTCATCGTTCACCCTCGCGCACCAGTGAAAGTGAGAGGCGTGCATGTGTGATGGATCTACAAGTCGAAGAAGCAAAGAGAGAACCATAACGCCGACTGGAAGAGGAGCGCAAGCGAGCCGAAAATCTCGAACAGGAAAGGCAAGGACAAGAACACCGGCGCATAAAGGAGAACTCGTATACGAAGCCGAAAAATTGCGATTAGAAGCTCAGCTTGACATCCCTAATGAAGGTAAAGGGGATCCACAAGATATTGAGAGCCGTTTGCGAGATTTTGGAGATGCCGAAGATGAAACTGTTTACTGTGACATTAAACCCAAAATATCGGAAAATGTAGAAGACCCTTTACCTCGGCAAAAGGTGAAGCTGCCGTCCCCGATTAAGTCGTCCGCATTGTGCAAGAAGACTCCCCAAATCGATCAAGCTTATTGTGACGCGGAGGAACGCCTCCATGTTTCGTGGATCAAAGAGCTCTCGGCTAAGCAGAGTAGGACAAAGGGAGAAACAAACTTACAGTCGATACCAGCGTTCTCAAAATCGATACCGCGTTAGTTACGTTGCTTTTCAGGGGATCCTCTTGAGTGGCCTCCGTTCAAATCACTGTTTAAATGTTTAGTACATGACCAACTCCTCACCGATACACAGAGAATGACTTGGTCGGAAATGCGAAGAAAGCTATTGGAGGGATGCTAAATCGTGGCCATATCTGGAAGGCAGCACTGAAAGAACTTGAAGAACAATTATTTGCAAACGAGAAACTTGTTGCTGGAACCTTCATGAAGACTGTACTTGATCACCCAATTGTTGCCGAGGGAGGCGTAACACAGCTTCGTTCATTCTACAACACGCTACACAATGCAGTTGCCACGATGAAGAGTTTGGGATACTCTTTTGATTTAGCATCTTCGACTAACACGCGCGATGCGATACAAAAACTAGCTGACCCGTTAAAGGAAAGGTGGGGAGAAAGTAAGATTGAGATACATCCCACCATTCCCACATTAGTTGAATTTGATGAATGGCTCCGTGCGAGACTACGTGCCAAAACCCTTACCAAGCCTCGGTAAGAAGACCGCTATAGAAGACCGCTGAGAAAGGGAGATCAAGGCATCGACAACCGTCAAGAGCAGCTTCACAGATGCTCAACCCTAGCTACAGGTGCCATGACAGGGAATCAGTGCTTGCCCACAGCCAACACCTGTCTGATACGCAACAAGAAACACAGACAAATTTATAGTGAATGTGACGTGGAATTTTTTTGTGGAAGGCTGTAAAATACCACCACCCGCTAATCCATGGCGCGGAACCGGTTTTCGTTGCTCCGCCACCTTTGAACAGCGCGCCACCCGTCTCTACTTTGAACGCCGCAGCACCCGTCTTCGTCGGAGCTTCGTCTGCGAACTTCGCCCCCTCTGCTGTTCTCCTGTAAATCGTACCCATAGCAGTTGCAACCTCCAGTGGGGTTAAAGCTGGACTCTGGCAGCCAAACTTCATTATCTTGGAAAACTTTGCTGACGCTAATGGTCTGGTTGGTAAGGATAGCCCTTTACAACTTGGCACTATTAATTCGTCTGGTGAACCAGTACGTTCGAGAAAAGTGTCATTCCACGTTTATGCCGTTGAAGGACTAGAAACAGGTGTCCAGATAGCCGTAGAAGAAGCCTGGACAATACCGCAGTTGAACCTGCAGGGAGCAAGGGAGCAAACGTATTGGAGGCAAAAAGGTTCAAAAGATTTCGTCAAGTTGTCCGTCATGCCGTAGACTACGAGCGAAACCCAAACCGCCTGTCATGGTTGATCTGCTTGATTCGAGACTACCAGCTATCAGCCAGATATGAGCAGCCTCCCAAATACCGAAGTTGATTACTTTGGCCCAATACTTGTGCGCCATGGAAGAAAAACAGAAAAGCGTTACGGTGTGCTTTTTACGTGCTTGACTACGCGGGCGGTACACTTAACATAGCTCACCCGTTGGACACTGATTCTTGCTTGATGGCCAGACGTGGACGGCCAGCCAATATTTGATCGGATAACGGCACTAACTTTGTCGGGGCCGAAAAAGAACTCCGAGAAGCCCTCAAGTGCCTAGACAGTGATTGAATTGTTAATTAGTTGTCCGACGAAAGAGTGCAATGACACGTCAACCTACCGTCTTTACCGCACTTTGGAGGTGCGTGGGAACTTTTCGTTCAGTGTGCTAAAAGAGTGCTTAAAGCAGTTGTGGGAAAGTAGTGCGGAGTCAATGATGAAACGTTGCTTACATTTATCGCTGAAGTGGAGTCATTAATGAATGGTCGCCCTCTAACTCATGTCAGCACTGATTATCGCGACAAAGAGGCCTCAACGCCGGATCACTTTCTGCCCCGACAAAGAAGCCCTAATTTCCCGCCAAATGTCGTCAACGACAAGGACTTGTGCAGCCGAAAGGGCTGGAAGCACGCACAAGTTATGACCCAGCACTTCTGGAAACGTTGGCTCCGGGAATACCTACCAGCGTTAACGGAAAGCCGGAAGTGGAGAAAGGAAGCTCGTAATGTTTGTGAAGGAGATCTTATACTTGTCGTCGACGAGGATTCCCCTCGTGGGCGTTGGCCGTTAGGGCGTGTACTGAGAGCGCTCCTTGGGGACGACGGGAGAGTCAGAGCAGCCGACGTTCGTACTAAGAGTGGTACCTATCGTTAAACTGTGTTTACTTGAGAGTGCGAATTAGTGTTCGGCGCCTCGCCCCGCCGTCGAACACGAGGGGGAGGAGTTCGCGCCAAAACTCGGGCACGTGACACGTTGCGTTACACGAGATCGATATTGACCTTTGTATCATTTTTGAGCGGTTGTGTCGTATTACGTTGTTGTCGTTTTGTTGAGAATAAATCCTCCCGAAAAGTTTGCCGTTTTGTCGTCTTGAAACTACGTGAAATCGTCCTGAATAAATGATGTGCTATAATGTCTACATCTCATTGTTTGTACGGCAAACTGAAAGATTTGGAGGAAAATCGACATTGTCAAAAACAACACTTTCTTTCGGATTTTGTGAAATTAATACATGCTTCAATGCATGTTTCAGTTAACGCCGTTTCCAAGCAGCTAGGAGCCTACACTTCACACCTTGCCAACCATTTGCACTCCTGTTCACTTTTCAATTGCAAATCGAAATTCCAGCGTTTCTTGTACTTCACACCAGCACTTACTTTCACATTGAAACTCCTATTTTTATTTATTATACATACTGCGATTTACCACATGAAAAGGTGCGAAATAAATTTTCATATTCACAAGCTGATCCAAGCAGCCCAAAGCCAATTAAATAACGCGTATCGTATTTTCACGTGTGGAGAAGACGATACGTCCAATCAGGAGCCGTGTATCATGATTTTTGATGTGTGAACAAGGCAGGTTTCAGTTCAGGTTTCACTGGCAGCATTTCGCTTTTGAACCTTGAAACTTATACAAAGCCGTTCTCGGGACTGTTTATAAAGTTGAATTAATTACTCGGGCTTCCGCAGGAAAGCCCGAGTCAAAAAATGCAAGCCGTTGTTCGTTGCCAAAAAGGGGGGGGGGGGGGGGGGTGGGTCATGGTCCCAGGCGTTCCATGCCTACAGAGTGGAAACTGGGGATGATAGCGGGGCAGCTTTACGTTATCATGTACGCGCTCTTCGTGAACAATATAATTTACAAATTGCTGTGTTTTGGGAAGAAATTCTTGGTCCATCTCACACACAAAGATGTCGATCGTTTTCGGAACGGGTCGGTCCAGAAATTATATTGCTTGGAAACCTGACAAATAAGCAAAGTTCAGGCTGGTTCTCATGAGATACAAATGAGCCATGCACGAGTTCAAACTACGACAACACTGTTAAAAACCTGACTTCTGACTCAAAAACTAACTATGATGCTGAGACGAACACCTGGGATGTTGAAAAAATCAAGAATCGTCGAAAACATAACTTAAAAGATAAAGCAAACAACATGCAATTGGATAAAGAGGATACTCAACGAGTCATATTGAATAGTAAATGTTTAACTGTTGTGTTAGAATATCTTGACATTCTCTTCAAGATACGAGGTGTACCCATCCGGCAGTACAAGTTTTTAGAGGCCGGGGAATGTATGTTCAGAGGCGAGGATCGGAGATATTGTTATGGAAATTTTAAGGCACGTGAACGAAACTGCTAGCTAGCTTCAGCTCTCCATTAGATTTGGTTGCTGACTGAGTCACGTAATACTCTTGGATCCAGTGTCACCATTTTCAGAACATTTTTCTCGTTCAACCAAACCCAAAATGCAAAAAAATCCCAGCAAACGCCAATGAATGTGTGGCTGATCAGTAAACAGTAAGACTGCTTTTCAAACACCTTTATTTTCTTCCTACTTCTACAATTATTACTTCCCGTAAGTGATGAGATGCCATCAACTCTAAAACCGCATTAAAACATTACTAAACGCTTTTCAGACTCAAGATGACTGAGGCCAGGAGAGAAACCTTCATTCATTTTCTGCTGTTCAATTGATGTCCCCGAGTTGGTTCCCTATTGGCCAACATTGCCACCGGTGGCCCCATGAGACACCTTGCGCACGTAGTACACGTCATAAGGGAGGAGCGGCACCGGGCGCAATGGATATGAGACGTATGGCGGAGAGTAACCTGCTGAGCGTACCTCTGTAAAGAAAAAAGAAGGCATACAGTACAATTAACCAAAACCCTTATTTTTCTATAAAAATAAGTAGCTTTCTATATTTCGCTTGTTGAGCAGACAAAACAAGAAGATTAATCATGAATAGTTTGTAAATGACATCTGACGGCGCGGTAGATGGACGGAATGTATGGCTCGGCGATGGTTGGTATGTATGGCTGGGAGATTTCTGGATGTTTGGCGCCGCGACGTAAACTGAACGTCATTCTATAAAAAGGCATACAGTACAATTGAACAAAACTCCGTGTCTTTCTGTAAACAATGGTGTCTTTTTATATTATATGCGTGGCTACAGAATTTGACTTACCAGCAGCAGCTTGTAAATCTTACCTAGTGTAAAGTGTAGAGGACTTCTTGCTGCATGTTTCGTTTATTCATCTAGTTTTTTTCATTATGCATCGGTACCCCCCGCACTCCTCCCTCCCCTTGTTAGTCGGTGTTAAGTATAGCCCAGGTTACACTCCTCTGAATTTCAGTTCGCGCGGTGACTCTAGAGTGCTCAAACTGTATAAACAGCGAGCGAAATACAATTATGTATACAATGTGCCCTCCCGGTTATATATATATTACGGTAACTTATAACTTGTACTGTGGAAAAAGTTAACTACTAGAAGGACTTATTACTAGAGTAACCGAGATCTTTATCTTAATTAAAAAGTTAAAAAGACGTTCTCTGGTTAAAAATACGAGCTTTCGATTGCCAGTCTGCAATCTTTAAAAGCGAAGTGTAAAGAGCGGAGGTAAAAATAAATATACAAAAAGGTGAGAAAATAACGAACAAATAAATAAATATACAAATACAAAAGAAATACTTGTGTGACAATAAAATGCAAATAACATGGATAACATTATAACAAAATTGAGTATTGTCTTGGCAACTGCGTAGAATTATTGTCTGCCTGGCTAGTAATTGCAGTGTGCCAAGACTCCAGCGTTTTTCTTACGCGTGAATTGCTTCTGTCGATAACGCGTGCATTCTCAAAATCAATAGTGTGGCCTTCGAGCCAAGTAGGCTGGCAATATTGGAACCATTTTTAAAAACTTTGGTGTTTCGTATGTGCTCCTTTTTTCTAGTGTGTAAGCATCTACCCGTTTCTCCGATGTAAGGAGATTTTGTAGACAACATCCGTTTGCCGATCTAATGGAGGTCTAGATTTGGGGACGCAAATTCCTGTTGCAGGGTCTTAACCGGTCTGGTGGTGGCTCGGATGCCATTGTTGTTGAGAATTCTTGTAAGTGGTTCAGTTACACCTTTGATGTATGGTAAAACTGCGAAACCATTTTGGGAGTCTGGTGGTTCTGTCCACCTAAAAAACATCCCCACCAACTGTTCAGGGGAAGGAATGGCTTCAGGGGTCGATTTCTTCTTTAAGATTTTGGACATAGTTGCTGATGGGTAGCCATTTGATTTTAACGCAGAGACGTAGGTCAGCTCTTTCCTTACTCTTTCAGCGGTGCTCGGGAGGTTGAGTGCCCGATTTAGAAGGGTAGAGGCGGTACTTTTTTGTGTTTTAACTCGTGATGAGAGTTAAAGTCCAGGTATCTGTCAGTATGTGTGGGCTTTCGATAGACACCGATAATGACTGCCCCAATCTTTCTTCTTATCAAGGTGTCAAGAAAGGAATTTGGGTAAATCTTTAATCTTTATCTTAGTTTCTATATATTTGCATGTACAAGAGGTAGAACCCACCTCGTCTGCCATTCGTTTGAGTCCCGAGACCAACATTACCCAAGTTGGTTCCGTGTTGACCAGTGGTAGGGCCACTGAACGAGATATCCTGCTGGTCGTTCAGTCCTGTTTCTATAGAAATAGAAGGACATAATGGAACTATGTAGAAACTATAACAACATATGTACGACTATGGGGCCTTGCGAAAGTTTATTGAGCAAATGTTATCACATATATCTCTTTCGAGATTTGTTTTTTAGGTGCTCAAAACTAATCATGTTTTAAGATTCAGATCCATGAAAAATAGGTCCTCTTTTTCTTTCATTGTTAATTAATGGAATTGGCACCTCCACTTTTAGGCTTGACTAAGTGAATACATTATAAAGCAGCTAGAATTTTTGTTCAAACCCTGTCATAAATCCAAAGACAACGGAAGAAAACTGTTTTCATGCTCAGTATAACTTGTTGCAAGAGTAACGAAGATCTTTATCTTAGTTTCTATATATTTGCATGTACAAAAAGTATAACCCATAGTAATATCCATATCCATATCCGTTGTTCGTTTGACTCCCGAGACCAACATTACCCAAGTTGGTTCCGTGTTGACCAGTGGTAGGGCCACTGAACGAGATATCCTGTTGGTCGTTCAGTCCTGTTTGTATAGAAATAGAAGGACATAATGGAACTATGTAGAAACTATAACAACATATGTATGACCCCGGCGGCCTAACGAAATTTAATTGAGCATATGTTATCACATATATCTCTTTCGAGATTTGTTTTTTTATGTGCTCAAAACTAATCATGTTTTAAGATTCAGATCCATGAAAAATAAGTCCTCTTTTTCTTTCATTGTTAATTAATGGAATTGGCACCTTCACTTTTAGGCTTGACTAAGTGAATACATTATAAAGCAGCTAGAATTTTTGTTCAAAGCCTGTCATAAATCCAAAGACAATGGAAGAAAACTGTTTTCAAGCTCAGTATAACTTGTTGCAAGAGTAACGAAGATCTTTATCTTAGTTTCTATATATTTGCATGTACAAAAAGTATAACCCACCTCGTCTGCCATAGTAATATCCATATCCATATCCGTTGTTCGTTTGACTCCCGAGACCAACATTACCCAAGTTGGTTCCGTGTTGACCAGTGGTAGGGCCACTGAACGAGATATCCTGTTGGTCGTTCAGTCCTGTTTGTATAGAAATAGAAGGACATAATGGAACTATGTAGAAACTATAACAACATATGTATGACCCCGGTGACCTAACGAAATTTAATTGAGCAAATGTTATCACATATATCTCTATCGAGACTTGTTTTGTTAGGTGCTCAAAACTGATCATGTTTTAAGATTCGGATCCATGAAAAACAAGTCCTCTTATTCCTTCATTGTTAATTATTGCAATTCGCACCTCCACTTTTAGGCTTGACCAAGTGAATGCGTTATAAAGCAGCTGGATTTTTTGTTCAAAAGCCGGGTATTAATCCAAAGACAATAGAAGAAAAACGTTTTCATGCTCTTTATAACTTGTTACAAGAGTAACCGAGATATTTATCTTAGTTTCTATATATTTGCATGTATAAAAAGTATAACCCACCTCGTCTGCCATAGTAATATCCATATCCATATCCGTTGTTCGTTTGACTCCCGAGACCAACATTACCCAAGTTGGTTCCGTGTTGACCAGTGGTAGGGCCACTGAACGAGATATCCTGTTGGTCGTTCAGTCCTGTTTGTATAGAAATAGAAGGACATAATGGAACTATGTAGAAACTATAACAACATATGTATGACCCCGGCGGCCTAACGAAATTTAATTGAGCAAATGTTATCACATATATCTCTTTCGAGATTTGTTTTTTTATGTGCTCAAAACTGATCATGTTTTAAGATTCAGATCCATGAAAATAAGTCCTCTTTTTCTTTCATTGTTAATTAATGGAATTGGCACCTTCACTTTTAGGCTTGACTAAGTGAATACATTATAAAGCAGCTAGAATTTTTGTTCAAAGCCTGTCATAAATCCAAAGACAATGGAAGAAAACTGTTTTCAAGCTCAGTATAACTTGTTGCAAGAGTAACGAAGATCTTTATCTTAGTTTCTATATATTTGCATGTACAAAAAGTATAACCCACCTCGTCTGCCATAGTAATATCCATATCCATATCCGTTGTTCGTTTGACTCCCGAGACCAACATTACCCAAGTTGGTTCCGTGTTGACCAGTGGTAGGGCCACTGAACGAGATATCCTGTTGGTCGTTCAGTCCTGTTTGTATAGAAATAGAAGGACATAATGGAACTATGTAGAAACTATAACAACATATGTATGACCCCGGTGACCTAACGAAATTTAATTGAGCAAATGTTGTCACATATATCTCTATCGAGACTTGTTTTGTTAGGTGCTCAAAACTGATCATGTTTTAAGATTCGGATCCATGAAAAACAAGTCCTCTTATTCCTTCATTGTTAATTATTGCAATTCGCACCTCCACTTTTAGGCTTGACCAAGTGAATGCGTTATAAAGCAGCTGGATTTTTTGTTCAAAAGCCGGGTATTAATCCAAAGACAATGGAAGAAAAACGTTTTCATGCTCTTTATAACTTGTTTCAAGAGTAACCGAGATATTTATCTTAGTTTCTATATATTTGCATGTATAAAAAGTATAACCCACCTCGTCTTCCATAGTACTATCCATATCCATATCCGTTGTTCGTTTGACTCCCGAGACCAACATTACCCAAGTTGGTTCCGTGTTGACCAGTGGTAGGGCCACTGAACGAGATATCCTGTTGGTCGTTCAGTCCTGTTTGTATAGAAATAGAAGGACATAATGGAACTATGTAGAAACTATAACAACATATGTATGACCCCGGCGGCCTAACGAAATTTAATTGAGCATATGTTATCACATATATCTCTTTCGAGATTTGTTTTTTTATGTGCTCAAAACTAATCATGTTTTAAGATTCAGATCCATGAAAAATAAGTCCTCTTTTTCTTTCATTGTTAATTAATGGAATTGGCACCTTCACTTTTAGGCTTGACTAAGTGAATACATTATAAAGCAGCTAGAATTTTTGTTCAAAGCCTGTCATAAATCCAAAGACAATGGAAGAAAACTGTTTTCAAGCTCAGTATAACTTGTTGCAAGAGTAACGAAGATCTTTATCTTAGTTTCTATATATTTGCATGTACAAAAAGTATAACCCACCTCGTCTGCCATAGTAATATCCATATCCATATCCGTTGTTCGTTTGACTCCCGAGACCAACATTACCCAAGTTGGTTCCGTGTTGACCAGTGGTAGGGCCACTGAACGAGATATCCTGTTGGTCGTTCAGTCCTGTTTGTATAGAAATAGAAGGACATAATGGAACTATGTAGAAACTATAACAACATATGTATGACCCCGGTGACCTAACGAAATTTAATTGAGCAAAT
The DNA here is from genome assembly GCA_964020085.1 of Micromussa lordhowensis. Lineage (NCBI taxonomy): Eukaryota > Metazoa > Cnidaria > Anthozoa > Scleractinia > Lobophylliidae > Micromussa > Micromussa lordhowensis. The sequence continues at coordinate 12,630,174 of OZ026607.1, forward strand.
GTTATCACATATATCTCTATCGAGACTTGTTTTGTTAGGTGCTCAAAACTGATCATGTTTTAAGATTCGGATCCATGAAAAACAAGTCCTCTTATTCCTTCATTGTTAATTATTGCAATTCGCACCTCCACTTTTAGGCTTGACCAAGTGAATGCGTTATAAAGCAGCTGGATTTTTTGTTCAAAAGCCGGGTATTAATCCAAAGACAATCGAAGAAAAACGTTTTCATGCTCTTTATAACTTGTTACAAGAGTAACCGAGATATTTACCTTAGTTTCTATATATTTGCATGTATAAAAAGTATAACCCACCTCGTCTGCCATAGTAATATCCATATCCATATCCGTTGTTCGTTTGACTCCCGAGACCAACATTACCCAAGTTGGTTCCGTGTTGACCAGTGGTAGGGCCACTGAACGAGATATCCTGTTGGTCGTTCAGTCCTGTTTGTATAGAAATAGAAGGACATAATGAAACTATGTAGAAACTATAACAACATATGTATGACCCCGGCGGCCTAACGAAATTTAATTGAGCAAATGTTATCACATATATCTCTTTCGAGATTTGTTTTTTTATGTGCTCAAAACTGATCATGTTTTAAGATTCAGATCCATGAAAAATAAGTCCTCTTTTTCTTTCATTGTTAATTAATGGAATTGGCACCTTCACTTTTAGGCTTGACTAAGTGAATACATTATAAAGCAGCTAGAATTTTTGTTCAAAGCCTGTCATAAATCCAAAGACAATGGAAGAAAACTGTTTTCAAGCTCAGTATAACTTGTTGCAAGAGTAACGGAGATCTTTATCTTAGTTTCTATATATTTGCATGTACAAAAAATATAACCCACCTCGTCTGCCATAGTAATATCCATATCCATATCCGTTGTTCGTTTGACTCCCGAGACCAACATTACCCAAGTTGGTTCCGTGTTGACCAGTGGTAGGGCCACTGAACGAGATATCCTGTTGGTCGTTCAGTCCTGTTTGTATAGAAATAGAAGGACATAATGGAACTATGTAGAAACTATAACAACATATGTATGACCCCGGTGACCTAACGAAATTTAATTGAGCAAATGTTATCACATAATTCTCTATCGAGACTTGTTTTGTTAGGTGCTCAAAACTGATCATGTTTTAAGATTCGGATCCATGAAAAACAAGTCCTCCTATTCCTTCATTGTTAATTATTGCAATTCGCACCTCCACTTTTAGGCTTGACCAAGTGAATGCGTTATAAAGCAGCTGGATTTTTTGTTCAAAAGCCGGGTATTAATCCAAAGACAATGGAAGAAAAACGTTTTCATGCTCTTTATAACTTGTTACAAGAGTAACCGAGATATTTATCTTAGCTTCTATATATTTGCATCTACAAGAAGAACCCACCTCGTCTGCCGTTCGTTTGACTCCCGAGACCAACATTACCGAAGTTGGTTCCGTGTTGACCGGTTGTAGGGCCACTGAACGAGATATCCTGTTGGTCGTTCAGCCCTGTTTCTATAGAAATAAAAGGACATAAGGGTACTAAGTAATGACTATCACAGCATATGTTTACCCCTGGCGGCCTTGCGAAAGTTGATAGAGCAAATGTTATCACATATATCCTGTTGGTCGTTCAGTCCTGTTTCTATAGAAATAAAAGGACATAATGAACTATGTAGAAACTATAACAACCTATGTATGATCCTGGGGCCTTGCGAAAGTTTATTGAGCAAATGTTATCACATATATCTCTATCGAGACTTGTTTTGTTAGGTGCTCAAAACTAATCATGTTTTAAGATTCAGATCCATGAAAAATAAGTCCTCTTTTTCCTTCATTGTTAATTAATGGAATTGCCATCTCCACTTTTAGGCTTCACTAAGTTAATGCGTTATAAAGCAGCTGGATTTTTTGTTCAAAGCCTGTCATAAATCCAAAGACAATGGAAGAAAAACGTTTTCATGCTCAGTATTACTTGTTGCAAGAGTAACGGAGATCTTTATCTTAGTTTCTATATATTTGCATGTACAAAAAGTGTAACCCACCTCGTCTGCCATAGTAATATCCATATCCATATCCCTTGTTCGTTTGAGTCCCGAGACCAACATTACCCAAGTTGGTTCCTTGTTGACCAGTGGTAGTGCCACTAAACGAGATATCCCGTTGGTCGTTCAGTCGTATTTCTGTAGAAATAAGAGGATATAATGGAACTAAGTAGAAACTATGAAAAAATATGTATAACCCTGGCGGCCTTGCGAAAGTTGATAGAGCAAATGTTATCAAATATACCTCTATCGAGACTTGTTTTGTTAGCTGCTCAAAACTGATCATGTTTTCAGTTGCAGATCCATGTAAAACAAGTCCTCTTTTTCCTTCATTGTTAAATATTGCAATTCGCAGCTCCAGGTTTAGGCTTGGTTAAATATATATATTTTAGACCAAAAAGACATTTTTTTTTGAAAACTGGGAATCAATTCAAAGACGATAGAGGAAAAAAGTTTTCATGCTCTGTATAACTTGTTGCTAGAGTAACCGAGATCTTTATCTTAGCTTCTATATATTTGCATCTACCAGAAGTAGAACGCACCTCGTCTGCCATTCGTTTGAGTCCCGAGGCCAACATTACCCAAGTTGGTTCCGTGTTGACCAGTGGTAGGGCCACTGAACGAGATATCCTGTTGATCGTTCAGTCCTGTTTCTATGAAAATAAAAGGACATAATAGAACAATGTAGAAACTATAACAACATATGTATGACCCCGGCGGCCTAACGAAAGTTTATCGAGCAAATGTTATCACATATATCTCTATCGAGACTTGTTTTGCTAGCTGCTCAAAACTGATCATGTTTTAAGATTCATATGGATAAAAAAACAAGTCCTCTTTTTCCTTCACCACATCGCACCACATCGCATCCTACGGGATACAAATTTTATACACGAAAAAAGTAGGGATTGTCTTTTTCATATTTCGAAACTCGTCTGGTAGATTTCTATGAAAAACGATGTCCGACTTCATCAGTTATCATTTATTCTCCGATTTGCTCTTTGTGCTCATGTTGACGTCCCAAAATATCGAACAACAGTGATGTTTTCCTTTAAGCGCGCGCTGATTACTTGAGGTTTCGTCCTTAGCCGCGCGCGTGTGATCGTAAAACTATAGGGAGCCACCTTAAGTAACATTCTTTTATTATATAAACACTAGTGAAATACCAGGATTGTTCCTTTCATTAAAAAATCGTATCTTCATCGCACGCTGTGAAAATACTGTTTTTATCACGTGTGAAGATATTAAAAAGATCACCATTGCCATGGTTAAATAATAACTTTAGCTGAACCTAGATGTGTTGCTCTGTGATCGAAACATCATCCTATATTCCTCTTATATCTTCAGAAATCATCGGCAATCATCGGGTATTTTCGGAAAATGTTTGGGAATGATTGTCTGACCTTCGGACAACTTTTGGAGAATCTTCGGAACGTGTTGGAAAATCAGCGGAAAATCGTAAAAGAGGTCGTCATTAGTAAGTTTATATAATAAACAGAACTTTACATGCCCGCTTGTGGATACGAATTTTATCTTGTCTTTATCTTTATCTTATCGTGTTCAACTCGATATCTCACTCGATTGCTGTGCTTACTCGTGTACCGAGTTGAACAATCGAAGATAAAGTTCGTACGCGCGCATGTAATATCCTCTATTTCTACGATTTTGACCAGTTTCCCTTTAAAAATATAATTAGGGACAGATTGTCTCTTGCATCTGGAACTGACTGCACTAAACACGCTGTAAAAGGATTCGGTAACAATTTAAGGTCTATACGTGATGGCGTAGTTGACTGACCATAACGCTCAGCAAATGGTCATGAACCGCTGGCGAGCAATTTGAGTTCTTGTTAAAAGTGATATTGAATCTAAAAATCTAAGAGAAGCCGAGTGGTACACTAACCAGAATTTTTGTCTTTGCCTTGATCTTCATCCTGTTAAAGAAAAAAATAATCATTTGTGGGAAACAACTCAAAGCAACAAATGATGCTCTTGTTAGAAACCAGACAAATTACAGAGATATGAAGATGACTTGTTTACCTGAGCATGTTTATCGAGAGGGAATGACGCCACCAAGGCCCAAGTTATTATGAAGAAACCAAAGCACTTCATATTCCTTGAAAGATAAACAAGTGAAATATGCAGGTGTTATATTAGTTGATTAAAGCTGTGTCACGTTAAAGCGACACAAAAATCAAAATCAGTTGGTAAAAAATGTGAAAACCCTTTAAATTGCCATGTCTTCATACGTCGTTATCTAAGGGCTAATGAGCACCAGTACTTCCCGGGCAGACAATAGAAGAAATGAATCGAGAACGACAATCAGAGCTACATGTAAATTTACACAATTCTCATCTTTGATCCGTCATTTTTAGTCTCCCACTTCCAATCTGAAACTTTCTCAGGATACCAATCAATAACGAAAATTGATTCGTAATTGACTCACTTATACAATCCTAGCGGAGCTCCTGCACGCCAAAGGCGAGCGAGCGGAGCCCGAATCTGAATCTGAAATTGACCGCTGACTTCATTCTCGCGGGCTTAAGTTAGATTATTAGGCTGGGGGGCAGGAGGGAGTATGCGCAATGAAAAATTTCTGAAACAAATAGCCTCTATCAGATTTTTCACTGTTCTTACGACATACCCCTTGCACGATCGTGTTTTGGAAAGTCCCTGATATGCCTGGTTCGCACTTAGCACGCTACATATATCAGTTTATCTTTTTTTCAGCTCGTAAGCGGGCGGAATTCGACAAATCCTACAATCTGATTGGTTCCTGGAACAGTCGGAATTCTCTTATACGGACCTTTATAGCGGGCGGAATCCATCGAGTTGATCTATTTTCGTGAATGATTTAGCGGTTATCTTCAATCTTTCCCCCTATTTACACTTCCATAGACGATAAATCAACGGAAGTTTATCTCTATTCACCTTTAGATGGCAAGGAAAGTTACTGTAAGTAAATTCAATCGAATTTCTTGAAGTTGTGAGAGTTTGTTTGGCTGTTTGTTGCTCGGCGCTGTAATGGCAATTTTAGTCGAGTTTCCCCCTCTAATCGTTTCTGTATTTGAGAGAATTGCTGTGCAGTACACTTAGCGAATTTCCTCGATATCTGCTACTCAATTTACGGTAGAAAAGTCTAATTTACTCGAGTGATTCGCAATGATCCACAAAAACTGTTTTTGTAGTACAAGTTCAAACTTTGCATGAAATTTCACACCGGGAAAACAATTTTGGAGACCTAAACTGGGGAACTTAACGCACTGACATAAAGTAGTTCGAAATAAATCCGTTCTTTAATACACCTTTCTTCGGATAGTATCTGATTTACTCGCTCGTTCGCTCGTTAGATTTTTTGCGAACGGTTTGTAGACGGCGCGTAAGCCGATTCAATGGCAAAGTTGCGTAAACAAACCCACAAGCCACACACCCACAAGGCAGTTCAAGGCAAGAAGAAAAAGATAAAAATGTTATTGGCCGGCTTAGGGTCGGTCAGTATAGGGAAAAACTGTGACCTTGGGCTTGAAAATGCAGCATTTTCAAGACCTCGGTCACAGTTTTTCCCTATACTGACCGACCCTAAGCCGGCCAATAACATATATATCGTAACCATTTACTAAATTAAGTCAAGAATCTTGGATTTTTTAGACGATTAATAATGGTAATTGAACTGAGTGGAGTGCAATTTGGTCAGCGCGTGTTCGATTTGAAATCACAAGTATGATTTCAGACCAAAATTGCACGACCCGAAGTTCAATTACCACTTTATTAGATCCATTTTTAAATCGCACATTTTCATAGTCTAAATTTTGGTCAGGACATACATTTATTGAACCAAGATGCCAAATTTGCCAAACAATGGCTTTTTTGTCTTTTATTTCCCTGCAATGTGATTGGTGAGTTTAAAAAAGCCCTAAAATCTGATTCGTTGTTTTGTTTTACTGTCCCATTTTCATTGGCTGAGAAAAAGATTTGATTTAGAGTAAAAGATAGTGCGATTTGTGAATAAATCGCACCGCTGAGAACCAGGCACATTACAAGGATAACCAGTGATTTCAAAATGCATGTAATAAATAGCTAAACAACCTCGCCAAGATTTAGGTCTTTGGGGATTTTAAACGCGCGTTATTCAGAAAAGTATTTCACCTAAGTTTATAGAGCTTTTTATGGGGACGCCATGTTGGTGCCTTTCGGAGAGACACCAACATGGCGGCCGTAAAGTAACCATAACATCTGTCATTGAGTTTTGCATTGAAACGTAAAATTATTACTCTAGGGTTCCAACGCAATAAAAGTAATAATTCTTCTAGTGCAAGAACTTTTCAGTAAGAAAAACCGTGAGCGATAAGTCCTCTTTTGACCTACGCGAGAGACTTGGCACGCAACTCATAAACGTGGAAATTCAAACGTCCTCTGTAACAAAATGAGGAACCCTGTCAAGCTTAAACGTTGAAAATGGTCGCGTCTTTAGAGGGTCTTCAGAAGTCTCGTCGAGAATTACGTAGGCAATTTTTATGATAGCTTATACGTGGTATGGTTTGTTAAAATTTAACCGGAAAAAAAAAAACGAAGCTACACGTTTAACAATTACATGCCCACAATTGATCATTTCTTAATTTTTGGATCCAAGAAAAAATAAATCCCCTTTTTCCTTGATGGTTAATTATTGCAATCAAAGCTCCACTTTTAGGCTTGGCTAAATCTATATATTAACGGAAGAAGGTAGTAATTCTGCTGTGCTGATCAGGAAAGTTAGAAAAATGAGGAATTTTATAAAATACTCTCATAGCAGTTTGATAGTACCATCGCACACCCAAACAAAGCCCCAAAACGGTTGACACATCAGAAATCTCCGAGAAAGATAAAGGAACAGCTAGCCACTGAATGTTAAAGCATCATAAAGTAAGTCCTGTATTTCCCAAAAAGCCTGGAAGCCTTAATTGTCCTTCGAACCAAAACGTCAGGCTTTTCAAACGGAAACTATTTCTTCTAGTTTACTAGGGTTGGTAACATTGTAAGATGTACAAACAATAACACTTACTGCGCTGGAGTCTTCCCTTTTGATATTTTTCTCTGAAAACAACCTTCTTCCAAGATCAGCAAACTTTTCTCACAGGCTAGTTCTCTGTGGAGAACTGAATTGAATGCTACCTGTGACTTTGCCTCATTTAAAGAAATTCTGAAAATTAAACAAATACATGTGAAAATGACAGCTGTCAGTTGGAAAATATTATAATTGAAGTTCAGATGACAACTGCAAGGACATGCTTGCAGCTGTGAAGAATGGCAGAGCGCATGCCCAATAACATTTGTCTAGGGCAGGCCTCTAAATATTCACTTAACAAAAAAGTTATCACCGTGAAAGAAAAACTGTAAATTTGATCTAAACGTCAACCAGAACCAACAAATGCTCTGACATTCACAAACCCAAGTTTAAGGCTAGGTATGTCCACTAAAATAACGACAAAAGACCACGAATTTAAACGAAAGAGAACAAAGGTCTACGCAGTGGGATCAACGTAACAGGTTTGTCATGTGTTACTAAGGGAATTGTCCTTACAGTTCAGTATTTCTGTTAGTTAAACTTGGCACACAAAATGTTATTGTACCTGCCCTTAGTTGCTGTCCATTGTTTAGTGGTATTAGCCAGTTTCCACGTAAATAATAGATTGAAAAGAAATACATGTAGATGGACAGCTGTCATGAAATAATACGTCTTTTTGAAAAACGTCACTTTCCGTACAGTGGTGACAACAAGTCTCGTTTCAAAATCTGAACAACGAACCATCCACCAAGGAATTTAATTACTTTTGTTTGCTCAATTTGACGGTAGAAAGGCATAGACTTAAGTTGTAAGCTTGGTTTGTCGTCCAGTGCTTCATAATTGAATCTTCCCACAATAAGGTATCGCTATTGGTTACCTAAAACAACCACTTCTCATACTAGAATGATTGGTTGTTAAAAATAACGTAAACTGGCATAAAGTTATCCTCTTGAAACGAAAACTTTCTGGGGCCATGGTTATAAAAGTTTTTTTTGAAATAACCTATTTGGGATAACAACAAAATGTCCAGCAAAGAATTTAATTTATTATTTATGCTCAATTTGACGTTAGAAAGACACAGACTTGAGCTGTAAGGTTGGTTTGTCGTCCAGTGCTTAATAATTGTTTCTTCCCACAATAAAGTATCGCTATTGGTTGCCTAAAATAACCACGTCTCATACTAGAATGATTGGTTGTTAAAAGTAACGTAAACTAGCATAAGGTTGTCCTCTTGAAATGAAAACCTTCTGGGGCCACGGTTATAAAAGGTTTTTTAAAATAACCTATTTGGGATAACAACAAAATGTCCAGCAAAGAATTTAACTTATTATTTTTGCTCAATTTGACGTTAGAAAGACACAGACTTGAGTTGTAAGGTTGGTTTGTCGTCCAGTGCTTAATAATTGAATCTTCCCACAATAAAGTATCGCTATTGGTTACCTAAAATAACCACTTCTCATACTAGAATGATTGGTTGTTAAAAGTAACGTAAACTGGCATAAAGTTGTCCTCTTGAAACAAAAACTTTTTTCGGGGCACGGTTATAAAAGGGTTTTTGAAATAACCTCAGTTTTGGAATAACAACAAACTGTCCAGAAAGATTGATCTTTTTTTTTATTTGCGGTTTCTGAAGGATGAAAGTTTTTTGCAATTGAGCTATGACTGCATACGCTTTTGTTTCTTTTTTATTACTTGTCAAGCAACAATAAGGTATCGCTATTGGTTACCTGAAGTAACCTCTTTCTAGCTAAGAATGGATCGGTCACTTAGATAAAACTAAAACTGGAACAAATTTTGCCTTTTTTAAAAACATTACTTCCCTGTAATTACTCGTTGAAATTATCATTTCGAGACTAACAACATATCGTTCGCAAAAGAATTTTAATTTTTCTTATTTGAAGAAGTTGGAAAGCCTGCTACTAATTTTGTAACTCTTAAACATGAAATTAACAGCTGAAATTGACAAGTATCATTGAAGCCTGGACCAGAACTGTCAAGGCATATGATTATGGCATTTGTTCCTATTATGTCTTCTGTATGGCTATCATATTGCTCAATAAAAATTTTCGTCGAGGGAGAAAAGCTAAAAGTTCTTCATATATTAAAACCCAAATCCGCTCGAAATGTTCCTTCGGATCTCAGTGCATTTTCAGTTCACCCGAGTGAAGGCCAAAATATCTAAGAAAAAAGATTGCCTGAGTGAACTTAGTCCCCGATATAACAAGTCGTTAAAAAACTCTTTTCTTCGAATTTTATTATATAGTTATGATTATTATTGGTAACCGGACTTTGTGTCTCGCAATCATACTCGCATACTTTTGTACTCCTACAACCGTACTTTTAATTGTTTAGGTAGGAGGGATACCGAAAAGGTCAGAACGCTGGCCTCCCACCAATGTGTCCCGCTTTTGATTCCGGCTCAGTGCCATACATGGGCTGAGTTTCCCAAATCTCCAAATTCCAATTTAAACAGAACAGAAGACGCACATGAAAACCATGAAACCCTAGCTACTGTCATTTATATTTCTTTGTTTATTTAAGAAACGATAGGGTATCACTATTCGCTACGTAAAAATCACCAGTGTCCAACAAACAATAGACTGGTTCTGTTAAATACACTTTGGAAACAATGATATTTTGCGGCATGGCATACGTAACAAAATTACAATAGCGTGAGTGAAGAGTAGTGGCACATCGTGCGCAAAGGTATTTAACTAGTCCCTAGAGAAGATCAAGGTAGGTACCTTGATCTTCTCTTGATTATTTAGCTGAAGCTAGAACGGAGAAAACAGTCTTTTTGTAAAATGTCCAACTGTCAGTCTTCATGATTGACATTGATTGGAATGACCACAATAGAACCAATCAAAATTACTTTCAATCCGCGATAAAACACGTGCTGCGAGTTTTTTGAACGGCTTCAAAAACATTCCTGAAAAAGCGTGTGTCTTGGGAGTCGGAAAAAAGGATCAAATTGTGAGGGGAAGATATTAGCATACAAGAAAAACAAGCTATGTCTTATCAGTAATCTTTATATAAAGATTACTAACGAGGAGTGTTTTATCAGATATAAAGATCATGCACGTGACGCTCTATCGGTGTTTTGATAGGCTGTTAGGCTCATTTTTTTTTTTGGAACTGTTTTTTATTGAATTTGCGAACACACAAACAAAATAAGATACATGCATACAACTAAGGAAAAAATAAGAAGATAAAAAATACATATATAAACATAAGGCACTACAGAAAGGGCTACTTAGAAACAAAAAAGGCATAATACAAACTCACCATAATACATTTATATACTTCCATTAGCTACAACGCTAATTAACTTATTCCATTTCTTTAAATGAAAAGATAATTTGTCTCCTTTCCTGGCAATATATATGGAGCTCAATAGAATATATTCGCTTCATTTTAGCAATAAAACCTTTGAGGGAAGGTTTAGCATTCTGGCATTTTCGAGAGTATATATAGTATTTACCTAATAAAAGAATGTGGTTGATTAAAATAAAGTCATCTTGAATGTCAAACTTCCCAAAAATCAAATCAGCCTCCTTCATGATCAGTTCACCAACATCAATGTCATTTTTCCGGAGCCAGGACAATACATGTTTCCAAAATTCACAAGATTCCTTACAGGAAAAGAGTAGATGCTCGATGGATTCGTCCTCTTTTTGGCAGAGAGTACATAGTGGTGACTGCATAATACCAAAAGGAAAGAGTTTTTCATTCGGTGAAAACAATACAATTTAAAATTTTATATTGAAATTCTCTCAGTTTTGATTCCATAGACGATCTGAAAGATAGAGAATAGACCTTCTCCCAATCTATGGCTGAGTGTGGATACTTGTCAGACAATTTCTTTTGAGCGGTAGGTAATCCCTGCTTCTTCGCCAGAAACTGGCGATAAATTTGTTTGGAAGAGACATCAGAAAATGTGAGAGGATTTCCATCGATAATGATGCTGGGAACATCTAAGACTGGAGAAATTATTGGAAGCCACGAAGAATTTTTTATTATTGTGCGCCAATGGGTTGGAATGGAGTCAATGATGCTCATCACGAAAAAACTTTGCTCGGAGTTGAGCAGTAGATTCGTAAAGCTAAATGTTGTTATATTGTTACACGAAAGTAGGTCTCCTATTTTCAGTAGGCCAATGGAAAAAAGATCCCTTCTAAAGACTGATTTTTTATCAACACAAAGAAACTTGTTGTTCCATATAATTTCATTCACAATCTCTTGAAACGAAAGCGGTACTTTGTTGTTCAAATCAGACCAGGCATCAAAGCACTGTTTATAGAAAGGCGGCAACATCACGGGTAATTTAGTAGAATCAAGATTACAGTGAAGTACAAACTTTCCACCAACAGATGACAGTCGCTCATCGAGAAAAAACTTCCAAGGACTAGGATAATCTTCTAAATATTTCTTTAAGCAGAGAACACGCTTTGTATGAACCATTGAGTCAATGTCAAGCATATTTAGACCACCATTCTCTATGGTGGCAGTGAGGACATTTCTTTTAACTTTGTCTTTGCCATTCCAAATGAAACTGTAGAAAATAGAAAGCAGCATTCTTTAAAAGTTCTCTAGAGATAGGTATGGCTGATGCTCTAAACATAAGTTTAGGAATGGCGAAGGTTTTAACTATCTGTATCCTCCCCAAAAGCGACAACCCTCTCCACTTCCATAAATTTAAAGATTTCTTAATTGACTTTAAAGTTTCCCTATAATTTAAGTCGTCCCTCTCCTTTCCATTACCACCAAAATAGACTCCTAGAATTTTTATAACATTACGAAGGGTGTACATATTAGATACATCTTCCCATAGAGAACTATCACCAAATACTAAGGCTTCCGTCTTCTCATGGTTGACTTTCAACCCCGAACACTCTCCAAAATCTTCGAGGAGGCGAAATAGGGTAATATAGGATCCTTTGTCACTCAGGAAACATGTCATATCGTCAGCAAATAAATTAAGCTTTACATTTTCTTCACCGAATTTAAAGCCTTGAATGGCCAAGACTTCTAAAGCAATTATAAACAAATAAGGAGAGAGAGGGTCGCCTTGTCTTACACCTCTTCCTAAAGAGAAAGGTCCTGTTGATAAGCCATTGTTCAACACACAACTTGAAACGTTTTCATATAACACGCGTATCCACTGGATGAAGCTTGGTCCGAAATTGAATTCATGTAGTATCCTTATTAAATAATTGAAATTCAGAGTGTCAAAAGCTTTCTCAAAGTCAACGGCAAGTAGAATTCCGGACAATCCTTTCTGTTTAGTATGCTCTACTACATATTCTATTGTCCTAATCGCATCAAAAATCGTTCTTCCTTTAACGAACGCATTCTGATTGAAGTGGATAATCTCAGGAAGGGTCTTTTCCATACGCTTCGCTAGGGCTTTCGAAGCTATTTTCGCATCCATGTGGATAAGAGATATTGGGTGCCAGTTTTTTATCAATCTTTTGTCCTTCCCTTTTTTCTCAATTAAGGTTATAATAGTCTGTTTCTGTGAATTAGAGGGTTCACCGTGCTCAAAGGCATAATTTAAACTGTCGACTAGCAATGATCCAATTAAAGGCCAGAAAGCAATATAAAACTCTACGGTGAGACCGTCATTTCCTGGAGATTTATTCTTTTGAAAAGTGTGCAGCACATTATAACACTCTCCATATCCTAATTTTCCCTCACAGATGTTCCTCAGATTTTCGGATAATTTTGGAATTTGATTTGAGTCCTTAATAAATGCAGATATAGTAACAGAATTTGTGTAACTATTTTTAGCATAAAGATTCGAGTAGTAAGATTCTAATTCATTCATAATTTTTTTCGGGTCGTGTGTTAAAGTTCCCTTACTTGTAAAAATTTTCCTTACGCTGGTTTTCTTTTTATTGGAATTTTCAAGATTGAGAAAGTATTTGTTATTTCTCTCCCCCATTTCGTACCAAGTTGCACGAGAACGTATGATAGCTCCCTGTGTAATAAAGTCGTACAAGTTCTCGTATTCTGCCTGGAGAGATTCTAATTGTTCAAGGTTTTGCGGAGAGGGATCCTTGTCACATTTGTGTGAACATTCTTTTATACATTCCTCAACCTCCTGCAATTTTTCTTTTCTTTGACGAGCCTTAGTTTTACTATACTTAATAGTACACTGACGTATCCTATATTTAATTAAATCCCACAGGACACGTTTATCCAGAACCTCGTTAAATTCCTCTAACCAAACGTTATAATTTTCGCTAATGAGTTGACAGTAATCAGGGTCATTCACAAGATTGGAGTTGAATTTCCAAAAGGAAGGTCCTCGCACACTTTCATCCAAACCACATCACCAGAAAAGTCGAATCAAAGTGGGCAGGGCTTATTTGGACCCACTGGTCCATATCAAATGAGCTGTCAGTCCTGTTATTGTCTTAACGCGTAGCTGATTGGTTCAGCTATGAGATCGGTATGAGCCCCACAAGCAAATTCTCTTCATCTTTTACAAAATGGCGGCTCGCGTGAGGAAAGAAAAAGGATTTTACGCGTCTTTGAACAGCGTATCTTCAATTGATATGCTCCCAAAAATGAATCATCGTAAAATTAAAGGAAGGGGACGACTCTGGGAGGTCGAGCGTCTCATCGCTAAGCGAGAAAACGCTACGGTAAGTTGAATTCCTTTGTTTCTAATCGATCGTAAGATGATTGTAAAAGTATGCCGCAGCGATACTTCGGTGAACATTTGTGACAAGAATTCAGTCCAAATGGCCAAGTTGCTGAAGAACAATGCAGATATAGAACTGCTTTATTGATACAGAATTGTCCTTATTTTTATTTGCTAACAGAGGACTACTGAATACTTAGTTTTGTGGCGGGGTTATTCTCCTTTTGAGGCAACCTGGGAACCCGAAGAAAATGTTTCTCCCGATTGTGTCCGGTACGACTCACTCATCGATACTTGCGCTTACAGTAAATAACAACGTTTTCCAATTGCTATTTTCTTGGAGAGTATTTTATTTATAAAGCAAGAAGTTGCTTGCCATTTTGCAATATCATGTCGCTATGATCAGCGGAGCAATTCTCTTTACTAATTTTGTTGTTTGTGGTGTGTTAGGTGTCGAGAAGTTCGTTATGATCGACAATCGATGCCTATTTTGATGTGATTTCAGCTAAAAACTAAAACAGAGTTATGCCTGCTATATACATTGTAATTGTTCAATGAGTAATCGCTGTAAACTAGTAGATGATTACATTATACATATTAATAGCTTGGATATTATGCTGTGGTTTACTGTCAACCTAAACTATATCTTAAATATATTTTGTTGATTCTCTTTAGATTTTTCAAGAACCCAGTTGTTGATGAGTCAGTTATCTTTGGTGAGGTAGCCACACTCAGGATTGCTGTTGAGCAGCACTTAAAATCAAAATCTAGACTTTCGGTAACCATCAAACTCAGGGGAGATGTTTACAGATGTCTCTTTAAAAATAAAGGAAGTTTTCGTGATGGATGGCAATTACTAGACAAGGCAGCCTTCCCTAGAAAATATTTTCCGGAGTTCTGGGATCACTGTGCTGATTCCCATGGCCAGGGGATAAAAGTATTTTACCCGATGAAAGTGAAACACTTTATCTCCTGGTCAACGAAAAAGTATAGTGTTGGAGAAGGTCACCACCAACTTCCAAGATCCTTTCAGGAGAAATTGACCTTCTCGTTCATAAAAGTAGCTCTTGGGGATACCTCTTAATTTGTTTAGTTTTCAGTTATTGTTTCTTAGCCCGTTTTGCTTGCTTTTTCCCTTTAGTTTTGCTGGTACATCGGGGTTGTTTCCTTTTTCCCCTTTTATTTTGCTGGGGTAGTGGCTCAGTTGTTATTGGTACTTCTTCACTTGGTATTGCTTCTGGGGACTTGTCGTAGCTAATTCGTTTGCGTAGTCTACGATTTGTTTTAATGTTGATTTCCCAGTATTCTGTGTTCTTCTTTGTGTATTGCCTGGGTTTCCTCTCTCTGTGCTTTAGGGCACGGATACGATGTTCAGCTCGTAGAACTTCAGCAGGGTCATCAGTGTGGTTACTCTTTCTTTGTATGATCTTGCGTGCGTCATCATTATTTTTCTCCACCCCTGCAAGTTTAAAATTAATATCAACATGTTATTAACATGTACCGGTACTTCCTTGTTTGAACTGAAGTGTAGTGAAATGGTACATTCCAAAATTTCAAAAACAAAAATAATGCACCTTGGCCACTAAACTGTTTTAGATTTTTGTGTTGCTCCACCATTTGAGGAATGTGGTATGCTGCTGAATGCATGTAGCATGTCACACGCTCTCTTGCATAGCCAAGTCTCTTATCTCCCAGATTAGAAAAGGTATCAATCCATGTTTTTATCTACAAAGGAAAAAGCATGATGGTGTTATTCCTAATGGGTAAGGCTAGCTGTTAAACCTTTAATGTTGTAATTTATATGTACCTGTTGGCGATATTCCTCAACATTAGTTGGTTTAAAAGAGGAGATGAAACTAAAGTACATATCAGCAAATCCCTGTAAAAAATACGCAGAAATGGTTAACAATTTTATATGATTTCAGCAACTGTTTTTATCTTTTATGTTTGAAATGTCATTTAAATTGAGCACCTTCCACAATTCTACCACAGTTTTGGCAGTATCCTGCTGGATGAATGGCTCTAATTTACTGGGAAGAACTTTGAGAAGTGTTTTTCTGTCATCCCCCATGAGGCTTGTCCAGTCCCATGTTCCCGAACCTTTACCATCAGCATTTCGTTTTTCCCAGACGGAGAATGACACCCCACAACTGTTGATGACTTGTATCAGCTTGTCAACGTGGACTTTTTTCTTACCATTGAGAAAACTCTCCTTATCATCCCACTGCATGACATCTTCCACTAAGTTGCCAATCAAGACATCCGTAATGCGGAGCATCAAATGTAGCTCATCTAAGATGATGTGATCCAGTGGGATGTTAAGGAGAGGTTGATGCACACAACAGTAGTTCTCCCCCTTGGATTTGGATGCAAATTCTTGAAGTTCTTCCAGTGTCCTTCTCAGTGGTTCATCATTGTAGTAATTGTCAGGCTTGTTCATGTCTCCCCTTTAAGAAAATAATATATGTAATTGATCAGCACATGGGATTATTATTTCTTCTTTAGTTTAATGCGACAATAATATGGTAGGTAAATAGGTTAACTTTATTTATACCCAATTTGTATAAAAGTTGGGAGCTTGTGGGACTGTGGTAGACATACATGGAAGCAATTACAACAAAACCTAAAATTATTTATTGGCTATGATGAACAGTTCCTCTCAACCCACTGCTGCTGAACAGTTCAGGGGCTAACAGGTTAACAAAAGTGGCCCAACAGTTGGTTGAGGAGTGCTGTTATGCTTTACAGTTACCAAATAAAGAAATGCTTTTAATTCTATACAGAAGTGCATTGTAGTTTTAGTTATTACATATAGATGGATGTGTCAGTGAGTATTACCTGTCTTTCTTGTGAACTTTGCACCACAAACAAGCATAGGTAGAATTTGCTGCACTGATGCCCATAACCAACAGCAGAAACTGAAGAGATATAAATGTAATGTTACAATTAAAGAGCTTAATTACATGAGTTGGTGCCACCTGATGCCTTGAAATGTCTACCTTTTATGAATGCAAGATTCTGACAGTATTATGTTATTTATTGCTTACTTAAAACAAAGCTTCAAACTTTTAAGACCTTTTGGTGTATGAAATTTTAAAGTAACCTTTTATATAATATTGATTACCTTGTAATCACCTCCAAGAAACATTTCTATATCTACTCGTTTTCCATTGACGGTTATATAGCCACTCTTAATGATGTCATTAACTTCATCAAAAATCTCCTTGAAGCTACTTTCCAATGTTTCTCTGCTTTCAGGGGCATTCACAACAGCAATAGTGTGAGTACCTATAGGTAAATTGTTAAACAAGTAAATCTGTAATATGTGATTTCAAATTTTTTGAATAGATGTGCTGTAAAAAAATACCACAAGATCTAAATGAAATAAAGTATAATATTTTATAGTTTAGTTCACATTACTTTTTATTCTTTTGTAGAGGATCAATATGGTATTATTTGTAATGTTACCTTTTGATGATAATAGATCATCTGCACTTTGCAGAATTGAGAAGCTGAGCAATATAAAATTGCTAACCCTGCTCATTCTGGCACCATCACCACTTAGCTTAACTTTGACCTTCTCACCTTCCTGAATTGTACTGGTATTTAGCTGCAGAAACATTAAATTTCCCATGTAAGTACTGGGAATAAATGAAAACTAAATCATTGGCTTAGGAAAAGACTCAAATTACTTAAAATACTTTTTGGCACACACATACATACAGTCAAAAAAAAAAAACTACAAGCAAGATTTGTACAAACCATTTGTTGCACTTGATCAGTTAGCAATTGCCTGAAAGAGTGCTGTGCTCCTGGAGCCTTGCCTGGAGTAGAGTTGATTATGCAGCTCTTGTTCAGTTCAGTTCTGGATTGTTTAAACAAGTATGACTTTGGGAACCCATCAATTGTCATAGACAACTCATGTACAAACTCATCTCCAACCCCAAATTTATCTATTAGGTAAAGAATGCTTTCAACTTTGGCTTTATCATCCTCGCTGAGTTTAGAATATTGTGTTTGAGGTGAAGGTGGAGAAATGTCATTAGATGAGGTGCTTGAGGATGTATTGTCAGGTGTACAAGGAGGTGTGTCGGGTACAGTGCTACAATGTGAAGTATTTGGGGAAGAAGGGAGGATGCTGTCACTTGTATCAGAGACTTCTGATCTAACGGATGCGTTGTTAAATTCAACAGTGTATGTCTTGGAGCTGTCTTGATCCTTGAACTTTAAGCAGTCAACCTCAAGCCCAAAAAGTCTACTGAAATGCAGAGCCTTTTGGGCTCTTGATTTAAGTTCTTTTAATTTCTTATTTTGGGCTTGAGTTGACTTTAGTTTTGGGATAGCTGTCCCTTTAACTTGACAGAACTGATCCTTCTCTAGCTGTCTTATATATTTTTTCATGTTGGCACACTCTTGTTGACAGGCACTATTAAGTTCTTTTTCTTCTAGCATTTCCTTGAAAAGTGCTTCTTTTGCTTTTTCAATGTCAGCATACTTTTGTTTCCATTCTTCAATATGGGCCTCTGCTGCTTCCAATTTTTGCGCTAGGCTGCCTACTTCGGATTTCCACTCCTCTACAGTTATAATGTCATTTCTCCAAACCGCAATCTTTGTCCACTTTTCCAAAAACAGCTGTCTCTGTTTGAGGCTCCCCTTTCTGTTAGCAATTTTCCTATTATTTTCAGCATTAATGCAGATCTTGGACAACTGTGTTTCAAGCCTAACACTTTCACGATTAAGACGGAAAGCATCACCCGGTATACTTAAATTGACAAGGTCAATGTAATAGACCCCAGCTTTCAAGGAAGAAAGCATGTCTCTTCTCCAGCTAGCAAGAGTCTCCAATTTTATCTTTAACCAAAACACGACTTCATTACCACTTTCACGTTGTTTCAAAACGTAGCTAAGGTGCGTGTTTGGACAATCCCCGAGTAAAATTATTGTTGTCCCTTTGTATATGTCCGACATTTCGAAAATATTTCTGGAAATAGCTATAGACACAATAATTTTGGCACATTAATTGGCGCTTTTTTTCGAAAAAACCCGCGCGAATCTCGCAAGACCGATGGGTAATCTAGGTTTCAGTCTCCCCGGTTTTAGTAAGGCTTTTGTTTTGAACGCCTGCTTGATTATTTTTAAGATGGCGCCATCGTTAGGGAACATAGTGACTTGTTTACCTCTCTTTTTCCATCAAGTATGGCTATTCCATCGCACCAATCTATATGTCAACTATAGCCTGGTTTTAATTTTAAAAACCGAACCCAGATCACGACGAATCTACCAGATATTTCTGCAGAAAAACGGATTGATATTGTTCCTCGCAACATGGATCGACGGTAAGGTTCGTAGCGCTAATATAGTGGTACAAAATTAAAATATAGTTAGGGCAAATTCAGTATTTTGACTCAGTGACATTCAATATGGCGCCAACAAATGCTACTTTACAAAATTCGAAAAACCGCACCGAAAATGACATGTTTAACGCCGTACGAAACTTCCAAAGAAACTTCAAGTTAAGACGACCTAAACAAGATCGACGGTAGCTTTGGCAGTTACAAATATTTTAATTTTCGAAGGTTTAAAAATTATTTCCCCATACATTCTCTGTAATACGAGAGTCAAATAGGAACCCGAAAAATTCTAAGTGTCGCGTTGCAACTACGCATGTCGATTCGACTTTTCTGGTGATGATTCATACCAAGAGTTATTGCGGAATGATCTGATTTGATTGCTGTTGTAATATCGACGGTGTCAATATCGATTTGTAAACAATCGCTAACCAGCCAGTAATCTAGCCGCCTTTGTATAATTGGAGTTTTTTGGCGCCATGTGAATCTTGCTTCTGAAGGATTGCGAATGCGCCAAATATCTATTAAATCGTGTTCTACACTTAATTCTTCGACATATTTAGCAGACTCATTTCTCTTTTGATTCCCTCCCCGTCCGTCTAAAACCTCATCAAGAATCACATTAAAGTCGCCTCCAACAATGGTAGGTGAGTCGCACTCTGCTGTTAAAGTCTTAATTTCTTCTGAGATATTTTGAAAAAATTGAATTTGCTCGCTACACTTATTTGGAGCGTAAATATTTAAGAGACAATAACGCGAATCCTGGATGATTGCGTCCAACATAATGTAACGGCCTTCAGAGTCAATCTTAACTGTTTGCAGGTTCAAGTCCAAATTGTCCCTTACAAGTACCAAAACTCCTTTGCTATGGCAAGTTCCATGAGAGAAAAACAAATTTCCCCTCCACTGGTTCTTCCAAATATTTTCTACATCACGAGTACTATAAGTTTCCTGTAAAAAAACAAATATCAGCACCAGATTTACTTAGCCAATTGAATATGGCTTTCCGCTTTTCAAAGGTACGAATCCCTCGAGCAATTAAAGACAATAGTTTGAAATTAACGTTGCTGGGCCCCATATTGCCAAGGGAAAAGGGCGATAGTACATTGGAAGAAGTTTAAACAAAAGAATGCAAATTTTTTGAAACATGCTAATGAAGTATTGATAAACACTGAGAATTGAGGATTTAAATTTACATTTAGTGACGTTCGAATAGCCCGCATCGAAAACAAAAGGAAAAAACAAACACAGGAACACGTACATTTATAACGAATTGCAGAAGTAAACAAAATTTCAGAGTGCTGCCCATGAGAGTGGAACTCGAATCGAAATTATAGCAAGCCTTGAGGCTACCAAGGCTCTAAGGCTCCTTGTTTTAGGACGATATTGAATAGTACAATTAAACTGAAAAACGCAGCCTATCTAGAGATTAATTTTAAGACATATACAAAGAAATTCAAACAGAATGAGTTCGGAGTTTATGAAACAATCTTTCCATTAATTATTAGCTTGTCGGGTTCAGATTTACTAAAGGATACTCTTAGTCCTTTCCCCTTGGCTTCTTTGAGCTTCAGCATCATCTTGCGTCTCTTCTCAATTATTTCTTGTGGAAACTCTTGAAGCATCATGTACTCAGTACCTTTGAGTTTGAAGCCCTGGCGTAGAATCCTTTTTCGATCCTGGAACCGCAAGAAGCGTGCAAGAATTGGCCTAGGTTTGCCGTTATTGGATTTGCCAACCCGGCTGACCCGCTGGATCTCTATGTTAATTCGTGGGTCTTGGAAGCCCAGTACCGTTTCCAGAAATTGGTTTAAAACTGCCCTTGTGTCGAAGGCCTCGCCACCTTCTTCAGCGTTGGCTTCTTTCTCTGGGATGCCAAAGAACTTAAGGTTTTCACGCCGACTATAAGATTCAAGATAAAGATGCTTCATGTGTAGATTATTTATCCACTCTTCTTTAGCCATAATTTCACCTCGAAGCGCAGATACTTCATTATTCAAAGTTGTGTGTCCGGTATCCATTGTGTTGATCTCTGAATTCATCTTTAGTGTCTCTCTTTCCAGTTTCTCTACGACCGTTTCAGCTCTGATAAGTCTAGAGGACACGTCCCTTAGAGTAAGCTCAATGGCGTCCAATTTCTCTAATTTCTTTAAAATCTTGTCCAGTGCCGGTTTAATGTCCAGGTTGTCCGTTGTGTTTGGCATAACGCAAAACGTTTCTCTTTCGTTCTCAACTTGAACTTCACACCTTTCGAGATCGTTTATATTGCTTTTTGGACGCTTTTCCGTCGGTGACCGCGATTCAGTGGAACTTGTGCTAGTTCTATTTGATCTAAGACGCTTTGAGGGTGTCGCTATCTTTTCCATGAAATGGGCTGCGCTCGAAAATTTCGATAGGAACCGCAGAGCCTTTCAACACACGACTATTCGGCAGCCATGCTCCTCCCAGTCTCCTCCTGTTAAGCTCATGAATTATTAATGATTTTTTTAATTCTTTTTATCACGCTGTACTTTAGACTTTTAATTGACCGTTGTAGACTGCCTTTTGGGCGGTCGAAAGCTTGTGTCTTAAAGTGATCTTTTAGTCGGAATCAGCTACTCA
This sequence comes from Micromussa lordhowensis, assembly GCA_964020085.1. Lineage (NCBI taxonomy): Eukaryota > Metazoa > Cnidaria > Anthozoa > Scleractinia > Lobophylliidae > Micromussa > Micromussa lordhowensis. The sequence continues at coordinate 12,651,845 of OZ026607.1, forward strand.
TTATTAGTTCGCTGGTCTATCTATCTGCCACGGTCAGCCACTAGCCATTGAGGCGTTGAGCTTGGAAGAAAGCCAAGGCTATATTAAGAGTTAACCTCTTTGGCAGACGTCCTCCTTTCGAAAGTATCATTTATCAACATGACAATCGCAGCCAAATAACCAAGTAAATCAAACCCATAAAAAACAAGAAAGCTCTATGCAAAAGCGAACTATACTATTTATACACGGTTAAAAACATCAGGTCTCAATATACAGTCCGGGCCATTACCAGAAGTGGATATACGATTTCCTGTGCTCTGATTGGCTCACGCAAACCAAAACATTGCCTAGACCGCGAAAGGACTAAAGCCGAGGGAAACGGCGAGCGAACAGAAATTCATGTCGCCGGAGACGTCGCATAACAAACTACAACAATAATACGGAGGAATCCTCCGCATCTATTACTCCCACGATCTCTTGAACCCCCGGTGAACCTGCCAATAATTCGAACTAGTAATCGTTTCCTTGGATTTAATAATACGGATACCGATTCGTTGTATTCGTGTAATTAATTTTACTCCCGATTCGAACCAGTTCCCTTTCTTTTATCGTGTAAAAGCTTAGTTTCGATAAAGTTAGTAATGCACTAATACGACTAGACTGCTGGTAGTCTGTTTTTTTTTTCTGGAAAATTTTTCGCGACTTATTTAACACGAGGTATCGCTCCAAAACCTAGGACTGCCGAAGATCAACAAAGGCTGATTTTGGCCTCAACAACGGTGATCACCACTTTTAATCGAAGCTAAGCTGTTTGCTGTTGCAATATGAACGGTGTTTAGCTGAAATTACTATAGGGTTATAAGGTTCACTTTCTTGTCTTTTTATATTTATCCATACTGATAAATCTAGAATTGATAGATCTGTATTTAAAGGGGACTTTTTGTGACTGTGCTTTTGTTCAAAATCATATCAAATTATACTGAAATGTTCAGCCAAGTTTTGTTGTACCTTACCACAGCTACGGGTATCATAAGAACAAAACATACATGGATCAAAAGTGAAATTTATAAGTACTCTTATTTCCATGCCTTTAAAACCATCAATGGAAAACCCTATTGACCTAATTGCATTTGAACATTATTTTGGTCATTTTTTTAAAGCTTTCTCCTCCTTTCACAACATGCAATAGCCAGTTGCAAGGGATGACTGCACCACCTCCTGCTCTTTTATTTTTTGCCCATTTCTGAGAACAGAAATGACTCAACTTTGAACAGTAAAATGCACATCCTATGTGGATGTGAATCTCTATATGGAGTACATTTTTGTTATGAGAAACAATTGATAGGTTCATCAATAAATGAATTTTATGGTTATGGTATGTTGATGTTCTGGTTTCAGTATTACCATTTAGGAAAACCTCCAGCTTGATCTGCTCAGCTGACAAACCTAGGCCTCAACCCCCAACCTACATGCATTCAGGAGGGCACATGGGTATGCATGAATGCATTTTCAAGGTCCAGGGAATTTCAAGACCTTTCTTGATCTTCCTTTATGACTACTCCTCACTGGATCTGATGGTATTTCAAGACCTTTTGTGACCACTCCCCTCATGATGGGATGCTATTTCAGGACCTTTCATGACTAAGTCAGTCTGTCCCACCCCCCACCCGCCCCAACACACACAGACACAATCACAAAAGCCACGGTGACATAAACAGTCCATGCTTTATTTCTTACAACTAGAAATTCAAGAAATTCACTTTCTGAATGCTATACATTTCATTATTTTGGTTTCAACAAGAAAAGCACAAGGTGAAAATTACAAAGCCCTGCTGGAGATACATGTATTCTTATTGGAAAGCTTGAAATATACATATATAAATTCCTAGAAACCTACAGCTTAATTTTCAATACTTTAATAATAAGTGTTACATACCATGATGTCAAAACAAAACTATAAACAAGTATTTAAAAAAAAAAACAGGTATATGTTATACATATAGCTATTATTTCTTTGTAACAAACAGTGGAAAAGCTCTAAGGCCCTGTTTACAAGGAAGTAGGGTAGCCCTACTGCAAGGGAACGGTTAAATGATATCCTGGGTTTAGATGCAAAATTTACAGGGAGGGTAACACTACTGCCTGAGACAACTTTACGCTTGTTATAGTTTATTGCTGTCATGGTTCATACTGTAGTCTGTTAATTGAAGCTTACAAATTGGTTTATTTTCTTCTTTTCTCTTTCTCTCTGCACAACTCGCCTAGACTAGCTTTAGCTATATGCGAGTTGTACATGTTCTTTTTTATTGTTAAATATTAATAAAGTTTATTTGTTTTGTTGTTTGCTTGTTGCGCTTCGGGTTACCTTTGGTTACCAAACAGATAACAAAACTGGAAAATAATTTATTTCCAAAGCAAAAGTATGACAAACAGTGAAATAACTTGTAATGATGTTTTCTGGGTCATAAATCACTGATTTTGTCAGTATTGTGATCATATTTTGCTTTTTGGAGCCAAAATAGAGTTGTCCTGGGTAGGCGAGTTGTCCCTAGCAGAGCATTTACAAGGCACTAGGGTGACCCTAGCTGCCTTGTAAGTGCATTGTTGAAAATAAGAAGAAATGTGTGAGTGCCAGGGTAACCCTCTTGCAAGGGTAACCCTAACACTAGGGTTACCCTACCTGCTTGTAAGCCGGTGTCTGACATTTGCAGACTGCAGACTACATTTAGGTCTAAACAGCAATCTGGTTAGCCTGAATATCAGTTAGGTTAGCCTGAATAGCACTCCGGTTAGCCTGTTTACGGTTAGCTATCAGTAATGGAAACGGGAATGCAGTATTTAGTTAAAAAAGTCTACAGTCTGTGGTCTGCAGTCTGCAGTCTGCAAATGTCAGACACCACTTGTAAACAGGGCTTAATTCTGTGACTGGAAAATAATGCTGTACATGACTTTCTGAAATATATCAATGAAAACATAACACTAACCACAAACTCACTCTAACACTATAAGAAATTGAAAATGAAGAATTTCATGTTAACTGAGGTGACCAGGACTGCAAAGTACACTGAGGTGTATTTTGATCAATTTCAGAAACATTACAAGCAAAACAAGCTATCTATTTATATTTGCAAGTACAATTTGGCCAGGTTCAACAAAGAACTTCTTCTGCACTGCTAAAAGCCTGCATGGAAATGAATTGATAGCTAAAAAACTATAGACCTTCACTGAAACTTGGCTTTGCAGCTGTTCCTGAACTACTACAGCTGTATCAAGCTGGCGTGTGACATCATAGTTAGTATGTGTACATGTATAATGAGCACTAAAAACACTTTCAACCCTTTTTTAATCCCTACATGTGTACCACAGCCTCATCTTCTTCATTCAAACTACTTTATAACTGATATAGCTTTGCTCTGCATGCTGCACACAACTTTTCGGGATGTACATACTAGTATCAGTTTGCTATGTTAATTAACGTGAACCTTTTCACTTAGAACCGCTTCGAAAAATTCCTTGCCGTAATCTCTGCCATTCCTTTATAGATTTTTACCACACAATCTTATACCTGCCAACTTTTTCTGAGATATAGGCGTGAGACTTTTACCTGAGAGTGCTGGGATTTTTGAAGACGACACGATCATTTCCGAAGATTCCCGAAGAAGTCCGAAGTCTTCCGAAGACGTCCGAAGTCTGCCGATACTCGCATTTCCCAGTCCCAGTGTTACGACGCGTATAAATGCTAGCTCGCTCCCAGTGCTGTTTACTTCAAAAATCAGAGATCGCGAGGAAGGTACTGTCATTTATTCATTTTACACATGGTTTTCGTTCCTTACATGGGTCTTAGTTAACATATTTTTTGAAATTGTGTCAAGCAAGACGGCAACAACTCACATTTTACAATCAGGCGTGAGAAATTGGCCCGCAGGCGTGAGCAGGCGTGAGATCGAAGTTTTCAACTCGCAGGCGTGAGACTCACGCCTAAGGCGTGAGAGTTGGCAGGTATACAATCTACAGTGCTTCTTGAGGAAATCGCAGTGCTTTTCCATTTGCCTGTCGGAGAATAAAGAAAACACAGATCGAAATTAGGTCCTCAGCATGGTCCGCGTGATCGGTCAATAACACACGCATGTTGCGAACTACATTATTTCATCTTTAAAAACCTTGGACCAAGCAACGCAGTCATGGACCAATACAAAAATACCACCAAATGAAAGCAAATTTTATACACATTAACGACATATTTTTTTCAAGTACGGAAAAAATTGCAACTTACCTGATTTTTCCATCTATCTGGCGTCTTGTCGTGTACAAACCAGAGCAGAAATAGCACAAAACAGTGAGGTTTTCGCCTCGAAACTCGAAGACGCCTCGCCAGCCGCCATTTTTTTCGCACTCAACTAAAACGTCATTGTTCAGCTGTATTGTGTGCAAAGCCTTGTGGGAAAAGGCTACTTTTAAGCCCCAAAAAAGAGCTCGGAAGGGACTTTGTATAGTGTGCCTAACCTTGGCGGCCATATTGCTATTTGTCATGACGTCACCGTATATCCAATTCTGGTAATGGCCCGGACTGATATACTAAAAGTTATAATAAAAAATACTAATAATCTACCAATAAACAAACTATGCTAAATATTAATTAATTAATTTTAATTAAGTAAGTCCTAAATTAATCATTAACCTAATCCTGTTTTCCATGAATGCCGTGTCTCATTTTGTAATTTACGATGTCGTGATTACAGTAGAAATTTGTTTTTTGAATGGATTAAGAGATTTTATCATCCTGAGATTGCAGGGTAGGCTGTTCCAGAGAGCTGCACCACTATAACTAAAACTGTTTTTTAAATAGTTAGTTCGTGGAAGAGGTACAACCAGTTTGTTTTCGGAATCCCTTAAAGAATAACGCGTTCCATTGCAACAAGTAATACTGAGCATGAAAACGTTTTTCTTCCATTGTCTTTGGATTTATGACAGGGTTTGAACAAAAAATCCAGCTGCTTTATAACGCATTTACCTAGTGAAGCCTAAAAGTGGAGATGGCAATTCCATTAATTAACAATGAAGGAAAAAGAGGACTTATTTTTCATGGATCTGAATCTTAAAACATGATTAGTTTTGAGCACCTAACAAAACAAGTCTCGATAGAGATATATGTGATAACATTTGCTCAATAAACTTTCGCAAGGCCCCAGGATCATACATATGTTGTTATAGTTTCTACATAGTTCATTATGTCCTTTTATTTCTATAGAAACAGGACTGAACGACCAACAGGATATATGTGATAACATTTGCTCTATCAACTTTCGCAAGGCCGCCAGGGGTAAACATATGCTGTGATAGTCATTACTTAGTACCCTTATGGCCTTTTATTTCTATAGAAACAGGGCTGAACGACCAACAGGATATCTCGTTCAGTGGCCCTACAACCGGTCAACACGGAACCAACTTCGGTAATGTTGGTCTCGGGAGTCAAACGAACGGCAGACGAGGTGGGTTCTTCTTCTTGTAGATGCAAATATATAGAAGCTAAGATAAATATCTCGGTTACTCTTGTAACAAGTTATAAAGAGCATGAAAACGTTTTTCTTCCATTGTCTTTGGATTAATACCCGGCTTTTGAACAAAAAATCCAGCTGCTTTATAACGCATTCACTTGGTCAAGCCTAAAAGTGGAGGTGCGAATTGCTCTAACGATCGCCTTAAGCTGCGCAGGATAGAAAATGCCGATTTTTTTCAAACCTTGTCAGGAGAGACGGCCTTACGTATTTTGCCCCGAAAAGAGCACAACTCGACCCTAAAATTACACTTTTTAACTTATACATTTCATTTCCTTACGTTTAACCTTCATTAACTTGGTTAAGAAAGAGTCAAAATATGGCATTAAAAGCGCAATCATTTTTGTGGCTAAAATGCTAGGTACGGAGCTTTGAACATTACAGTAAATTTGTCGAGTAGCTTTAATGCACCTATCAGTGTCAAGCCCGAGGGGGGGGGGGGGTCGGGCAACCCATGGGAATTTGACTGTGGCATATATCCCCAGGGTGGGGATTTTGATCGGACATCATGCATTTGATCTTTCAATTCTATGTAGTAGAAGAGAAGTAAACCATTTGTTTCTGCTAATTTTGACAATTCTCTCTTGCCCGGGGGTGGGGATTTTGATAATTTTTTTTCAGAAAATGTCAAAATCCCCACCCTATGCCCGACCCCCCCCCCCCCCCCTCGGGCTTGACACTGATAGGTGCATAAGGACAAGCAAGATAATTCAGCCATCATTGAACTTACAGTGCAAACAATAAACACTAGAGGTATTTCTGGAATATTTTGGCTTGTAATTCAGGCCCTTGACAAGTCAACGCGTGCCCAAGTACTTCTAAAACGGTCAGTCCTTAAGGACGTCAATTAACTAGTTTTCGCAAACGTAATATCACAATATTACGTAATATACCTTTCACACGATTACACTTGAGAAAAATACTTAGTTGACATCCCTAAGGACTGACCATTTTACAAGTACTTGGACAATCGTTGACTTCGCTTTCACCTTTCAGGGGAAACGCTTGACAAGTACACATAACATTCCAAAAATACTTTCAGTGTTCACTGTTTGCAATGTAAGATCAAGGGTGACCTTGCTTCTCCTCAAGGCTACTCGAGAAGCTTACTCGTGTTCACAGCTCTGCGCAGAGCAGTTTAGCTTTTGATGCCATATTTTGACACTTTCTTATCCGAAACATTGAAAGTTAACGGTAACGATATGAAGTATATAAGTTAAATGAATTATTTACGTTTTTATTACATCAAGTTACGTAATAGCCAATGAGAAAGAATGTACAAACCCTTCGTGTAACGAAAAGAAACGAAGACCTTTTTCTGTTTCAATTTTAGCTGCCACTCAAAAAATTGGCACGATTGATAGCAAACCCAGTATGTGATAACTACCAGTTTAAAGATTATGATTGACGGATTGTTTGACTGATTACTTATTATTGTCGATGAAACAGAAAGACCTTATGTTACGAGGACAACGCGCCGTTCGTTCCCCCGGGGGGACTCGTACTACGTGAAACTATATTTCTTTTGCAATGAAAAGAAATATGTTAACACCATGCCATTTTTAGGCCCTGATTTTTTTTGTCAGGCAAGAAGATCGTTTGTTCCTTTCAGGTATCCTTCTTCAAGTGATCATACTTTTCAATCGTAATTGACAATATCATTTTCGCACCATTTCTCTGAGTGGTTTCCGGAAAATGGATTCGCGAAGAAACATATCGATGGGTGGTATTTAGATTGTTATTGCTCTCAGTGCCAATAAGATCTGGATTAAAATACCCAACCGTGTTACCAGTTTGTTTAAAAAATAGCTGCATACCAGCAGGAACTTGCTTCAGTATCAAGGGCAGCAAACTCAAGCGGTTTCCTGACAACGTCCATATCGCACAGAAGGTCCAGCGAATGCTTAAAATGCGGAAATTTTAACAGCGTAACGAAGAAAGCAACGAAAGAGAAAACAGCGGTAAAGACGAATCATTTCCTCATAAAGAACAACTATGAAACAACCTTGTTGAAAGACAACTTTGAACAACCTTGGCAAATTGACCTTGGTATCTAGTTACATGTACATGTACATAGTTTAATTTTACATAACAGACTTACATAACATACAAGGAACGTTAAAACAGCGGTCAAAGGCTCCAGAATTGCAAGTCATGCATGGTCTCATTTCCTTGAATTAAAAAGTTAATTACCACTAAAAGGTAACTATTACATTAGAGAATGTTATGAATCTTGGTTCACCATGACGACCCCTATGCGTACAATAACTCTTGTCCACTCCCGAGACAGTTCAACATTCATTTCACCTAAAGCTTAATATTTTTTCCATATACTATTGTATTCTTTTTATCACACTATAATTTAGACTTTTTATCGCCTCTTTCATCGTTTGACCGTTAAAGACTGCAGCAAGTTAGGCAGTCAGAAAGCTTGTGTTTTAAAGTGATATGTTATCTACTCATTAGTTGGCGTCTATATAGAAGAAGAAAGGCACAGCAGAAAGCCAGATAGTCTGGTGAGTTAACCTCCTTTGACAGAAGCCTTCCGTTCAAAAGTATTATTTATCAACATGACAATCGCAACCAAATAACCAAGTCAATCAAACATTCAAAAATCAAGACTGAAGCTCTATGCAAAAGCGAAGGATACAATTGGCAGTCTTTCTCTTTTCCTTCAGTTAAAAGCGACAAAAGAAGACTTACGTGGCAACGCGGAATTTTTGATAATCAGAATTTAATTAGCTGAACTTGAATTGGTTTGTCTCTACACCCGGATTTGAAGTGGCCTCTTCTGTAAGGGTTTTCAGAGCTGCTCAACTGAATTATCGCTAGTTTGGTTTGTGTGTGTAACCTTCCAAATGCTATTTTCCTTGATAGAGGCTAGGTTATCGGCTAGTTTTAATATTGGGTGCCAAATGACTGTCCTTTAGGACCTTTTACGATTCCACTTCTGAATGTTACATTGTCTCGATACCAGCTGTTCTCGGTTTAAATATAGCTTTCAAAAATGAATTGGACATATATCAAGACGAGGCTATATGTTCATAACACCGCGTCATGTATCAAGGTGCTTTTCTGCTTTCAAACTAGCCATTTTTTGCCACGCCGTAATCGGTCAAAGAAAAAAAGAAATCCAAAAAAACGTTATTTGTGCAGCCAAATTATTCATGTAACCATTCAAATTAAGCACTCTCTCTTCTTTTGCAGGATTAACATATTAGCTTGTTCAATATATTTTTTGCTAATGTGTTTTCTTAACCTTTTGAAAACGGATATGAAAAAATGTCAAATCGTCACCGTTGCTGCTCGCTTAAAAGAAAAAAAAATGGTCGAACATGTACTTATAGTATTAATTTTGTTGATATATAGTTTCACTAGACCTACATGTACTCGCCTCAAGGCTATATTTCGAAATAGCTGCTTTCGATTACGGGCCAAGAACATTCAACATTGTACAGATACTTCTAGCGCGTTTACCGCTTGCACTGTAAGATCATGCAAAGGAGAATGAAAGTATTATTTTTTTCTCTGGTCCCCTTAGCAAACGAGCTTACATTCGACAGTTACGTCAGTATGTGGAAAGAGCGGTTTAGTCGAGAAAACGACCGTGTTTTTGATGTCATATTGCAACTCTTTCTCAACCGAAACATGCAAGGTTTTAAATCCTAACGCTAACGGAAATCAGTTAATGAAAACAAAGATAAGAAAAATAGCTCAACTCTTACTGATCGAATTTGATATGATGAATTCCTTAATTCCATATCAAAAATTCTTTGTTTAAATAAATTCCGTTAATGTTAGCATGATTTCACTTATCAAAATAATTCATCTACCCCCAAGACATTTCCATGTAAACAACGAAACAGTATGGCTTGGTACGATAGACATCAAAGGGTTGTTGTTTGTTACAAAGGATTCTTATTTGTCGCATTAGGATTCCTGGCTTACAATTGGCTCTAGTGTAATTTGGGCGTGACATTCAGTTTTAAAGCAGCATCGTCCACGTTGAAGTCTCATTCACCCTGGTGATTTGGAAGAGAGCAGATCGAGAACAACAAGAGCTGTATAAGGCTGAGATCTTACTTACGTCCACCATCATGGTAAGTGTTGCATAAGAAAAGATTCTATTTTGTTTTTCTGTGAGGCATTTACTCTGTTGCTTATTCTAAATTGATGACTGATCTCAGATTTATCTCAATTTTATTTTGCAGAGTGTGGTTAAAACAGACATGAAAATGAAGCTGCGAATGGTAGGCGCTGTTAACGGGCACAAGTTCGAAATCGAAGGAGAAGGGAAAGGCAAGCCTTATGAGTAAGTGAACGTTTAGCAACGTTTAATCGTTGAAGTTTTACGGCAGCCTCGCTTCGAACATTGCTTAGTTTTAGTAAAACTTTTTTTCCGTTTTTTTCTTCGAGAATTCGTCTAAAGCCGTATTTCTTTCAGGATATCGCAGCTGATATAGGGTCTATTTCTTTTTCCTTAGACCTTACGACCGTTAAGGTGACAAACTAAGAACATAGCGAAAAAGTCTACATCGATACTTTACCCTTATCGTTGCCTAGAAATCGATGCCAAAAATCTACCTTACTTCGCTCAATGTTAAAAGAATCGTAGAGCTTAAAGTTATGGTTTGTTCTGTAAAGTAATTATATAAGTAGTTATATAAGTAAGTAGGCACTATTTGCGAAGTATTTCTTAGCCCGGCAACAGTTACCTGAAAACAAGCCTTTCATTACTTGGGTTATATCACCACCCTCTATGATGTGACCAGACATTCAAGTGTCTAGTTATTAAACCTTTCCATGCCTAGTTTATCAGGCGATTTGCGTCTTGTTTCTAAAGTATTTCTTTTCCCCCGTTCCTCTTTTCTTTGTTACTTCGATAAGTTGGTATCCTGCCAATAAGAGGTCGCGCTTCGTCATTTGTGTCAAAGTAAGCACTGAAAAAGAGCGCACTATTTCTCGATCCACATCAATCAACCCAAGTAGATAACTGCCATTATTATCCCAGGACTTTGTAACAGAGGAAAAAGTTCTGCATTCTATATAAACAGTACGTTTTCTTACGTCTTTGGATTTTCGCTTGTGTTTTAGGGGAAAACAGACTATGAACCTGCAAGTCCTTGCCGGCGGACCTCTGCCTTTCGCTTTCGATATCTTGACTACAGTGTTCGATTACGGCAACAGGACATTCGTCAAATACCCAAAAGATATACCAGACTACTTCAAGCAGTCGTTTCCCGAGGGCTTTTCGTGGGAGCGAAGCATGACTTATGAAGACGGGGGCATTTGCCTCGCCACAAACGACATAACGTAAGTAATATGTTACATAAGTAATATGTTACGAAGATGCCTCCCGCTAGCCAGGTGTTGAAGAATGAAAAAATAAAATGATGTTTAGCTTTAATCACCTCACTTTAATTTACCCCTTTTAAATTTTATATTGTCTTCATTGTATTTGTTTCTTTTCGTACAGTTTTAATTGTCTTATTTCCTTCTTGGTTGGTCACGACTTTAAAGTGTCATTTTGAAATATTGTGAACTACAAGGTTAAGGCAATTTTCCAAAGTGGTTCTTTTTTCTGTATAACCAAAAGGATGACAAATAAATAAATAAATAACTTTATTTAAGTGTATTTAATGTATTTAGTACTGTTGTGCTGATTGGGGACACTATAAATAAACAAACAAATATTTGTTAAGAATTCCAGCTGGTGGGAGGCTGACCAGTTGGTTATTTACAGAACGCGGTCGAGGAGTTGAACTCGGGACTGCCCAGAACAAATCCAGAAAGTGGCAGGGTGGAGACCTCCAGATTTCAAATCCAGCGCCCTAAGCAACTCGGCCACGCCACCTTCACGAAAGGTGGACTACTTCAAGCAGTCGTTTGAGTTTTTGCTGGTTTCATCCTTTTTCCTTTTATGAGAATCTGACTTAAAAGTCTCCACTAAATTCTATTAGATATCGATTGCCATTTGTGTCTCACTCCTCTTTTATCAGGATGAAAATAGTGTTTCTCGTATCTCTGTGTGGTAACACTGTCTCACTTCTTTTTCATCAGAATGAAAGGCGACTGTTTTCATTATGAAATTCGATTTGATGGTGTGAACTTTCCCGCCAATGGTCCAGTTATGCAAAAGAAGACCGACAAATGGGAGCCATCCACTGAGAAATTGTATGTGCGTGATGGAGTGCTGAAGGGTGATGTTAACATGGCTCTGTTGCTTGAAGGAGGCGGCCATCACCGATGTGACTTCAAAACTACTTACAAGTAAGTTAATAATAAGAATAAGAATAATAGGAATACTAATAATGTTATTTAACCCGGGAGCTCACATCACCAAAGATGTTATTCAGTGAGGCCCTGTAAAGAAAAAGTTTCAGGTTGAAATAGTTAAAAGTATTACAAGTCCAAAAATACAATATTGAAATGTTAATAAAATTACAGGACATAAGGGAGTTTATGTCTGTTCCATTCTGCCATTCCTTGATATAAAAGAAGCTGTTTTTCATAATTGCGCCTAACTAGCGTTATGTAAATATTGGATTTGCCAGGAGTTTTCTCATACGTTTAAGTGATCTGATGAATCGCAATAAGGACACAAGACGAAATTTAGTCAAGATATGAATAATTTTGAGAAGTCGCTGTTAGGATTATGAATGCACCGAGCGGGGATTGGTGCTGAACACGATTGAATCTCAAAGACGAGATCCAGTTATTTACCCAGCAAACATCCTTCCTGCCTTCCGAAGCTGGCAATGATCAGTGCTAGGAGTTTTTACTTTAGAAACAGTATTGTATTTGTTATATGCTGATGGGACCCGACCCAGTGTCACTGATCCGAGGTCGTTTGTTCCTTTGCAGATCTAAGAAGGCTGTCAAGTTGCCACACTATCACTTTGTGGATCACCGAATTGAGATAAAAAACCATGACAAAGATTACAACAACGTTGAGCTGTATGAGCATGCCGAAGCTCATTCTGGGCTGCCAAGGCAGGCTAAGTAAAGGTTTAACGAAAAGGCTTAAACGAGTAAAGGCTTAACGAAAGTCAAGGCGACAACAAGCAGAAAAAAAGTATTTTTAGCTGAAAAGCATTTACTCGAGATTAGTATTTGATAGCTTCAATTCAAGGATTTTGTTTGGGAGGGGGATTTGCTAGGCACTAGCTTTAGAGTTAAATTTAGTTAAAGACTTGCCAGACTATCACTTTGTGGATCACCGAATTGAGATAAAAAGCCATGACAAAGATTACAACAACGTTGAGCTGTATGAGCATGCCGAAGCTCATTCTGGGCTGCCAAGGCAGGCTAAGTAAAGGCTTAACGAAAAGGCTTAAACGAGTAAAGGCTTAACGAAAGTCAAGACGACAACAAGCAGAAAAAAGTTTTTTTAGCTGAAAAGCATTTACTCGAGATTAGTATTTGATAGCTTCAATTCAAGGATTTCTTTTGGGATTTGCTAGCGGGCACTAGCTTTAAGATAGTTTCCTTTTTTGTATGATTACAGTATAAATATAGACTTTTTAAACCCACTTGCAGTCAATACAAGTAAGAAAACAGTAGTAAAAATAAACTTGTTGTCAAAACCAGGTTTTGTGGAGTGTCCTTATCATAGAGTACTGGCTATTTAAAGCCGGATTATGAATCGTTTTCCTTCCCCTTCTGCTCATTGTTTGTTTCAAATGGCGAACTACAACAGGAAGGGTGCAAGATTTAATACAGGAATCACTCACTCGTGCCTTTCTTTCTTTTAAGTGTGCCCTACCTCCAAATCCTGATTAGGGTCTGAATAAATCAGCTTTATTCGAAGCATTTCTGTGAGAACAATTTGAGTGAAACTTTCGTCTTTTCTTTCCCGGTTAAAGTCTTACTCATTCTACTGCAAGACAATAGACCTCAGCACGAGGCTCTGGGGAATAAATACAGAGTTTGTGGGGTTTATTCCCCGGAGCCTCGTGCTGAGGTCTATTGTTTTAGACTGAATTTTAATATATCGAAATTGGTCTATTGCTTGCTTATGCAACTCGAATGGAAAGATCTGTACACCCAAAATCAAATTTATAAAGCTTTGATGGTAAATAGGTCTTTGAACGGTCTTGTTCCTGAATACCCCTCATCTAAATTTATTAAACGAAATGTAATACGTTTCGCTTGAAGAGACTCCAAAAACAAACGAGTTATTCCCTTTCCACGAACTAACTATCTCAAACATAGTTTTGCGGTGCAACCCTCCCGAACAGCCAATCGCAAGACCTTAGAAAGGTTAAAAACTTAAAACGCTTGCTCAATCTTGAATTTAAAAATTAGATACACGATATTCATGGAAAACAGGTTTTTTATTATATGGTAAGTGATAAGATAAGTTTTAGTAAAGATATAAATATATTCATTGCATTTGTAAATCCTGATAAATTTTCACCGTGTACAAAGAGAGATTAAAGATTAACGATTTTTAGGATTGAATTTGCTTTATTCGAACCATTTCTGTGAAAACAAAATTGGACTTGGTTGAATTTTCGACTTTTCATTCCCCCTCGTTGTAACTCCGAATGGCACAAGGAGTCTGGGTTGAGCCCACCAAGGCAACACTACTTTTTGAGGGGACTATCGGCCCACATACCATAAGCGTTGTGGCTCCGTGCTCACTTCTTGTTAAACCGTCTACCATACTTCATGGCTCTGAGCTGTGCCACTGCTGGTTAGCAAAAGCTCAGAACTCCATTATCAAATAGCGTATGCACCCTTCGGCTTTGGGAATTATACATGGGTCAAAACAAACGACGTGCATGGGATTTTGCAGTGCTTCTGTGAAGACGATCACTGGTATTGCTTGGCGGAATAGGGTGCAAGTTTCTATTAAATGAAGGGTAAAATGCCCTTTGGATGCCCCCACCAAGGACCACCCTACTTTCCTTTTTACTATTTACCCCATCAGTATCCAGAGCTCCAGCTTCCGAATTTTACCAATTTGCGAAATTCGCAAAAGGGTGAACATGAATTATCTTTTTTAAATGGCTTTTTTGGACGAACCCGTGAAAGCCAAATCATGTAGAATCTGAAAAAGAAAACAGACAAAAATCCATTTCATACAATTTCAATGCTCTATTTTCTAAAAGGCCTTTTGTTTACAGAAAAATGTTTACGGAAGGACACTGTAGGCTGTTATAGTTCACCACTACATTTTCTCCGAATGTTATTGGTTTAAATTTATCACGTGACGCGATACTGTTCATCCGCGGAGAGTCACTATCAGAACATAAGGCCCATCGATCTTATGTTGTGTTGCATCAGTGGTGTCTCTTACTATAGCTGTTTTTCTACTCTTGAGTTTGTTATCGTCACCCATTGATATGCCTAAACTAAGATTTATTTCATCTCTTTTGATAACGCATATTGTTATAGTCCCAGACCATCCGGATCAGTTTCAAGGGCCGAGAACGAGTATTGATCTTCATTTCCGTTCTGAAAATGAATTAACTATTGAAAAACGCCTCCTGTAAAATATCTTTCATAATGTCAATCGAAATGACCAGACTGAAAGTCATATTTTTGTGAATAAAGCTGTTGACCGAATAAGGAATTTAGAATTTTCAACGACAACACACTAGGTTATATTCGGCTGAGTTGTAGAGAAAGAGACAAAATGGAACCTTCTTTCATATGGTTAAGATAACTTAGATTTCAAAGTCGTTTGTCAACCGGTTTTTGAATGAGTTCACTTGCTGCCTGCTCAGGCACTACATTGAGTCTTGTCTTTGATAAGTACGTTATCGACCCTTTACACGAAAAAATTAGTTGACATCCCCATTTTACAAGCACTTGGGCACGCGTTGATTTCTCAGGGGAATCCCGTGCCAAGGACATTCCAGAAATACCTCCAGTGTTCACTGTTTGTACTGTAAGATCAAAGGTGACTGAATTGTAATGCTTTTCCTCAAGGCTACTCTATAAACTTTCTGGTGTTTACAGCTCTGTGCAGAGCAGTTAAGTAGTATAAATGACCGCGCTTTTGATGCCATATTGTGACTCTTTCTTAATATAAAGGTTAACGCTGACGAAATGTCAGTATCTAATCTATATTGTAGAGGATTTTCATAGTTCATCCTTGACAAAGTGTTAAACATTCCCTCACGAACAGATAAGTCAAAAGGACGAAACAGAATCTTGTATCAATTAAGCTGTTATACAGATGATTAGCTAGCCGATTAACTTTCTCTGGGTACACAATATTACGTAACAGACCATCACACAATTGCACTTGCTAAAAATAGTTAGTTGACATCCCTAAGGACTAACGGTTTTACAACTTCCTGGGCACGCGTTGACTTCACGTTCAATTTTCAAGGGAATCGCGAGCCAAGGACATTCCAGATATACTTCCAGTGTTCACTGTTTGCACTGTAAGATCAAGAATGACTGAATTATCTTCCTTGTCCTCAAAGCCACTTGATAAACTTTCTAGTGTTCGCCAACGCGATACAGAGCAGGTAAGCCGAAAAAAGGATTGCGCTGTTAGTGCCATATTTTGACTCTTTCGTAACCGGCTTATTGAGGGTTTTCAGTAACGAAATGAATTTTATAAGTTAAATATGTTATTTCAGAGTGTAACGTTATTCAAGTTATTATTACAGTTAGTTATATAATAACTTCCGACAAAGGATGCATCTCTGTTCAAATTTCATGAGTGATAACAAACCCAGGATGTAATAACTAATTAATCTAAATCAAGCCAAATCAAATTAGAGATTATGATTGATCGATTGATGGAACAAGACGGAGAGAACATACAAAAAACGTTATAAGTCTCCAGGATTACAAGTCATGCATGGTCTCATGAAAGCAGATATCACATTAAATAAGTGTTATGAATACTGGAACACCATGACGACCCCCAATTAAATAAATACCATAAATATCGACACGATTACACTCTCTTGTCGATACCCCAAGGTGACTTTCCATCTTAACAACGAAAACGTATGGCTTGATATGATAGACATCAAAGGGTTGTTATTTGTTACAAAGGGTTGTTTGTTTTATTAGGGTTCCCGGCTTATAATTGGCTCACGTCCATATTGGTTGTGGCATTTTAAAGCAGTATCGTCCACGCTGAAGTCTCATTCACCCTTGTGATTTGGAAGAGAACAGATCGAGAGCAACAAGAGCTGTTAAAGGCACATATCTTGCTTACGCCTTCCATCATGGTAAGTGCTGCACAAGAAAAGATTTAATTTTGTTCTTCACTGATGAATTTAATCTACTGCTTACTCTGAATTGGTGACTGATCTCAAATTTATCCCAATTTCATTCCACAGAGTGTTATTAAATCGGACATGAAGATCAAGCTGTGTATGGAAGGCGCTGTAAACGGGCACAAGTTCGTGATTACAGGGGAAGGAAGTGGCCATCCTTTCGAGTGAGTAGAAGTCTAGAGCTTTTTAATGATTGTGGTCAGTTTCACGTCAGCCTCGCTTCAAATATTGCTTAGTTTTTGGAGAAAAAGATATTTTCTCATTAAACAACATGTAATACCGAAAATTGCTCTATCTACCTTTCCTATGGATCTGGTTTGTTCTGTAAAATAATCATACCGGTTCGAATGGTCTATTTGCTATGCATTTCTTAGGCAGGCAACAATGACGTGAAAACAAACTTCCCATTAGTTGGGTCATTATATCAGATTGAACACACCCTCTGTGGTGTGACCAGGCTGGCAAGTGTCTAGTCATTAAACCGCTCCATAAAAAGTTTATCAGGCGATTTACTCCTTTTCTCTGAGGAACTTTCTTTTGCCGTGTTCCTGTTTTCCTCTTAGATAAATTGGTATCCTGCTGCAATAAGAAATCGTTGAGTCGAGTCGTCATTTGTGTTAAAGTAGGCACTGAAAAAGAGTGAACTATTTTTCGATTCAATCAACCCAGTAAGATACTTGACATCGTTATTCCAGGACTATGTAACAGAGAAAAACGTTCTGCATTCCATATGAAGAGTACATTTTCTAACGTATTTGGTTGCTTGTTTGTGTTTTAGGGGAAAACAGACTATCAACCTGACAGTCATAGATGGTGGACCTCTATCTTTAGCTTTCGATATCTTGACAGCAGTATTCGATTATGGCAACAGACAGGGCGACCCGAAAGACAGGCCAAACTTTTTCAAACAGTCGTTTCCTGATGGGCATTCCTGGGAACGAAGCATGACTTACGAAGACGGGGGCATTTGCATCGCGCCACAAATGACATAACGTAAGTAAGATGTAAAGCTGAATCCTCCCGCTACGAAGAATTTTAGAGACTTTTTAGTTCCATTCAAATCACTTTAATTTAATTTCTGCGTCTTGTCGATATTTAATTGTCATAACTTTTCTTCTTTCGGTAGAGTTTTAACTTTCTTATTCCTTTCGTGTTTTAAATTGACTGTAAAGTGTGAACCAGAAGTTTAAGGCACATTTCCGAATTGGTTCTCTCTGTTTCCAATAAAAAGAAATTTAAAACCAAATCACTGGTTTCATCTGGTATCATCTATTGAATTATATTGCCAAGTATGTCTGTAAATGAAATAGTGTTTCTTGCATGTTTGCGTGGTAACATTGACTATGTTTCATTTCTTTTTCATCAGAATGAAGGAAGACGTCGACAACGGTTTTCTCTATGAAATTCTATTTGATGTTGTGAACGACCCTGCCAATAGCCCAGTTATGCAGAAGAAGACTGTGAAATGGGAGCCATCCACTGATCCGAGTTCGTTAGTTCCTTTGCAGAGCTAGGAAGGTTGCCCAGTTGCCAGACTATCACTTTGTGGATCACCGAATTGAGATCTTAAACCATGACAACCATTACAACAAGGTTAAGCTGCATGAGCATGACCAAGGTTCATCTGGGCTGCCAAGGCAGGCCAAGTAAAGGCTTAACGAAAAGCCAAGACGACAACATGTAGAAGAAAAGTTGCTTTTTTTAATTGAAATTCATTTACTCGGATTACTATTTGATACTTTCAATTCAATTATTTCTTTTGGGATTTGCTAGGCACTAGGTTTCAGCGTTACATTTAGTTAAATAATTATAGTTTCCATTTTTTTTGCGTTATTGCAAGATAATCATAGACTTCTTAAACTCAAGTACAAGTAAAAAAACTGTGATGGGAATAAACTCGTTGTCTAAACCAGGTTTTGTAGTGTTCTTATCATATAGTTCGACCTTTTGAAAGAGTTTGAATTGTTTTCCTCCCCTTTCGTCTCACCTTATTTTTATGGTGCTGTAGCTAAATTCAGCTCTCGCAGATAAATACTGTGGAAGAAGTTTAAAAATAAACCTAATGATTGGCTGGGACAAATGGTCTAGTTTCTTTTAAAGTGCACCTAACCCCTAAATTTGTTTTCCGGCTAAAAAAATCGTCATGCTTTGGTGGCTACTTCTTCGAAAAAAATTTTGGATTTGGTCAAATCCTTGAATTTTTATGCCCCGCTGAAGTCGAGTTCCGAATGGACCACGACCGCGTAAATGGGGATCTGGGCAGAGTAGAGTTGTGACGTCACTTCGAGAAGACGCTCAAGCAATTCTCAGCCAGTCGTTGCTCTGCGAAAGCGTTTCTAGCACGAAAATTCATTCTATTTGGTCTTGATAGCCTCATCGGACTTGGAGACGAGCTTCGACTCAGACGACTCGGATATTAATTTTATTGCTGGATACGAACTTGAAGACGAAGGGCATTTATCAGTCTTGCATTAAGTGTCGATTTGAAGTCAAAAGTTGAAATCGAAAAAAAAAACAATGCTAGTAGTGCTCAGTAGATTGACAGCAACGTAACAATGTGTTGCGTGCAGCCTAAGATCCTGGGCCAGGTGGCAGAGCGAAAGAAGAATCGTCGAGGAGGCAACTGGAGGACACTGGACACCCTTCATGTTAAATGCAATGATATGGGTGGCCAAGCAAAGATCTCATGAAAAGCCGTAATTATTTAATGTGCCTGTTTTAATTCGAAGTAAAGCCGCAAATTTTCCCGAATTTATGGATAGTGTTGTCTTCAGTAATTCCCAAAGAACCAGAGACTAATCCTTCGGATGACGAGAAACCTAAACACCGTACTAAGAGCGTGAGCGACACCGTCATTTTCGTTGTAGGTTGTCTTATGGTTTCAAAACCACAGTAACTGGGAGAAATCAGGACTATTCAAACCTGCTCCGGGTTGTTCGAAAGGTAGATAACGCTATCCACTGGATATATAACTATCCAGTGGATAGCATGGGTTGTTTGTTAACATTTACCGTTATCCATCTTTCGAACAACTTGGGCCTGGCCGTTATCAGCCAAAATCAGAAATAAAACACTTATATATGATTTAACTCTTTTGCCAAGAGAAGCACTGTTTGAACGAACTCAGCTGTCGTTTCTTGTACAAATTCCAATGATTATCCGATATCACGCATACAAGAAAACGTTTCTAATCTAAATCGATATTAATTAAAAAGCACAATTTTTTCCAAAAAATGTCTCCATAATTCTGTGCAATTGACCTATCTAAGACTCTAACGAGCAAACTTTTGGGCCGATTAACGATCTTAGGCATTTTAGATCAATCATATCAGATTTACCCGTTTTTATGGATTTATCGATTGATAAAGGGATTGAATACGCCGGAATAAACATGGACACGCCGAAATGATATGAACAAATACTTGATCAAAAGAAGCAAAGAAATTACACAGGGCCAGGAGTCCTGGTGTCACTGATATCGTTCAGCAGTTTCCAGCAGTTCTCCTGGTCTACTAATTTGGTCTTTTCTTGCAACGACTTCAACGTGTGAGAAGGTGAGCACGAGTAGCCATGCTTGCCCCGTGAACAACTTCTGATCTTGATCAAATGCTCCGACTGCCAGGCTTCCTACATTGGTGAGACAGGCGGGAAACCTTAACACGAGACCGACTGAACACAAACGAGCAACGATAAATGGTGATGTCAACCGACAATCACATTCCTGTGCATCATCAACTGACCAACCACGCCGTTGACTGGGACACTGCTCAATGCTTAACCTACAACAATTTTCAACGACTGACTCTGAAAAGCTGGTACACTAACTTAGAAGAGACGCCTCTTAACACATTTTGACAAGTACCAGCCCATTACAAACGATTATTCACGACATAAACGAAACCAACAAAGGGATCTCTAACAGACCGACTCAATTTGACTGACAAAAGATGAATCGAAGCTTACTAGAACCGACCAATCACTGCCGACAAACCTTACACGAGTCTTACCATCATGGCTTAACTGACCAATCACTTTCAACGGACTAGACTATTCACTTGATTCTGAAGATGACTTTCGCTCAGGTTGTCGAAAACTCGGTCACCAACAACAGTTATTTTCAGAACTACCCTCACCCGGACGATCATACTATACGAGCTACTGATACTACTGCGTTCAAACCATTTGCTGTACCAATGAATTGAATTGAATTGCATTATCCAGTGATCCAATAGTCTACTATGCAAACACTTAATGATTCTGGTGTTTCACGATATCTGATTGGTTCGCTTTCTCTGGCTAATTAACAATTACACTATGAACTCGAGATTTCTATGAGTTGATAGTTGGTGAGACAGAAGGCCAAAAGCCAAGGCCACTGCACTCTAAAGGCTGATAGTATGCGAGTAGCTCAGTCAATCAGATTGCAGCATTTGCATAAGTATACTAGTAGAATTCTACTCATGAGCATTATTCACCCCCTACCACCTAGTAAATAATAATGTGTCATCAGTCGCAAAAACAAAATGGCCGGCGTAAGCTCGCGTTCCGCCAATGTTTCTGAATCCGAAATCCTGAAAATTCAAGAAGATGCTCTCCCAGGAATTTCAAGGAAGGCTTTGGAATTTGGCCAGAAAGTTGACAGAAAAGACTTACCAACATTCGACTTCAGAGCAGTTTCAGGAAATGTCCTCGGTAATCACAGATTTCATCAATCTAAGCAGAAATGAACACTGCAGGGTTTATCGGAAGAAGCATCCAGTGCTATTCAATGAAGCATCTCCACGTCGTTGCGCAAAACATTCATTTTCCTTTAAAGTCTATCCTTCCCCAAATGCTCTTTCAATATTCATTTTAAGTGAAAAAGAAAACTTTGATTGAACAGTGAATTGCTTTTGCAAATACCTACAATGTAGACTTTCGAGTTTGATGAGTTGAACAGTGTTGAAAGACCATTTTGCTAGGTTTTGACGAAGATTTCATCCAAGGTTAACTAGATTTGCCATGTTTGAAATTCTGTAAACAGAACTTTTTGCGTTTGCTTCGTGCCGCTTCCCCGTTTTCCAAGCATTAATTGAAAGGTCAGTTAAACCGACTCTAAAATGGTTTCCTTGTTGTCGGTTTTGGAGATCATTTCATGTGAATATTCTAAAACAGTTATTCTTTGAAATCTCGAATAGCGGCAGAATATTTTCCTTGACTTCAAAGGATAATTGTTTAATATTCTGTACCAATTCTAAGTTTTAATTTTTTCAAATCATCCAAATAGAAAACAAACTTCTATGTTTCATATAAACTCGTTGAAAGCGTTCTTCACGCCTACCCAAGTCATTTTCCCCACTGAGTTTAGTTCGCCTAGTTCAGATTCTGATAGTGCGCCTCATGGTACGAACTGCATACATCCTGCATTACAAGAGTATAGGACGCTCATAGGGGGCAGTAACCAATCAGGAGCAACAATAATAATAGAACCCATTGTTCTCGAAACAATAGCCTATTGTTTTTCTCGGCTCCTGATTGGTTACTGCACCTATGAACGTCCTATACTACTTACAAGGTTTCAGGATGGGGAGGTATGTTCAGAGGCGAGGAGATATTGTCATGGAAATTTTAAGCCAAATAAACAAAACCGCTGGATTTAGGTCTCCATTAGATTCGATTGCTGAGTCACGTAATACTCCTGGATCTAGTTTCAATATTCTCGTTCTTCAGCCTTTCTCTTGTCCAACTCTTTTCTCAATGCAAATCCCAACAAAGACTAACCAAAGCCTTGCTCATCAGCGAACAGTAAAACGGCTTTTCGAATACCTTTTATTGACTTACTACTTCTACAGATTTGGCTTCTTGTAACTGATGAGATGTCATCAGCATTAAAACTGCAAACTTTACTAAACTACAATTGGAAGGCGTTTTCCATAGTCACGGTAAAGACCTAGAATAGATTCTCTATTCATTTTCGGATGTTCTTTTGAATTCCGACACTAATATTCCCATAGTTGATTCCTGAACGATGAACGCCTTTGCCTTTGTGCGGTCGCCGGTAGATGGGCGGAATGTCCGGTTCTTGTATATATGGCACTGCGACGTAATCTGGACGTGTTTCTATATAAAAAATGGCATACAGTACAATTGAAAAAATATACGTATCTTTCTTTAATGAACGGTGTTTTTTTTATTTGCCGCTTGTCAAAACAGACAAAAATATGTATGGGTTATTGAGCAAGTGTTCGGTCAAGATGGCTGGATATTGGCCGAATTCTTTTTTTGCGTGTTCAAAAACTCGCAAAAAAAGAACGAGGCCAATATCAAGCCATCTTGACCGAACAAGCTTGGTCAATAAAGGATTTATTATATGGCTTTTGGGGAAATTTTTCTTGCGGGACAAGGCGGGTAGTCCCGAGCGGGCAAGATGGCTCCATCTTGCCCGCTCGGGTAGCCAATCACAGCGCAGCATTTGATTCATCTTGCCCGCTTGCGGAGCTAGCCATATAATAATAAATGTTATTCTTGACTGAGCCGAAATAAAAACAAAAATATAACTAATGGATTAAGAATAAACAAGAATATTTTTGCATTGATAGCCTCAGCAACGAACGTAAATACGTAGCGTAAATACTGCCAGTCCATACAAGGTACCCAGCACCCACCCAATATCAACCAATCATCGGAATGCTAAGCAATAAACGGCGAAAAATAACCGCGGCCATTCCAAAACAGGTCGATGCTCTTTTTCTTCTGGTAGCGCAAGTTTTTACATTCACTGATTTTTAGAAAGCTCATACTCAGTATCGAGCCCAAGAACATTCCATGATCTTATCCAATCCACGCAAAACAAAATACGTCATTCATTATGGTATTGAATCGTGCCTTCTAAAACGAGGTAAATAACATAAGAAACCGGTTTATAGACTAACCAAGATCTTCGTTTTTGTCTTGATTTTCATCCTGTCGAAGAAAAAAATTAAATATATATCAGAAACAATTTCAAACAATGTATCGGGCGCGCGATACGGTGATAACTTGCTCACCTGAACTTGGTTGTCAAGAGGGTATGACGCCACCAAGCCCCAAGTTATTATGAAGAAAACAAAGCACTTCATATCCCTTGAAAGAAAAATAAGTAAAATCAGTAGATTGCGTAAATGAAGTTGCGTTAATCTGAGTAGGCGACTGAGGTATGTTCAAGCAGTAGTGCAATCTTTGCTGGCGTCACTGTTTACATGTTTCCTCATTAGCATACCACTTTTCTCAGCGAAGGCATCATCTTAGGAGGTATTGATATCAGACATTGAAAGAACACGTGGAACTTAGTAACTGGTGAAATTCTTGGCTCCTTGGGTACAATATTCAAGGAGAAATTAGAGCCCATACATTCTTTGTTACATTTTGAGTATTTAAACCAGCGTCGCACAAAAACTATTCGATATATAGGGCTCAAATTCCTTGGCACAGTTAATACTGCAATGCCCTTTCAATATTTAGCAATTATTCCATGAGCGCGCGTTGGATATAAGATGGTAAATAGCCAACGAGGCACGTAGGGCCGAGTTGGCTATAACCAATCTCATATCCAACAAGCGCGAATGGAATTATTGTTCTATTAAATTCTCAACCTTCGCTTTTGCTAAATTTTATCAAAGTCTAAGAAACGACCCGAAAGTGATGTGACTTCCGGGCGCAAAAACGAAATGCTGAAAATTTTATGCTGAGCGACATTTACCGCATACATTCCCATGTAAGGTCAAACGCAGGTATAATGGCTGGTAAACGAGATCTAGTGAACCAATCAGAAAGCTAGAATTGCGTTATCCGAGGTTGAGAATTTAATAGTTATAATTAGGATTTTGTAACTTGATCAGAATCTGAGTCTCTTGTGCTAATGAGGCAAATATTGTAAAAGAAGGTTTCCTGATTTACTGCTGTCACTGTGCCATACTTAAGCGCGTGGTAATAAAGCCAATTGTTCCTTTATTTTAAGTGTGTTAAATTCTCTGTCACCTTATATCCCAGAATACTGCGTGGCCTCTCGTCATCCTCCCGTCTGAGATTTAGAGAGATGCTTGCGACGAGACTGTTTAGTTATATTGTTTAAATAGCGCGTTTGCTACAGTTCTTGGAGGGTCCTGTCTTGGCGCTATAAACCAATGCCGGGTGGTCTTCCAAGGGCACTTAAGACACTAGAGGAATGACACAGTCAGCCATTTCAGGTGGTGAACGCGTGTGTTAAGTCCTTTCCCAGGGACCTACTCTACTAGAGAACGACGAAGCCAGCTTCCTTCGCTACGCTGATATAGCTCATGTTGTCGTCAATGATACCTTTGAGTAGATGAACCTAGCAAGAGTCGTTGGACAGCTACCCAAATAGATGCAAGCCAAATTCGCTGAGCATTTGAAACTTTGCAAACGTTGTAGACTTCCTTAATTCAAGAGCGACTCTATATACTGAGTCATCCCTTCTTCGGAAAGCACCCTGCAAATGTCTACCTACGCTACGACAGCAGAAAAAAAAATAACAGAATCCCACACGATGTGCCCTCGACCGCACACACTAAACGCAGTGAAGTATTCAAATCCAAATCTCCCAAGGAGAAAAATGACTTTGTTGAGCAAAGGGTTATTTGCTTCAGTGGTATTGATTTAACTTAAGGAACTACAAGTCTTCGGTTAGTGCAAGGTGCATTCAAGGTTTTGAAAAGTCACATCACACATGGTTGAACTTTGTTAAAGCCAGGCATAGGTAAACTAGCTCAACACAAAAACCGTTGTCACCCAGGACTTGTTACCTGATCAAAGTACATAAACTGCTTCCACGCGCTCGACTACAGCTGCACTTAACTCTTGTTTTAAAAGTACTGCTCCGAGTTATGCCAGTCAAAGTGATCAGCAACAGTGACAGTGAACTTTAGGACTACGATTGGTCGGGATTCAGATTTTGAAATAACTATGATGACCCATCTCTTGTGAGGTTATTGAATATGAAAGGATTTCAAAATAACTCTTACTCACGGCAGTGAACAACACTGATATACAAGAAGAGGGCTTGGGAGTTGACCTTAAGAGTGGGAGAAGGAAA
>OZ026607.1:12677900-12715400 GCA_964020085.1 Micromussa lordhowensis
CAATTGTTTAAAAAGTAACTGTTCTAAGATGTAGACCTTTTTCGTGCCAGTACGGTTTAGTCAAGGACGAAGGACCATTCAGTTTTAGTTGGCTCCTTACCAAGTGATTCCTTATTGTTGCATGTACGTAGCAAGCAGTGTCTGAATGGGTGATGTAGCAGCTCTCCTAAGGTCTCACATGATTGGCTTGCTACCCTTTGAGAGTACAATAGAACAAACAAGAGAAACAATGCCCCTATCCCTAACACAATAGCAGCTGCTACAATGATAAAACAAAAGCAGCTTTGGACAGCTGCTACACTACTGTCTGAATGACTGTATACCGTGTGGCACTCAATTTTTGCGGGTTGTAATTTTTGGGATTTTGCGGTTTTTCCACGATCCGCAAAAGAAAAAGTTCCTGCAAAATAAATTCCCGCAAAAAATTTCTCGGCAAACATTTTCTCCACTGACGAAATTGTACATTGAAGTATCACAAGTAAAATCTTGTTGCTACCATCAGCCACACAAAAGCAAGATGGAATTGTGATGCACTGACACTGATAACTGGGTTACTGTGTTTTACATTTTTACATGTTGTTTCACTTGTCAATTCCATACAGCATAATTAAACAACGCGAAAATGTTTCATTTTCAATTAAACGCGACCTCCCGAAAGCCGCAAAAATTATTACCCACCAAGAAAAACCAGTCTATTACAATCGCAAAAGTTAGTTCCAGCAAAATACAAATAAAAAATCGTCGATTCGCAAAATATATACTCCTGCAAACAATCTAGTGCCAAACGGTGTCCTTTGTACCTCAGAATATGCAAATAAAACTAATTAAATTCCTTGTTGGAAGACGCTTTGTTACTTTTGAAACGAAACGCATTGTCACTATTGCACGGACAGTGACGGTTTCCAAAGATCAATTAGTGCATGCCAGTTCTTATTTCAATCAATCTGTTGTTAGCTGAAAAGTGTTTATTATCACTAAACGGCTTGACTTTGGGAATTTAAGAACGTTTCTTAGTCGGAGGACTTTCTGATTGATCTTACGTTTATCAAAATCTCTATTCTTAGGACGAATTTCAAGTTTTTCTCGCTGGACGAAAGTGTTTCATTGACTGGCAAGTATTTAGAAGCCTACCAAGGACAAGTGCAGTTGGGCATGCGTTGTTTCCAAGCTGTACAGGTGCAAGCAAGTCCATGCAGTTGTAAACTAACCTTCACTTATACTTTTCTCCAATATACAGGTGTCAATTTGATATTCAGTGGCGGATTCACACGACTTTTAAATAGAGGCATGGCCACAGATAACATTCAGTTTGCCATAGAGGCTGGTAAGAAGGTTTGGCTTATCACAGAAGATATTCAACGATACGACTCCAGTGCAGTAAGTTTAGTTCTTTTAATCCGTTCGAAGCTAGGTGTTATCATAATTTCTGTCTGTAATTCCGTGCACCAATTCCCAATAATTGAAAGAAATCGTTTTTTAATCGTATCTTTTGGTTTCGCGAAACAGTAAACCCACGTAAAACAATTTTACATGGCAGAATGGGAATCAAATCTTTTACTTGTAAACAAATTGTTTAACTCAATGCCGTAATTTAGTTTAGGATGTGCAACATGACGTAGCATTTCGCCCACCATTGTTGCTTGAATTCGTTTCGGCGTGCGAGAGAACGAGAGAGGATGGGCCAGGAACTCCCATGGTGATAACGCCGCCTATATATTTAACAACGGCTTGTTACAAAGCGCATTAAACGAACGTTCCCTGTTAGCAATGACTTGTTCACACAAATTGCCAAAGCGAGTTCACAAAAGAAAGTTAGTTAGAAAAAGGGGTTCAATGCAGGGCAACAGGAATGTTGTAATGAAAGAGTACTCGCCACCCACCAACGTGGTCTGGCTTCGAATCTGTTCTGGTGCCATTGAGATGAGTTCGTTATTGGTTCTCTTCTTTCCCTGAAGATTTTTCTATGGGTAGTCCAGTTTTCTTCTCTCCGGAAAATCCAACATTTTCAAATTCCAATTCAACCTGGATAGAGAGAGGACCCACATAAAACCCGTAAAATCAGCTAGGACTGATGTGTCGAGATGTGGCTTCATCTCTAAATATACGTTTGCTTTAATGGTTGCACCAGCTTATGGCAGTCATGAAGAAACATTTATTTTGTTTCCGAGGATTGGCGGACGGATGCAGACGGGGAACGAGAGTTTGTTTTCGCAATTTCGAAAACGAGATGTACGTTCGGTGACTGTTTATACAACCCTCTTAGGAATTTAATGTGCCAGCTGTCCCTGTATGTGTCTGATATTGCCTGTCAAGCCAAACGTCGTCTTGTTGATGGAAGTGTTCGATTTTTCTGGTGAAGAGAATTGCAAAATATAATTATTACCTTCAGTACATTTTATTGTCATTCGGAATACTTTTTCTACCATTTTGCGTTGACTTCCCGAGAAAGTGTAAAATCAATGGTGGCGGATCATAGATTATAGACGTCATGAGATCAAAATAGTTTTGCGCCTAAAACACTAATGAGTGGTGCCATAGGACTCAGTGTTCCAGAGTTCCTCAAGTTCCTTGCTAAACAAACATCTTCCCCGTCGACGAGGCTTGTATTCGAGCAAAGGACTCCAGGTTTGGGCGACCATCAAGTATACTCCAGCCAATGCATGCATTGATAGCAAGTGGTCCATTAGCTGCTACGCTTACCCTTTCTCACATCAAGGGGTATTAGAACTTTTTTCACGTTGTTTCCGGGTAGGATGGGAATTTTATTCTTCCCCTCTAAAAGTCAACTCCCAAACCCTCTTCTTGTACATCAATGTTGTTCACTACCGTGAGTAAGAGTTTGTTTTGAAATCCTTTCATATTCAATAACCTCACAAGAGATGGGTCATCATCGTTATGTCAACATCTGAATCCCGACCAATCATAGTCCAAAAGTTCACTGTCACTGTTGCTGATCACTTTGACTGGCATAACTAGGAGCAGCACTTTTAAAACAAGAGTTAACTGCAGCTGTAGTCGAGCGCGTGGAACCAGTACCTTGATCAGGTAATAAGTCCTGGGTGACAACGTTTTTTGTGTTGAGCTAGTTTACCTCTGCCTGGCTTTAATAGAGTTCAACCATGTCCGGTGTGATGTGACTTTTCACAACCTTGAATGCACCTTGTACTAACTGAAGACTTGTAGCTCCTTAAGTTGAATCAATACCACTGAAGCAAATAACCCGTCATAGTCATTTTTCTCCTTGGGAGATTTGGATTTGAATACTTCACTGCGGTATAGTGTGTGCGGTCGAGGGCACATCGGGTGGGATTCTGTTTTTTTTTCTGCTGTCGTAGCGTAGGTAGACATTTGAAGGGTGCTTTCCGAAGAAGGGATGACCTAGTATATAGCATCGCTCTTTAATTAAGGAAGTCTACGACGTTTGTAAAGTTTGGTATCAATTGTCGTTAACACTCAACCTCTTCAAATGCTCTGCGAATTTGGCTTGCATCTATTTGGGTAGCTGTACAACGACTCTTGCTAGGTTCATCTACTCAAAGGTATCATAGACGACAACCTGAGCTATATCAGCGTAGCGAAGGAAGCTGTCTTCGTCGTTCTCTAGTAGAGTAGGTCCCTGGGGAAGGACTTAACACACGCGTTCACAATCTGAAATGGCTGACTGTATCATTCCTCCAGTGTCTTAAGTGCCCTTGGAAGACCACCCGGCATTGGTTTATAGCGCCAAGACAGGACCCTCCAAGAACTGTAGCAAACGCGTTATTTAAACAATATCACTAAACAGTCTCGTCGCAAGAGAGCCCAGGCAGCATTCTGGGATATAAGATGACAGAGAATTAAACACACTTAAAATAAAGGAACAATTGGCTTTATTACCACGCGCTTAAGTATGGCACAGTGACAGCAGTAAATCAGCCTAGAATCGGGAAACCCTCTTTTACAACATTTGCCTCATAAGCATAAATTCTCAACGTCGGATAATGCAATTCTAGCTTTCTGATTGGTTCACTAGATCTCGGTTACCAGCCATTATACCTGCGTTTGACCTTATATGGGAATGTATGCGGTAAATGTCGCTCAGCATAAAATTTTCAGCATTTCGTTTTGGCGCCCGGAAGTCACATCACTTTCGGGTCGTTTCTTAGACTTTGATAAAATTTAGCAAAAGCGAAGGTTGAGAATTTAATAAAACAATTATTCCATTCGCGCTTGTTGGATATGAGATTGGTTATAGCCAACTCGGCCCTACGTGCCTCGTTGGCTATTTACCATCTTATATCCAACGCGCGCTCATGGAATAATTGCTAAATATTGAAAGGGCATTGCAGTATTAACTGTGCCAAGGAATTTGAGCCCTATATATCGAATAGTTTTTGTGCGACGCTGGTTTAAATACTCAAAATGTAACAAAGAATGTATGGGCTCTAATTTCTCCTTGAATATTGTACCCAAGGAGCCAAGAATTTCACCAGTTACTAAGTTCCACATGTTCTTTAAATGTCTGATATCAATAGCTCCTAAGATGATGCCTTCGCTGAGAAAAGTGGTATGCTAATGAGGAAACATGTAAACAGTGACGCCAGCAAAGATTGCACTACTGCTTGAACATGCCTCAGTCGCCTACTCAGATAAACGCAACTTCATTTACGCAATCTACTGATTTTACTTATTTTTCTTTCAAGGGATATGAAGTGCTTTGTTTTCTTCATAATAACTTGGGGCTTGGTGGCGTCATACCCTCTTGACAACCAAGTTCAGGTGAGCAAGCTACCACCGTATCGCGCGCCCGATACATTGTTTGAAATTGTTTCTGATATATATTTAATTTTTTTCTTCGACAGGATGAAGATCAAGACAAAAACGAAGATCTTGGTTAGTCTATAAACCGGTTTCTTATGTTATTTACCTCGTTTTAGAAGGCACGATTGAATATCATAATGAATGACATATTTTGTTTTGCGTGGATTGGATAAGATCATGGAATGTTCTTGGGCTCGATACTGAGTATGAGCTTTCTAAAAATCAGTGAATGTAAAAACTTGCGATACCCGATGAAAAAGAGCATCGACCTGTTTTGGAATGGCCGCGGTTGTTTTTCGCCGTTTATTGCTTAGCATTCCGATGATTGGTTGATATTGGGTGGGTGCTGGGTACCTTGTATGGACTGGCAGTATTTACGTTACGTATTTACGTTCGTTGCTGAGACTATCAATGCAAAAATATTCTTATTTATTCTAAATCCATTAGTTATATTTTTGTTTTTATTTCGGCTCAGTCAAGAATAACATTTATTATTATATGGCTAGCTCCGTAAGCGGGCAAGATGAATCAAATCCTGCGCTGTGATTGGCTACCCGAGCGGGCAAGATGGAGCCATCTTGCCCGCTCGGGACTACCCCCCTTGTCCCGCAAGAAAAATTTCCCCAAAAGCCATATAATAAATCCTTTATTGACCAAGCTTGTTCGGTTAAGATGGCTTGATATTGGCCTCGTTTTTTTTTTTGCGAGTTTTTGAACACGCAAAAAAAGAATTCGGCCAATATCCAGCCATCTTGACCTTACTAACCATACATATTTTTGTCTGTTTTGACAAGCGGCAAATAAAAAAAACACCGTTCATTAAAGAAAGATACGTATATTTTTTCAATTGTACTGTATGCCTTTTTTTATATAGAAACACGTCCAGTTTACGTCGCAGTGCCATATATACAAGAACCGGACATTCCGTCCATCTACCGGCGGCCGCACAAAGGCAAAGGCGTTCATCGTTCAGGAATCAACTATGGGAATATTAGTGTCGGAATTCAAAAGAACATCCGAAAATGAATAGAGAATCTATTCTAGGTCTTTACCGTGACTATGGAAAACGGCTTCCAATTGTAGTTTAGTAAAGTTTGCAGTTTTAATGCTGATGACATCTCATCAGTTACAAGAAGCCAAAACTGTAGAAGTAGTAAGTCAATAAAAGGTGTTTGAAAAGCCGTTTTACTGTTGGCTGATGAGCAAGGCTTTGGTTAGTCTTTGTTGGGATTTGCATTGAGAAAAGAGTTGGACAAGAGAAAGGCAGAAGAACGAGAATATTGAAACTAGATCCAGGAGTATTACGTGACTCAGCAATCGAATCTAATGGAGACCTAAATCCAGCGGTTTTGTTTATTTGGCTTAAAATTTCCATGACAATATCTCCTCGCCTCTGAACATACCTCCCCAGTCTGAAACCTTGTAAGTAGTATAGGACGTTCATAGGTGCAGTAACCAATCAGGAGCCGAGAAAAACAATAGGCTATTGTTTCGAGAACAATGGGTTCTATTATTATTGTTCTCCTGATTGGTTACTGCCGCCTATGAGCGTCCTATAATACTCTTGTAATGCAGGATGTATGCAGTTCGTACCATGAGGCGCACTATCAGAATCTGAACTAGGCGAACTAAACTCAGTGGGGAAAATGACTTGGGTAGGCGTGAAGAACGCTTTCAACGAGTTTATATGAAACATAGAAGTTTGTTTTCTTTTTGGATGATTTGAAAAAATTAAAACTTAGAATTGGTACAGAATACTAAACAATTATCCTTTGAAGTCAAGGAAAATATTCTGCCGCTATTCGAGATTTCAAAGAATAACTGTTTTAGAATATTCACATGAAATGATCTCCAAAACTGGCAACAAGGAAATCATTTTAGAGTCGGTTTAACTGACCTTTCAATTAATGCTTGGAAAACGGGGAAGCGGCACGAAGCAAACGCAAAAAGTTCTGTTTACAGAATTTCAAACATGTCAAATCTAGTTTACCTTGGATGAAATCTTCGTCAAAACCTAGCAAAATGGTCTTTCAACACTGTTCAACTCATCAAACTCGAAAGTCTACATTGTAGCTACTTGGAAAAGCAATTCACTGTTCAATCAAAGTTTTCTTTTTCACTTAAAATGGATATTGAAAGAGCATTTGGGGAAGGATCAACCTGAAATTATACTGTGTGCGAAAGACTTTAAAGGAAAATGAATGTTTTGCGCAACGACGTGGAGATGTTTCATTGAATAGCACTGGATGCTTCTTCCGATAAACCCTGCAGTGTTCATTTCTGCTTAGATTGATGAAATCTGTGATTACCGAGGACATTTCCTGAAAGTGCTCTGAAGTCGAATGTTGGTATGTCTTTTCTGTCAACTTTCAGGCCAAATTCCAAAGCCTTCTTTGAAATTCCTGGTAGAGCATCTTCTTGAATTTTCAGGATTTCGGATTCAGAAACATTGGCGGGACGCGAGCTTACGCCGGCCATTTTGTTTTTGCGACTGATGACACATTATTATTTACTAGGTGGTAGGGGGTGAATAATGCTCATGAGTAGAATTCTACTAGTATACTTATGCAAATGCTGCAATCTGATTGATTGAGCTACTCGTATACTATCAGCCTTTAGAATGCAGTGGCCTTGGCTTTTGGCCTTCTGTCTGACCAACTATCAATTCATAGAAATCTCGAGTTCATAGTGTAATTGTTAATTAGCCAGAGAAAGCGAACCAATCAGATATCGTGAAACACCAGGATCATTAAGTGTTTGCATAGTAGACTATTGGATCACTGGATAATGCAATTCAATTCAATTCATTTGTACAGCAAATGGTTTGAACGCAGTAGTATCAGTAGCTCGTATAGTATGATCGTCCGGGTGAGGGTAGTTCTGAAAATAACTGTTGTTGGTGACCGAGGTTTCGACAACCTGAGCGAAAGTCATCTTCAGAATCAAGTGAATAGTCTAGTCCGTTGAAAGTGATTGGTCAGTTAAGCCATGATGGTAAGACTCGTGTAAGGTTTGTCGGCAGTGATTGGTCGGTTCTAGTAAGCTTCGATTCATCTTTTGTCAGTCAAATTGAGTCGGTCTGTTAGAGATCCCTTTGTTGGTTTCGTTTATGTCGTGAATAATCGTTTGTAATGGGCTGGTAGTTGTCAAAATGTGTTAAGAGGCGTCTCTTCTAAGTAAGTGTACCAGCTTTTCAGAGTCAGTCGTTGAAAATTGTTGTAGGTTAAGCATTGAGCAGTGTCCCAGTCAACGTCGTGGTTGGTCAGTTGATGATGCACAGCAATGTGATTGTCGGTTGGCATCACCATTTATCGTTGCTCGTTTGTGTTTAGTCGGTCTCGTGTTAAGGTTTCCCGCCTGTCTCACCGATGTAGGAAGCCTGGCAGTCGGAGCATTTGATCAAGATCAGAAGTTGTTCACGGTGCAAGCATGGCTTCTTGTGCTCGCCTTCTCACACGTTGAAGTCGTTGCAAGAAAAGACCAAATTAGTAGGCCAGGAGAACTGCTGGAAACTGCTGAACGATATCAGTGACACCAGGACTCCCGGCCCTGTGTCCATGTTTATTCCGGCGTATTCAATCGCTTTAGCAATCGATAAATCCATAAAACGGGTAAATCTGATATGATTAATCTAAAATGCCTAAGATCGTTAATCGGCCCAAAAGTTTGTTCCTTAGAGTCTTAGATAGGTCAATTGGACAGAATTATGGAGAAATTTTTGGAAAAAATTGTGCTTTTTAATTAATATCGATTTAGATTAGAAACGTTTTCTTGTATGCGTGATATCGGTTAATCATTGGAATTTGTACAAGAAACGACAGCTGAGTTCGTACAAACAGTGCTTCTCTTGGCAAAAGGGTAAATCATATATATGTGTCTTGTTTCTGATTTTGGCTGATAACAGCCGGGCCCAAGTCCCCATATCATTGCATTTAACATGAAGGGTGTCCAGTGTCTTCCAGTTGCCTCCTCGACGATTCTTCTTTCGATCTGCCACCTGGCCCAGGATCTTAGGCTGCACGCAACAAATTGTTACGTTGCTGTAAATCTACTGAGCACTACTAGCATTGTT
The DNA here is from genome assembly GCA_964020085.1 of Micromussa lordhowensis. Classification (NCBI taxonomy): domain Eukaryota; kingdom Metazoa; phylum Cnidaria; class Anthozoa; order Scleractinia; family Lobophylliidae; genus Micromussa; species Micromussa lordhowensis. The sequence goes on from OZ026607.1 coordinate 12,686,773, forward strand.
TGTTTCGATTTCAACTTGCTTGCGCTTCTTTAAAAGAAACTAGACCATTTGTTCCAGCCAATCATCAGGTTTATTTTTAAACTTCGTCCACGATATTTATCTGCGAGAGCTGAATTTAGCTACAGCATCGTTTTTAATTGTTTTTGGATTTTTATAGTCAATTTTTGTTCCTACATTTCTCATTTTCCGTGTTTATAGATCAGGTTTGCTCCGGATTGTGGGGCAAGGAAGGGAAAGAGTGAATGATTCCTGTTTTAAATCTTGCACCATTCCTGTTGTACGGTAAAGTACCATAAAAATAAGGTGAGACGAAAGGGCACGAAAGAAATTCAAACTCTTTCAAAAGGTCGTACTATATGATAAGAACGCTACAAAACCTGGTTTAGACAACGAGTTTATTCCCATCACAGTTTTTTTTACTTGTACTTGAGTTTAAGAAGTCTATGATTATCTTGTAATAACGCAAAAAAATGGAAACTCTAATTATTTAACTAAATTTAACTCTGAAACCTAGTGCCCAGCAAATCCTAAAAGAAATAATTGAATTGAAAGTATCAAATAGAAATCCGAGTAACTGAATTTCAATTAAAAAAAGCAACTTTTCTTCTACATGTTGTCGTCTTGGCTTTTCGTTAAGCCTTTACTTGGCCTGCCTTGGCAGCCCAGATGAAGCTTCATCATGCTCATGTAGCTTAACCTTGTTGTAATGGTTGTCATGGCTTTAGATCTCAATTCGGTGATCCACAAAGTGATAGTCTGGCAACTGGACAACCTTCCTAGCTCTGTAAAGGAACAAACGAACTCGGATCAGTGGATGGCTCCCATTTCCCAGTCTTCTTCTGCATAACTGGGCTATTGGCAGGATCGTTCACAACATCAAATAGAATTTCATAGAGAAAACCGTTGTCGACGTCTTCCTTCATTCTGATGAAAAATAAATGAAACATGGTTAATGTTACCACGCAAACATGCAAGAAACAGTATTTCATTTACAGACATACCTGGAAATATAATTTCATAGATGATACTAGATGAAACCAGTGATTTGTTTTTAAATTTCTTTTTATTGTAAACAGAGATAGCCATTTCGGAAATGTGCCTTAAACTTCTGGTTCACACTTTACAGTCAATTTAAAACACGAAAGGAATAATAAAGTTAAAACTGTACCGAAGAAAAAATTATGACAATTAACCCTTAACAGCCTAACTGGACACTAAAAAATGCCGTTTTTTGCCGTAAAATCCGATTTTTTGCTGCCATAACGCTAAATGGACCTCACATTTACTGAAAAAGCGATTTTCTACTAAAAAGGAAGTTTTCTTTGAAGATGAGGCACATAAATGTACAATATTTTAATTGGGCGCATGCGCATAAGCCAAAATTTGTATCGCGTTGGTGAACACTAGAAAGTTTATCAAGTAGCTTTGAGGACAAGGAAGATAATTCAGTCATTCTTGATCTTACAGCGCAAACAGTGAACACTGGAAGTATATCTGGAATGACCTTGGCACGCGGTTCCCTTGAAAAGTGAACGCGGAGTCCATGCGTGCCCAGGAAGTTGTAAAATGGTCTGTCCTTAGGGATGTCAACTAACTTTTTTTAGCAAGTGCAATTGTGTGATGGTCTGTTACGTAATATTGTGTACCCAGAGAAAGTTAATCGGCTAGCTAAACATCTGTATAACAGCTTAATTGATACAAGATTCTGTTTCGTTCTTTTGACTTAACTGTTCGTGAGAGAATGTTAAATACTTTGCTAAGGGTAAAGAAGAAAGAGTCACAATATGGCATCAAAAGCGCGGTCATTTTTACTACTTAACTGCTCTGCATAGAGCTGTGAAGACCAGAAAGTTTATAGAGTAGCCTTGAGGAAAAGCAAGACAATTCAGTCACCTTTGATCTTACAGTACAAACAGTGAACACTGGAGGTATTTCTGGAATGTCCTAGGCACGGGATTCCCCTGAGAAATCAACGCTTGCCCAAGTGCTTGTAAAATGGGGATCTCAACTAATTTTTTCGTGTGAAGGGTCGATAACGTACTTATCAAAGACAAGACTCAATGTAATGCCTGAGCAGGCAGCAAGTGAACTCATTCAAAAACCGGTTGACAAACGACTTTCAAATCTGAGTTATCCCAACCATCTGATAGAAGGTTCCATTTTGTCTCTTTCTGTACAGCTCAGCCGAGTATAACCTAGTGTGTTGTCGTTGAAAATTCTAAATTCCTTATTCGGTCAACGGCTTTATTCACAAAAATATGACTTTCAGTTTGGTCATTTCGATTGACATTATGAAAGATATTTTACAGGAGGCGTTTGTCAATAGTTAATTCATTGTCAGAACGGAAATGAAGATCAATACTCGTTCTCGGCACTTGAAATTGATCCGGATGGTCTGGGACTATAACAATATGTGTTATCAAAAGAGATGAAATAATTCTTAGTTTAGGCATATCAATGGGTGACGATAATAACCTCAAGTGTAGAAAAACAGCTACAGTAACAGACACCACTGATGCAACACAACATAAGATCGATGGGCCTTATGTTCTGATAGTGACTCTCCGCGGATGAACAGTATCGCGTCACGTGATTAATTTAAACCAATAAAAATCGGAGAAAATGTAGTGGTGAACTATAACAGCCTACAGTGTCCTTCCGTGAATATTTTCCTGTAAACAATAGGCCTTTTAGAAAATAGAGCATTGAAATTGTATGAAGTGGATTTTTGTCTGTTTTCTTTTTCAGATTCTACATTTGGCTTTCACGGGTTCGTTCAAAAAAGCCATGGGGTAAATAGTAAAAAGGATTGTAGGGTGGTCCTTGGTGGGGGCATCCAAAGGGCATTTTCCCCTTCATTTAATAGAAACCTGCATCCTATTCCGCCAAGCAATACCAGTGATCGTCCTCACAGAAGCACTGCAAAATCCCATGCACGTCGTTTCTTTTGACCCATGTATAATTCCCAAAGCCGAATGGTGCATACGCTATTTGATGAATGGAGTTCTGAGCTTTTGCTAACCAGCAGTGGCACAGCTCAGAGCCATGAAGTATGGTAGACGCCATTAGAAAGGATGCTAATGTTCTTTTTTAACAACAAGTGAGCACGGAGCCACAACGCTTATGGTATGTGCACCGATAGTCCCTTCAAAAAGTAGTGCTGCCTTGGTGGGCTCGACCCAGACTCCTTGTGCCATTCGGAGTTACAACAATTGGGAATGAAAAGTCGAAAATTCAACCAAATCCAGTTTTGTTTTCACAGAAATGGTTCGAATAAAGCAAATTCAATCAAGCCTAAAAAATCGTTAATCTTTAATCTCTCTTTGTACACGGTGAAAATTCATCAGGATTTACAAATACAATGAGTATATTTATATCTTTACTAAAACTCATCTTATCACTTACCATGTAATAAAAAACCTGTTTTCCATGAATACCGTGTATCTAATTTTTAAATTCAAGATTGACCAAGCGTTTTAATTTTTTAACCGAGTTAGCCTTTCTAAGGTCTTGCGATAGGCTGTTCGGGAGGGTTGCACCGCAAAACTATGTTTGAGATAGTTAGTTCGTGGAAAGGGAACAACTCGTTTGTTTTTGGAGTCTCTTCAAGCGAAGCGTGTTACATTTCGTTTACTAAATTTAGATGAGGGGTATTCAGGGACAAGACCGTTCAAAGACCTATTTACCATCAAAGCTTTTGGGTGTACTGATCTTTCCATTCGATTTGCAGAAGCAAGCAATAGACCAATTTCGATATATTAAAATTCAGTCTAAAACAATAGACCTCAGCACGAGGCTCCGGGGAATAAACCCCGCAAACTCTGTATTTATTCCCCAGAGCCTCGTGCTGAGGTCTATTGTCTTGCAGTAGAATGAGTAAGACTTTAACCGGGAAAGAAAAGACGAAAGTTTCACTCAAATTGTTCTCACAGAAATGCTTCGAATAAAGCTGATTTATTCAGGCCCTAATCAGGATTTGTAGGTAGGGCACACTTCAAAGAAAGAAAGGCACGAGTGAGTGATTCCTGTATTTAATCTTGCACCATTCCTGTTGTATTTCGCCATTTGAAAGAAACAATGAGCAGAAGGCGAAGGAAAACGATTCATAATCCGGCTTTAAATAGCCAGTACTCTATGATAAGGACACTCCACAAAACATGGTTTTGACAACAAGTTTATTTTACTACTGTTTTCTTACTTGTATTGACTGCAAGTGGGTTTAAAAAGTCTATATTTATACTGTAATCATACAAAAAAGGAAACTATCTTAAAGCTAGTGCCCGCTAGCAAATCCCAAAAGAAATCCTTGAATTGAAGCTATCAAATACAAATCTCGAGTAAATGCTTTTCAGCTAAAAAAATACCTTTTTTCTGCTTGTTGTCGTCTTGACTTTCGTTAAGCCTTTACTCGTTTAAGCCTTTTCGTTAAGCCTTTACTTAGCCTGCCTTGGCAGCCCAGAATGAGCTTCGGCATGCTCATACAGCTCAACGTTGTTGTAATCTTTGTCATGGTTTTTTATCTCAATTCGGTGATCCACAAAGTGATAGTGTGGCAACTTGACAGCCTTCTTAGATCTGCAAAGGAACAAACGACCTCGGATCAGTGACACTGGGTCGGGTCCCATGAGCATATAACAAATACAATACTGTTTCTAAAGTAAAAACTCCTAGCACAGATCGTTGCCAGCTTCGGAAGGCAGGAAGGATGTTTGCTGGGTAAATAACTGGATCTCGTCCTTTAGCTTCAATCGTGTTCAGCACCAATCCCCGCTCGGTGCATTCATAATCCTAACAGTGACTTCTAAAAATTATTCATATCTTGATTAAATTTTCTTCTTATGTCCTTATTGCGATGCATCAGATCACTTAAACGTATGAGAAAACTCCTGGCAAATCCAATTTTTACTTAACGCTAGTTAGGCGCAATTATGAAAAACAGCTTCTTTTATATCAAGGAATAGCAGAATGGAACAGACATAAACTCCCTTATGTCCTGTTATTTTATTGAGCATTTCAATATTGTATTTTTGGACTTGTAATACTTTTAACTATTTCAACCTGAAACTTTTTCTTTACAGGGCCTCACTGAATAACATCTTTGGTGATGTGAGCTCCCGGGTTAAATAACATTATTATTCCTATTATTCTTATTCTTATTATTAACTTACTTGTAAGTAGTTTTGAAGTCACATCGGTGATGGCCGCCTCCTTCAAGCAACAGAGCCATGTTAACATCACCCTTCAGCACTCCATCACGCACATACAATTTCTCAGTGGATGGCTCCCATTTCTCGGTCTTCTTCTGCATAACTGGACCATTGGCGGGAAAGTTCACACCATCAAATCGAATTTCATAATGAAAACAGTCGCCTTTCATTCTGATGAAAAAGAAGTGAGACAGTGTTACCACACAGAGATACGAGAAACACTATTTTCATCCTGATAAGAGAGGAGTGGGACACAAATGGCAATCGATATCTAATAGAATTTAGTGGAGACTTGTACATTAGATTTTAAGTAAGATTCTCATAAAAGGAAAAAGGATGACACCAGCAAAAACTCAAACGACTGCTTGAAGTAGTCCACCTTTCGTGAAGGTGGCGTGGCCGAGTTGCTTAGGGCGCTGGATTTGAAATCTGGAGGTCTCCACTTCTGGGCAGTCCCGAGTTCAACTCCTCGACCGCGTTCTGTAAATAACCAACTGGTCAGCCTCCCACCAGCTGGAATTCTTAACAAATATTTGTTTGTTTATTTATAGTGTCCCCAATCAGCACAACAGTACTAAATACATTAAATACACTTAAATAAAGTTATTTATTCATTTATTTGTCATCCTTTTGGTTATACAGAAAAAGAACCACTTTGGAAAATTGCCTTAACCTTGTAGTTCACAATATTTAAAAATGACACTTTAAAGTCGTGACCAACCAAGAAGGAAATAAGACAATTAAAACTGTAGGAAAAGAAACAAATACAATGAAGACAATATAAAATTTAAAAGGGGTAAATTAAAGTGAGGTGATTAAAGCTAAGCATCATTTTATTTTTTCATTCTTCAACACCTGGCTAGCGGGAGGCATCTTCGTAACGTATTACTTACGTAACATATTACTTACGTTATGTCGTTTGTGGCGAGGCAAATGCCCCCGTCTTCATAAGTCATGCTTCGCTCCCACGAAAAGCCCTCGGGAAACGACTGCTTGAAATAGTCTGGTATATCGTTTGGGTATTTGACGAATGTCCTGTTGCCGTAATCGAACACTGTAGTCAAGATATCGAAAGCGAAAGGCAGAGGTCCGCCGGCAAGGACTTGCAGGTTCATAGTCTGTTTTCCCCTAAAACACAAACGAAAATCCAAAGACGTAAGAAAACGTACTGTTTATATAGAATGCAGAACTTTTTCCTCTGTTACAAAGTCCTGGGATAATAATGGCAGTTATCTACTTGGGTTGGTTGATGTGGATCGAGAAATAGTGCGCTTTTTTTCAGTGCTTACTTTGACACAAATGACGAAGCGCGACCTCTTATTGGCAGGATACCAACTTATCGAAGTAACAAAGAAAAGAGGAACGGGGGAAAAGAAATACATCAGAAACAAGACGGAAATCGCCTGATAAACTAGACATGGAAAGGTTTAATAACTAGACACTTGAATGTCTGGTCACACCATAGAGGGTGGTGATATAACCCAAGTAATGAAAGGCTTGTTTTCAGGTAACTGTTGCCGGGCTAAGAAATACTTCGCAAATAGTGCCTACTTACTTATATAACTACTTATATAACTACTTTACAGAACACACCATAACTTTGAGCTCTACGATTCTTTTAACATTGAGCGAAGTAAGGTAGATATTTGGCATCGATTTCTAGGCAACGATAAGGGTAAAGTATCGATGTAGACTTTTTCGCTATGTTCTTAGATTGTCACCTTAACGGTCGTAAGGTCTAAGGAAAAAGAAATAGACCCTATATCAGCTGCGATATCCTGAAAGAAATACGGCTTTAGAAGAATTCTCGAAGAAAAAAACGGAAAAAAAGGTTTTACTAAAACTAAGCAATGTTCGAAGCGAGGCTGCCGTAAAACTGACTACAACGATTAAACGTTGCTAAACGTTCACTTACTCATAAGGCTTGCCTTTCCCTTCTCCTACGATTTCGAACTTGTGCCCGTTAACAGCGCCTACCATTCGCAGCTTCATTTTCATGTCTGTTTTAACCACACTCTGCAAAATAAAATTGAGATAAATCTGAGATCAGCGATCAATTTAGAATAAGCAACAGAGTAAATGCCTCACAGAAAAACAAAATAGAATCTTTTCTTAATTATGCAACACTTACCATGATGGTGGACGTAAGTAAGATCTCAGCCTTATACAGCTCTTGTTGTTCTCGATCTGCTCTCTTCCAAATCACCAGGGTGAATGAGACTTCAACGTGGACGATGCTGCTTTAAAACTGAATGTCACACCCAAATTACACTTGGGCCAATTAAAAGCCAGGAATCCTAATGTAACAAATAAGAATCCTTTGTAACAAACAACAACCCTTTGATGTCTATCGTACCAAGCCATACTTTCGTTGTTTACATGGAAATGGCCTTGGGGTGGATTAATTATTTTGATAAGTGAAATCATGCCAACATTAACGGAATTTATTTAAACAAAGAATTTTTGATATGGAATTAAAGAATTCATCATATCAAATTCGATCAGTAAGAGTTGAGCTATTTTTTCTTATCTTTGTTTTCAATTTCCGTTAGCGTTAGGATTAACCTTCAATGTTTCGGTTGAGAAAGAGTTGCAATATGACATCAAAAACACGGTCGTTTTCTCGACTAAACCGCTCTTTCCACATACTGACATAACTGTCGAATGTAAGCTCGTTTGCTAAGGGGACCAGAGCAAAAAAAAATAATTTCATTCTCCTTTGCATGATCTTACAGTGCACGCGGTAAACGCTAGAAGTATCTGTACAATGTTGAATGTTCTTGGCCCGTAATCTAAAGCAGCTATTTCGAAATATAGCCTTGAGGCGGGTACATGTAGGTCTAGTGAAACTATATATCAACAAAATTAATACTATAAGTACACGTTCGATCATGTTTTTTTTTTCTTTTAGGCGAACAGCAACGGTGACGATTTGACAGCTTTCACATCCGTTTTCAAGAGGTTAAGAAAACACATTAGCAAAAAATCTATTGAACAAGCTAATATGTTAGTCCTGCAAAAGAAGAGAGGGTGCTTAATTTGAATGGTTACATGAATAATTTGGCTGCACAAATAACGTTTTTAGGATTTCTTTTTTTCTTTTACCGATTACGGCGTGACAAAAAATGGCTAGATTGAAAGTAGAAAAAGCAACTTGATACATGACGCGGTGTTATAAACATATAGCCTCGTCTTGATATACGTCCAATTCATTTTTCAAAGCTATATTTAAACCGAGAACAGCTGGTATCGAGACAATGTAACATTCAGAAGTGGAATCGCAAGAGGTCCTAAAGGGCAGACATTTTGGCACCCAATATTAAAACTAGCCGATAAGCTAGCCTCTATCAAGGAAAATAGCATTTGGAAGGTTACACACACAAACTAAACTAGCGATAATTCAGTTGAGCAGCTCTGAAAACCCTTACTGAAGAGGCCACTTCAAATCCGAGTGTAGAGACAAACCAATTCAAGTTCAGCTAATTAAATTCTGATTATCAAAAATCCGCGTTGCCACTTAAGTCTTCTTCTGTCGCTTTTAATTGAAGGAAAAGAAAAAGACTGCTAATTGTATCCTTCGCTTTTGCATAGAGCTTTCCTGATTTTTGAATGTTTGAGTGACTTGGTTATTTGGCTGCGATGGTCATGTTGATAAATAATACTTTTGAACGGAAGGCTTCTGTCAATGGAGGTTGACTTACCAGACTATATGGCTTTCTGCTGTGCCTTTCTTCTTCTATATAGACGACAACTAATGAGTAGATAACATATCACTTTAAAACACAAGCTTTCTGACTGCCTAACTTACTGCAGTCTTTAACGGTCAATGATGAAAGAGGCGATAAAAAGTCTAAAATATAGTGTGATAAAAAGAGTACAATAGTATATGGAAAAAAATTAAGCTTTAGGTGAAATGAATGCTGTACTGTCTCGGGAGTGGACAAGAGTTATTGTACGCATTGGCATAGGAGTCGTCATGGTGAACCAAGATTCATAACATTCTCTAAAGTGATAATTACCTCTTAGTGGTAATTAACTTTTTAATTCAAGGACATGGCCATGACACCACCACGCATGACTTGCAATTCTGGAGCCTTTGACCCCTGTTTTAACGTTCTTTGTATTTTATGTAAGTCTGTTATGTAAAATTAAACCATGTACATGTAACTAGATACCAAGGTCAATTTACCAAGGTTGTTCAAAGTTGTCTTTCAACAAGGTTGTTTCATAGTTGTTCTTTATGAGGAAATGATTCGTCTTTACCGCTGTTTTCTCTTTCGTTGCTTTCTTCGCTACGCTGTCAATTTCCGCATTTTAAGCATTCGCTGGACCTTCTGTGCGATATGGACGTTGTCAGGAAACCGCTTGAGTTTGCTGCCCTTGGGACTGAAGCAAGTTCCTGCTGGTATGCAGCTATTTTTTAAACAAACTTGTAACACGGTTGGGTATTTTAATCCAGATCTTATTGGCACTGAGAGCAATAATAATGTAAATACCACCCACTGATGTGTTTCTTCGCGGATCCATTTTCCGGAAACCACTCAGAGAAATGGTGCGAAAATCATACTGTGAATTACGATTGAAAAGTATGATCACTTGAAGAAGGATACCTGAAAGGAACAAACGATCTTCTTGCCTGACAAAAAAAATCAGGGCCTAAAAATGGCATGGTGTTAACATATTTCTTTTCCGTGCAAAAGAAATATAGTTTCACGTAGTACGAGTCCCCCCGGGGGAACGAACGGCGCGTTGTCGTCGTAACATAAGGTCTTTCTGTTTCATCGACATAATAAGTAATCAGTCAAACAATCCGTCAATCATAATCTTTAAACTAGTAGTTATCCGGCATACTGGGTTTGTTATCAATCGTGCCAATTTTTTGAGTGGCAGGTAAAATTGAAAAAAAATAAATAAAATAAGGTCTTCGTTTCTTTTCGTTACACGAAGGGTTTGTACATTCTTTCTCATTAGTTATTACGTAACTTGATGTAATAAGAACTTAAATAATTTATTTAACTTATATACTTCATTTCGTTACCGTTAACTTTCAATGTTTCGGATAAGAAAATGTCAAAATATGGCATCAAAAGCTAAACTGCTCTGCGCAGAGCTGTGAACACGAGTAAGCTTCTCGAGTAGCCTTGAGGAGAAGCAAGGTCACCCTTGATCTTACATTGCAAACAGTGAACACTGAAAGTATTTTTGGAATGTTTTGTGTACTTGTCAAGCGTTTCCCCTGAAAGGTGAAAGCGAAGTCAACGATTGTCCAAGTACTTGTAAAATGGTCAGTCCTTAGGGATGTCAACTAAATATTTTTCCCACGTGTAATCGTGTGAAAGGTCTATTACGTAATATTGTGATATTACGTTTGCGAAAACTAGTTAATTGACGTCCTTAAGGACTGACCGTTTTAGAAGTACTTGGGCACGCGTTGACTTGTCAAGGGCCTGAATTGCAAGCCAAAATATTCCAGAAATACCTCTAGTGTTTACTGTTTGCACTGTAAGTTCAATGATGACTGAATTATCTTGCTTGTCCTTAAAGCTACTCGACAAAGTTACTGTAATGTTCAAAGCTCCGTACCTAGCATTTTAGCCACAAAAATGATTGCGCTTTTAATGCCATCTTTTAACTCTTTCTTAACCAAGTTAATGAAGGTTAAACGTAAGGAAATGAAATGTATAAGTTAAAAAGTGTAATTTTAGGGTCCAGTTGTGCTCTTTTCGGGGCAAAATACGTAAGGCCGTCTCTCCTGACAAGGTTTGAGAAAATCGGCATTTTCTATCTTGCGTAGCTTAAGGCGATCGTTAGAGCAAGATGCTAGTTTTAAGTAAGATGCTTATTTTGTAGTGTTCGTTTCTGTTATGGAATTATCTCCATATTATATTCAATAATCTGAGAGAATGGAAAGTTCGTAAATTTATATCTTACTTTGATCTTTATTGCGTTACCATTAACCTTAAATTATTCGGTTAAGAAAGAAAAACAATATGGTACCAAAATTGCTGGTGAACATTCGTAAGTTTATCGAGTAGCCCAGAAGAGAAATTATTTTTTTTTTTTTCATTTTTCCTTGCATGATCGTACGGTGAAAACAGTGAACAGAAGATATTGTCCCTTGCCCTTGACTAAAAGCAGCTATGTATTTTGAAATATCGCCTGGAGGGGTACATGAATGTCTGGTGAAACTATTTGAATCCTAAAAAGGTCCTAAAGGGCAGTCCTTTTGACACCAAAAATTCAAACTAGCCGATAAGTTATCCTCTATCAAGTAAAGTAGACTTTGGAACTTTACACACGCAAACAAAAGCAGCGATAATTCAATCAAGCTGCTCTGAAAACCCTTACAGAAGAGGCTATATACAAACAAACCAATTCAAGTTCACGAGCTATTTAAACTCTGATTATGAAAAATCACTGCTACTAAAGTTTCTTCTGTCGCTTTTAATTAAGGAAAAAGAAAAATACTGCTAATTGTATAGTTCGCTTTTGCATAGAGCTTTCTTGTTTTTTTTTTATGGGTTTGATTTACTTGGTTATTTGGCTGCGATTGTCATGTTGATAAAACAAACATTATGTTGAAGAACTGACATCATAATGTCCTTTTAGTGCGAGGCATTTCCTATTGTTCTACAGTCTGTGGGTTCAGGTTTCCTGACCAATCAGGAGAATGCACGTGTCTGAAGAGTAGCTAAGAGTTATGTCATCTGTTACACGCGGCCCTTCCTGCGTTGATCGTCATCCTGTGAACAGCTACTCTAGAGTCGCTTAGTCGAAATTTTTTCCCACCGCCTCCCCTGTCACCTACCTGCTGACTGTCTAGGTATTAGGTTGTTTGTGTTTAAATATTTGTTGTTATTTGCTGTATATGGCGGATTTTTTATCCCCACCTTTCCTGAAGAGATTTCAGTTTTAAATGTTTTTAAAATAAAACCGTCACATTTGTGGCCATTTATCCCAAACAGCTGTTTATCGTTCGTTGTCCTACTTTTCTCTTCAGCAAACTAGTGCGAAGCCTCGTGGAGCTCTGGATATATTAATTACGTTAAAATGCCTCGCAGTAAAATGATACTTTCGAAAGGACGACGTCAGCCAAAGAGGTTAACTCTTAATATAGCCTTGGCTTTCTTCCAAGCTCAACGCCTCAATGGCTAGTGGCTGACCGTGGCAGATAGATAGACCAGCGAACTAATAATGAGTAGCTGATTCCGACTAAAAGATCACTTAAAACACAAGCTTTCGACTGCCCAAAAGGCAGTCTACAACGGTCAATTAAAAGTCTAAAGTACAGCGTGATAAAAAGAATACAATAGTGTAGGGAAATAAACTTTAAAGTGTTTGTAAAAAATTATTAGATTGTCTTGAGAGTGGACACTTCCGAATTAGGGGCCATCATGGTGTGTCAAGATTCATAACATTTTTCATTGTGTTAATTACCTTTCTGTGATAATTAACATTTAAATTCAAGGACCATCCTTGATTGCATAGTGATGGCCATTGTTTAAACGTTCTTTTTATGTTGCTTATGAAGTAAAGACGAAGTGGTGGTTCGTCTAATATTTGATCATCACAGCTTGATAGTGCAGTAAAGTACATGCAGTGTCCATTGATCAGTGGTGTCTTTGACCATAGCTATTTTTCTACACTTGAGGTTATCATCACGCATATATATGCCTAAGCAAAGAGTTATTTCATCTCTGTTGATAACACAAGACCATTCGAATTAATAATGAGTAGCTGATTCCGACTAAAAGATCACTTAAAACACAAGCTTTCGACTGCCCAAAAGGCAGTCTACAACGGTCAATTAAAAGTCTAAAGTACAGCGTGATAAAAAGAATACAATAGTGTAGGGAAATAAACTTTAAAGTGTTTGTTAAAAAATTATTATATTGTATTGAGAGTGGACAAGAGTTGTGGTCACTTTCGAATTGGGGGCCATCATGGTGCCGGCCAAGATTCATAACATTTTTTTAAGTGTTAATTACCTTTTTGTGATAATTAACATTTAAATTCAAGGACGTTGTCTTGAAACCATCCATGATTGCATAGTGATGGCCATTGTTTAAACGTTCTTTTTATGTTGCTTATGAGTGAAGTGAAAGACGAAGTGGTGGTTCGTCTAATATTTGATCATAACAGCTTGATAGTGCAGTAAAGTACATGCAGTGTCCATTGATCAGTGGTGTCTGTGACCATAGCTTTTTTTCTACACTTCAGGTTATCATGACGCATATATATGCTTAAACTAAGAGTTATTTCATCTCTGTTGATAACACAAGACCATTGGAATTAATTTCCACAAACGCCACAAAGTGCCACAAACGGCTATTGATGATCATTTCCGTTCTGAAAATAAATTAACTGTTGACAAACGCGTTATACTTGGCTGACTCGTAGAGAAAGAAAACCTTCTCCAGAAGAAGTCTATCGCGCCAGAAACAAAATTGAATGTTGCCGTTGTAAACAGTATTTGAATGCGTTAACTTGCTGCCTGCTAGTGCATTACAATGTACCTTGTGTCTTGTCGTGGAAAATTTGGACAACAGCTTTACTCACAAAAATATCACTTTATTGTTCATTTCGATTAACATTACGAAATATAAGAAGAGGCGTTTGCAAACATTAAATTCCTGTTCAGAACGGAAAAGATCATCACGTTTCGCTTGCGGCCCTTGAAATTAATCCGGATAGTCCTGGACTAACGACAGTATGAGTTGTCAAGAGAGGATAAAATAACTCTTCGTTAAGGCATATATATATATATGCTAGATGACAAAAATATCAAGTGTAGGAGACAAACTATAGTCACATACACCACTTATCAGTCGACACTTTAATTTACTGTACTATCAGACTGCTATAATCACATATTAGAGGAATCATTACCTCTTGATCACTTGACCATTAACGAAGTACAGTAGAGCCCCGTTAATCTGATCACCAATAGGCCACAAAAATCTGACCGTGTTAATGGGGTGGCCATATTAAAAAGGATACTTTAAACAAGAAATTTGACCGACAGAGCTTTTTTTCGGTGGTACACTTATTTCAGTCGTAATATTCCGACCGAAATTCACCGTTCCGTTTTTGACAAACCGGTTCTTTGCCCAAATTAGGGAATTCGGAAAAGGAATAAAAAATGATAAGAGCCATTTTTATCGGTGGGCCCAGTCAGTTAATCGGAAAATGTCGTTCCATTTTCCTCGGGTATTCCTACTGATCTCTGACCGGTCGGTTTGGCATAATGGAAAGCACTTTTAGACACAAGTTTCCAGAAATACTTCCAGTGTTCCCTGTTTGCAATGTAAGATCATATGTGACTGAATTATCTTGTTTGTCCTCAAAGCTACTCGAGAAACTTACTAGTGTTCAAAGCTCTTTGCAGCGCTGCTGCACAGAGTTGTGAACACTAGTACGTTTGTCGAGTTTAAGTAAGTTTGTTTCTCTTAGAGCAGTTTAGTCGTAAAAATGACTGCGCTTTTGATACTCTTTCTTAACCAAAACATTGAAGGTTAACGGTAGCGAAATGAGCTATGTAAGTTATTGTAGAGCATTACATAAGTTATTATTACCTTAAGTCGTATAATATTCTATAATATTCTAGAAGGAATTTATCTCTGCTTTAATATTGCAACCCCTCTTGCACCGAAAACGACGCTGACCTCTACTTTTTTTTCTAATTTTTGCTTGAACATGCCGCCTGCTCAAAAAAATGATCGAGCTTATAATATACCCCTCCAGGCTATGTTTCGAAATAGCTAATACTGTTAGCACTGTACGACGCAAGGAAGAATGATATTGTTATTTTCTCACTCAGGGCTACTCGATTACATACATACATATATTACATACTTTATTAGGTTTTCCAAAAAGAGAAAGGCTTTTCAAAACCTATTACTCATATTCGTAAAATGTCGGATTGAGAGCAAAGTGTTCCTTGAGTAACGCAAAATAATGCCTTTCATCATGTTAGGAGTAGATTAATGAAGGAAAACTGTAAAAATAGTCGTATAAAATGGTAAAAATAGTGGTATTCTTGTGCTCTAAAATTAAGCGGCCTACACGGTCGCTGTACACGTCATAATTTATGTATTCAATTAACTTACTAATGTTCAACAGCTATGCGCAGAGAAGTTTAGTCGTGAAAATGACCGTGCTTTTGGGACCATATAGTGATTCTTTCTTAACTGGAACACTGATTTAGGGTAAATGATTACATAATTAAGGAATAAATTTTTCCATTCTCTTGGACCAGATTATTGGCTTGATATGAAGATAAGGACCGGGTCGCACTGGAGCCAATTTTGTTTTTATAAGTAATAAATCTGTCAACGAGAAACGCAAAATAAGTGCGACCCCCAGTTTAAAAAACTTGCCAAATTTTTGCGGATTGCCAAAACTTCGCCAATCTTCAAAGAAGCCGAAGTGGTGCCTCAGAGGCTTCGGAATTTTGGCGAAGAATACAATTCTATTTTTTTCTCACCATTTAACTGTCATATTTCGTATTATCTGGATAAAATTGTGGCTAGAAAATAACTTTGGTCGGCATGTCCGGTTTGGCGCGTGCGATGGCGAGACAAAGTCTTTGACAGTTATTTCAATTGAAACGAGGCATATAAGCGGCGCATTTATTCATATTCTTATGACTCGTACCTTGGATCTGGTTACTGACAGCAATTTGAAGAGCTAGATGGAATCAGCGAGACAATCTTCTTTGATCGCAAGTATGGAAACCAGGGCAAGTGTCGCAAGCCAGAGCAAAAAACGATAAGAAAGGCAAAAAAGATGCATGGACTCAAGCCGAGTAAAACTGCTCGTCAAAATTTTGGGCCGAAAATCACGAGTTGCTGCAGATTAAGAGAGTCACGAACAGCGTGGATACTAAAATCTGCGAGGAGTTGAACTGTCACGAAAAATCCAACAAGACCGTCGAGAAGTGTATGAAAAAATACTACTTCATTGACAAATATTTCAATCAGTAAAGTTTTGATTAAAAAAAAAAATACAGGCTTCCCTAGCTAAAAATACGTGGTGTAAGGGACAGCTTGGGTATATAGAGAATTGTATGGGGAAATCACCTATCGTGAAAAAAATGTGTAATTAACTATCTCATTTGAAATAAAGTTTTCCTACCTCAAATGTGTCGCCTATTTGTTTCTTCTGCCAATTTTAAAGCCATTCTGACGCCGTTTAGTGAAGCTATTCGAAACCGTTGTCCCTTTTACTAAAAGAATAAATTCTTCTGCTTCGTTCATTTTCATGTCTTTTCGTTAGCTAATGGTTCGCAACTAATTTTGTATCATTTCACATTTCCTAGCTTAGAATTACCATATTACTACATTCTACCGCATTGATTTACTAAATCCTTAAAATCCAGCCTTTGCCGTGGTTTTGCTCCTTTGACCCATCGGCCCATTGATAGAGAGTTAGTTCACACATCGCGATGGAAGCGTCCTCGGCACAGTCTGTCAACATTCTAGAGACATTTGATGCATACCAGTACAGAATTTATAAGTTAGATTTCTACTCCTACAATATCCACATCTTTCGATTTTCTCGATCCGATTTAGGGGAGGTAGATGTGAATCGTTTGTGTTCAAATCACCATTGCTTTGTTGTGATCCCTTGTCACACCTCGCCATCGATGCGTGATCATGCATGAAGTTGATGCATACAACAGGAGAGATTTTAAGTTACACACTACGATTTAACACTACTTTGAAAACTAAAGGTTAATGTAAGTCTTGAAACGCACAGGTAGATGATTCACTGCGTAAGATGTCAACAGGATGTACCGTTTCCTCACAACAAAGACGACATAGTCTAAGAAACTGAGAATAATTAGGAATGGAATTCTTGACATGTGGTGGGTGTGAGGACGAATACAACAAATAACTATGAGAATCTGTGGGTTTGTTGTGCACACTGGTTCATAAACCGTTGCCTTGGATAGAAAGTTTGATATCCTGAAATGTTAAAGAAGTATCGTAAATTTCCCAGGTATATTTAAGAGCCGAATGAAACGAATTGACAGCAGCTATAAATTGATTGAGTTCTGGTTGAAGAAGTAGCGCCGATACAGTCGTCAATGTAGCGACGGTAGAGTTCAGGTTCGGGGCCGTTGTGTTGATTGAATATTGGCTTTCAATGTACTGGCGTAGCTGGGTCCCATTTTGGTACCCATGGCCACGCCATTGATTTGTTTATAACAATTGTCCGCGACTGAAAAACAGTTGAGTGTTAACAATAGTTAAACCAGGCGGAGTTAGTGTTTCCGAGCTTGGTTCCTTAACAGTGCGTGAATAAAAAAAATGTTTAAAGGCTAGAAGACATTCGCCATTAGGGATGATGTTGCAAAGATATGTAATGTCCATAGTGAAAATAAGTTTCTCTTCGCCTAGGAAATTGAAATCGCGAAAAATCTAAGTGCCAGAAAAATTTAGGCGTCAGAAAAGTTGCCGCAAAGCTTCTTTTTGGTAGAGGTCGGCCTGCCAAATAATCAAATTAAAGCGCCGCCTTTGTTGGCCGCTTTGACAATTATATCACTTTGTTTACTAAGATTATTTAGTGCCGCCTTCTCTTCCGAAGAAAGGTTGGAAAATTTGGTGTTCCGATTGAAATTAAGTTTATTGACGTCGTGACGGCATTTATTAATGAAAAAAATCTAAAGAGGCGAACTGGCCCTCTGGGGGAGTATACTTCGATTTTCGAGTCTGAAGCGACTCGAAAGTATCTTTGTCCGAGATGTTAGAATCATCCTCTTTATCATGGAAAAAGGCTTTGAGTTGAAGGCGGAGAAGGAATTTTTCAACATCTTGCTTAACTGAGAATTCGTCCGGTGTTTTGGATATAGGAACAAAATTCAGGCCTTTACTGAGGACGGATTTCTCTGAGTCGGAAAGCGGAACATTTTCTGGAATAGTAACTACGGTGTTAAGGCTTTCAAGTTATGCGTCACAAGTAATTTGAGGAACTATTAATTGTTTCAGTTTTTGTACCATAATTTGGTGTAAATGGTTAAAAAGTTTGAAATTGACCTCCTAAATTTTGGCGCGAATAGATTGCACTAAAATAGCTGGACAGATTTTAGACAACTCAGAGCGATAATGTAGAAGAAGCGTGCCATCATCGCGCCCAACCAATTGATCGCCAGTCAGCACTACAAACGTCACAGTAGTATATGATGGTCATTTTAAGCCTCGTTGCGGATTAGGCGGATTAGGTGCCTAGGTAAATCATTATTAATCAAACGGTCGAAGTAAAAGTCGCAATGGAACTGTCTAGGTAAAAATGGGTTCCTCCATACTAATTAAGTGTGTAGTCAGTGTCTAGCTAGCTAGGTAAAAGTGCGTTCCTCCATTTTTCTTTTCCATTATCAAAAATGTACCTATTATAATGGTGCTACTCTTTTTTTCTTTTTTTTAAGCAATTTTATTTACAACTCGAAACACTTACACTACTTACAGAACGAATATTATACTTACACCGTATACATGCTACTTACATTACATTACTTTACTTACACTACTCAACATCTCTCTACTTATTACAACACTGTAGTGATTGGTTTAATCACTAGTAATCTCTAGTACTTATTTTTACTTTTTGTTTCCTAACACAACAATACAATCTAGTTATTTCTTTTCCGAACACCATTACATTGTTTACTAAAACCTTTACGTACAAAGAACAGATACTGTCCTGAAAAGCTATATATATGCATCACCAACTAACCGCATGTTTACGTTGGACTACTTATCAGGAGTGAACCACTGCGCGATACTCAGTGAATATTTTAAAGATTATAGACACGGGATGGGGAGAAACATTTCCCTGGAGTGATTCTTGTTAATGAATATTTTCAAGGTTATATTTAACGAGTAATTTGTCGATAAACTCGTGAATGGAGATGGTTTTGCTATTTGTTTTGTTTGCATATATGTATTGGCGCATAGCTAAGGTGGTGTAGTTAAATTTCTTTTTTATTCGTGCATCACAAGTGCTAGAAAAGATGCCAAACAAGACTTCCTCGGTGGTGGGGAGGATCTGACATAGGTTTGTTTGGTTGAACCATTGAATGACCTTTTGCACAAAGGTCTTAGTGAACGGGCATTCAATGAATGTGTGTTCGATGGAGTCTTTATCTCCACAGTACAGACATTTGGTTCTTTGTTTGTTACTATAATTCTATGGATGAGTTTAAATTGAAACTCTTTGAGCTTAGTTTCCTTGCAGATGTTTTTCAAAGACGTTCCTCCATACTAATAAGCGTGACTCTAGTACAATGAAAACAATGAACTTGCCTTAACTTGTCCGCTATCCCTGATTGGCTCATGAACAATCTATTACGTGTTTAAAATAAAAGCGCGAATTTTAATGAACGCGTCATTCCTTCATTCAACTTGAACCCACAGGAAATTTGAAAACTTTGTTCGATTTTCGAAACGTTAATCGGGAAGATGTTTTTTTTTTCACTAGCGTCGATGATTTTCAAATTGCTTTGAACGTTTGTTTAACTGTCCGTGATTCGGAAACGTTGTTGGAATACGAAGTGATTTCTGAGGTTCTCTAGCTTTCTTTGAAAACGTTCTCCGATTTTCAAAACCGGGCTCTTTTTACCCCGATTGGTTCATGAAATATCTGTTAAGTTTTTATCTGAACTCTCAGCTTTGCTGACGAGAGAGAGAGTGAATATATTCGGCTTAGCTAACTGCTCGAGTTTTCCGCTCTGTTAGTCACGTACTGAACTCCACTTTCAATCCTAGATTTTCATACAAACTCTAACGGAAAAGCCCATGGTACAGCTCTACCATTGGAAGTTCAGAGCGCTAATAAATTGTCAACACGCGGCAATAAATATTTTTGAACAACACGTTTTCTTAAGAGATTTTATTGCTTGTTGATAGTTAATACAAAAAAATAATACACAGAGATTTGAAATGAGTACACCAAAATTACAACAACCACGAAATATTTAACAAACCCATGGGGCAGCTCTACCATTGAAATTACAGCAATAGAAGTTCGGAGCGCTCAATTTAAACACGCGATAATAAATATTTTTTAACAACACATTTCTTGAATATTACTTTTATTCACGAATGCAAAAATAATACACAGAGATCTGAAATGAATACACCAAAAATAATACAACTACGAAATGTTCAACAATCTAAATAAATAAAGTCCTACTACCACCACCATCACCATCACCGCCACCACAGCCACCACCACAATTCTATTGTTTCCCACAACCACCACAATACTATTGTTTTCCACCACCACCACCACAATTCTATTGTTTTCCACCACCACCACAATTCTATTGTTTCTCACAACCACCACAATACTATTGTTTTCCACAACCACCACAATACTATTGTTTTCCACCACCTCCACCACAATTCTATTGTTTTCCACCACCGCTACCACAATTCTTTTGTTTTCCACCACCACCACTACAATTCTATTGTTTCTCACAACCACCACAATACTATTGTTTTCCACAACCACCACAATACTATTGTTTTCCACAATCACCACAATACTATTGTTTTCCACCACCTCCACCACAATTCTATTGTTTTCCACCACCACCACCACAATTCTATTGTTTCCCACAACCACCACCACCACAATTCTATTGTTTTCCACAACCACCACCACCACCACAATAAATTGTATTGTTTTCCACCACAACCACCACAATTCTATTGTTTTCCACCACCGCCACTACCACCAACACTTCCAGAATTCTATTGTTTTCCACCACCACCACCACAACCATAATTGTATTGTTTTCCACCACAACCACCACAATTCTATTGTTTTCCACCACCAACACCACCACCACAATTTTATTGTTTTCCCTCCTCGTTCTCCTCCTCCGACTCCTCCTCTTCCTCCTCCTCCTCCTCCTCCTCCTCCTCCTCCTCCTCCTCCTCCTCCTCCTCCTCCTCCTCCACCACATCCACCTCCTCCTCCACCTCCTCCTCCTTCACCTTCACCTTCTCCTCCTCATCCTCCATTCTATTCTTTTCCCTCCTTCTCTCCCTCCTCCTCCTCCACCTCCTACTGCTCTTCCTCCTTCGCCTCCTCCTCATCCTCCTCTATTCTATTCTTTTCCCTCGTCCTCGTCCTCCTCCTCCTCTATTCTATTCTTTTCTTTCGTCCTCCTCGTCCTCCTTTTTCTCCTCCTCCTCCTCCTCCTCCTCCTCCTCCTCCTCCTCCTCCTCCTCCTCCTCCTCCTCCTACTCCTCTTCCTCCTCCTTCTCCTCCTCCTCCACCTCGTCCTATTCCTTTTAAACTTAAAACAATATTTTGAAGTCATTGTAGGTATGTTTGTTGTATTTTGTAAGAATTAGACATTTAAAGTTTGTGTAAATAGTTTTTTCTATAGATTGTATATATAGTTTCTCACTCGTGTTAATTGAACGTAATTTGAAGACTTAGAAGTTCTGAAGAATGTAATTATAGTTGTAAATATATCATTGGTTGTGTTTCCCCTGGGCGTGCGTCGAGTCAGGTTCAAGTTATGTTAGCGTATCAAACTGAATTTATTTACAAACTATTTACTAATAAATATTACAAATGAATTCCAACTGAACAAAACTATTTGCGACACGAAATTTATCAAGCCAAAAGCGGTTAAAACGCCAAAAAAAGCCACATTTTAGTGTTGTGTTTTCCCTGGGCGCGCCTCAAACCTCGCGTGTAAGTCACGCGCGTGGCTAAACAGAAAACAAGCTATGGTTAAAGTGTATTTCAGAGTGATCAATCCGGAACTTCTAAATGCGAACGCGCACGATGCAAAACATCTCTTTTCATTCGTAACGTTGAGAAAATATCGGGCCCCGAGCGATCCAACAAGATCACTGATCATTTCACCTGCACCTCAGCCAAGGTCGTCTACTGCAGAACTTGCACTCTTTGAAAAAAGTTATACATCGGCGAAACAACGAGACGAGTAGGCGACCGATTCCGAAAACTTTTTTGTGACGTACAGAGACGACAAAAAACGCATCTAAACCGGTCGCGGGACACTTTCTTTCCCCTACATCAAGGAAGCACGGACAGGCGAAAATTTCTAGAAGAAAAGTTTATTTTTCAAATCGGCACTCTTAACCCTCACGGTATCAACGAACCCTCTTCATTCAACTAATGTCTTCTGTTGTTTTTCACGTTGCCATGCACCAACCAATAGCGTAGCTCCATCTTTCTGTATATAAACCACACACAACTTACAATTCCTCAATTCTGGCTCCGACGAAGGGCTCTCGCTCGAAACGTCAGCTTTCAAATCTCTTTACGGTGGCCAATTCACATTATCAACTCAGTTGATAAAACCAAATTATCTTTTAGATACCTTGTCAGGATTTAAGAAGGATATAAAGAAGGGGGTACGAATTCATGAATTCATCACTTTTTTACCAGAATGCATTACATTCAACCATATACTGCGCCCCTGTTTACCAGAGTGCATTGCGACACGAACAACACGAGGACTATTTCAAGCAGTCGTTTCCTAAGGGGTATTCGTGGGAACGAAGCCTGGCTTTCGACGAGCGGGGTATTTGCATCGCCAGAAACGACATAACGTAAGTAAAATGTAAAGTGGATGCTTCTTGCAGGGAAAACGTAGCATTGTGTTCCGGATTCCAGATTCCAGATTTGTTTATTTCCAAACATATCATAAGTAAAATCTTATCGCCCTGTTGTTTCGATACTGCTGGAAAAATTTCGTCACGAAATTCTTTAAATCCTTTTCCCCTTTTCTTCACTATCTCTTTATGCCTAGAACCATAAGACAGAAAATAACAAAAATTTATTTTGGTATCACTGGCCCTTGTTCTGGGGCACTCATATCTTATTGTACGAGTGTCTATTAAATTATTTTGCTAACCATGTTTTAATTCAATCCTCTTCTTGCATCTTTACTTAGTCACGCTGAGTATGTGTCTTTTCTCTTTCATCAGAAAGGGGACACTTTCTATAATAAAGTTCGATTTGATGTTGTAAACTTCCCCCCCCCCCCCCAATGGTCCAGTTATGCAGAGGAAGACGTTGAAATGGGAGCCATCCACTGATGGATGTGTGTGCTGGCGTGTTGACGGGTCATGTTATCATGGCTCTTTTGCTTAAAGGAGATGTCCATTACCGATGTGACTTCAGATGTACTTACAAATACGTCTTCCTCAAGAAATAGACAATTCTTAGTGAAGAAAGTATGACCCCCCCCCCCAAAAAAAAAAAAAACAAAAAAACACACAACAACTCTGACTTGGTTGCTTTTCGTTTCAAGACCAGCGTTCGTTTATTGCACTATAAAAACCGATGTAGCTTCAGATCTACTTACCAATACGTCTTCCTCAAGAAATAGACAATTCTTAGTGAAGAAAGTAGGAATGGAATCAGTGACCTAAGCTCCGACTACTTGATTATGGATGTGCCTTGTGGGGATTGGGGTTAAAGACGACTCCGAAACTAGCCGTATCACTAAGTCAAAAAAATTACACTAATACAACCAGCACATAACCGTACTTACGTGCTGGAGAGAAAGGGGTATTTTTTCCTCAGGTTAGTGAAGTTTCGGGAGCAGATGACGTTTAGTGCTAGGTGTTTGTTTAAGAGCAAATGCACAGAAAAATCGAGCAAAATGCTAAAAAAGCGGCCACGGTCAAAAATGAAACCAGTCTTAATTTTCAATTTGTAACGAGGAATTAACGAGTTTTCAAAGGTTTCGGGGTTTCTTTATCAAAATACGGGCGGATTTTCGAATTATCAGAGAAAATTGATTTTCGCACTCTCGCTGGCCAAAAATGGAAGAATAATTAGCATAAATTGGCATTCGGATTTAAGTCTTCGCGTAAGTAGTAAAGCCTATATCATCAGGAGGAAAGGAACTTATTTAAAAGGAGGAGTATTTGGCACTTTATTTATGCCTACTTTTTGGTTGTAGATGATGTTTCTTGGCACGAGAAAACGCGTTCTTTGATATGGTTCCACCACAGTCTCAACAAATCGAGTTTTACCTCAAAATTACAAACCGAGTATTCGATATGTGGCCATTGTTCAATGGGGCTCGTTTTCTGGTTATAACATGTCTAAATGCTCTTCTTACACATCATATAAAAATTGCCCTGGGTTTTCAAGCGAGCGCTTCAAAAAACGCCATTCTCCCAATCAACTGAATGGAGTGGTGGGGTAATACATGTAATCATGGCGGACAAACCCAAGAAAGCTAGCAAAGGACCTTAACGAACAGGGTGATACTCTTAATCAGGGAACATTAACTTGGGTGCAATATGCTTAATAATTATTAACAGTGCTTGGAATTAAAATTCAATAACAGAGTTCAAATAGTTATTTATGTTATTATGAATCAGAATCACATTTATGCTATTTATTTTTATATATTTATCTCAAAACAATGATAATTAATAGAATAATTAAGTAAGTAAGTAATTGCTAAAAAAATCATGGGATTTATGGATGAAACCCATATATTGTTGAAAGCTGTATGTAAGCTATCTTAATTGACAAAATAATATCCTGTAAGTGAATATTGAGTCCCAAATAATAATGTTCTGATATAGAAAAGGAGCATTGTAACATACATTTTAGACTGTAGTTCATTTACTGTGAATCAAAATATTGCCTGTGAGCTGACAACACACTGTAGTGCATGTCTGCCTTGAAGTTGTATTTTTATAGTGATATCAATGTAACCTTATGATTTTAAATAATATGTAGAATAAAAGCGTTGTTTCATTGGTTAGGAACTTGAACTTTTAAAGTGAAAGAGTATAATTTTAAATCTTTAAGTCCAAGAGCTCAGTTGCAAAACCTAATCATACTTTCAAAAACTCATTAATAATTCATAAGCACATGAGCCTATCAGAGACGTCAAATTGATCACGTGCATGAACCTTTATACCTGGTAATGATCTTTATATAAAGATCACACGTAATCTTTATATAAAGATCTCAATCAATCGATCTCAATGCACGCGTTTTCTCGGGTTTTTGAAGCCGCAGAAGAATTCGCATGCACGTGTTTTCTCGGCTTTTTGAAACAGTAGAAAAATTCGCAGGTAGGTGTTATCGCGGATTTTTAAAGCTGTTCAAAACACTCGCAGCACGTGTTATCGGGTTTAAAAACACTCGGCTACGCTTCGTGTTTTTAAACCCGATAAAACACTGCTGCTCGTGTTTTAAACAGTACTTGTAAATAGGGTAATTATATAACTTCTCAACCAAACCTGTTTATAGACTAACCAAGATCTTTGTCGTCTTCTCGATCTTCGTCCTGTTATCTGTTCATACCCAGATAAGGCAGCCAACCAACTGACAACCTATGAATGCTAAGCAATAAATTTCGAGGAAAACAGCGCACATTTCGATAACGCTATGTTCACTTACTTTTAGAAAGCTCTTTAAGTCCAAGAGCTCAGTTGCAAAACCTAATCATACTTTGTAAATAGGGTAAATATATAACTTCTCAACCAAACCTGTTTATAGACTAACCAAGATCTTTGTCATCTTCTCGATCTTCGTCCTGTTGAAGAAATAAATTAATCATACTTAAGACTAACTGAAAGCAACGAGTCAAAAAAGAGCTGGCCTGTAAAGAATCGTGACAAAGTGCAGAGGTAGGGAGTTGACTTGCTTACCTGAGCTTGGTTACCAAGAGGGTTATGACACTACCAAGGCTCAAGTTATTATGAAAAAAACAAAGTACGTTATATTCCTTGAACGATAAATAATGCACAAACGAGATCGGCACATTGCATAAAATTGCCAAAAACTGGGTAGTGCTGAGTCATGTACGTTACCGCAATTCAAGGTTGAATTAAAGCGCCAAGTTTCCGCGCCGTACCTAAACCCATGTGCGGGGCTTTCCAGAATTGATTAAAGGTTGCCGTAATTGTCGGATCATTTTGATTTTAGATTAAAGAAATTTTATCTATTTATTTGTTTATTACAGATTAACTTTACTAAAATACACTAATATGATTAGGTAAACTATTCCATTTATCAACAATACGGTTAAAAAGAGCTATATTTAGTTCTGCTAAAATTTGGGACAAGGTCCTGTGTGTCATTTTTTCCTCAAATTATAACCCATGCTTCTGTCCTTACAAAATGTGGGCTTATTGGAAATGTCTATATCATAATGGCCTTTAATTGCATTGAATAAGACATGGAAAACATGTGTACCGTGCATAATAAAACTCGTATACTAGCTCATGGTTTAGTTCTTGACCTATTATTTTTCTTTTGAAATTATCGAAAATTGCTTTTGAGTTGCAAGTAACAATAGCCTGATACTGTGGTATCATTTTTACCCAAAAAACCCCTGAACTTTACACACTGGAGCTTCTTTGCTTTGAAAATTCTGCAGAACTAGCGACATCGAGAGTGCCGCACGAATCCCGCATGGTATTTTGAATAAAACGCGGGTGTGACGTCACTGAATCGCGTAACCGATTCTGCTTGTGTGGAACTTGGACTCTGGGCTATCATTTAAGCAGCAGGCCGTGAAAATTGTTGGCTATTTATCGTGTCTTATCGTGTAACCGCAGCAGCGGAAAATAGTTTCCAGCGGACGACGTTTACATCTGGTTGCCTGTGCTTCTGAACTGTTGAATAAAGACTGAAAGGAACCGTTTTTCATTCTCTCACCTTCTTCGATAGCAGTTGAAAGAGCGCTCGACGATAAAGCTTTGCACCGAACTTCGTCAGCTGAGTTGGTTCGCGTTGCAGCTCACTGAAAATATTAGGACTGTATACTTTGCCTTCCACCTTAAATCGACGAAACAGTGAGCTAGATCTTTGTACATTCTTTGCTGTTTCCATATCTTGGTAATTTCCTTTAGCTCTTGCACTTTTTACCACAGAATTTTGAAAATCTTTCCGCCATATTGTTTCGATCATTTAGGTTTCCATGGAAACTGAAATTTTTACCTATAAGTATTTCAAATTTGGCAGAAATACTACTGGTCTTAGCCAATCGCATTCGAGAAATTTCTTAGCCTGTAGTATAAACATGTAAAAATTTCATCGTGCTGATTGGCTGAGAGCACATCAATTAATCCCAAACAGTGCAGAAAGCTGAAATTGAGTGCAAAAAGTTGAAATTAAATTGATTGATAGGAAAGACGCGAAAGCCCAACAAAACAAAATGGCGGGCAGCTCAGGGGAAAGTGACAATATTTTAATACAGAGTTTGAAGGAGAATGTTGTGAACAAAAACACTTTACAAAGCTCAAATAACTGGGTAAATGTCTGGAAGTGTTGGGCTTCTCAAAGGGATATGACGAAAGCATTGAAAAATACGAACCAGAGGCCAAAATCCTCGAGCAGTTTTACGCAACAGTTCGTAAGAAATACGGGGATGATTACGAACCTGATGGCGTTCGTGTGATGGTTACTGCTATCGACCGATACCTAGCAGATAAAGGGTACAAACACTCTATCATTCGCGACAGAGAGTTTAAAAGCTCGAAGCAAGTCCTTGAGGGAAAAGCCAGACTACTGCGACAACAAGGCAAAGGCAATTAAAAAGCGGCCGAACAAGGACACGAAATAAACATGAACAAAGAAGAGCCAGACTCAAATTTTTCTCGTGCAATTTGGAATAAATAAGCACTCGTAAATTTTTAAAAAACTACAAATTGCACTCGCCCTACAGGCCCGTGCAATTTTTTGTAGTCTTTGAAAAATTTACTTGTGCTTATTTATTCCAAATTGCACTCGAAATCATTCGATTACCTATACAAATTGTGAGCAATTTCGTGCCGGATTTCCGAAGAGAAGAAATAAATCACAAGCTTTTATTGTGGAATCATTTTTGTAGATGTCCCACGCGGCCACCAGATGTTATGTACACTCTTTTTTTTTTAATAAGAACCAGTAAAATTTAGCTCAGGCTCGATGTTCTTATTTTTTCGGCCATTTCAGCCTCAAAATGTTCTTATTTTGTTCTTAAAATTCTGTGTTCTCTAATGGTCCCAAATGTGGTTATACCGTACTTTACAATACTTCACTGTAGGGACCCTGACCTACAGGGTGCCTAAATCGTAGATAAACATTAAACAGTTGGATTTAATAATTGTAAAAAATGGGACAAGCCAGCAGAGCAAGACCAGGAGGGAGAGGCTCAAGAAGTCCAGGAAGATGAGGAACTGGATCCGCAAACAGTTACTGAGCGCGAAGACAAGGAAAGTGACCGAACAACAGACGCTCCGCTTGTGGGGAGACAACTGCGGGGTCTGTACGAGAACGGGTGGTTTGTGGGAGAAATCCAGTACTTCAATAGAAGCTTGGAGGAGTACTGTGTTACGTTTCAGGACGGAAGCAGTGACTATGTCACAAATGATGACATTGATGGGACTGACCTAATTCTATTGTAATATG
>OZ026607.1:12720400-12784900 GCA_964020085.1 Micromussa lordhowensis
AAGCCATAAAATCGGGCGATTTGCCTACTGAAGCGAAAAACCTCTCCGTCGATCATCCCAGAACTTCAAAATTCTACATGCTACATGCCACAAGCCAGGCAACTCTGGACGCCCGATAGTCTCCGCTCTCAATTGTCTCACTTCCAACATCTCTGCCTACCTTGATTCCGTTTTGGCTCCATTAGTAAAACAACTTCCAACTTATGTTAAAGATTCAAGCCATGCACTTCAAAAATCTTGGAGTCATCTTCTTTTACGGGCAGCCATCGATATCTGTTCACTATGGACATTAAGTCGCTTTATACCGTTATTCCAAACAACGATGGCCTACAAGCCTTAAAGTACCACCTCGACTTGCGTCCAGAACAGCAGCCACCAACTCACACACTTGTTCGACTGGCTGAACTTGTCCTTAACTTGAACTATTTTGATTTTGATGGCAATTATTACCAACAGGTCGGAGGTGTTGCTATGGGAATGAAAATGGGGCCTAACTATGCGTGCTTGTTTGTTGGTGACGTCGAGGGAAAAATGTTTGAAGAATATCAAGGAAGAAAGCAAGCCTTGTACAAGCGGTACATCGATGACGTCCTTGGCGCATCCTCTGTTACTCGACAAGATCTCGAGAACTTCATACATTTTTGTTCCACCTATCATCCTGCTCTTAAGTATACTTTTGAGACAAGCGAGTCCTCGGTACCATTCCTGGACCTTTGTGTTTCTATTTCCAACAACAAAGTAGCCACTACCATTCACTACAAAGCCACAGACACTCACAACTACCTCGAGTATAATTCCTCCCACCCCACTCATTGCAGGAACGCCTTTCCATTCAGTCAATTCCTCCGTCTGCGTACGATCTGTTCTGATGATGGGGACTATGATATCAAGTCTGCCGAAATGGCGTCATTCTTTCAGTACAGAGGCTACCCCCGAAGCTTAATTACTAGAAGCCGGCAGCGAGCAAAGGAAATAAGCCGGGAAAGAGCTCTCCGCAAACGTGACCGCGAACACGGTAGCCAACGATCGGGTGCCCCTGGTCTCAATTTCCATCCCAGTAACCACGAGGCTAAGAAAATCCTCCTGACGAATTTCCACATTCTGAGAGAAGACCCAACCACTGCACACATATTTAACAGCCAACCCTTGTGCGTCCATCGGCGAGAAACTAACCTCCGTGACATCTTGGTCCATAGTACCTTTGCCTCCCGCCCTGAGCAAGACCAAGCACCACCAGGAACATTTTCATGCAACCGACCCAGGTGTCGCACCTGTAACTTCACGGCGAAGACTGATACGATAACTTCCACGGGCGGAAGTGTTCTCCTTAATAGGCGGTTCGATTGTACTGCCACCGGCGTGATCTATGCGATCCTTTGCCAGCGATGTCACATGTTGTACATTGGAGAAACCAGCCGTAAACTTTCGGACCGTTTTGGTGAGCACCTTCGGTCTGTGGAGAGATACAATCGTAATTCCCGCTATCATGGAGGAGGTTTTCCCGTGGCCGAGCACTTTAATCTGGCCGACCACAGCAACATCTAGGACATGAAAGTGACGTGGTCAAGCAGGTGAACGGTGGTACTGCATCCAAACAAGGAGAAGAAAGAAGGCTGATCTTCAAACTTAAAACGCTTGCCCCCAGCGGCATCAACATAGACTCCTCGCGCGCGCATGTTTCAAATAACATGTGCATCATCGGACGCGCGTGCACTGTGAACGTTTGATTCTGGCCTAACGGCTGAAGCATCCTGACTGATGAAGGGGTTATTCCCGAAACGTCTCGAATTAACTGAATTTAGCACTTTCTAATGAACATTTTTTACATCCGTACGGACTTCGAGCCTAATATTTTACCGTCCAGCACGACCTAACTCGGTCAATAAGTACATAACTAGTATAGTTCTCACTACATCTGCCCCCGCCTTGGATATCACGTTCCATAGGCAATTGCAGAAACGTGAGAGGACTGGGAAAGAGTATGGTTGTTTTCCGTTTGTTTGAAAAACTAAGATATTCAAATGAAAGATCAACTAAATTTGAGAATATTTACCAAGAATAGAAGTATTTAGAGAAGGAAAATGGCAAAATGGTAGCTCTTCAAATATCACCTTAAATAGAGAGTTTGTATGGATTGGGTAGACAAGCCACAAAATTATAAGGATTTGTATGGAATTTTGCAACTTTTGAGATTCTCCCATTTGAACAATTTTCAACTGAAAACTCTCAAACTTGGCTGGGTAGCTTTTCATTCAGTAACATTTCAGTTGAAATGTTTAGATTTTCAATCTAATCAATATAAGAAACTCGTCTCAGTCCTCTCACGTTTCTGCAATGGGCTATTGTGTAATGAACTGAACAACTTTTATTACAAAATATGTTTATGCTTCCATGCTATTGAATTAAACTAAAGGATGCCGCAAAAATTTCATGTGCAATAAGAAAACTGTATTATTTATTTGTTATGAAAATGTATTCAGTACATGTATTGTAGCAATTCACTTTTTGGGAAATAACAGGCTGATCTGACCTTTTACTCTCGTTGTAATTCTTCAAACGACACAAAATGAACAAAAATCTCTGTTATTTCAAGTAATGATAGAATTAAAAATTAAAGTTATTCGTACTCTTCAGACCGAACCAACGCCCCTGCACTCGTGCACGTGGCTGCAAGAGTTATCGATTAATCATTGAAACGACACCGTTTATAAATCCTTTACTAACTTCTGATCGTCGAGATAGCAACTTTTGATTTGATTTTGATTCGAAGAAAAGAGTTTTTGAACGACTTGTTATATCGGGGACTAAGTTCACTCAGGCAATGTTTTTTTCTTAGATATTTTGACCTTAACTCGGGTGAACTGAAAATCCACTGAGATCCGACCGAACATTTCGAGTGGATTTGAGTTTTAATACATGAGTGCCGCACGGTGCACAAGAAATGACCGTAATATTCTTCAAGCCAGAACGACTCGACCGCTTTTACAGGCACTGCCTCCTAAAATTGGTATCATGAAGAACTTTTAGCTTTTCTCCCTCGACGAAAATTTTTATTGAGCAATATGATAGCCATACAGAAGACATAATAGGAACAAATGCCAGAATCATATGCCTTGACAGTTCTGGTCCAGGCTTCAATGATACTTGTCAATTTCAGCTGTCAATTTCATGTTTAACAGTTACAAAATTAGTAGCAGGCTTCCCAACTTCTTCAAATAAGAAAAATTAAAATTCTTTTGCGAACGATATGTTGTTAGTCTCGAAATGATAATTTCAACGAGTAATTACAGAGAAACAATGTTTTTCAAAAGGCAAAATTTGTTCCAGTTTTAGTTTTATCTAAGTGACCGATCCATTCTTAGCTAGAAAGAGGTTACTTCAGGTAACCAATAGCGATACCTTATTGTTGCTTGACAAGTAATAAAAAAGAAACAAAAGCGTATGCAGTCATAGCTCAATTGCAAAAAAACTTTCATCCTTCAGAAACCGCAAATAAAAAAAGATCAAATTTCTTTCTGGACAGTTTGTTGTTATTCCAAAAAGGTTATTTTAAAAACCCTTTTATACCCGTGCACTGAAAAAGTTTTTGTTTTACGTTACTTTTAACAACCAATCATTCTAGTATGAGAAGTGGTTATTTTAGGTAACCAATAGCGATACCTTATTGTGGGAAGATTCAATTATTAAGCACTGGACGACAAACCAACCTTACAACTCAAGTCTGTGTCTTTCTAACGTCAAATTGAGCAAAAATAATAAGTTAAATTCTTTGCTGGACATTTTGTTGTTATCCCAAATAGGTTATTTCAAAAAAAACTTTTATAACCGTGGCCCCAGAAGGTTTTCATTTCAAGAGGACAACCTTATGCTAGTTTACGTTACTTTTAACAACCAATCATTCTAGTATGAGACGTGGTTATTTTAGGCAACCAATAGCGATACTTTATTGTGGGAAGAAACAATTATTAAGCACTGGACGACAAACCAACCTTACAGCTCAAGTCTGTGTCTTTCTAACGTCAAATTGAGCATAAATAATAAATTAAATTCTTTGCTGGACATTTTGTTGTTATCCCAAATAGGTTATTTCAAAAAAAACTTTTATAACCATGGCCCCAGAAAGTTTTCGTTTCAAGAGGATAACTTTATGCCAGTTTACGTTATTTTTAACAACCAATCATTCTAGTATGAGAAGTGGTTGTTTTAGGTAACCAATAGCGATACCTTATTGTGGGAAGATTCAATTATGAAGCACTGGACGACAAACCAAGCTTACAACTTAAGTCTATGCCTTTCTACCGTCAAATTGAGCAAACAAAAGTAATTAAATTCCTTGGTGGATGGTTCGTTGTTCAGATTTTGAAACGAGACTTGTTGTCACCACTGTACGGAAAATGACGTTTTTCAAAAAGACGTATTATTTCATGACAGCTGTCCATCTACATGTATTTCTTTTCAATCTATTATTTACGTGGAAACTGGCTAATACCACTAAACAATGGACAGCAACTAAGGGCAGGTACAATAACATTTTGTGTGCCAAGTTTAACTAACAGAAATACTGAACTGTAAGGACAATTCCCTTAGTAACACATGACAAACCTGTTACGTTGATCCCACTGCGTAGACCTTTGTTCTCTTTCGTTTAAATTCGTGGTCTTTTGTCGTTATTTTAGTGGACATACCTAGCCTTAAACTTGGGTTTGTGAATGTCAGAGCATTTGTTGGTTCTGGTTGACGTTTAGATCAAATTTACAGTTTTTCTTTCACGGTGATAACTTTTTTGTTAAGTGAATATTTAGAGGCCTGCCCTAGACAAATGTTATTGGGCATGCGCTCTGCCATTCTTCACAGCTGCAAGCATGTCCTTGCAGTTGTCATCTGAACTTCAATAATAATATTTTCCAACTGACAGCTGTCATTTTCACATGTATTTGTTTAATTTTCAGAATTTCTTTAAATGAGGCAAAGTCACAGGTAGCATTCAATTCAGTTCTCCACAGAGAACTAGCCTGTGAGAAAAGTTTGCTGATCTTGGAAGAAGGTTGTTTTCAGAGAAAAATATCAAAAGGGAAGACTCCAGCGCAGTAAGTGTTATTGTTTGTACATCTTACAATGTTACCAACCCTAGTAAACTAGAAGAAATAGTTTCCGTTTGAAAAGCCTGACGTTTTGGTTCGAAGGACAATTAAGGCTTCCAGGCTTTTTGGGAAATACAGGACTTACTTTATGATGCTTTAACATTCAGTGGCTAGCTGTTCCTTTATCTTTCTCGGAGATTTCTGATGTGTCAACCGTTTTGGGGCTTTGTTTGGGTGTGCGATGGTACTATCAAACTGCTATGAGAGTATTTTATAAAATTCCTCATTTTTCTAACTTTCCTGATCAGCACAGCAGAATTACTACCTTCTTCCGTTAATATATAGATTTAGCCAAGCCTAAAAGTGGAGCTTTGATTGCAATAATTAACCATCAAGGAAAAAGGGGATTTATTTTTTCTTGGATCCAAAAATTAAGAAATGATCAATTGTGGGCATGTAATTGTTAAACGTGTAGCTTCGTTTTTTTTTTCCGGTTAAATTTTAACAAACCATACCACGTATAAGCTATCATAAAAATTGCCTACGTAATTCTCGACGAGACTTCTGAAGACCCTCTAAAGACGCGACCATTTTCAACGTTTAAGCTTGACAGGGTTCCTCATTTTGTTACAGAGGACGTTTGAATTTCCACGTTTATGAGTTGCGTGCCAAGTCTCTCGCGTAGGTCAAAAGAGGACTTATCGCTCACGGTTTTTCTTACTGAAAAGTTCTTGCACTAGAAGAATTATTACTTTTATTGCGTTGGAACCCTAGAGTAATAATTTTACGTTTCAATGCAAAACTCAATGACAGATGTTATGGTTACTTTACGGCCGCCATGTTGGTGTCTCTCCGAAAGGCACCAACATGGCGTCCCCATAAAAAGCTCTATAAACTTAGGTGAAATACTTTTCTGAATAACGCGCGTTTAAAATCCCCAAAGACCTAAATCTTGGCGAGGTTGTTTAGCTATTTATTACATGCATTTTGAAATCACTGGTTATCCTTGTAATGTGCCTGGTTCTCAGCGGTGCGATTTATTCACAAATCGCACTATCTTTTACTCTAAATCAAATCTTTTTCTCAGCCAATGAAAATGGGACAGTAAAACAAAACAACGAATCAGATTTTAGGGCTTTTTTAAACTCACCAATCACATTGCAGGGAAATAAAAGACAAAAAAGCCATTGTTTGGCAAATTTGGCATCTTGGTTCAATAAATGTATGTCCTGACCAAAATTTAGACTTTGAAAATGTGCGATTTAAAAATGGATCTAATAAAGTGGTAATTGAACTTCGGGTCGTGCAATTTTGGTCTGAAATCATACTTGTGATTTCAAATCGAACACGCGCTGACCAAATTGCACTCCACTCAGTTCAATTACCATTATTAATCGTCTAAAAAATCCAAGATTCTTGACTTAATTTAGTAAATGGTTACGATATATATGTTATTGGCCGGCTTAGGGTCGGTCAGTATAGGGAAAAACTGTGACGGAGGTCTTGAAAATGCTGCATTTTCAAGCCCAAGGTCACAGTTTTTCCCTATACTGACCGACCCTAAGCCGGCCAATAACATTTTTATCTTTTTCTTCTTGCCTTGAACTGCCTTGTGGGTGTGTGGCTTGTGGGTTTGTTTACGCAACTTTGCCATTGAATCGGCTTACGCGCCGTCTACAAACCGTTCGCAAAAAATCTAACGAGCGAACGAGCGAGTAAATCAGATACTATCCGAAGAAAGGTGTATTAAAGAACGGATTTATTTCGAACTACTTTATGTCAGTGCGTTAAGTTCCCCAGTTAAGGTCTCCAAAATTGTTTTCCCGGTGTGAAATTTCATGCAAAGTTTGAACTTGTACTACAAAAACAGTTTTTGTGGATCATTGCGAATCACTCGAGTAAATTAGACTTTTCTACCGTAAATTGAGTAGCAGATATTGAGGAAATTCGCTAAGTGTACTGCACAGCAATTCTCTCAAATACAGAAACGATTAGAGGTGGAAACTCGACTAAAATTGCCATTACAGCGCCGAGCAACAAACAGCCAAACAAACTCTCACAACTTCAAGAAATTCGATTGAATTTACTTACAGTAACTTTCCTTGCCATCTAAAGGTGAATAGAGATAAACTTCCGTTGATTTATCGTCTATGGAAGTGTAAATAGGGGGAAAGATTGAAGATAACCGCTAAATCATTCACGAAAATAGATCAACTCGATGGATTCCGCCCGCTATAAAGGTCCGTATAAGAGAATTCCGACTGTTCCAGGAACCAATCAGATTGTAGGATTTGTCGAATTCCGCCCGCTTACGAGCTGAAAAAAAGATAAACTGATATATGTAGCGTGCTAAGTGCGAACCAGGCATATCAGGGACTTTCCAAAACACGATCGTGCAAGGGGTATGTCGTAAGAACAGTGAAAAATCTGATAGAGGCTATTTGTTTCAGAAATTTTTCATTGCGCATACTCCCTCCTGCCCCCCAGCCTAATAATCTAACTTAAGCCCGCGAGAATGAAGTCAGCGGTCAATTTCAGATTCAGATTCGGGCTCCGCTCGCTCGCCTTTGGCGTGCAGGAGCTCCGCTAGGATTGTATAAGTGAGTCAATTACGAATCAATTTTCGTTATTGATTGGTATCCTGAGAAAGTTTCAGATTGGAAGTGGGAGACTAAAAATGACGGATCAAAGATGAGAATTGTGTAAATTTACATGTAGCTCTGATTGTCGTTCTCGATTCATTTCTTCTATTGTCTGCCCGGGAAGTACTGGTGCTCATTAGCCCTTAGATAACGACGTATGAAGACATGGCAATTTAAAGGGTTTTCACATTTTTTACCAACTGATTTTGATTTTTGTGTCGCTTTAACGTGACACAGCTTTAATCAACTAATATAACACCTGCATATTTCACTTGTTTATCTTTCAAGGAATATGAAGTGCTTTGGTTTCTTCATAATAACTTGGGCCTTGGTGGCGTCATTCCCTCTCGATAAACATGCTCAGGTAAACAAGTCATCTTCATATCTCTGTAATTTGTCTGGTTTCTAACAAGAGCATCATTTGTTGCTTTGAGTTGTTTCCCACAAATGATTATTTTTTTCTTTAACAGGATGAAGATCAAGGCAAAGACAAAAATTCTGGTTAGTGTACCACTCGGCTTCTCTTAGATTTTTAGATTCAATATCACTTTTAACAAGAACTCAAATTGCTCGCCAGCGGTTCATGACCATTTGCTGAGCGTTATGGTCAGTCAACTACGCCATCACGTATAGACCTAAAATTGTTACCGAATCCTTTTACAGCGTGTTTAGTGCAGTCAGTTCCAGATGCAAGAGACAATCTGTCCCTAATTATATTTTTAAAGGGAAACTGGTCAAAATCGTAGAAATAGAGGATATTACATGCGCGCGTACGAACTTTATCTTCGATTGTTCAACTCGGTACACGAGTAAGCACAGCAATCGAGTGAGATATCGAGTTGAACACGATAAGATAAAGATAAAGACAAGATAAAATTCGTATCCACAAGCGGGCATGTAAAGTTCTGTTTATTATATAAACTTACTAATGACGACCTCTTTTACGATTTTCCGCTGATTTTCCAACACGTTCCGAAGATTCTCCAAAAGTTGTCCGAAGGTCAGACAATCATTCCCAAACATTTTCCGAAAATACCCGATGATTGCCGATGATTTCTGAAGATATAAGAGGAATATAGGATGATGTTTCGATCACAGAGCAACACATCTAGGTTCAGCTAAAGTTATTATTTAACCATGGCAATGGTGATCTTTTTAATATCTTCACACGTGATAAAAACAGTATTTTCACAGCGTGCGATGAAGATACGATTTTTTAATGAAAGGAACAATCCTGGTATTTCACTAGTGTTTATATAATAAAAGAATGTTACTTAAGGTGGCTCCCTATAGTTTTACGATCACACGCGCGCGGCTAAGGACGAAACCTCAAGTAATCAGCGCGCGCTTAAAGGAAAACATCACTGTTGTTCGATATTTTGGGACGTCAACATGAGCACAAAGAGCAAATCGGAGAATAAATGATAACTGATGAAGTCGGACATCGTTTTTCATAGAAATCTACCAGACGAGTTTCGAAATATGAAAAAGACAATCCCTACTTTTTTCGTGTATAAAATTTGTATCCCGTAGGATGCGATGTGGTGCGATGTGGTGAAGGAAAAAGAGGACTTGTTTTTTATCCATATGAATCTTAAAACATGATCAGTTTTGAGCAGCTAGCAAAACAAGTCTCGATAGAGATATATGTGATAACATTTGCTCGATAAACTTTCGTTAGGCCGCCGGGGTCATACATATGTTGTTATAGTTTCTACATTGTTCTATTATGTCCTTTTATTTTCATAGAAACAGGACTGAACGATCAACAGGATATCTCGTTCAGTGGCCCTACCACTGGTCAACACGGAACCAACTTGGGTAATGTTGGCCTCGGGACTCAAACGAATGGCAGACGAGGTGCGTTCTACTTCTGGTAGATGCAAATATATAGAAGCTAAGATAAAGATCTCGGTTACTCTAGCAACAAGTTATACAGAGCATGAAAACTTTTTTCCTCTATCGTCTTTGAATTGATTCCCAGTTTTCAAAAAAAAATGTCTTTTTGGTCTAAAATATATATATTTAACCAAGCCTAAACCTGGAGCTGCGAATTGCAATATTTAACAATGAAGGAAAAAGAGGACTTGTTTTACATGGATCTGCAACTGAAAACATGATCAGTTTTGAGCAGCTAACAAAACAAGTCTCGATAGAGGTATATTTGATAACATTTGCTCTATCAACTTTCGCAAGGCCGCCAGGGTTATACATATTTTTTCATAGTTTCTACTTAGTTCCATTATATCCTCTTATTTCTACAGAAATACGACTGAACGACCAACGGGATATCTCGTTTAGTGGCACTACCACTGGTCAACAAGGAACCAACTTGGGTAATGTTGGTCTCGGGACTCAAACGAACAAGGGAGATGGATATGGATATTACTATGGCAGACGAGGTGGGTTACACTTTTTGTACATGCAAATATATAGAAACTAAGATAAAGATCTCCGTTACTCTTGCAACAAGTAATACTGAGCATGAAAACGTTTTTCTTCCATTGTCTTTGGATTTATGACAGGCTTTGAACAAAAAATCCAGCTGCTTTATAACGCATTAACTTAGTGAAGCCTAAAAGTGGAGATGGCAATTCCATTAATTAACAATGAAGGAAAAAGAGGACTTATTTTTCATGGATCTGAATCTTAAAACATGATTAGTTTTGAGCACCTAACAAAACAAGTCTCGATAGAGATATATGTGATAACATTTGCTCAATAAACTTTCGCAAGGCCCCAGGATCATACATAGGTTGTTATAGTTTCTACATAGTTCATTATGTCCTTTTATTTCTATAGAAACAGGACTGAACGACCAACAGGATATATGTGATAACATTTGCTCTATCAACTTTCGCAAGGCCGCCAGGGGTAAACATATGCTGTGATAGTCATTACTTAGTACCCTTATGTCCTTTTATTTCTATAGAAACAGGGCTGAACGACCAACAGGATATCTCGTTCAGTGGCCCTACAACCGGTCAACACGGAACCAACTTCGGTAATGTTGGTCTCGGGAGTCAAACGAACGGCAGACGAGGTGGGTTCTTCTTGTAGATGCAAATATATAGAAGCTAAGATAAATATCTCGGTTACTCTTGTAACAAGTTATAAAGAGCATGAAAACGTTTTTCTTCCATTGTCTTTGGATTAATACCCGGCTTTTGAACAAAAAATCCAGCTGCTTTATAACGCATTCACTTGGTCAAGCCTAAAAGTGGAGGTGCGAATTGCAATAATTAACAATGAAGGAATAGGAGGACTTGTTTTTCATGGATCCGAATCTTAAAACATGATCAGTTTTGAGCACCTAACAAAACAAGTCTCGATAGAGAATTATGTGATAACATTTGCTCAATTAAATTTCGTTAGGTCACCGGGGTCATACATATGTTGTTATAGTTTCTACAAAGTTCCATTATGTCCTTCTATTTCTATACAAACAGGACTGAACGACCAACAGGATATCTCGTTCAGTGGCCCTACCACTGGTCAACACGGAACCAACTTGGGTAATGTTGGTCTCGGGAGTCAAACGAACAACGGATATGGATATGGATATAACTATGGCAGACGAGGTGGGTTATACTTTTTGTACATGCAAATATATAGAAACTAAGATAAAGATCTCCGTTACTCTTGCAACAAGTTATACTGAGCTT
This sequence comes from Micromussa lordhowensis, assembly GCA_964020085.1. NCBI lineage: Eukaryota > Metazoa > Cnidaria > Anthozoa > Scleractinia > Lobophylliidae > Micromussa > Micromussa lordhowensis. The sequence goes on from OZ026607.1 coordinate 12,731,789, forward strand.
GAAAACAGTTTTCTTCCATTGTCTTTGGATTTATGACAGGCTTTGAACAAAAATTCTAGCTGCTTTATAATGTATTCACTTAGTCAAGCCTAAAAGTGAAGGTGCCAATTCCATTAATTAACAATGAAAGAAAAAGAGGACTTATTTTTCATGGATCTGAATCTTAAAACATGATCAGTTTTGAGCACATAAAAAAACAAATCTCGAAAGAGATATATGTGATAACATTTGCTCAATTAAATTTCGTTAGGCCGCCGGGGTCATACATATGTTGTTATAGTTTCTACATAGTTTCATTATGTCCTTCTATTTCTATACAAACAGGACTGAACGACCAACAGGATATCTCGTTCAGTGGCCCTACCACTGGTCAACACGGAACCAACTTGGGTAATGTTGGTCTCGGGACTCAAACGAACAACGGATATGGATATGGATATTACTATGGCAGACGAGGTGGGTTATACTTTTTATACATGCAAATATATAGAAACTAAGATAAATATCTCGGTTACTCTTGTAACAAGTTATAAAGAGCATGGAAACGTTTTTCTTCGATTGTCTTTGGATTAATACCCGGCTTTTGAACAAAAAATCCAGCTGCTTTATAACGCATTCACTTGGTCAAGCCTAAAAGTGGAAGTGCGAATTGCAATAATTAACAATGAAGGAATAAGAGGACTTGTTTTTCATGGATCCGAATCTTAAAACATGATCAGTTTTGAGCACCTAACAAAACAAGTCTCGATAGAGATATATGTGATAACATTTGCTCAATTAAATTTCGTTAGGTCACCGGGGTCATACATATGTTGTTATAGTTTCTACATAGTTCCATTATGTCCTTCTATTTCTATACAAACAGGACTGAACGACCAACAGGATATCTCGTTCAGTGGCCCTACCACTGGTCAACACGGAACCAACTTGGGTAATGTTGGTCTCGGGAGTCAAACGAACAACGGATATGGATATGGATATTACTATGGCAGACGAGGTGGGTTATACTTTTTGTACATGCAAATATATAGAAACTAAGATAAAGATCTTCGTTACTCTTGCAACAAGTTATACTGAGCTTGAAAACAGTTTTCTTCCATTGTCTTTGGATTTATGACAGGCTTTGAACAAAAATTCTAGCTGCTTTATAATGTATTCACTTAGTCAAGCCTAAAAGTGAAGGTGCCAATTCCATTAATTAACAATGAAAGAAAAAGAGGACTTATTTTTCATGGATCTGAATCTTAAAACATGATTAGTTTTGAACACATAAAAAAACAAATCTCGAAAGAGATATATGTGATAACATATGCTCAATTAAATTTCGTTAGGCCGCCGGGGTCATACATATGTTGTTATAGTTTCTACATAGTTCCATTATGTCCTTCTATTTCTATACAAACAGGACTGAACGACCAACAGGATATCTCGTTCAGTGGCCCTACCACTGGTCAACACGGAACCAACTTGGGTAATGTTGGTCTCGGGAGTCAAACGAACAACGGATATGGATATGGATATTACTATGGAAGACGAGGTGGGTTATACTTTTTATACATGCAAATATATAGAAACTAAGATAAATATCTCGGTTACTCTTGAAACAAGTTATAAAGAGCATGAAAACGTTTTTCTTCCATTGTCTTTGGATTAATACCCGGCTTTTGAACAAAAAATCCAGCTGCTTTATAACGCATTCACTTGGTCAAGCCTAAAAGTGGAGGTGCGAATTGCAATAATTAACAATGAAGGAATAAGAGGACTTGTTTTTCATGGATCCGAATCTTAAAACATGATCAGTTTTGAGCACCTAACAAAACAAGTCTCGATAGAGATATATGTGACAACATTTGCTCAATTAAATTTCGTTAGGTCACCGGGGTCATACATATGTTGTTATAGTTTCTACATAGTTCCATTATGTCCTTCTATTTCTATACAAACAGGACTGAACGACCAACAGGATATCTCGTTCAGTGGCCCTACCACTGGTCAACACGGAACCAACTTGGGTAATGTTGGTCTCGGGAGTCAAACGAACAACGGATATGGATATGGATATTACTATGGCAGACGAGGTGGGTTATACTTTTTGTACATGCAAATATATAGAAACTAAGATAAAGATCTTCGTTACTCTTGCAACAAGTTATACTGAGCTTGAAAACAGTTTTCTTCCATTGTCTTTGGATTTATGACAGGCTTTGAACAAAAATTCTAGCTGCTTTATAATGTATTCACTTAGTCAAGCCTAAAAGTGAAGGTGCCAATTCCATTAATTAACAATGAAAGAAAAAGAGGACTTATTTTCATGGATCTGAATCTTAAAACATGATCAGTTTTGAGCACATAAAAAAACAAATCTCGAAAGAGATATATGTGATAACATTTGCTCAATTAAATTTCGTTAGGCCGCCGGGGTCATACATATGTTGTTATAGTTTCTACATAGTTCCATTATGTCCTTCTATTTCTATACAAACAGGACTGAACGACCAACAGGATATCTCGTTCAGTGGCCCTACCACTGGTCAACACGGAACCAACTTGGGTAATGTTGGTCTCGGGAGTCAAACGAACAACGGATATGGATATGGATATTACTATGGCAGACGAGGTGGGTTATACTTTTTATACATGCAAATATATAGAAACTAAGATAAATATCTCGGTTACTCTTGTAACAAGTTATAAAGAGCATGAAAACGTTTTTCTTCTATTGTCTTTGGATTAATACCCGGCTTTTGAACAAAAAATCCAGCTGCTTTATAACGCATTCACTTGGTCAAGCCTAAAAGTGGAGGTGCGAATTGCAATAATTAACAATGAAGGAATAAGAGGACTTGTTTTTCATGGATCCGAATCTTAAAACATGATCAGTTTTGAGCACCTAACAAAACAAGTCTCGACAGAGATATATGTGATAACATTTGCTCAATTAAATTTCGTTAGGTCACCGGGGTCATACATATGTTGTTATAGTTTCTACATAGTTCCATTATGTCCTTCTATTTCTATACAAACAGGACTGAACGACCAACAGGATATCTCGTTCAGTGGCCCTACCACTGGTCAACACGGAACCAACTTGGGTAATGTTGGTCTCGGGAGTCAAACGAACAACGGATATGGATATGGATATTACTATGGCAGACGAGGTGGGTTATACTTTTTGTACATGCAAATATATAGAAACTAAGATAAAGATCTTCGTTACTCTTGCAACAAGTTATACTGAGCTTGAAAACAGTTTTCTTCCATTGTCTTTGGATTTATGACAGGCTTTGAACAAAAATTCTAGCTGCTTTATAATGTATTCACTTAGTCAAGCCTAAAAGTGAAGGTGCCAATTCCATTAATTAACAATGAAAGAAAAAGAGGACTTATTTTTCATGGATCTGAATCTTAAAACATGATTAGTTTTGAGCACATAAAAAAACAAATCTCGAAAGAGATATATGTGATAACATATGCTCAATTAAATTTCGTTAGGCCGCCGGGGTCATACATATGTTGTTATAGTTTCTACATAGTTCCATTATGTCCTTCTATTTCTATACAAACAGGACTGAACGACCAACAGGATATCTCGTTCAGTGGCCCTACCACTGGTCAACACGGAACCAACTTGGGTAATGTTGGTCTCGGGAGTCAAACGAACAACGGATATGGATATGGATATTACTATGGCAGACGAGGTGGGTTATACTTTTTGTACATGCAAATATATAGAAACTAAGATAAAGATCTTCGTTACTCTTGCAACAAGTTATACTGAGCATGAAAACAGTTTTCTTCCATTGTCTTTGGATTTATGACAGGGTTTGAACAAAAATTCTAGCTGCTTTATAATGTATTCACTTAGTCAAGCCTAAAAGTGGAGGTGCCAATTCCATTAATTAACAATGAAAGAAAAAGAGGACCTATTTTTCATGGATCTGAATCTTAAAACATGATTAGTTTTGAGCACCTAAAAAACAAATCTCGAAAGAGATATATGTGATAACATTTGCTCAATAAACTTTCGCAAGGCCCCATAGTCGTACATATGTTGTTATAGTTTCTACATAGTTCCATTATGTCCTTCTATTTCTATAGAAACAGGACTGAACGACCAGCAGGATATCTCGTTCAGTGGCCCTACCACTGGTCAACACGGAACCAACTTGGGTAATGTTGGTCTCGGGACTCAAACGAATGGCAGACGAGGTGGGTTCTACCTCTTGTACATGGAAATATATAGAAACTAAGATAAAGATTAAAGATTTACCCAAATTCCTTTCTTGACACCTTGATAAGAAGAAAGATTGGGGCAGTCATTATCGGTGTCTATCGAAAGCCCACACATACTGACAGATACCTGGACTTTAACTCTCATCACGAGTTAAAACACAAAAAAGTACCGCCTCTACCCTTCTAAATCGGGCACTCAACCTCCCGAGCACCGCTGAAAGAGTAAGGAAAGAGCTGACCTACGTCTCTGCGTTAAAATCAAATGGCTACCCATCAGCAACTATGTCCAAAATCTTAAAGAAGAAATCGACCCCTGAAGCCATTCCTTCCCCTGAACAGTTGGTGGGGATGTTTTTTAGGTGGACAGAACCACCAGACTCCCAAAATGGTTTCGCAGTTTTACCATACATCAAAGGTGTAACTGAACCACTTACAAGAATTCTCAACAACAATGGCATCCGAGCCACCACCAGACCGGTTAAGACCCTGCAACAGGAATTTGCGTCCCCAAATCTAGACCGCCATTAGATCGGCAAACGGATGTTGTCTACAAAATCTCCTTACATCGGAGAAAGGGGTAGATGCTTACACACTAGAAAAAAGGAGCACATACGAAACACCAAAGTTTTTAAAAATGGTTCCAATATTGCCAGCCTACTTGGCTCGAAGGCCACACTATTGATTTTGAGAATGCACGCGTTATCGACAGAAGCAATTCACGCGTAAGAAAAACGCTGGAGTCTTGGCACACTGCAATTACTAGCCAGGCAGACAATAATTCTACGCAGTTGCCAAGACAATACTCAATTTTGTTATAATGTTATCCATGTTATTTGCATTTTATTGTCACACAAGTATTTCTTTTGTATTTGTATATTTATTTATTTGTTCGTTATTTTCTCACCTTTTTGTATATTTATTTTTACCTCCGCTCTTTACACTTCGCTTTTAAAGATTGCAGACTGGCAATCGAAAGCTCGTATTTTTAACCAGAGAACGTCTTTTTAACTTTTTAATTAAGATAAAGATCTCGGTTACTCTAGTAATAAGTCCTTCTAGTAGTTAACTTTTTCCACAGTACAAGTTATAAGTTACCGTAATATATATATAACCGGGAGGGCACATTGTATACATAATTGTATTTCGCTCGCTGTTTATACAGTTTGAGCACTCTAGAGTCACCGCGCGAACTGAAATTCAGAGGAGTGTAACCTGGGCTATACTTAACACCGACTAACAAGGGGAGGGAGGAGTGCGGGGGGTACCGATGCATAATGAAAAAAACTAGATGAATAAACGAAACATGCAGCAAGAAGTCCTCTACACTTTACACTAGGTAAGATTTACAAGCTGCTGCTGGTAAGTCAAATTCTGTAGCCACGCATATAATATAAAAAGACACCATTGTTTACAGAAAGACACGGAGTTTTGTTCAATTGTACTGTATGCCTTTTTATAGAATGACGTTCAGTTTACGTCGCGGCGCCAAACATCCAGAAATCTCCCAGCCATACATACCAACCATCGCCGAGCCATACATTCCGTCCATCTACCGCGCCGTCAGATGTCATTTACAAACTATTCATGATTAATCTTCTTGTTTTGTCTGCTCAACAAGCGAAATATAGAAAGCTACTTATTTTTATAGAAAAATAAGGGTTTTGGTTAATTGTACTGTATGCCTTCTTTTTTCTTTACAGAGGTACGCTCAGCAGGTTACTCTCCGCCATACGTCTCATATCCATTGCGCCCGGTGCCGCTCCTCCCTTATGACGTGTACTACGTGCGCAAGGTGTCTCATGGGGCCACCGGTGGCAATGTTGGCCAATAGGGAACCAACTCGGGGACATCAATTGAACAGCAGAAAATGAATGAAGGTTTCTCTCCTGGCCTCAGTCATCTTGAGTCTGAAAAGCGTTTAGTAATGTTTTAATGCGGTTTTAGAGTTGATGGCATCTCATCACTTACGGGAAGTAATAATTGTAGAAGTAGGAAGAAAATAAAGGTGTTTGAAAAGCAGTCTTACTGTTTACTGATCAGCCACACATTCATTGGCGTTTGCTGGGATTTTTTTGCATTTTGGGTTTGGTTGAACGAGAAAAATGTTCTGAAAATGGTGACACTGGATCCAAGAGTATTACGTGACTCAGTCAGCAACCAAATCTAATGGAGAGCTGAAGCTAGCTAGCAGTTTCGTTCACGTGCCTTAAAATTTCCATAACAATATCTCCGATCCTCGCCTCTGAACATACATTCCCCGGCCTCTAAAAACTTGTACTGCCGGATGGGTACACCTCGTATCTTGAAGAGAATGTCAAGATATTCTAACACAACAGTTAAACATTTACTATTCAATATGACTCGTTGAGTATCCTCTTTATCCAATTGCATGTTGTTTGCTTTATCTTTTAAGTTATGTTTTCGACGATTCTTGATTTTTTCAACATCCCAGGTGTTCGTCTCAGCATCATAGTTAGTTTTTGAGTCAGAAGTCAGGTTTTTAACAGTGTTGTCGTAGTTTGAACTCGTGCATGGCTCATTTGTATCTCATGAGAACCAGCCTGAACTTTGCTTATTTGTCAGGTTTCCAAGCAATATAATTTCTGGACCGACCCGTTCCGAAAACGATCGACATCTTTGTGTGTGAGATGGACCAAGAATTTCTTCCCAAAACACAGCAATTTGTAAATTATATTGTTCACGAAGAGCGCGTACATGATAACGTAAAGCTGCCCCGCTATCATCCCCAGTTTCCACTTTCCGTTAACGCTGGTAGGTATTCCCGGAGCCAACGTTTCCAGAAGTGCTGGGTCATAACTTGTGCGTGCTTCCAGCCCTTTCGGCTGCACAAGTCCTTGTCGTTGACGACATTTGGCGGGAAATTAGGGCTTCTTTGTCGGGGCAGAAAGTGATCCGGCGTTGAGGCCTCTTTGTCGCGATAATCAGTGCTGACATGAGTTAGAGGGCGACCATTCATTAATGACTCCACTTCAGCCATAAATGTAAGCAACGTTTCATCATTGACTCCGCACTACTTTCCCACAACTGCTTTAAGCACTCTTTTAGCACACTGAACGAAAAGTTCCCACGCACCTCCAAAGTGCGGTAAAGACGGTAGGTTGACGTGTCATTGCACTCTTTCGTCGGACAACTAATTAACAATTCAATCACTGTCTAGGCACTTGAGGGCTTCTCGGAGTTCTTTTTCGGCCCCGACAAAGTTAGTGCCGTTATCCGATCAAATATTGGCTGGCCGTCCACGTCTGGCCATCAAGCAAGAATCAGTGTCCAACGGGTGAGCTATGTTAAGTGTACCGCCCGCGTAGTCAAGCACGTAAAAAGCACACCGTAACGCTTTTCTGTTTTTCTTCCATGGCGCACAAGTATTGGGCCAAAGTAATCAACTTCGGTATTTGGGAGGCTGCTCATATCTGGCTGATAGCTGGTAGTCTCGAATCAAGCAGATCAACCATGACAGGCGGTTTGGGTTTCGCTCGTAGTCTACGGCATGACGGACAACTTGACGAAATCTTTTGAACCTTTTTGCCTCCAATACGTTTGCTCCCTTGCTCCCTGCAGGTTCAACTGCGGTATTGTCCAGGCTTCTTCTACGGCTATCTGGACACCTGTTTCTAGTCCTTCAACGGCATAAACGTGGAATGACACTTTTCTCGAACGTACTGGTTCACCAGACGAATTAATAGTGCCAAGTTGTAAAGGGCTATCCTTACCAACCAGACCATTAGCGTCAGCAAAGTTTTCCAAGATAATGAAGTTTGGCTGCCAGAGTCCAGCTTTAACCCCACTGGAGGTTGCAACTGCTATGGGTACGATTTACAGGAGAACAGCAGAGGGGGCGAAGTTCGCAGACGAAGCTCCGACGAAGACGGGTGCTGCGGCGTTCAAAGTAGAGACGGGTGGCGCGCTGTTCAAAGGTGGCGGAGCAACGAAAACCGGTGCCGCGCCATGGATTAGCGGGTGGTGGTATTTTACAGCCTTCCACAAAAAAATTCCACGTCACATTCACTATAAATTTGTCTGTGTTTCTTGTTGCGTATCAGACAGGTGTTGGCTGTGGGCAAGCACTGATTCCCTGTCATGGCACCTGTAGCTAGGGTTGAGCATCTGTGAAGCTGCTCTTGACGGTTGTCGATGCCTTGATCTCCCTTTCTCAGCGGTCTTCTATAGCGGTCTTCTTACCGAGGCTTGGTAAGGGTTTTGGCACGTAGTCTCGCACGGAGCCATTCATCAAATTCAACTAATGTGGGAATGGTGGGATGTATCTCAATCTTACTTTCTCCCCACCTTTCCTTTAACGGGTCAGCTAGTTTTTGTATCGCATCGCGCGTGTTAGTCGAAGATGCTAAATCAAAAGAGTATCCCAAACTCTTCATCGTGGCAACTGCATTGTGTAGCGTGTTGTAGAATGAACGAAGCTGTGTTACGCCTCCCTCGGCAACAATTGGGTGATCAAGTACAGTCTTCATGAAGGTTCCAGCAACAAGTTTCTCGTTTGCAAATAATTGTTCTTCAAGTTCTTTCAGTGCTGCCTTCCAGATATGGCCACGATTTAGCATCCCTCCAATAGCTTTCTTCGCATTTCCGACCAAGTCATTCTCTGTGTATCGGTGAGGAGTTGGTCATGTACTAAACATTTAAACAGTGATTTGAACGGAGGCCACTCAAGAGGATCCCCTGAAAAGCAACGTAACTAACGCGGTATCGATTTTGAGAACGCTGGTATCGACTGTAAGTTTGTTTCTCCCTTTGTCCTACTCTGCTTAGCCGAGAGCTCTTTGATCCACGAAACATGGAGGCGTTCCTCCGCGTCACAATAAGCTTGATCGATTTGGGGAGTCTTCTTGCACAATGCGGACGACTTAATCGGGGACGGCAGCTTCACCTTTTGCCGAGGTAAAGGGTCTTCTACATTTTCCGATATTTTGGGTTTAATGTCACAGTAAACAGTTTCATCTTCGGCATCTCCAAAATCTCGCAAACGGCTCTCAATATCTTGTGGATCCCCTTTACCTTCATTAGGGATGTCAAGCTGAGCTTCTAATCGCAATTTTTCGGCTTCGTATACGAGTTCTCCTTTATGCGCCGGTGTTCTTGTCCTTGCCTTTCCTGTTCGAGATTTTCGGCTCGCTTGCGCTCCTCTTCCAGTCGGCGTTATGGTTCTCTCTTTGCTTCTTCGACTTGTAGATCCATCACACATGCACGCCTCTCACTTTCACTGGTGCGCGAGGGTGAACGATGACCGCTGACTGACTCAAATCGGAGCGAGGGCGCATACTCACTATCAGCCTCTGAAGACAGTTCGCTTTCTCTTTCGTTTATCGAAATTTCAATGCTTTCGATACACAAATTTGCCCTTTTGATGGCGTCTTCAGTTAGCGTGAGGTGCTCTTGCAATCCTTCAAGTTCCAAAAATTATTCGTATTCTTCGCTGGGGCGCTCGAGTTCTTTAAAAGCTTCTTCGATTTTTGCGGCTAGCTTGCGTAGTTTCCTTCGGCTTCCACGCGACTTCAGAAGATTCTCAGCGACCTCAATATGCCTCGTAAACGTAGCCTTTCGGTGAGATAACTTGCTCTTAGCATCAGGTTTTATTCGAATTATCAATTTCGGTAACCAATAGTGATGGCTAATAGTTACATACTCGTAACACTGTTGTTATGACTAAGTACTAGACAAGCAAGACTACAACTCAGTTTTATGTCTCTTTAACCTCAGTATCTGTAAATACAAGTTTAATTAAATTCCTTGGTAGATCTGTCGATACCCTCGAAATGGTTACTTCCAGCTGTTTATGGCGACAATTGTTTAAAAAGTAACTGTTCTAAGATCTAGACCAATTTCTTGCCAGTTTTAATCAAGGACGAAGGACGATTCAGTATTAGTTGGCTCGTTACATAGTGATTTCTTATTGTTGCTTGTACGTAGCAAGCAATGTCTAAATGACATGACATCTCTATTGTATACCGTGTGGCACTCAATTTTTGCGGGTTGTAATTTTTGAGATTTTGCGGTTTTTCCCCGATCCGCAAAAAAAAGTTCCTACAAAATAAATTCCCGCAAAAAAAATCTCGGCAAACATTTTCTCCACTGGCGAAATTATACATAGAAGTATGACAAGTAAAATCTTGCTGCTACCATCAGCCACACAAAAGCAAGATGGAATTGTGATGCACTGACACTGATACCTGGGTTACTGTGTTTTACATTTTTACATGTTGTTTCACTTGTCAATTTCATGCAGCGTAATTAAACAACGCGAAAATGTTTCATTTTCAGTTAAACGCGACCTCTCGAAAGCCGCACAAATTGATACCCCTAAGAAAAACCAGTCTATTACAATCGCAAAAATTAGTTCCAGTAAAATACAAACAAAAAATCGTCGATTCGCAAAGTATATACTCCCGCAAACAGTTTAGTGTCAAACGGTATCGTTTGTACCTCAGAATATGCAAATAAAACTAATTAAATTCCTTGTTGGAAGACGTTTTGTTACTTTTGAAACGAAGTGCATTGTCACTATTGCACGGACAGTGACGGTTTCCAAAGATCAATTAGTTCATGCCAGTTCTTATTTCAATCAATCTGTTGTTAGCTGAAAAGTGGTTATTATCACCAAACGACTTGACTTTGGGAATTTAAGAACGTTTCTTAGTCGGAAGACTTTCTGATTGATCTTACGTTTATCAAAATGTCTATTCTTAGAACGAATTTCAAGTTTTTCTCGCTGGGCGAAAGTGTTTCATTGACTGGTAAATATTGACAAATGCAGTTGGGCATGCGTTGTTTCCAAGCTGTACAGATGCAAGCAAGTCCATGCAGTTGTAAACTAACCTTCACTTATACTTTTCTCCAATATACAGGTGTCAATTTGATATTCAGTGGCGGATTCATAGGACTTTTAAATAGAGGCATGGCCACAGATAACATTCAGTTTGCCATAGAGGCTGGTAAGAAGGTTTGGCTTATCACGGAAGATATTCAACGATACGACTCCAGTGCAGTAAGTTTAGTTCTTTTAATCCGTTAGAAGCTAGGTGTTATCATAATTTCTGTCTGTAATTCCGTGCACCAATTCTCGATAATTGGAAGAAATCGTTTTTTAATCGTATCTTTTGGTTTCGCGAAACAGTAAACCCACGTAAAACAATTTTACATGGCAGAATGGAAATCAAATCTTTTACTTGTAAACAAATTGTTTAACTCAATGCCGTAATTTAGTTTAGGATGTCCAACATGACGTAGCATTTCGCCCACCATTGTTGCTTGAATTCGTTTCGGCGTGCGAGAGAACGAGAGAGGATGGGCCAGGAACTCCCATGGTGATAACGCCGCCTATATATTTAATAACGGCTTGTTACAAAGCGCATTAAACGAACGTTCCCCGTTAACAATGACTTTTTCACACAAATTGCCAAGGCGAGTTCTCAAAAGAACAGTTAGTTAGAAAAGGGGGTTCAATGCAGGGCAACAGGAATGTTGTAATGAAAGAGTACTCGCCACCCACCAACGTGGTCTGGCTTCGAATCTGTACTGGTGTCATTGAGAAGAGTTCGTTATTGGTTCTCTTCTTTCTCTGAAGATTTTTCTATGGGTAGTCCAGTTTTCTTCTCTCCGGAAAATCCAACATTTTCAAATTCCAATTCAACCTGGATAGAGAGAGGACCCACATAAAACCCATAAAATCAGCTAGGGCTGTTGTGTCGAGATGTGGCTTCATCTCTAAATACAAGTTTGCTTTAATGGTTGCACCAGCTTATGACAGTCATCAAGAAACATTTATTTTGTTTCCGATGATTGACGGACGGATGCAGATGGGGAACGAGAGTTTGTTTTCGCAATTTCGAAAACAAGATGTATGTTCGGTGACTGTTTATACACCCCTCTTAGGAATTTAATGTGTCAGCTGTCCCTGTATGTGTCTGATATTGCCATAGCAACCATCTATTGATACGCCTGTCAAGCCAAATGTCACCTTGCTGATGGAAGTGTTCGATTTTTGTGGTGAAGAGAATTGCAGAATATAATTATTACCTTCAATACATTTTATTTTCATTCGGAATTCATTTTCTACCATTTACGTTGACTTCCCGAGAAAAGTGTAAAATCAATGGTGGCGGATCATAGATTATAGACGTCATGAGATCAAAATATTTTTTGCGCCTAAAACTCTCATGAGTGGTGCCATAGGACTCAGTGTTCCAGAGTTCCTCAAGTTGCTTGCTAAGTAAACATCTTGCCCGTCGATGAGTCTTGTATTCGAGCAAAGGACTTTACGTTTGGGCGACCATCAAGTATACTCCAGCCAATGCATGCATTGATAGCAAGTGGTTCATTAGCTACGTTTACCCTTTTTCACATCAAGAGGGTATTAGAACTTTTTCCTCCTTCCACTCTTAAGGTCAACTCCCAAACCCTCTTCTTGTACATCAGTGTTGTTCACTGCCGTGAGTAAGAGTTATTTTGAAATCCTTTCATATTCAATAACCTCACAAGAGATGGGTCATCATAGTTATTTCAAAATCTGAATCCCGACCAATCGTAGTCCTAAAGTTCATTGTCACTGTTGCTGATCACCTTTGTTACTGGCATAACTCGGAGCAGTACTTTTAAAACAAGAGTTAACTGCAGCTGTAGTCGAGCGCGTGGAAGCAGTTTATGTACTTTGATCAGGTAACAAGTCCTGGATGACAACGGTTTTTGTGTTGAGCTAGTTTACCTATGCCTGGCTTTAACAAAGTTCAACCATGTGTGATGTGACTTTTCAAAACCTTGAATGCACCTTGCACTAACCGAAGACTTGTAGTTCCTTAAGTTAAATCAATACCACTGAAGCAAATAACCCTTTGCTCAACAAAGTCATTTTTCTCCTTGGGAGATTTGGATTAGAATACTTCACTGCGTTTAGTGTGTGCGGTCGAGGGCACATCGGGTGGGATTCTGTTATTTTTTTTCTGCTGTCGTAGCGTAGGTAGACATTTCCAGGGTGATTTCCGAAGAAGGGATGACTCAGTATATAGAATCGCTCTTGAATTAAGGAAGTCTACAACGTTTGCAAAGTTTCAAATGCTCAGCGAATTTGACTTGCATCTATTTGGGTAGCTGTCCAACGACTCTTGCTAGGTTCATCTACTCAAAGGTATCATTGACGACAACATGAGCTATATCAGCGTAGCGAAGGAAGCTGTCTTCGTCGTTCTCTAGTAGAGTAGGTCCCTGGGAAAGGACTTAACACACGCGTTCACCACCTGAAATGGCTGACTGTGTCATTCCTCTAGTGTCTTAAGTGCCCTTGGAAGACCACCCGGCATTGGTTTATAGCGCCAAGACAGGACCCTCCAAGAATTGTAGCAAACGCGCTATTTAAACAATATAACTAAACAGTCTCGTCGCAAGCATCTCTCTAAATCTCAGACGGGAGGATGACGAGAGGCCACGCAGTATTCTGGGATATAAGGTGACAGAGAATTTAACACACTTAAAATAAAGGAACAATTGGCTTTATTTCCACGCGCTTAAGTATGGCACAGTGACAGCAGTAAATCAGGAAACCTTCTTTTACAATATTTGCCTCATTAGCACAAGAGACTCAGATTCTGATCAAGTTACAAAATACTAATTATAACTATTAAATTCTCAACCTCGGATAACGCAATTATAGCTTTCTGATTGGTTCACTAGATCTCGTTTACCAGCCATTATACCTGCGTTTGACCTTATATGGGAATGTATGCGGTAAATGTCGCTCAGCATAAAATTTTCAGCATTTCGTTTTTGCGCCCGGAAGTCACATCACTTTCGGGTCGTTTCTTAGACTTTGATAAAATTTAGCAAAAGCGAAGGTTGAGAATTTAATAAAACAATAATTCCATTCGCGCTTGTTGGATATGAGATTGGTTATAGCCAACTCGGCCCTACGTGCCTCGTTGGCTATTTACCATCTTATATCCAACGCGTGCTCATGGAATAATTGCTAAATATTGAAAGGGCATTGCAGTATTAACTGTGCCAAGGAATTTGAGCCCTATATATCGAATAGTTTTTGTGCGACGCTGGTTTAAATATTCAAAATGTAACAAAGAATGTACGGGCTCTAATTTCTCCTTGAATATTGTACCCAAGGAGCCAAGAATTTCACCAGTTAAAAAGTTCCACATGTTCTTTAAATGTCTGATATCAATACCTCCTAAGATGATGCCTTCGCTGAGAAAAGTGGTATGCTAATGAGGACACATGTAAACAGTGACGCCAGCAAAGATTGCACTACTGCTTGAACATGCCTCAGTCGCCTACTCAGATTAACGCAACTTCATTTACGCAATCTACTGATTTTACTTATTTTTCTTTCAAGGGATATGAAGTGCTTTGTTTTCTTCATAATAACTTGGGGCTTGGTGGCGTCATACCCTCTTGACAACCAAGTTCAGGTGAGCAAGTTACCACCGTATCGCGCGCCCGATACATTGTTTGAAATTGTTTCTGATATATATTAAATTTTTTTCTTCGACAGGATGAAGATCAAGACAAAAACGAAGATCTTGGTTAGTCTATAAACCGGTTTCTTATGTTATTTACCTCGTTTTAGAAGGCACGATTCAATACCATAATGAATGACGTATTTTGTTTTTCGTGGATTGGATAAGATCATGGAATGTTCTTGGGCTCGATACTGAGTATGAGCTTTCTAAAAATCAGTGAATGTAAAAACTTGCGCTACCCGAAGAAAAAGAGCATCGACCTGTTTTGGAATGGCCGCGGTTGTTTTTCGCCGTTTATTGCTTAGCATTCCGATGATTGGTTGATATTGGGTGGGTGCTGGGTACCTTGTATGGACTGGCAGTATTTACGTTACGTATTTACGTTCGTTGCTGAGGCTATCATTGCAAAAATATTCTTATTTATTCTAAATCCATTAGTTATATTTTTGTTTTTATTTCGGCTCAGTCAAGAATAACATTTATTATTATATGGCTAGCTCCACAAGCGGGCAAGATGAATCAAATCCTGCGCTGTGATTGGCTACCCGAGCGGGCAAGATGGAGCCATCTTGCCCGCTCGGGACTACCTGCCTTGTCCCGCAAGAAAAATTTCCCCAAAAGCCATATAATAAATCCTTTATTGACCAAGTTTGTTCGGTCAAGATGGCTTGATATTGGCCTCGTTCTTTTTTTGCGAGTTTTTGAACACGCAAAAAAAGAATTCGGCCAATATCCAGCCATCTTGACCTCACACTTGCTCAATAACCCATACATATTTTTGTCTGTTTTGACAAGCGGCAAATAAAAAAAAACACCGTTCATTAAAGAAAGATACGTACATTTTTTCAATTGTATTGTATGCCTTTTTTTTATATAGAAACACATCAAGTTTACGTCGCAGTGCCATATATACAAGAACCGGACATTCCGTCCATCTACCGGCGGCCGCACAAAGGCAAAGGCGTTCATCGTTCAGGAATCAACTATGGGAATATTAGTGTCGGAATTCAAAAGAACATCCGAAAATGAATAGAGAATCTATTCTAAGTCTTTACCGTGACTATTGAAAACGGCTTCCAATTGTAGTTTAGTAAAGTTTGCAGTTTTAATGCTGATGGCATCTCATCAGTTACAAAAAGCCAAAACTGTAGAAGTAGTAAGTCAATAAAAGGTGTTTGAAAAGCCGTTTTACTGTTCGCTGATGAGCCAGGCTTTGATTAGTCTTTGTTGGGATTTGATTTGGGAAAAGAGTTGGACAAGAGAAAGGCTGAAGAACGAGAATATTGAAACTAGATCCAGGAGTATTACGTGACTCAGAAATCGAATCTAGTGGAGACCTAAATCCAGCGGTTTTGTTTATTTGGCTTAAAATTTCCATGACAGTATCTCCTCGCCTCTAAACATACCTCACCATCCTGAAACCTTTTAAGTAGTATAGGACACTCATAGGGGCAGTAACCAATCAGGAGCCGAGAAAGACAATAGGCTATTGTTTCGAGAACAATGGGTTATATTATTATTGTTGCTCCTGATTGGTTACTGCCCCCTATGTGCGCCCTATACTACTCTTGTAATGCAGGATGTATACAGTTCGTATCATGAGGCGCACTATCAGAATCTGAACTAGGCGAACTAAACTCAGTGGGGAAAATGACTTGGGTAGGCGTGAAGAACGCTTTTAACGAGTTTATATGATTTTCTATTTGGATGATTTGAAAAAGTTAAAACTTAGAATTGGTACAGAATATTAAACAATTATCCTTTGAAGTCAAGGAAAATATTCTGCCGCTAGCTATTTGACTCGACTCGACAGTCTGGTCTGGAACGTTTGCGTACAACATAAACAAACTACAACTTGTACAAAATTTCGCCGCCCGTCTGTTGACTATAACACCAAAACGTTTGATCACATCTCACCAGTGCTGCGCGCACTGCGTTGGCCTTATATCAAGAATCAGTTATTAGTGTGTGATGCTACGATACTATAAAAAATAGTTAATGGCCTTGCACCACCATATTTAGAGTGTTATGTCAACAAAAGATCAGCTATCCACAGCTACAATACTAGATCTAGGGACAACTTAGTCGTACCCTTTTGTAGGAAAGCCACAGCACAGAGGTCCTTTAGTTATAGAGCAATCACTGTTTGGAATTCTCTTAAAAGTGAAGAAACGAAAAATAGCGCAACACTCTCAGTTTTTAAGCGCTCTGCGGTAAAGCGCGAAATATATAACAGTCCGTAGTAATTTTTAGGATTAGAATTTTTAGAATAGGTTAATTATTTATTTGAATTAGTTATGATATTATTGTAACTTTTATAGGTAGTTTTATTCGATTTCCAATTATTGTAAATTAAATCGGAAGAGCCACTGGCTGGATACTAGACTATTGGATCACTGGATTATGCAATTCAAAAGTTTTCATTGGTAGAGTAAAAGGTTTGAATGCAGGAGCACCAGTAGCTCGTATAGTGTAATCGTCCGGGTGAGGATAGTTCTGAAAATAACTGTTGTTTTTGACTGAGTTTTCCACAACCTGAGCGAAAGTCATCTTCAGAATCAAGTGAACAGTCCAATCCGTTGAAGGTGATTGGTCAGTTTAGCCATGATGGTATTGGCTGTAAGACTCGTGTAAAGTTTGTCGGCAGTCATTGGTCGGTTCTATTAAGCTTCGATCCATCTTTTGTCAGTCAAATTGAGTCGGTCTGTTAGAGATCCCTTTGTCGGTTTCGTTTATGTCGTGAATAATCGTTTGTAATGAGCCGGTAGTTGTCAACATTTGTTAAGAGGCGTCTTTTCTAAGCTAGTTTACCAGCTTTCAAGAGTCAGTCGTTGAAAATTGTTGTAGGTTAAGCATTGAGCAGTGCCCCAGTCAACGCTGTGGTTTGTCAGTTGATGATGTACAGCAATGTGATTGTCGGTTGACATCACCATTTATCGTTGCTCGTTTGTGTTCAGTCAGTCTCGTGTTAAGGTTTCTGCCTGTCTCACCGATGTAGGAAGCCTGGCAGTCGGAGCATTTGAGCAAGATCAGAAGTTGTTCACGGTGCAAGCATGGCTACTCGTGCTCGCCTTCTCACACGTTGGAGTCGTTGCAAGAAAAGACCAAATTAGTAAACCAGGAGAACTGCTGGAAACTGATGAACGATATCAGTGACAGCAGGACTCCCAGCCCTGTGCTTCTTTTGATCAAGTATTTGTTCATATCATTTCGGCGTGTCCATTTTTATTCCGGCGTATTCAATCGCTTTATCAATCGATAAATCCATAAAAACGGGTAAATCTGATATGATTGATCTAAAATGCCTAAGATCGTTAATCGGCCCAAACGTTTGCTCCTTACTCTTAGATAGGTCAATTGGACAGAATTATGGAGAAATTTTTGGAAAAAATAGTGCTTTTTAATTAATCTCGATTTAGATTAGAAACGTTTTCTTGTATGCGTGATATTGGTTAATCATTGGAATTTGTACAAGAAACGACAGCTGAGTTCGTACAAACAGTGCTTCTCTTGGCAAAAGAGTTAAATCATATATAAGTGTCTTGTTTCTGATTTTGGCTGATAACGGTCAGGCCCAAGTTGTTCGAAAGATGAATAACGGTATCCACTGAATTCATCCAGTGGATAAATGTTAACAAACAACCCATGCTATCCGCTAGTTAACAACTATTCACCGAAGTGGCTAGCGGTGGATATTTACCGAGCCGCGAAGTGGCGAGGTAAATATCCACCGCTAGCCACCGACACTGAGGTGAATAGTTGTTTTAGTTTATACTAAAACAGTGACATAATAAACACCAAACACAAATTAATTTGGATGATTTCTTCACTTTTCATGGATGCAAACCGGACGCCATTTTCTCTCGAGTTTCTCGGAGGTAAATAGCACATGATATCCAGAGTTTGACGAGCCAATCAGCGCGCGCCATCAAAGCTATCCACTGTTTTAGTATATACTAAATAGTTATATATCCAGTGGATAGCGTTATCTACCTTTCGAACAACCTGGAGCAGGTTTGAATAGTCCTGATTTCTCCCAGTTACTGTGGTTTTGAAACCATAAGGCAACCTACAACGAAAATGTACAGTGTTTAGGTTTCTCGTCATCCGAAGGAGAAAACAAGAAAAACATTAGTCTCTGGTTCTTTGGGAACTACTGAAGACAACACTATCCATAAATTCGGGAAAATTTGCGGCTTTACTTCGAATTAAAAAAGGCACAATTACGTCTTTCATGAGATCTTTGCTTGGCCTCCCATATCATTGCATTTAACATGAAGGGTGTCCAGTGTCTTCCAGTTGCCTCCTCGACGATTCTTCTTTCGCTCTGCCACCTGGCCCAGGATCTTAGGCTGCACGCAACACATTGTTACATTGCTGTAAATCTACTGAGCACTACTACCATTGTTTTTTTTTTCGATTTCAACTTGCTTGCGCTTCTTAAAAGAAACTAGACCATCCGTTCCAGCCAATCATCAGGTTTATTTTTAAACTTCGTCCACGATATTTATCTGCGAGAGCTGAATTTAGCTACAGCATCGTTTATAATTGTTTTTTGATTTTTATAGTCAATTTTTGTTTCTACATTTCTCGTTTTCCGTGTTTATAGACCAGGTTTGCTCCGGATTGTGGGGCAACGAAGGGTGAGAGTGAATGATTCCTGTTTTAAATCTTGCACCATTCCTGTTGTACTTTATCGTTTTAAACCATAAAAATAAGGTGAGACGAAAGGGGAGGAAAACAATACAAACTCTTTCAAAAGGTCGTACTATATGATAAGAACACTACAAAACCTGGGTTAGACAACGAGTTTATTCCCATCACAGTTTTTTAACTTGTACTTGACTTCTACTGAGTTTAAGAAGTCTATGATTATCTTGTGATAACGCAAAACAAAAATGGAAACTATAATTATTTAACTAAATTTAACTCTGAAACCTAGTGCCTAGCAAATCCCAAAAGAAATAATTGAATTGAAAGTATCAAATAGTAATCCGAGTAAATGCCTTTAAATTAAAAAAAAAGAAACTTTTCTTCTACATGTTGTCGTCTTGGCTTTTCGTTAAGCCTTTACTTGGCCTGCCTTGGCAGCCCAGAGGAACCTTGGTCATGCTCATGCAGCTTAACCTTGTTGTAATGGTTGTCATGGCTTTAGATCTTAATTCTGTGATCCACAAGTGATAGTCTGGCAACTTGACAACCTTCCTAGCTCTGCAAAGGAACTAACGATCTCGGATCAGTGGATGGCTCCCATTTCACAGTCTTCTTCTGCATAACTGGGCTATTGGCAGGATCGTTCACAACATCAAATAGAATATTATAGAGAAAACCGTTGTCGACGTCTTCCTTCATTCTGATGAAAAAGAAATGAAACATGGTTAACGTTACCACGCAAACATGCAAGAAACACTATTTCACTTACAGACATGCTTGGCAATATAATTTGATAGATGATAGTACTTGATGAAACCAGTGATTTGTTTTTAAATTTCTTTTTATTGTAAACAGAGAGAGACATTTCGGAAATGTGCCTTAAACTTCTGGTTCACACTTTACAGTCAATTTAAAGCAAGAAAGGAATAAGAAAGTTAAAACTGTACCGAAAGAAGAAAAACTATGACAATTAAATATCGACAAGACGCAGAAATTAAATTAAAGTGATTTGAATGGAACTAAAAAGTCTCTAAAATTCTTCGTAGCGGGAGGCATCAGCTTTACATCTTACTTACGTTATGTCATTTGTGGCGCGATGCAAATGCCCCCGTCTTCGTAAGTCATGGTTCGTTCCCAGGAATGCCCATCAGGAAACGACTGTTTGAAAAACTTTGGCCTGTCTTTCGGGTCGGCCTGTCTTTTGCCGTAATCGAATACTGCTGTCAAGATATCGAAAGCGAAAGATAGAGGTCCACCGTCTATGACTGTCAGGTTGATAGTCTGTTTTCCCCTAAAACACAAACAAGCAACCAAATACGTTAGAAAACGTACTCTTCATATGGAACGCAGAACGTTTTTCTCTGTTACATAGTCTTGGAATAACGATATCAAGTATCTTACTGGGTTGATTGAATCGAAAAATAGTTCACTCTTTTTCAGTGCCTACTTTAA
This sequence comes from Micromussa lordhowensis, assembly GCA_964020085.1. Classification (NCBI taxonomy): domain Eukaryota; kingdom Metazoa; phylum Cnidaria; class Anthozoa; order Scleractinia; family Lobophylliidae; genus Micromussa; species Micromussa lordhowensis. The sequence continues at coordinate 12,752,620 of OZ026607.1, forward strand.
CACAAATGACGACTCGACTCAACAATTTCTTATTACAGCAGGATACCAATTTATCTAAGAGGAAAACAGGAACACGGCAAAAGAAAGTTCCTCAGAGAAAAGGAGTAAATCGCCTGATAAACTTTTTATGGAGGGGTTTAATGACTAGACACTTGACAGCCTGGTCACACCATAGAGGGTGTGTTCAATCTGATATAATGACCCAACTAATGGGAAGTTTGTTTTCACGTCATTGTTGCCTGCCTAAGAAATGCATAGCAAATAGACCATTCGAATTGGTATGATTATTTTACAGAACAAACCAGATCCATAGGAAAGGTAGATAGAGCAATTCTCGGTATTACATGTTGTTTAATGAGAAAATATCTTTTTCCCTAAAAACTAAGCAATATTTGAAGCGAGGCTGACGTGAAACTGACCACAATTATTAAAAAGCTCTAGACTTCTACTCACTCGAAAGGATGGCCAATTCCTTCCCCTGTAATCACGAACTTGTGCCCGTTTACAGCGCCTTCCATACACAGCTTGATCTTGATGTCTGATTTAATAACACTCTGTGGAATGAAATTGGGATAAATTTGAGATCAGTCACCAATTCAGAGTAAGCAGTAGATTAAATTCATCAGTGAAGAACAAAATTAAATCTTTTCTTGTGCAGCACTTACCATGATGGAAGGCGTAAGCAAGATATGTGCCTTTTACAGCTCTTGTTGCTCTCGATCTGTTCTCTTCCAAAGCACAAGGATGAATGAGACTTCAGCGTGGACGATACTGCTTTAAAATGTCACAACCAATATGGACTTAAGCCAATTATAAGCCGGGAACCCTAACGAAACAAACAACCCTTTGTAACAAATAACAACCCTTTGATGTCTATCATATAAAGCCATACGTTTTCGTTGTTAAGATGGAAAGTCACCTTGGGGTATCGACTAAGTGTAATCGTGTCGATATTTATGGTATTTATTTAATTGGGGGTCGTCATGGTGTTCCAGTATTCATAACACTTATTTAATGTGATATCTACTTTCATGAGACCATGCATGACTTGTAATCCTGGAGACTTATAACGTCCTTTGTATGTTCTCTCCGTCTTGTTCCATCAATCGATCAATCATAATTTCTAATTTGATTTGGCTTCCTATATTTAGATTAAATTAGTTATTACATCCTTGGTTTGTTATCACTCATGAAATTGGAACAGAGTTGCATCCTTTGTCGGAAGCTATTATATAACTAACTGTAATAATAACTTGAATAACGTTACACTCTGAAATAACATATTTAACTTATAAAATTCATTTCGTTATTGAAAACCCTCAATAAGCCGGTTACGAAAGAGTCAAAATATGGCACTAACATGGCAATCATTTTTGCGGCTTACCTCCTCTGTATCGCGTTGGCGAACACTAGAAAGTTTATCAAGTGGCTTTGAGGACAAGGAAGATAATTCAGTCATTCTTGATCTTACAGTGCAAACAGTGAACACTGGAAGTATATCTGGAATGTCCTTGGCTCGCGATTCCCTTGAAAAGTGAATGCGAAGTCAACGCGTGCCCAGGAAGTTGTAAAACGGTCGCCCCTTAGGGATGTCAACTAACTATTTTTAGCAAGTGCAATTGTGTGATGGTCTGTTACGTAATATTGTGTACCCAGAGAAAGTTAACCGGCTAGCTAATCATCTGTATAACAGCTTAATTGATACAAGATTCTGTTTCGTTCTTTTGACTTATCTGTTCGTGAGAGAATGTTAAACACTTTGTCAAGGGTGAACTATGAAAATCCTCTACAATATAGATCAGATACTGACATTTCGTCAGCGTTAACCTTTATATTAAGAAAGAGTCACAATATGGCATCAAAAGCGCGGTCATTTTTACTACTTAACTGCTCTGCACAGAGCTGTAAACACCAGAAAGTTTATAGAGTAGCCTTGAGGAAAAGCATTACAATTCAGTCACCTTTGATCTTACAGTACAAACAGTGAACACTGGAGGTATTTCTGGAATGTCCTTGGCACGGGATTCCCCTGAGAAATCAACGCGTGCCCAAGTGCTTGTAAAATGAGGATGTCAACTAATTTTTTCGTGTGAAGGGTCGATAACGTACTTATCAAAGACAAGACTCAATGTAGTGCCTGAGCAGGCAGCAAGTGAACTCATTCAAAAATCGGTTGACAAACGACTTTGAAATCTAAGTTATCTTAACCATATGATAGAAGGTTCCATTTTGTCTCTTTCTCTACAACTCAGCCGAATATAACCTAGTGTGTTGTCGTTGAAAATTCTAAATTCCTTATTCGGTCAACAGCTTTATTCACAAAAATATGACTTTCAGTCTGGTCATTTCGATTGACATTATGAAAGATATTTTACAGGAGGCGTTTGTCAATAGTTAATTCATTTTCAGAACGGAAATGAAGATCAATACTCGTTCTCGGCCCTTGAAACTGATCCGGATGGTCTGGGACTATAACATCATGCGTTATCAAAAGAGATGAAATAAATCTTAGTTTAGGCATATCAATGGGTGACGATAACAAACTCAAGAGTAGAAAAACAGCTATAGTAAGAGACACCACTGATGCAACACAACATAAGATCGATGGGCCTTATGTTCTGATAGTGACTCTCCGCGGATGAACAGTATCGCGTCACGTGATAAATTTAAACCAATAACATTCGGAGAAAATGTAGTGGTGAACTATAACAGCCTACAGTGTCCTTCCGTAAACATTTTTCTGTAAACAAAAGGCCTTTTAGAAAATAGAGCATTGAAATTGTATGAAATGGATTTTTGTCTGTTTTCTTTTTCAGATTCTACATGATTTGGCTTTCACGGGTTCGTCCAAAAAAGCCATTTAAAAAAGATAATTCATGTTCACTCTTTTGCGAAGTTCGCAAATTGGTAAAATTCGGAAGCTGGAGCTCTGGATACTGATGGGGTAAATAGTAAAAAGGAAAGTAGGGTGGTCCTTGGTGGGGGCATCCAAAGGGCATTTTCCCCTCCATTTAATAGAAACTTGCTTCCTATTCCGCCAAGCAATACCAGTGATCGTCTTCACAGAAGCACTCCAAAATCCCATGCACGTCGTTTGTTTTGACACATGTATAATTCCCAAAGCCGAATGGTGCATACGCTATTTGATAATGGAGTTCTGAGTTTTTGCTAACCAGCAGTGGCACAGCTCAGAGCCATGAAGTATGGTAGACGCCATTAGAAAGGATGCTAATGTTCTTTTTTTAACAACAAGTGAGCACGGAGCCACAACGCTTATGGTATGTGCACCGATAGTCCCTTCAAAAAGTAGTGTTGCCTTGGTGGGCTCGACCCAGACTCCTTGTGCCATTCGGAGTTACAACGATTGGGAATGAAAAGTCGAAAATTCAACCAAATCCAGTTTTGTTTTCACAGAAATGGTTCGAATAAAGCAAATTCAATCAAGCCTAAAAAATCGTTAATCTTTAATCACTCTTTGTACACGGTGAAAATTCATCAGGATTTACAAATACAATGAGTATATTTATATCTTTACTAAAACTCATCTTATCACTTACCATATAATAAAAAACCTGTTTTCCATGAAAACCGTGTATCTAATTTTTAAATTCAAGATTGACTAAGCGTTTTAATTTTTTAACCGAGTTAGCCTTTCTAAGGTCTTGTGATAGGCTGTTTGGGAGGGTTGCACCGCAAAACTATGTTTGAGATAGTTAGTTCGTGGAAAGGGAACAACTCGTTTGTTTTTGGAGTCTCTTCAAGCGAAGCGTGTTACATTTCGTTTACTAAATTTAGATGAGGGGTATTCAGGAACAAGACCGTTCAAAGACCTATTTACCATCAAAGCCTTTTGGGTGTACAGATCTTTCCATTCGAGTTGCAGAAGCAAGCAATAGACCAATTTCGATATATTAAAATTCAGTCTAAAACAATAGACCTCAGCACGAGGCTCCGGGGAATAAACCCCACAAACTCTGTATTTATTCCCCAGAGCCTCGTGCTGAGGTCTATTGTCTTGCAGTAGAATGAGTAAGACTTAACCCGGGAAAGAAAAGACGAAAGTTTCACTCAAATTGTTCTCACAGAAATGCTTCGAATAAAGCTGATTTATTCAGGCCCTAATCAGGATTTGGAGGTAGGGCACACTTCAAAGAAAGAAAGGCACGAGTGAGTGATTCCTGTATTAAATCTTGCGCCATTCCTGTTGTATTTCGCCATTTGAAACAAACAATGAGCAGCAGAAGGGGAAGGAAAACGATTCATAATCCGGCTTTAAATAGCCAATACTCTATGATAAGGACACTCCACAAAACCTGGTTTTGACAACAAGTTTATTCTTACTACTGTTTTCTTACTTGTATTGACTGCAAGTGGGTTTAAAAAGTCTATATTTATACTGTAATCATACAAAAAAGGAAACTATCTTAAAGCTAGTGCCCGCTAGCAAATCCCAAAAGAAATCCTTGAATTGAAGCTATCAAATACTAATCTCGAGTAAATGCTTTTCAGCTAAAAAAACTTTTTTCTGCTTGTTGTCGTCTTGACTTTCGTTAAGCCTTTACTCGTTTAAGCCTTTTCGTTAAGCCTTTACTTAGCCTGCCTTGGCAGCCCAGAATGAGCTTCGGCATGCTCATACAGCTCAACGTTGTTGTAATCTTTGTCATGGCTTTTTATCTCAATTCGGTGATCCACAAAGTGATAGTCTGGCAAGTCTTTAACTAAATTTAACTCTAAAGCTAGTGCCTAGCAAATCCCCCTCCCAAAAAAAATCCTTGAATTGAAGCTATCAAATACAAATCTCGAGTAAATGCTTTTCAGCTAAAAAAAATACTTTTTTTCTGCTTGTTGTCGCTTTGACTTTCGTTAAGCCTTTACTCGTTTAAGCCTTTTCGTTAAGCCTTTACTTAGCCTGCCTTGGCAGCCCAGAATGAGCTTCGGCATGCTCATACAGCTCAACGTTGTTGTAATCTTTGTCATGGTTTTTTATCTCAATTCGGTGATCCACAAAGTGATAGTGTGGCAACTTGACAGCCTTCTTAGATCTGCAAAAGAACAAACGACCTCGGATCAGTGACACTGGGTCGGGTCCCATCAGCATATAACAAATACAATACTGTTTCTAAAGTAAAAACTCCTAGCACTGATCATTGCCAGCTTCGGAAGGCAGGAAGGATGTTTGCTGGGTAAATAACTGGATCTCGTCTTTGAGATTCAATCGTGTTCAGCACCAATCCCCGCTCGGTTCATTCATAATCCTAACAGTGACTTCTAAAAATTATTCATATCTTGATTAAATTTCGTCTTGTGTCCTTATTGCGATTCATCAGATCACTTAAACGTATGAGAAAACTCCTGGCAAATCCAATTTTTACTTAACGCTAGTTAGGCGCAATTATGAAAAACAGCTTCTTTTATATCAAGGAATGGCAGAATGGAACAGACATAAACTCCCTTATGTCCTGTAATTTTATTGAACATTTCAATATTGTATTTTTGGACGTGTAATACTTTTAACTATTTTAACCTGAAACTTTTTCTTTACAGGGCCTCACTGAATAACATCTTTGGTGATGTAAGCTCCCGGGTTAAATAACATTATTATTCCTATTATTCTTATTCTTATTATTAACTTACTTGTAAGTAGTTTTGAAGTCACATCGGTGATGGCCGCCTCCTTCAAGCAACAGAGCCATGTTAACATCACCCTTCAGCACTCCATCACGCACATACAATTTCTCAGTGGATGGCTCCCATTTCACGGTCTTCTTCTGCATAACTGGACCATTGGCGGGAAAGTTCACACCATCAAATCGAATTTCATAATGAAAACAGTCGCCTTTCATTCTGATGAAAAAGAAGTGAGACAGTGTTACCACACAGAGATACGAGAAACACTAGTTTCATCCTGATAAAAGAGGAGTGAGAAACAAATGGCAATCGATATCTAATAGAATTTAGTGGAGACTTTTAAGTCAGATTCTCATAAAAGGAAAAAGGACGAAACCAGCAAAAACTCAAACGACTGCTTGAAGTAGTCCACCTTTCGTGAAGGTGGCGTGGCCGAGTTGCTTAGGGCGCTGGATTTGAAATCTGGAGGTCTCCACCCTGCCACTTTCTGGATTTGTTCTGGGCAGTCCCGAGTTCAACTCCTCGACCGCGTTCTGTAAATAACCAACTGGTCAGCCTCCCACCAGCTGGAATTCTTAACAAATATTTGTTTGTTTATTTATAGTGTCCCAAATCAGCACAACAGTACTAAATACATTAAATACACTTCAATAAAGTTATTTATTTATTTATTTGTCATCCTTTTGGTTATACAGAAAAAGAACCACTTTGGAAAATTGCCTTAACCTTGTAGTTCACAATATTTCAAAATGACATTTTAAAGTCGTGACCAACCAAGAAGGAAATAAGACAATTAAAACTGTACGAAAAGAAACAAATACAATGAAGACAATATAAAATTTAAAAGGGGTAAATTAAAGTGAGGTGATTAAAGCTAAACATCATTTTATTTTTTCATTCTTCAACACCTGGCTAGCGGGAGGCATCTTCGTAACATATTACTTATGTAACATATTACTTACGTTATGTCGTTTGTGGCGAGGCAAATGCCCCCGTCTTCATAAGTCATGCTTCGCAAAGCCACGAAAAGCCCTCGGGAAACGACTGCTTGAAATAGTCTGGTATATCTTTTGGGTATTTGACGAATGTCCTGTTGCCGTAATCGAACACTGTAGTCAAGATATCGAAAGCGAAAGGCAGAGGTCCGCCGGCAAGGACTTGCAGGTTCATAGTCTGTTTTCCCCTAAAACACAAGCGAAAATCCAAAGACGTAAGAAAACGTACTGTTTACATAGAATGCAGAACTTTTTCCTCTGTTACAAAGTCCTGGGATAATAATGGCAGTTATCTACTTGGGTTGATTGATGTGGATCGAGAAATAGTGCGCTCTTTTTCAGTGCTTACTTTGACACAAATGACGAAGCGCGACCTCTTATTGGCAGGATACCAACTTATCGAAGTAACAAAGAAAAGAGGAACGGGGGAAAAGAAATACTTTAGAAACAAGACGCAAATCGCCTGATAAACTAGTCATTGAAAGGTTTAATAACTAGACACTTGAATGTCTGGTCACACCATAGAGGGTGGTGATATAACCCAAGTAATGAAAGGCTTGTTTTCAGGTAACTGTTGCCGGGCTAAGAAATACTTCGCAAATAGTGCCTACTTACTTATATAACTACTTATATAATTACTTTACAGAACAAACCATAACTTTAAGCTCTACGATTCTTTTAACATTGAGCGAAGTAAGGTAGATTTTTGGCATCGATTTCTAGGCAACGATAAGGGTAAAGTATCGATGTAGACTTTTTCGCTATGTTCTTAGTTTGTCACCTTAACGGTCGTAAGGTCTAAGGAAAAAGAAATAGACCCTATATCAGCTGCGATATCCTGAAAGAAATACGGCTTTAGACGAATTCTCGAAGAAAAAAACGGAAAAAAAGTTTTACTAAAACTAAGCAATGTTCGAAGCGAGGCTGCCGTAAAACTTCAACGATTAAACGTTGCTAAACGTTCACTTACTCATAAGGCTTGCCTTTCCCTTCTCCTTCGATTTCGAACTTGTGCCCGTTAACAGCGCCTACCATTCGCAGCTTCATTTTCATGTCTGTTTTAACCACACTCTGCAAAATAAAATTGAGATAAATCTGAGATCAGTCATCAATTTAGAATAAGCAACAGAGTAAATGACTCACAGAAAAACAAAATAGAATCTTTTCTTATGCAACACTTACCATGATGGTGGACGTAAGCAAGATACCAGCCTTATACAGCTCTTGTTGTTCTGGATCTGCTCTCTTCCAAATCACCAGGGTGAATGAGACTTCAACGTGGACGATGCTGCTTTAAAACTGAATGTCACACCCAAATTACACTTGGGCCAATTAAAAGCCAGGAATCCTAATGTGACAAATAAGAATCCTTTGTAACAAACAACAAGCCTTTGATGTCTATCGTACCAAGCCATACTGTTTCGTTGTTTACATGGGAATAGCCTTGGGGTGGATTAATTATTTTGATAAGTGAAATCATGCGAACATTAACGGAATTTATTTAAACAAAGAATTTTTGATATGGAATTAAACAATTCATCATATCAAATTCGATCAGTCACGAGAGTTGAGCTATTTTTTCTTATCTTTGTTTTCATTGATTTCCGTTAGCGTTACGATTAACCTTCAATGTTTCGGTTGAAAAAGAGTTGCAATATGACTGACATCAAAAACACGTTCGTTTTCTCGACTAAACCGCTCTTTCCACATACTGACATAACTGTCGAATGTAAGCTCGTTTGCTGAGGGGACCAGAGAAAAATATAATACTTTCATTCTCCTTTACATGATCTTACAGTGCAAGCGGTAAACGCCAGAAGTATCTGTACAATGTTGAATGTTCTTGGCCCGTAATCGAAAGCAGCTATTTCGAAATATAGCCTTGAGGCGGGTACATGTAGGTCTAGTGAAACTATATATCAACAAAATTTATACTATAAGTACACGTTGGACCATTTTTTTTTCTTTTAAGCGAACAGCAACAGTGACGATTTGACATTTTTTCATATCCGTTTTCAAGAGGTTAAGAAAACACATTAGCAAAAATATATTGAACAAGCTAATATGTTAATCCTGCAAAAGAAGAGAGAATGCTTAATTTGAATGGTTACATGAATAATTTGGCTGCACAAATAACGTTTTTAGGATTTCTTTTTTTCTTTGACCGATTACGGCGTGGCAAAAAATGGCTAGATTGAAAGCAGAAAAAGCAACTTGATACATGACGCGGTGTTATGAACATATAGCCTCGTCTTGATATACGTCCAATTCATTTTTTAAAGCTATATTTAAACCGAGAACAGCTGGTATCGAGACAATGTAACATTCAGAAGTGGAATCGTAAAAGGTCCTAAAGGGCAGTCATTTGGCACCCAATATTAAAACTAGCCGATAACCTAGCCTCTATCAAGGAAAATAGCATTTGGAAGGTTACACACACAAACCAAACTAGCGATAATTCAGTTGAGCAGCTCTGAAAACCCTTACTGAAGAGGCCACTTCAAATCCGGGTGTAGAGACAAACCAATTCAAGTTCAGCTAATTAAATTCTGATTATCAAAAATTCCGCGTTGCCACGGAAGTCTTCTTTTGTCGCTTTTAATTGAAGGAAAAGAGAAAGACTGCCAATTGTATCCTTCGCTTTTGCATAGAGCTTCAGTCTTGATTTTTGAATGTTTGATTGATTTGGTTATTTGGCTGCGATTGTCATGTTGATAAATAATACTTTTGAACGGAAGGCTTCTGTCAAAGGAGGTTAACTCACCAGGCTATCTAGCTTTCTGCTGTGCCTTTCTTAGACGCCAACTAATGAGTAGATAACATATCACTTAAAACACAAGCTTTCTGACTGCCTAACTTGCTGCAGTCTATAACGGTGAAACGATGAAAGAGGCGATAAAAAGTCTAAAATATAGTGTGATAAAAAGAATACAATAGTATATGGAAAAAAAAAATTAAGCTTTAGGTGAAATGAATGCTGTACTGTCTTGGGAGTGGACAAGAGTTATTGTACGCATAGGGGTCGTCATTGTGAACCAAGATTCATAACATTCTCTAATGTGATAATTACCTTTTAGTGGTACTTAACTTTTTAATTCAAGGACATGGCCATGAGACCATGCATGACTTGCAATTCTGGAGCCTTTGAGCGCTGTTTTAACGTTCCTTGTATGTTATGTAAGTCTGTTATGTAAAATTAAATTATGTACATGTAACTAGATACCAAGGTCAATTTACCAAGGTTGTTCAAAGTTGTCTTTCAACAAGGTTGTTTCATTGTTGTTCTTTATGAGGAAATGATTCGTCTTTACCGCTGTTTTCTCTTTCGTTGCTTTCTTCGCTACGCTGTTAAAATTTCCGCATTTTAAGCATTCGCTGGACCTTCTGTGCGATATGGACGTTGTCAGGAAACCGCTTGAGTTTGCTGCCCTTGGGACTGAAGCAAGTTCCTGCTGCTATGCAGCTATTTTTAAACAATTTGGTAACACGGTTGGATATTTTAATCCAGATTTTATTGGCACTGAGAGCAATAATAATCTATATACCACCCATCGATGTGTTTCTTCGCGGATCCATTTTCCGGAAACCACTCAGAGAAATGGTGCGAAAATGATATTGTCAATTACGATTGAAAAGTATGATCACTTGAAGAAGGATACCTGAAAGGAACAAAAGATCTTCTTGCCTGACAAAAAAAATCAGGGCCTAAAAATGGCATGGTTCCGGGGGAACGAACGGCGCGTTGTCGTCTTAACATAAGGTCTTTCTGTTTCATCGACAATAATAAGTAATCAGTCAGACAATCCGTCAATCATAATCTTTAAACTGGTAGTTATCACATACTGGGTTTGTTATCAATCGTGCCAATTTTTTGAGTGGCAGCTAAAATTGAAAAAAAAAAAAAAGGTCTTCGTTTCTTTTCGTTACACGAAGGGTTTGTACATTCTTTCTCATTGGCTATTACGTAACTTGATGTAATAAAAACGTAAATAATTCATTTAACTTATATACTTCATTTCGTTACCGTTAACTTTCAATGTTTCGGATAAGAAAATGTCAAAATATGGCATCAAAAGCTAAACTGCTCTGCACAGAGCTGTGAACACGAGTAAGCTTCTCGAGTAGCCTTGAGGAGAAGCAAGGTCACCCTTGATCTTACATTGCAAACAGTGAACACTGAAAGTATTTTTGGAATGTTATGTGTACTTGTCAAGCGTTTCCCCTGAAAGGTGAAAGCGAAGTCAACGATTGTCCAAGTACTTGTAAAATGGTCAGTCCTTAGGGATGTCAACTAAGTATTTTTCTCAAGTGTAATCGTGTGAAAGGTCTATTACGTAATATTGTGACATTACGTTTGCGAAAACTAGTTAATTGACGTCCTTAAGGACTGACCGTTTTAGAAGTACTTGGGCACGCGTTGACTTGTCAAGGGCCTGAATTGCAAGCCAAAATATTCCAGAAATACCTCTAGTGTTTATTGTTTGCACTGTAAGTTCAATGATGGCTGAATTATCTTGCTTGTCCTTATGCACCTATCAGTGTCAAGCCCGAGGGGGGGGGGGGGGGGGTCGGGCATAGGGTGGGGATTTTGACATTTTCTGAAAAAAATTATCAAAATCCCCACCCCCGGGCAAAAGAGAATTGTCAAAATTAGCAGAAACAAATGGTTTACTTCTCTTCTACTACATAGAATTGAAAGATCAAATGCATGATGTCCGATCAAAATCCCCACCCTGGAAATATACGCCACAGTCAAATTCCCATGGGTTCCCCGACCCCCCCCCCCCCTTCCCCCTCGGGCTTGACACTGATAGGTGCATTAAAGCTACTCCACAAATTTACTGTAATGTTCAAAGCTCCGTACCTAGCATTTTAGCCACAAAAATAATTGCGCTTTTAATGCCACATTTTGACTCTTTCTTAACCAAGTTAATGAAGGTTAAACGTAAGGAAATGAAATGTATAAGTTAAAAAGTGTAATTTTAGGGTCGAGTTGTGCTCTTTTCGGGGCAAAATACGTAAGGCCGTCTCTCCTGACAAGGTTTGAGAAAATCGGCATTTTCTATCCTGCGTAGCTTAAGGCGATCGTTAGAGCAAGATGCTAGTTTTAAGTAAGATGCTGAGAGAATGGAAAGTTCATCAATTTATATCTTACTTTGATCTTTATTGCGTTACAATTAGCCTTAAATGACTTGGTCAAGAAAGAAAAACACTATGGTCCCAAAATTGCTGGTGAACATTCCTAAGTTGATCGAGTAGCCCAGAGGAAAAATATTTTTTTCATTTTTCCTTGCATGATCGTACGGTGGAAACACCGGTGAACAGAAGATATTGTCCTTTGCCCTTGATTAAAAGCAGCTATATATTTCGAAATATCGCCTGGAGGGGTATTGAAGGTCTGGTGAAACTATTTATCAACGAAATTACTCTGAGTTTGCTCATATCATACCAAGCCATACTTCTTCATTGTTTACGTTGAAATCACAAGTGTAATCGTGGGAACATTAACGGCATTTATTTAAACATGGAACTTTTCATATTGAATTAAAGGATTCATCATATCGAGTTCGATAACCCGAGGAAGAGAAAAGTTTTTTGTTTCTTATCTTGCTTTTCATTAATTTCCGCTAGCGTTAAGATTAACCTTCAATGTTTCGGTTAAAGAAGAGCTGCAATTTGACATAAAAAACATTGACATTTTCTCAACTAAACTGCTCTTCTACAGATTGCTGTTGAACATAAGAGGTTGAATCCTAAAGGGCAGTCCTTTTGACACCAAAAATTCAAACTGGCCGATAAGTTATCCTCTATCAAGTAAAGTAGACTTTGGAACTTTACACACGCAAACAAAAGTAGCGATAATTGAATCGAGCTGCTCTGAAAACCCTTACTGAAGAGGGCTATGTACAGACAAACCAATTCAAGTTCACCTATATATTCAGCTATTGATATTCACTGCTAGTAGAGCTTACTTCTGTCGCTTTTAATTAAGAAAAACGAAAAATACTGCTAATTGTATAGTTCGCTTTTGCATAGAGCTTTCTTGTTTTTTATGGGTTTGATTTACTTGGTTATTTGGCTGCGATTGTCATGTTGATAAATGATACTTTCGAAAGGAGGACGTCTGCCAAAGAGGTTAACTCTTAATATAGCCTTGGCTTTCTTCCAAGCTCAACGCCTCAATGGCTAGTGGCTGACCGTGGCAGATAGATAGACCAGCGAACTAATAATGAGTAGCTGATTCCGACTAAGAGATCACTTTAAAACACAAGCTTTCGACTGCAAATGGCAGTCTACAACGGTCAATAAAAAGTATAAAGTACAGCTTGATAAAAACAATACAATAGTGTATGGAAATAAGCTTTAAAGCGTTTGTTAAAAAAATTATGATATTATTATATTAGAGTGGACAAGAGTTGCGGTCACTTCTGAATTGGGGGCCATCATGGTGTGCCAAGATTCATAACATTTTTTAATGTCTTAATTACCTTTTTGTGATAATTAACATTTAAATTCAAGGACATTGTCTTGAAACCATCCATGATTGCATAGTGATGCCATTGTTTAAACGTTCTTTTTATGTTGCTCATGAGTGAAGTGAAAGACGAAGTGGTGGTTCGTCTAATATTTGATCATAACAGCTTGATAGTGCAGTAAAGTACATGCAGTGTCCATTGATCAGTGGTGTCTGTGACCATAGCTATTTTTCTACACTTCATCATGACGCATATATATAATAATAATAATAATGACTTTATTTATGTGTCTGTCAAAATCTAGCAGAGGGGATTCCACACTGCTAATAGGGGACACCTAACTATCTAAAATATGATCTAAAAATACAAAACGAATCAATAAGAAATTAAGACTAGAATCTATGCTTAAACTAAGAGTTATTTCATCTCTGTTGATAACACAAGACCATTCGAATTAATTTCCACAAACGCCACAAAGTGCCACAAACGGCTATTGATGATCATTTCCGTTCTGAAAATAAATTAACTGTTGACAAAACGCGTTATACTTGGCTGACTCGTAGAGAAAGAAAGCCTTCTCAAGAAGAAGTCTATCCCGCCGGAAACGAAATTGAATGTTGCCGTTGTCAACAGTATTTGAATGCGTTAACTTGCTGCCTGCTCGTGCATTACAATGTACCTTGTGTCTTGTCGTGGAAAATTTGGACAACAGCTTTACTCACAAAAATATCACTTTATTGTTCATTTCAATTAACATTAAGAAATATAAGAATAGGCGTTTGCAAACATTAAATTCCTGTTCAGAACGGAAATGATCATCACGTTTCGTTTGCGGCCCTTGAAATTAATCCGCATAGTCCTGGTCTAACGACAATATATGTTATCAACAGAGGATGAAAAAACTCTTCGTTAAGGCATATATATATATGCTAGATGACAAAAATATCAAGTGTAGAAGACAAAATATAGTCACATACTCCACTTATCAGTCGACACTTTAATTTACTGTACTATCAGACTGCTATAATCACATATTAGAGGAATCATTACCTCTTGATCACTTGACCATTAACGAAGTACAGTAGAGCCCCGTTAATCTGATCACCAATAGGCCACAAAAATCTGACCGTGTTAATGGGGTGGCCATATTAAAAAGGGTACTTTAAATAAGAAATTTGACCGACAGAGCTTTTTTTCGGTGGTACACTTATATCGATCGTAATATTCCGACCGAAACCGGTTCTTTGCCCAAATTAGGGAATTCGGAAAAGGAATAAAAAATGATAAGAGCCATTTTTATCGGTGGGCCCAGTCAGTTAATCGGAAAATGTCGTTCCATTTTCCTCGGGTATTCCTACTGATCTCTGACCGGTCGGTTTGGCATAATGGAAAGCACTTATAGACACAAGTTTCCAGAAAGACTTCCAGTGTTCCTTGTTTGCAATGTAAGATCATGTGTGACTGAATAATCTTGTTTGTCCTCAAAGCTACTCGAGAAACTTACTAGTGTTCAAAGCTCTTTGCAGCGCTGCTGCACAGAGTTGTGAACACTAGTAGTTTGTCGAGTTTAAGTAAGTTTGTTTCTCTTAGAGCAGTTTAGTCGTATAAATGACTGCGCTTTTGATACTCTTTCTTAACCAAAACATTGAAGGTTAACAGTAGCGAAATGAGCTATGTAAGTTATTGTAGAGCATTACATAAGTTATTATTACCTTAAGTCGTATAATATTCTATAAGAAGGAATTTATCTCTGCTTTAATATTGCAACCCCTCTTGCACCGAAAACGAGGCTGACCTCTACTTTTTTTCCAATTTTTGCTTGAACATGCCGCCTGCTCAAAAAAATGATCGAGCTTATAATATACCCCTCCAGGCTATGTTTCGAAATAGCTAATACTGTTAGCACTGTACGACGCAAGGAAGAATGATATTGTTATTTTCTCACTCAGGGCTACTCGATTAACTTACTAATGTTCAACAGCTATGCGCAGAGAAGTTTAGTCGTGAAAATGACCGTGCTTTTGGGACCATATAGTGATTCTTTCTTAACTGGAACACTGATTTAGGGTAAATGATTACATAATTAAGGAATAAATTTTTCCATTCTCTTGGACCAGATTATTGGCTTGATATGAAGATAAGGACCGGGTCGCACTGGAGCCAATTTTGTTTCTATAAGTAATAAATCTGTCAACGAGAAACGCAAAATAAGTGCGACCCCCAGTTTAAAAAACTTGCCCAATTTTTGCGGATTGCCAAAACTTCGCCAATCTTCAAAGAAGCCGAAGTGGTGCCTCAGAGGCTTCGGAATTTTGGCAAAGAATACAATTCTATTTATTTCTCACCATTTAACTGTCATATTTCGTATTATCTGGATAAAATTGTGGCTAGAAAATAACTTTGGTCGGCATGTCCGGTTTGGCGCGTGCGATGGCGAGACAAAGTCTTTGACAGTTATTTCAATTGAAACGAGGCATATAAGCGGCGCATTTATTCATATTCTTATGACTCGTACCCTGGATCTGGTTACTGACAGCAATTTGAAGAGCTAGATGGAATCAGCGAGACAATCTTCTTTGATCGCAAGTATGGAAACCAGGGCAAGTGGCGCAAGCCAGAGCAAAAACGATAAGAAAGGCAGAAAAGATGCATGGACTCAAGCCGAGTAAAACTGCTCGTCAAAATTTTGGGCCGAAAATCACGAGTTGCTGCAGATTAAGAGAGTCATGAACAGCGTGGATACTAAAATCTGCGAGGAGTTGAACTGTCACGAAAAATCCAACAAGACCGTCGAGAAGTGCATGAAAAAATACTACTTCATTGACAAATATTTCAATCAGTAAAGTTTTGATTAAAAAAAAAATACAGGCTTCCCAAGCTAAAAATACGTGGTGTAAGGGACAGTTTGTGTATATAGGGAATTGTATGGGGAAATCACCTATCGTGAAAAAAATGTGTAATTAACTATCTCATTTGAAATAAAGTTTTCCTACCTCAAATGTGTCGCCTATTTGTTTCTTCTGCCAATTTTAAAACCATTCTGACGCCGTTTAGTGAAGCTATTCGAAACCGTTGTCCCTTTTACTAAAAGAATAAATTCTTCTGCTTCGTTCATTTTCATGTCTTTTCGTTAGCTAATGGTTCGCAACTAATTTTGTATCATTTCACATTTCCTAGCTTAGAATTACCATATTCAGGAGCCGATTACTCCATTCTACCGCATTGATTTACTAAATCCTTAAAATCCAGC
The DNA here is from genome assembly GCA_964020085.1 of Micromussa lordhowensis. Classification (NCBI taxonomy): domain Eukaryota; kingdom Metazoa; phylum Cnidaria; class Anthozoa; order Scleractinia; family Lobophylliidae; genus Micromussa; species Micromussa lordhowensis. The sequence goes on from OZ026607.1 coordinate 12,768,969, forward strand.
CTTTGCCGTGGTTTTGCTCCTTTGACCCATCGGCCCATTGATAGAGAGTTAGTTCACACATCGCGATGGAAGCGTCCTCGGCACAGTCTGTCAACATTCTAGAGACATTTGATGCATACCAGCACAGAATTTATAAGTTCGATTTCTTTTCCTACAATATCCACATCTTTCGATTTTCTCGATCCGATTTAGGGGAGGTAGATGTGAATCGTTTGTGTTCAAATCACCATTGCTTTGTTGTGATCCCTTGTCACACCTCGCCATCGATGCGTGATCATGCATGAAGTTGATGCATACAACAGGAGAGATTTTAAGTTACACACTACGATTTAACACTACTTTGAAAACTAAAGGTTAATGTAAGTCTTGAAACGCACAGGTAGATGAATCACTGCGTAAGATGTCAACAGGATGTACCGTTTCCTCACAACAAAGACGACAAAGTCTAAGAAACTGAGAATAAGGAATGGAATTCTTGACATGTGGTGGGTGTGAGGATGAATACAACAAATAACTATGAGAATCTGTGGGTTTGTTGTTCACACTGGTTCATAAACCGTTGCCTTGGATAGAAAGTTTGATATCCTGAAATGCTAAAGAAGTATCGTAAATTTCCCAGGTATATTTAAGAGCCGGATGAAACGAATTGACAGCAGCCATAAATTGATTAAGTTCTGGTAGAAGAAGTAGCGCCGATACAGTCGTCAATGTAGCGACGGAAGAGTTCAGGTTCGGAGCCGTTGTGTTGATTGAATATTGGTTTTCAATGTACTGGCGTAGCTGGGTCCCATTTTGGTACCCATGGCCACGCCATTGATTTGTTTATAACAATTGTCCGCGACTGAAAAACAGTTGAGTGTTAACAATAGTTAAACCAGGCGGAGTTAGTGTTTCCGAGCTTGGTTCCTTAACAGTGCGTGAATAAAAAAAATGTTTAAAGGCTAGAAGACATTCGCCATTAGGGATGATGTTGCAAAGATATGTAATGTCCATAGTGAAAATAAGTTTCTCTTCGCCTAGGAAATTGAAATCGCGAAAAATCTAAGTGCCAGAAAAATTTAGGCGTCAGAAAGTTGCCGCAAAGCTTCTTTTTGGTAGAGGTCGACCTGCCAAATAATCAAATTAAAGCGCCGCCTTTGTTGGCCGCTTTGACAATTATATCACTTTGTTTACTAAGATTATTTAGTGCCGCCTTCTCTTCCGAAGAAAGGTTGGAAAATTTGGTGTTCCGATTGAAATTAAGTTTATTGACGTCGTGACGGCATTTATTAATGAAAAAATCTAAAGAGGCGAACTGGCCCGCTGGGGGAGTATACTTCGATTTTCGAGTCTCAAGTACTCGAAAGTATCTTTGTCCGAGATGTTACAATCATCCTCTTTATCATTGAAAAAGGCTTTGAGTTGAAGGCGGAGAAGGAATTTTTCAACATCTTGCTTAACTGAGAATTCGTCCGGTTTTTTGGATATAGGAACAAAATTCAGGCCTTTACTGAGGACGGATTTCTCTGAGTCGGAAAGCGGAACATTTTCTGGAATAGTAACTACGGTGTTAAGGCTTTCAAGTTATGCGTCACAAGTAATTTGAGGAACTATTAATTGTTTAAGTTTTTGTACCTTAATTTGGTGTAAATGGTTAAAAAGTTTGAAATTGACCTCCTAAATTTTGGCGCGAATAGATTGCACTAAAATAGCTGGACAGATTTTAGACAACTCAGAGCGATAATGTAGAAGAAGCGTGCCATCATCGCGCCCAACCAATTGATCGCCAGTCAGCACTACAAACGTCACAGTAGTATATGATGGTCATTTTAAGCCTCGTTGCGGATTAAGCGGATTAGGTGCCTAGGTAAATCAAATCATTATTAATCAAACGGTCGAAGTAAAAGTCGCAATGGAACTGTCTAGGTAAAAATGGGTTCCTCCATACTAATTAAGTGTGTAGTCAGTGTCTAGCTAGCTAGGTAAAAGTGCGTTCCTCCATTTTTCTTTTCCATTATCAAAAATGTACCTATTATAATGGTGCTACTCTTTTTTTCTTTTTTTTAAGCAATTTTATTTACAACTCGAAACACTTACACTACTTACAGAACGAATATTATACTTACACCGTATACATGCTACTTACATTACATTACTTTACTTACACTACTCAACATCTCTCTACTTATTACAACACTGTAGTGATTGGTTTAATCACTAGTAGTCTCTAGTACTTATTTTTACTTTTTGTTTCCTAATACAACAATACAATCTAGTTATTTCTTTTCCGAACACCATTACATTGTTTACTAAAACCTATATGTACAAAGAACAGATACTGTCCTGAAAAGCTATATATATGCATCACCAACTAACCACATGTTTACGTTGGACTACTTATCAGGAGTGAACCACTGGGCGATACTCAGTGAATATTTTAAAGATTATAGACACGGGATGGGGAGAAACATTTCCCTGGAGGGATTCTTGTTAATGAATATTTTGAAGGTTATATTTAACGAGTAATTTGTCGATAAACTCGTGAATGGAGATGGTTTTGCTATTTGTTTTGTTTGCATATATGTATTGGCGCGTAGCTAAGGTGGTGTAGTTAAATTTCTTTTTTATTCGTGCATCACAAGTGCTAGAAAAGATGCCAAACAAGACTTCCTCGGTGGTGGGAAGGATCTGACATAGGTTTGTTTGGTTGAACCATTGAATGACCTTTTGCACAAAGGTCTTAGTGAACGGGCATTCAATGAATGTGTGCTCGATGGAGTCTTTATCTCCACAGTACAGACATTTGTCGTCAGGCTTGATTCCAAATCTGAACAGTTCTTTGTTTGTTACTAGAATTCTATGGATGATTTTAAATTGAAACTCTTTGAGCTTAGTTTCCTTGCAGATGTTTTTCAAAGACGTTCCTCCATACTAATAAGCGTGACTCTAGTACAATGAAAAACAATGAACTTGCCTAAACTTGTCCGCTAACCCTGATTGGCTCATTAACAATCTATTACGTGTTCAAAATAAAAGCGCGAATTTTAATGAACGCGTTATTTTTTCATTCAACTTGAACCCGCAGGAAATTTGAAAACTTTGTTCGATTTTGGAAACGTTAATCCGGAAGATGTTTTTTTTTTTTCACTAGCGTCGATGATTTTCAAATTGCTTTGAGCGTTTGTTTAACTGTCCGTGATTCGGAAACGTTGTTGGAATACGAAGTGATTTCTGAGGTTCTCTAGCTTTCTTTGAAAACGTTCTCCGATTTTCGAAACCGGGCTCTTTTAACCCCGATTGGTTCATGAAATATCTGTTAAGTTTTTATCTGAACTCTCAGCTTTGCTGACGAGAGAGAGCGTGAATATATTCGGCTTAGCTAACTGCTCGAGTTTTCCGCTCTGTTAGTCACGTACTGAACTCCATTTTCAATCTTAGATTTTCATACAAACTCTAACGGAAAAGCCCATGGTACAGCTCTTCTATTGAAATTGCAACAATAAAAGTTCAGAGCGCTAATTAATTGTCAACACGCGGCAATAAATATTTTTGAACGACACGTTTTCTTAAGAGATTTTATTGCTTGTTGATAGTGAATACAAAAAAATAATACACAGAGATTTTAAATGAGTACACCAAAATTACAACAACCACGAAATATTTAACAAACCCATGGGGTAGCTCTGCCATTGAAATTACAGCAATAGAAATTCGGAGCGCTCAATTTAAACACGCCTCATAATAAATATTTTTTAACAACACATTTCTTGAATATTACTTTTATTCACGAATGCAAAAATAATACACAGAGATCTGAAATGAATACACCAAAAATAATACAACTACGAAATGTTCAACAATCTAAAATCTAAATAAATAAAGTCCTACTACCACCACCATCACCATCACCGCCACCACAGCCAAAACCACAACCACCACCACAATTCTATTGTTTCCCACAGCCACCACAATACTATTGTTTTCCACCACCACCACCACAATTCTATTGTTTTCCACCACCACTACCACAATTCATTTGTTTTCCACCACCACTACCACAATTCTATTGTTTCCCACAACCACCACCACAATTCTATTGTTTCCCACAACCACCAGAATACTATTGTTTTCCACCACCACCACCACAATTCTATTGTTTTCCACCACTACTACCACAATTCATTTGTTTTCCACCACCACCACCGCAATTCTATCGTTTCCCACAACCACCACCACAGGTAAACTATTCCATTTATCAACAATACGGTTGAGAAGAGCTATATTTAGTTCTGCTAAAATTTGGGACAAGGTCCTGTGTGTCATTTTTTCCTCAAATTGTAACCCATGCTTCTGTCCTAACAAAATGTGAGCTTATTGGAAATGTCTATATCATAATGGCCATTAATTGCATTGATTAAGAAATGGAAAACATGTGTACCGTGCATAATAAAACTCGTATACTAGCTCATGGTTTAGTTCTTGACCTATTATTTTTCTTTTGAAATTATCGAAAATTGCTTTTGAGTTGCAAGTAACAATAGCCTGATACTGTGGTATCATTTTTACCCAAAAAAACCCTCAACTTTACACACTGGAGCTTCTTTGCTTTGAAAATTCTGCAGAACTAGCGACATCGAGAGTGCCGCGCGAATCCCACATGGTATTTTGAATAAAACGCGGATGTGACGTCACTGACAAACGACTGATATGCGTCAGTGATAGAACCGTTCCTTGTGAGCAGAATCAAAAAACGCTTTCCCGAAGCGCGGCTGGAAATCGAGCCTTCAGATGAAGAAGATTTGTGAACAATTTTAGTGAAGCGTGAAGCAAACGTTAGTCGCTCGCTAAGTTTTTGATGGTTTTGACATATTTTTGACAGCTTTACGTCAATCAAAATAGGAACAATTGTAACAGTTTTACGGCTATAGATTTGTCAGATTTGTATTAAGTGACCTTTCTGCCTCTCAATGACTTTGTCAATTCACATTTTTAGATCATTTTCTTAACTCAATTTTATCAACATTTCCCGTTAGCATGAATTGCAATTGTGTGCTCAGCAAACCTAAAGAAAAACGGAAATGAAGCAACGAGTCTTGTTATTCGATTAATAATTTGTATAAGAAACAGCACGGTTTCTAGGGGTATTTGGGATAAATACCGCGAGTGATATTTCAAAATTCGCCAAAATATCACGAGCCGCCGCGGCGAGTGATATTTGGAGATGTTACTATGTACAGATGTTATGTACACTCTTTTTTTTCAATAAGAACCAGTAAAATTTAGCTCAGGCTCGATGTTCTTATTTTTTCGGCCATTTCAGCCTCAAAATGTTCTCATTTTGTTCTTAAAATTCTGTGTTGTCTAATGGCCCCAAATGTGGTTATAGCGTACTTTACAGTACTTCACTGTAGGGACCCTGACCTACAGGGTGCCTAAACCGTAGATAAACATTAAACAGTTGGATTTAATAATTGTAAAAAATGGGCCAAGCCAGCAGAGCAAGACCAGGAGGGACAAGCTCAAGAAGCCCAGGAAGATGAGGAACTGGATCCGCAAACAGTTACTGAGCGCGAAGACAAGGAAAGTGACCGAACAACATACGCTCCGCTTGTGGGGAGACAACTGTACGAGGACGGGTGGTTTGTGGGAGAAATCCAGTACTTCAATAGAAGCTTGGAGGAGTACTGTGTTACGTTTCAGGACGGAAGCAGTGACTATGGCACAAATGATGACACCTAATTCTATTGTAATATGTGCCTGTACTATACACTGTAGTGGAATTACCTTTCACAAGCATCATATAGTGACGGACAAAGAACCTGTGCTTATCAGTATGTGTATACAGTACATGAAGTGTTCATTGTTCATACTCATAGATGTAATCTGTTACTGTTTACACACGAAAAGTGTGATAATGAAGTTTAAGAATAATATATATATATCTGAAAGACTGTATAGTAAAGACCCTGAATTTTGAAAAGAATCATTAGCTTTACACTGTCGTCGCGGACTGATGTTTGTTTGTTGAAAAAAAATTTCAGCCTCAGATTGTTCTTAAATTGTTCTTATTTTTCTAGCGATTTCAGCCTCAATGTTCTTATTAAGTTTGTTCTTATTAAAAAAAAGAGGTAGTCGCGTCGACGTATTTAGGGTCGAACAAAATTCTTAATATTTTCTCCACTAAGGCAAAGTGGTCATATGATTAACCTCTTACTAACCGAGCGCGAGGGCCGTACCGGGGAATATTTGCCCGAGGTCGTTGCAGTACAGACCGAGCGCAGCGAGGTCCGTACCAAAAACGACCGAGGGCCAATATTCTCCGGTACGGCTCGAGCTAGCTAGGTTAGTAAGTAGTTTATTATATGGCACACTGTTTCTGATAGTAAAATGCACTTAGGTGGCTTGCACTTAAAGGGCTTCCGACGTGACGTGTTCGCGATGACGCGAGCAGCTCAGACAAAAGCAAGCTACCACGAGTTCGAAAAACAAATTTATTGAATGTGAAATCGTCCAGAATTAGCTTAAACAAAACTGGATATGACTGAAGCGCAACTGGATTAGAGTCGCCGAATTCTCCTGCTTCCAAAAAGGCATCCTCTTCGTCTTCATCTATAGCCTGAGCAGCTTGCGGTTTGTTTCCTTTGCCGTGCTCGTGAACAAGTGACTTTCGCTTCGTTGCAAGGACTTTTCTGGATTTTTGGAACTCATTGCCCTTAGTATGTTAAATAAATATTTCTTCTCACTTAAGTATCGCTGTATACTGCGCTGGAATCTGGAAACTGTCGCCGGCTCGTACTCGTCTCCACTTTGCTTGCGTGCGTTCAAAAAAAATTTCGACAAAAGGTGGTCAAGCTCGGACGCAGGTAAGCTTTCAATTTTCTCATTTTTCATACCATTAGCTTCCATGTAGCGAAGAAGAGTGTTCATATCAGTAGCTGTTTTCTTGTTTGTGTTTGCACTTTTCTGTTGGTTGATAAAATCATCTATGGCCTCCTGGCTTTCTGTGATGCCTGTTTCAGTTTCTCCATCAAAAGTTTCCACATCTTCAGGATAATAAAACTCGCTTGGAGAATGTTCATCTTCTTCATCCATCTTTGAAATTTCGGAAAAAAATTCAATCTTTTTAGCTTCTTCTGGTAGTTTCACTGTGAAGAATGACAATATTCACAATTTTTTTCACTTGGTTGCAAATTTTGAATTTGCCGGCTTCGCTCCTAAACAAAAATACACGGGTTGGACCGTTTCCATGGAAATGGTCCATACTGCAAAATCTTGACCGAGAAAGAACCAATCAGAGCCCAGGGATTTGCCTAAGACTGAGTTTGCCATATAATAAAAATGTTTATTGACTGAGATAGGTAGGGCTGGAAGGGAAAATATTTGGGTCTCGGTCAGGACGTACGGACTTCGATAAACAAATAAATATAGACGCTGTGTAGCACTTTGTGGTAACCTTGGATGTAAAAGAATGTTCATTAGAAAGTGCTCAATTCAGTTAATTCGAGACGTTTCGGGAATAACCCCTTCATCAGTCAGAATGCTTTAGCCGTTAGGCCAGAATCAAACGTTCACAGTGCACGCGCGTCCAATGATGCACATGTTATTTGAAACATGCGCGGGCGAGGAGTTAAATAAATTTAAAATCTATGTTGATTCCGCTGGGGGCAAGCGTTTTAAGTTTGAAGATCAGCCTTCTTTCTTCTCCTTGTCTGGATGCAGTACCACCGTTCACCTGCTTGACCACCGTCACTTTCATGTCCTAGATGTTGCTGTGGTCGGCCAGATTAAAGTGCTCGGCCACGGGAAAACCTCCTCCATGATAGTGGGAATTACGATTGTATCCCTCCACAGACTCGCACCGGACTACGCCGCACGTGCGCTCGCAGTGATCAACGTGAACTTTACAATCGGATTAGCCACGTAATACACATACTCAACAGCGACTGGTTCCAGTTTCTAAAAGAAATTAAAGGCCACAAGCCTCAGAAATTTAACGATAACACCTCACTCGAAACAGGCCATCATGACGAAAACAATACCGACGCGAAACGGACAATAACAACTATTCCTGAACACCTCAACCTGTCTGAAGCTGAAAAGTCGGTCCTACGCAAAGGCCTAAATTTCGTCCCTATCAAGCCAACCACCGATGAGTTTACAGCAAAAAAAGATTGTGAAAAACTCTTCAGACGACTACGGCTGAAAGCATTTTTCCATAATCAAGATCATCAGAATGATGGGCCAGCGAACGACCCTGGCGCTGCAAGCGACGATCGCGAACGCGATGAACCATCAAACACCCCTGATGACAATTAAATTTTTGAGCGACTGAAGCCAAAGCAATCTACGTGGATACCACCATCCGGTCAAGTCTCCTCCTTAGACCATTACATTCACCGTTGTCGAACCGAAATTAACCGCCTCGATTTCAGCAAGCAGGCGACTGCACGAAACCTCTCAAAAGAAGAAAGAGTTGCGCTAACATCTTTGCGTAATCGTATGGACATTGTTATTAAGCCCGCTGATAAAGGGGGAGCAGTTGTAGTATGAGATCGAAATTTGTACTTAGAAGAGCAACAAAACAACTGTCTGATACACAATTTTACCAACAAATTGATCGCGACGTAACAGAAACACACCAAAAGGAGATAATCTCTGTCGTAACGCAAGCCATAAAATCGGGCGATTTGCCTACTGAAGCGAAAAACCTCTCCGTCGATCATCCCAGAACTTCAAAATTCTACATGCTACATGCCACAAGCCAGGCAACCCTGGACGCCCGATAATCTCCGCTCTCAATTGTCCCACTTCCAACATCTCTGCCTACCTTGATTCCGTTTTGGCTCTATTAGTAAAACAACTTCCAACTTATGTCAAAGATTCAAGCCATGCACTTCAAAAATCTTGGAGTCATTTTCTTTTACGGGCAACCATCGATATCTGTTCACTATGGACATTAAGTCGCTTTATACCGTTATTCCAAACAACGATGGCCTACAAGCCTTAAAGTACCACCTCGACTTGCGTCCAGAACAGCAGCCACCAACTCACACACTTGTTCGACTGGCTGAACTTGTCCTTAACTTGAACTGTTTTGATTTTGATGGCAATCATTACCAACAGGTCGGAGGTGTTGCTATGGGAACAAAAATGGGGCCCAACTATGCGTGCTTGTTTGTTGGTGACGTCGAGGGAAAAATGTTTGAAGAATATCAAGGAAGAAAGCCAGCCTTGTACAAACGGTACATTGATGACGTCCTTGGCGCATCCTCTGATACTCGACAAGATCTCGAGAACTTCATACAATTTTGTTCCACCTATCATCCTGCTCTTAAGTATACTTTTGAGACAAGCGAGTCCTCGGTACTATTACTGGACCTTTGTGTTTCTATTTCCAACAACAGAGTAGCCACTACCATTAACTACAAAGCCACAGACACTCACAACTACCTCGAGTATAATTCCTCCCACCCCACTCATTGCAGGAACGCCTTTCCATTCAGTCAATTCTTCCGTCTGCGTAGGATCAGTTCTGATGATGGGGACTATGATGATGGGGACTATGAAATCGAGTCTTTAAGTACAGAGGCTACCCCCGAAGCTTAATTACTAGAAGCCTGCAGCGAGCAAAGGAAATAAGCCGGGAAAGAGCTCTCCGCAAACGTGACCGCGAACACGGTAGCCAACGATCGGGTGCCCCTGGTACTCAATTTCCATCCCAGTAACCACGAGGCTAAGAAAATACTGACGAATTTCCACATTTTGAGAGAAGACCCAACCACTGCGCACATATTTAACAGCCAACCTTTGTGCGTCCATCGGCGAGAAACTAACCTCCGTGACATCTTGGTCCATAGTACCTTTGCCTCCCGCCCTGAGCAAGACCAAGCACCACCAGGAACATTTTCATGCAACCGAACCATGCCAGGTGTCGCACCTGTAACTTCACGGCGAAGACTGATACGATAACTTCCATGGGCGGAAGTGTTCTCCTCAATAGGCGGTTCGATTGTACTGCCACCAACGTGATCTATGCAGTCCTTTGCCAGCGATGTCACATGTTGTACATTGGAGAAACCAGCCGTAAACTTTCGGACCGTTTTGGTGAGCACCTTCGGTCTGTGGAGGGATACAATCGTAATTACCACTATCATGGAGGAGGTTTTCCCGTGGCCGAGCACTTTAATCTGGCCGACCACAGCAACATCCAGGACATGAAAGCGACGTTGGTCAAGCAGGTGAACGGTGGTACTGCATCCAGACAAGGAGAGGAAAGAAGGCTGATCTTCAAACTTAAAACGCTTGCCCCCAGCGGCATCAACATAGACTTTAAATTTATTTAACTCCTCGCGCGCGCATGTTTCAAATAACATGTGGATCATTGGACGCGTGTGCACTGTGAACGTTTGATTCTGGCCTAACGGCTAAAGCATCCTGACTGATGAAGGGGTTATTCCCGAAACGTCTCGAATTAACTGAATTGAGCACTTTCTAATGAACATTTTTTACATCCGTACGGACTTCGAGCCTAATATTTTACCGTCCAGCCCGACCTAACTCGGTCAATAAGTAATAACTAGTATAGTTCTCACTACATCTGCCCCCACGTTGGATATCACGTTTCATTGTGTAATGAACTGAACAACTTTTATTACAAAATATGTTTATGCTTCCAGGCTATTGAATTAAACTAAAGGATGCCGCAAAAATTTCATGTGCAATAAGAAAACTGTATTATTTATTTGTTATGAAAATGTATTCAGTACATGTATTGTAGCAATTCACTTTTTGGGAAATAACAGGCTGATCTGACCTTTTACTCTCGTTGTAATTCTTCAAACGACACAAAATGAACAAAAATCTCTGTTATTTCAAGTAATGATAGAATTAAAAATTAAAGTTATTCGTACTCTTCAGACCGAACCAACGCCCCTGCACTCGTGCACGTGGCTGCAAGAGTTATCGATTAATCATTGAAACGACACCGTTTATAAATCCTTTACTAACTTCTGATCGTCGAGATAGCAACTTTTGATTTGATTTTGATTCGAAGAAAAGAGTTTTTGAACGACTTGTTATATCGGGGACTAAGTTCACTCAGGCAATGTTTTTTTCTTAGATATTTTGACCTTAACTCGGGTGAACTGAAAATCCACTGAGATCCGACCGAACATTTCGAGTGGATTTGAGTTTTAATACATGAGTGCCGCACGGTGCACAAGAAATGACCGTAATATTCTTCAAGCCAGAACGACTCGACCGCTTTTACAGGCACTGCCTCCTAAAATTGGTATCATATAGAACTTTTAGCTTTTCTCCCTCGACGAAAATTTTTATTGAGCAATATGATAGCCATACAGAAGACATAATAGGAACAAATGCCAGAATCATATGCCTTGACAGTTCTGGTCCAGGCTTCAATGATACTTGTCAATTTCAGCTGTCAATTTCATGTTTAACAGTTACAAAATTAGTAGCAGGCTTCCCAACTTCTTCAAATAAGAAAAATTAAAATTCTTTTGCGAACGGATGTTGTTAGTCTCGAAATGTTAATTTCAACGAGTAATTACAGAGAAACAATGTTTTTCAAAAGGCAAAATTTGTTCCAGTTTTAGTTTTATCTAAGTGACCGATCCATTCTTAGCTAGAAAGAGGTTACTTCAGGTAACCAATAGCGATACCTTATTGTTGCTTGACAAGTAATAAAAAAGAAACAAAAGCGTATGCAGTCATAGCTCAATTGCAAAAAACTTTCATCCTTCAGAAACCGCAAATAAAAAAAGATCAAATTTCTTTCTGGACAGTTTGTTGTTATTCCAAAAAGGTTATTTTAAAAACCCTTTTATACCCGTGCCCTGAAAAAGTTTTTGTTTTACGTTACTTTTAACAACCAATCATTCTAGTATGAGAAGTGGTTATTTTAGGTAACCAATAGCGATACCTTATTGTGGGAAGATTCAATTATTAAGCACTGGACGACAAACCAACCTTACAACTCAAGTCTGTGTCTTTCTAACGTCAAATTGAGCAAAAATAATAAGTTAAATTCTTTGCTGGACATTTTGTTGTTATCCCAAATAGGTTATTTCAAAAAAACCTTTTATAACCGTGGCCCCAGAAGGTTTTCATTTCAAGAGGACAACCTTATGCTAGTTTACGTTACTTTTAACAACCAATCATTCTAGTATGAGAAGTGGTTATTTTAGGCAACCAATAGCGATACTTTATGGTGGGAAGAATCAATTATTAAGCACTGGACGACAAACCAACCTTACAGCTCAAGTCTGTGTCTTTCTAACGTCAAATTGAGCATAAATAATAAATTAAATTATTTGCTGGACATTTTGTTGTTATCCCAAATAGGTTATTTCAAAAAAAACTTTTATAACCATGGCCCCAGAAAGTTTTCGTTTCAAGAGGACAACTTTATGCCAGTTTACGTTACTTTTAACAACCAATCATTCTAGTACGAGAAGTGGTTGTTTTAGGTAACCAATAGCGATACCTTATTGTGGGAAGATTCAATTATGAAGCACTGGACGACAAACCAAGCTTACAACTTAAGTCTATGCCTTTCTAACGTCAAATTGAGCAAACAAAAGTAATTAAATTCCTTGGTGGATGGTTCGTTGTTCAGATTTTGAAACGGGACTTATTGTCACCACTGTACGGAAAGTGACGTTTTTCAAAAAGACGAATTATTTCATGACAGTTTTCCATCTATTTCTTTTCAATCTATTATTTACGTGGAAACTGGCTAATACCACTAAACAATGGACAGCAACTAAGGGCAGGTACAATAACATTTTGTGTGCCAAGTTTAACTAACAGAAATACTGAACTGTAAGGACAATTCCCTTAGTAACACATGACAAACCTGTTACGTTGATCCCACTGCGTAGACCTTTGTTCTCTTTCGTTTAAATTCGTGGTCTTTTGTCGTTATTTTAGTGGATATACCTAGCCTTAAACTTGGGTTTGTGAATGTCAGAGCATTTGTTGGTTCTGGTTGATGTCTAGATCAAATTTACAGTTTTTCTTTCACGGTGACAACTTTTTTCTTAAGTGAATATTTAGTGGCCTGCCCTAGACCAATGTTATTGGGCATGCGCTCTGCCATGCTTCACAGCTGCAAGCATGTCCTTGCAGTTGTCATCTGAACTTCAATAATAATATTTTCCAACTGACAGCTGTCATTTTCACATGTATTTGTTTAATTTTCAGAATTTCTTTAAATGAGGCAAAGTCACAGGTAGCATTCAATTCAGTTCTCCACAGAGAGCTAGCCTGTAAGAAACGTTTGCTGATCTTGGAAGAAGGTTGTTTTCAGAGAAAAATATCAAAAGGGAAGACTCCAGCGCAGTAAGTGTTATTGTTTGTACATCTTACAATGTTACCAACCCTAGCAAACTAGAAGAAATAGTTTCCGTTTGAAAAGCCTGACGTTTTGGTTCGAAGGACAATTAAGGCTTCCAGGCTTTTTGGGAAATACAGGACTTACTTTATGATGCTTTAACATTCACTGGCTAGCTGTTCCTTTATCTTTCTCGGAGATTTCTGATGTGTCAACCGTTTTGGGGCTTTGTTTGGGTGTGCGATGGTACTATCAAACTGCTATGAGAGTATTTTATAAAATTCCTCATTTTTCTAACTTTCCTGATCAGCACAGCAGAATTACTACCTTCTTCCGTTAATATATAGATTTAGCCAAGCCTAAAAGTGGAGCTTTTAATTGCAATAATTAACCATCAAGGAAAAAGGGGATTTATTTTTCTTGGATCCAAAAATTAAGAAATGATCAATTGTGGGCATGTAATTGTTGAGCGTGTAGTTTCGTTTTTTTTTTCCGGTTAAATTTTAACAAACCATACCACGTATAAGCTATCATAGAAATTACCTACGTAATTCTCGGTTTTCATGTGACGTCAACATTTTCCAAAATTCACAGTTACGAATCCTTTTGAAGACCCTCTAAAGACGCGACCATTTTCAACGTTTAAGCTTGACAGGGTTCCTCATTTTGTTACAGAGGACGTTTGAATTTCCATGTTTATGAGTTGCGTGCCAAGTCTCTCGCGTAGGTCAAAAGAGGAGTTATCGCTCACGGTTTTTCTTACTGAACAGTTCTTGCACTAGAAGAATTATTACTTTTATTGTGTTGGAACCCTAGAGTAATAATTTTACGTTTCAATGGCAAAACTCAATGAGCGATGTTACGGTTACTTTACGGCCGCCATGTTGGTGCCTCTCCGAAAGGCACCAACATGGCGTCCCCATAAAAAGCTCTATAAACTTGGGTGAAATACTTTTCTAAATAACGCGCGTTTAAAAACCCCAAAGACAGGCTGTTTAGCTATTTATTACATGCATTTTGAAATCACTGGCTAAATCATTCACGAAAATAGATCAACTCGATGAAAATAGATCAACTCGTGGTCCGTATAAGAGAATTCCGACCGCTCCAGGAACCAATCAGATTGCAGGATTTGTTGAATTCCGCCATCTCACGAGCTGAAAAAAAGATAAACTGATATATGTGGCGTGCTAAGTGCAAACCAGGCATATCAGGGACTTTCCAAAACACGATTGTGCAAGGGGTATGTCGTAAGAACAGTGAAAAATCTGATAGAGCCTATTTTTTCAGAAATTTTCCATAGCGCATACTCCCTCCTGCCCCCCAGCCTAATAATGTTACTTGGGCCCGCGAAAATGAAGTCAGCGGTCAATTTCAGCGGTCAATTTCAGATTCAGATTCGGGCTCCGCTCGCTCGCCTTTGGCGCGCAGGAGCTCCGCTAGGATTGTATAAGTAAGTCAATTACGAATCAATTTTGGCTATTTATTGGTATCCTGAGTAAGTTTCAGATTGGAAGTGGGAGACTAAAAATGGGGGATCAAAGATGAGAATTCTGTAAATTTACATGTAGCTCTGATTGTCGTTCTCGATTCATTTCTTCTATTGTCTGCCCGGGAAGTACTGGTTCTCATTAGCCCTTAGATAGCGACGTATGAAGACATGGCAATTTAAATGGTTTTTCACATTTTTTACCAACTGATTTTGATTTTTGTGTCGCTTTAACGTGACACAGCTTCAATCAACTTATATAAAACCTGCATATTTCACTTGTTTATCTTTCAAGGAATATGAAGTGCTTTGGTTTCTTCATAATAACTTGGGCCTTGGTGGCGTCATTTCCTCTCGATAAACATGCTCAGGTAAACAAGTCATCTTCATATCTCTGTAATTTGTCTGGTTTCTAACAAGAGCATCATTTGTTGCTTTGAGTTGTTTCCCACAAATGATTACTTTTTTCTTTAACAGGATGAAGATCAAGACAAAGACAAAAATTCTGGTTAGTGTACCACTCGGTTTCTTTTAGATTTTTAGATTCAATATCACTTTTAGCAGGAACTCAAACTTCTCGCCAGCGGCTCATGACCATTTGCTGAGCCTTATGGTCAGTCAACTACGCCATTACGTGTGGATCTTAAATTGTTACCGAACCCTTTTAGAGCATGTTTAGTGTAGTCAGTTCCAGATGCAAGAGACAATCTGTCGTTAATCATATTTTTAAAGGGAAACTGGTCAAAATCGAAATAGAGGGTATTACATGCGCGCGCGTACGAACCTTATCTTCGAGTGTTCAACACGGTACACGAGTAAGCACAGCAATCGAGTGAGATATCGAGTTGAACACGAGAAGATAAAATTCGTATCCAGAAGCGGGCATGTAAAGTTCTGTTTATTGTATAAACGTACGAATGACTACCGTTTTTACGATTTTCCGATGATTTTCCAACACGTTCCGAAGATTCTCCAAAAGTTGTCTGAAGGCCAGACAATCATTCCCGAACATTTCCCGAAGATATAAGAGGAAGGGATGATGTTTCGATCACAAAGCAACACATCTAGCTTTAGCTAAAGTTATTATGTAACCATGGCAATGGTGATCTT
>OZ026607.1:12785100-12827600 GCA_964020085.1 Micromussa lordhowensis
GTGATCGTAAAACTATAGGGAGCCACCTTAAGTAACATTCTTTTATTACATAAACACTAGTGAAATTTCAGGATTGTTCCTTTCATTAAAAAATCGTATCTTCATCGCGCGCAGTGAAGATACTATTTTTATCACGGGTGAAGATATTAAAAAGATCACCATTGCCATGGTTACATAATAACTTTAGCTGAACTTAGATGTGTTGCCTTGTGATCGAAACATCATCCGATCTTCCTCATATCTTTGGAAATCTTCGGCAATAGTCGGCAAGTTTCGGAAAATGTTCGGGAATGATTGTCTGGCCTTCGGACAACTTTTGGAGAATCTTCGGAAAGTGTTGGAAAATCATCGGAAAATCGTAAAAAAGGTCGTCATTAGTAAGTTTATATAATAAACAGAACTTTACATGCCCGCTTGTGGATACGAATTTCATCTTCTCGTGTTCAACTCGATATCTCACTCGATTGCTGTGCTTACTCGTGTACCGAGTTGAACACTCGAAGATAAAGTTCGTACGCGCGCGCATGTAATATCCTCTATTTCCACGATTTTGACCAGTTTCCCTTTAAAAATATAATTAAGGACAGATTGTCTCTTGCATCTTGAACTGACAACACTAAACACGCTGTAAAAGGGTTCGGTAAAAATTTAAGATCCACACATGATGGCGTAGTTGACTGACCATAAGGCTCAGCAAATGGTCACGAGCCGCTGGCGAGAAATTTGAGTTCCTGTTAAAATTGATATTGAATCTAAAAATGCTAAAAGAAACCGAGTGGTACACTAACCAGAATTTTTGTCTTCGCCTTGATCTTCATCCTGTTAAAGAAAAAATAATCATTTGTGGGAAACAACTCAAAGCAACGAATGATGCTCTTGTTAGAAACCAGACAAATTACAGAGATATCAAGATGACTTGTTTACCTGAGCATGTTTATCGAGAGGGAATGACGCCACCAAGGCCCAAGTTATTATGAAGAAACCAAAGCACTTCATATTCCTTGGAAGATAAACAAGTGAAATATGCAGCTTTTATATAAGTTGCTTGAAGCTGTGTTACATTAAAGCGACAAAAAAATCAAAATCAGTTGGAAAAAAATGTGAAAAACTCTTTAAATTGCCATGTCTTCATACGTCGTTAAGGGCTAATGAGCACCAGTACTTCCTGGACAGACAATAGAAGAAATGAATCGAGAACGACAATCAGAGCTACATGTAAATTTACACAATTCTCATCTTTAATCCGCCATTTTTAGTCTCCCACTTCCGATCTGAAACTTTCTCAGGATACCAATCAATAACGAAAATTGATTCGTACTTGACTCACTTATACAATCATAGCGGAGTTCCTGCGCGCCAAAGGCGAGCGAGCGGAGCCCGAATCTCAATCTCAAAAATTTTGGTTGTCATGTGACTGTCCGTACGTACGTACGCCGAGCTTAATACTTTGAAAAATAAGAGAGTAGCACCATTACCATAGGCACTTGTTTATATTGGACATCCATATTACGTTTAATTAACAGCTGTCAAAACAATGTACCCGCTGACCAGCATCACGTGATCATATCGCGGGCTCAAATTATCAACTCATCGAGATCGCAAGTATTTTTAAAATTGACCGCTGACCTCATTCTCATTTTTTCATTGGATCGCGGGCTCAAGTTAGATTATTAGGCTGGGGGGGAGGAGGGAGTTTGCGCAATGGAAAATTTCTGAAAAATAGGCTCTATCAGCTTTTTCACTGTTCTTACGACATATCCCTTGCACAATCGTGTTTTGGAAAGTCCCTGATATGGCTGGTTTGCACTTAGCACACAACATATATAATGGTAATTGAACTGAGTGGAGTGCGATTTGGTCTGAAATCATACGCGTGATTTCAAAATCGAACGAGCGCGCAGCGCGAGTTCGATTTGAAATCACAAGTTATTTAATCCATTTTGAAATCGCCCAAATACAGGACTTGGCCAATTCAAATAATTTATTGATGCAGAACTGAGGCGGTTTTTAAATTAAGAGCGGAACCGGAAACGCTTTTACTTCAATACGCGATAGAGCAGCGCGCGACCTTTAATCAAGTAGCGCGCGCGCGCTATTTTTGGTTACTAGAAAGTTCTACTGTATCGCAAGCGCTCACGAGAGCGCCGCGACAGCCCGCAAGTGTTATTACATCCATTTTGAAATCGCCCACATACAGGACTTGGTCGATTCAAATATTTTATTGATGCAGTACTGAGCTGGTTTTTAAATACAAAGCAGAACCGGAAACGCTTTTACATCAAAATACGCAATAGAGCAGCGCACGACCTTAAATTAAGTTGTACGCGCGCGCTATTTTTGGTTACTGCAAAGTTCTACAGTGTAGCGCAAGCGCTCACGAAAGCGCCGCGACAGTCTGCAAGTTTGAAGCGTAACTTCCTCATTGGCTGGACAAATGATGTGATTTAGAGCAAAAATGGTGCAATTTGGGAATAAATTGGACCAATTTGAGCCAATCAGATTACAGCGATCACCAGTGATTTCAAAATTGATTTAATAAATCAGTTTATCTTTTTTTCAGCTCGTGAGCGGGCAGAATTCGACAAATCCTGCAATCTGATTGGTTCCTGGAGCGGGCGGAATTCTCTCATACGGACCACTATAGCGGGCGGAATCCATCGAGTTGATCTATTTCCGTGAATGAATTAGCGGTTATCTTCAATCTTTCGCCCTATTTACACTTTCATAGACGATTAATCAACGCAAGTTTATCTCTATTCAAATTTAGATGGCAAGGAAAGTTACTGTAAGTAAATTCAATTGAATTTTTTGAAGTTGTGAGAGTTTGTTTGGTTGTTTGTTGCTCGGCGCTGTAATGGCACGTAATCCTTTGTCTCTCTGTACAATTTTAAGTAGAAACTGAGTCAATTTCAGTCGAGTTTCCCTCTCTAATCGTTTCTGTATTTGAGAGAATTGCTGTGCAGTACACTTAACGAATTTCCTCGCTATCTGCTACTCAATTTACGGTAGAAAAGTCTAATTTAGTCGAGTGATTCGCAATGATCGTCAAAAACAAGTTCAAACTTTGCACGAAATTTCACACCGGGAAAACAATTTTGGAGACCTTAACTGGGGAACTAAACGCACTAACATAAAGTAGTTCGAAATAAATCTGTTCTTTAATACATCTTTCTTCGGATAGTATCTGATTTACTCGATCGTTCGCTCGTTAGATTTTTTGCGAATGGTTTGTAGACGGCGCGTAAGCCGATTCAATGGCAAAAGTTGCGTAAACAAACCCACTTGTAAGCCAGTTCAAGGCAAGAAGGAAAAGATAAAAATGTTATTGGCCGGCTTTGGGTCGGTCCGTATAGGGAAAAACTGTGACCTCGGGCCTGAAAATGCTGCCCTCGGCCTGCGGCCTCGGGCAGCATTTTCAAGACCTCGGTCACAGTTTTTCCCTATACGGACCTCCCAGCCGGCCAATAACATATATATCGTAACCATTTAATAAATTAAGTCAAGAATCTTGGATTTTTTAGACGATTAATAATGGTAATTGAACTGAGTGGAGTGCAGTTTCGTCAGCGCGTGTTCGATTTGAAATCACACATTTTAATTTTTGCCAAACAATGGCTTTTTTGCCTTTTATTTCCCTGCAATGTGATTGGTGAGTTTAAAAAAGCCCTAAAATCTGATTGGTTGTTTTGTTTTACTGTCCCATTGTCATTGGCTGAGAAAAAGATGTGATTTAGAGCAAAAGATAGTGCGATTTGTTAATTGCTGGTTTTCACTGTCACGCAACGAAAAAATAAAATCAAAACTATTGCATAAAAACAGTCAAGAATTGGTGATATTATAGCTTATCTACTTTGCCGAGTCCCAGATCTTTGCGATGCCTCGTATTTGAGTTAGCCGTCAAAATGTTTTACACGAATTTATAGAGCTCAGTATGGAAACGCCATAGTTGTGTCCTGGAGAGGGACACAGTAATGGCGGCCGGAAATCAATGAAAACATCTGGAATTGAATTCTGCTATAAAAATCGACCCGTTCGCCCTTTTGAGCTAGCAGATATTCACATTAACACTTTTCACAATACCTCAACAGTTTAGATTGCTAAAAATCACTGAATGAGTAATTTTTTTCAGGCATACGTAACACATTCTAGGCCATCTTTGATATCCTGTGGCGTGAAAACATCGAATTTCAAAATGCCCTACTATACAAACGAAGGTTGCTATTGAACTGAAAACCTTCAAAAGTAAATGTATTTAGCATGTTTAATGACCAAAGAAAGCTGAAAACTCAGGGGCTCAGTAATTTTACATTTTAGAATATTGATGACGTCACGTGAAAACCAAGAATAAATCGCACCGCTGAGAACCAATCACATTACAAGGATAACCAGTGTTTTCAAAATGCATGTTATAAATAGCTAAACAACCTCGCCAAGATTTAGGTCTTTGGGGTTTTTAAACGCGCGTTATTCAGAAAAGTATTTCACCCAAGTTTATAGAGCTTTTTATGGGGACGCCATGTTGGTGTCCTTCGGAGGGGCACCAACATGGCGGCCGTAAAGTAACAGTAACATCTGTCATTGAGTTTTGTCATTGCAACGTAAAATTATTACTCTAGGGTTCCAACACATTAAAAGTAATAATTTTTCTAGTGCAAGAACTGTTCAGTAAGAAAAAACGTGAGCGATAACTCATCTTTTGACCTACGCGAGAGACTTGGCACGTAACTCATAAACATGGAAATTCAAACGTCCTCTGTAACAAAATGAGGAACCCTGTCAAGCTTAAACGTTGAAAATGGTCACGTCTTTAGAGGGTCTTTTATTTGACGAAACTAAAACTTCAGAAGGATTCGTCACTTTTAATTTTGGGAAATGTTGACGTCACATGAAAACCGAGAATTACGTAGGTAATTTCTATGATATTGGTTACACTTAGCTTATACGTGGTATGGTTTGTTAAAATTTAACCGGAAAAAATGCGAAACTACACGCTGAACAATTACATGCTCACAATTGATCATTTCTTAATTTTTTGATCCAAGAAAAATTAATCCCCTTTTTCCTTTATGGTTAATTATTGCAATCAAAAGCTCCACTTTTAGGCTTGGCTAAATCTATATATTAACGGAAGAAGGCAGTAATTCTGCTGTGCTGATCAGGAAAGTTAGAAAAATGAGGAATTTTATAAAATACTCTCATAGCAGTTTGATAGCCGTACCATCGCACACCCAAACAAAGCCCCAAAACGGTCGACACATCAGAAATCTCCGAGAAAGATAAAGGAACAGCTAGCCAGTGAATGTTAAAGCATCAGAAAGTAAGTCCTGTATTTCCAAAAAAGCCTGGAAGCCTTAATTGTTCTACGAACCAAAACGTCAGGCTTTTAAAACGGAAAATATTTCTTCCAGTTTGCTAGGGTTGGTAACATTGTAAAATGTACAAACAATAACACTTACTGCGCTGGAGTCTTCCCTTTTGATATTTTTCTCTGAAACCAACTTTCTTCCAAGATCAGCAAACTTTACTCACAGGCTAGCTCTCTGTGGAGAAATGAATTGAATGCTACCTGTGACTTTGCCTCATTTAAATAAATTCTGAAAATTAAACAAATACATGTGAAATTGACAGCTGTCAGTTGTAAAATATTATTATTGAAGTTCAGATGACAACTGCAAGGACATGCTTGCAGCTGTGAAGCATGGCAGAGCGCATGCCCAATAACATTTGTCTAGGGCAGGCCTCTAAATATTCACTTAACAAAAAAGTTGTCACCGTGAAAGAAAAACTGTAAATTCGATCTTAACATCAATTAGAACCAACAAATGCTCTGACATTCACAAATCCAAGTTTAAGGCTAGGTATGTCCACAAAAATAACGACAAAAGACCACGAATTTAAACGAAAGAGAACAAAGGTCTACGCAGTGGGATCAACGTAATAGGTTTGTCATGTGTTACTAAGGGAATTGTCCTTACAGTTCAGTATTTCTGTTAGTTAAACTTGGCACACAAATAGTTATTGTGCCTGCCCTTAGTTGCCGTTCATTGTTTAATGGTATTAGCCAGTTTCCACGTAAATAATAGATTGAAAAGAAATAGATGGACAACTGTCATGAAATAATTCGTCTTTTTGAAAAACGTCACTTTCCGTACAGTGGTGACAATAAGTCCCGTTCCAAAAATCTGAACAACGAACCATCCACCAAGGAATTTAATTACTTTTGTTTGCTCAATTTGACGTTAGAAAGACATAGACTTAACTTGTAAGCTTGGTTTGTCGTCCAGTGCTTAATAATTGAGTCTTCCCACAATAAGGTATCGCTATTGGTTACCTAAAATAACCACTTCCCATACTAGAATGATTGGTTGTTAACAGTAACGTAAACTGGCATAAAGTTGTCCTCTTGAAACGAAAACTTTCTCGGGCCACGGTTATAAAAGGTTTTTTGAAATAACCTATTTGGGAAAACAACAAAATGTCCAGCAAAGAATTTAATTTATTATTTTTGCTCAATTTGACGTTAGAAAGACATAGACTTAAGTTGTAAGCTTGTTTGTTCGTCCAGTGCTTAATAATTGAATCTTCCCACAATAAGGTATCGCTATTGGTTACCTAAAATAACCACTTCTCATACTAGAATGATTGGTTGTTAAAAGTAACGTAAACTGGCATGTTGTCCTCTTGAAACGAAAACTTTCTGGGGCCATGGTTATAAAAGGTTTTTTGAAATAACTATTTGGGATAACAACAAAATGTCCAGCAGAGAATTTAATTTATTATTTTTGCTCAATTTGACGTTAGAAAGACATAGACTTGAGTTGTAAGCTGGGTTTGTCGTCTAGTGCTTAATAATTGAATCTTCCCACAATAAAGTATCGCTATTGGTTACCTAAAATAACCACTTCTCATACTAGAATGATCGGTTGTTAAAAGTAGAGTAAACTGGAATAAAGTTGTCCTCTTGAAACGAAAACTTTCTGGGGCCACGGTTATAAAAGTTTTTTTGAAATAACTTTTTGGGATAACAACAAAATGTCCAGCAAAGAATTTAATTTATTATTTTTGCTCAATTTGACGTTAAAAAGACATAGACTTGAGTTGTAAGCTTGGTTTGTCGTCCAGTGCTTAATAACTGAATCTTCCCACAATAAGGTATCGCTATTGGTTACCTAAAATAACCACTTCTCATACTAGAATGATTGGTTGTTAAAAGTAGAGTAAACTGGCATAAGGTTGTCCTCTTGAAACGAAATCTTTCTGGGGCCACGGTTATAAAAGGTTTTTTGAAATAACCTATTTGGGATAACAACAAAATTTCCAGCAAAGAATGTAATTTATTAGTTTTGCTCAATTTGACGTTAGAAAGACATAGACTTGAGTTGTAAGCTTGGTTTGGCGTCCAGTGTTTAATAACTGAATCTTCCCACAATAAGATATCGCTATTGGTTACCTAAAATAACCACTTCTCATACTAGAATGATTGCCGGGTTGTTAAAAGTAAAGTAAACTGGCATAAAGTTGTCCTCTTGAAACGAAAACTTTCTGCGGCCACGGTTATAAAAGGGCTTTTGAAATAACCTGGTTGGGATAACAACAAACTGTCCAGCAAGGAATTTGATCTTTTTTTATTTGCGGTTTCTGAAGGACGAAAGTTTTTACAATTGAGCTATGACTGTATACGCTCTTGTTTCTTTTTTATTACTTGTCAAGCAACAATAAGCTATGGCTATTGGTTACCTGAAATAACCTCTTTCTAGCTAAGAATGGATCGGTCACTGAGATAAAACTAAAACTGGAACAAATTTTGCCTTTTGATAAACATTATTTCCCTGTAATAACTCGTTGAAATTATCATTTCGAGACTAACAACATATCGTTCGCAAAAGAATTTTAATTTTTCTTATTTGAAGAAGTTGGAAAGGCTGCTACTAATTTTGTAACTGTTTAACATGAAATTGACAGCTGAAATTGACAAGTATCATTGAAGCCTGGACCAGAACGGTCAAGGCATATGATTCTGGCATTTGTTCCTATTATGTCTTCTGTATGGCTATTATATTGCTCAATAAAAATTTTCGTCGAGCGAGAAAAGCTAAAACTTCTTCATGATACCAATTTTAAGAGGCAGTTCCTGTAAAGCGGACGAGTCGTTCTGGGTTGGAGAATATTACGTTCATTTCTTGTGCACCGTACGCACTCATATACTAAAACTCAAATCCGCTCGAAATGTTCGGTCGGATCTCAGTGGATTTTCAGTTCACCCGAGTTAAGGTCAAAATATCTAAGAGTGAGTGAACTTAGTCACCGATATAGCAAGTCGTTCAAAAACTCTTTTCTTCGAATTTTATTATATAGTTATGATTATTATTGGTAACCGGACTTTGTGTCTCGCAATCATACTCGCATACTTTTGTACTCCTGCAACCGTGCTTTGAATTGTTTAGGTAGCAGGGATGGCGCAATGGTCAGAACGCTGGCCTCCCACAAATGTGTCCCGCTTTTGATTCCGGCTCAGTGCCATACATGGGCTGAGTTTCCCAAATCTCCAAATTCCAATTCAAGCAGAATAGAGGACGCACATGAAAACCAGTTAAGGCTGATATGGCTTCCTCCCTAGCTACTGTCATTTATATTTCTTTGTTTATTTAAGAAACGATACGGTATCACTATTCGCTACGTAAAAATGATTAGTGTTCAACAAACAATAGACTGGTTCTGTTAAATACCTTTTGGAAACAATGATCTTCTGCGGCATGGCATACGTAACAAAATTACAATAGCGTGAGTGAAGAATAGTGGCACATCGTGCGCCAAGGTGTTTAAACTAGTCCCTATAGAAGATTAAGGTAGGTACCTTGATCTTCTCTTGATTATTTAGCTGAAGCTAGCACGGAAAAAAACGGTCTTTTTGTAAAATGTCCAACTGTCAGTCTTCATGATTGACATTGATTGGAATGACCACAATAGAACCAATCAAAATTACTTTTAATCCGCGATACTAGACTCGCCTGGAGTCACGCGCGGTGCAAAGCATTCATTTCGTTTGCTTTTCTTACTATTGCCCCCGCAGGGTTTTGGCCCAGAGGCCAAATCCCGAGGAGGCATAAATAGGACCCCCCGCGTATAAAGAATGTAAAATATTGGTGTAGTATCGGTAGTGTGCGAATCGAGCCCGATTTGAAGAAACTAGGCGCGCACGGCGGTCCTGGTTAATTTTTCAGTAAGCTCGCAAGGCAACTCTGGTTAATTCTTATAGCCACGAGGACGAGAGGTATCGCGTACGCTCAGATTTGCAAATTTATTTCAAAGTGATTTTCTATCATCACGGTGATTTCTTTATTTCGTTGAATTCAAAAGTTATTCAGCAGTACAGAACTTGATTTGTTAAAAACAAAAATCGGCAACGGGGTCGACAGACTCGATCCAAACACCACACGTATAAAGTAAACAGATCAGGATCACAAATCAAAACTCAAAACCCACTCAAAGAAACAACTACAACATGTATCCGAAGTAACTGAATTAAGTTTCCTTTTGTTATCTCGACGATCAGAAGTTAATAAAGGATTTATAAACGGTGTCGTTTCAATGATTAATCGATAATTCTTGCAGCCACGTGCACGAGTGTAGGCGCGTTGGTTCGGTCTGAAGAGTACGAATAACCTTTATTTTTAAATCTATCATTACTTACTTGAAATAACAGAGATTTTTGTTCATTTTGTGTGGTTTGAAGGATTACAACGAGAGTAAAAGATGAGATCAGCCTGTTATTTCCCAAAAAGTGAATTGCTAAAATACATGAACTGAACACATTTTCATAATAAATAAATACTACAGTTTTCTTATTGCACATGAAATTTTTGCAGCATCCTTTAGTTTAATTCAATAGCCTGGAAGCATAAACATCAACGTATTTTGTGATAAAAGTTGTACAGTTCATTACACAATAAACGTGATATCCAAGGCGGGGGCAGATGTAGTGAGAACTATACTAGTTTATGTACTTATTGACTGAGTGGGAGGGCCGAACGGGAAAATATTTGGCTCGAGGTCAGGGCGTACGGACCGAGCGCAGCGAGGTCCGTACGACCTGACCGAGAGCCAAATATTTTCCCGTCCGGCCCGACCTTACTCAGTCAATAAGCATTTTATCATATTGTTGAAATTTTTGAAAATTCTGTTCGAGCCTAAATAGGACGCGATTACATAAGATCAGACGGCTGCGCGCGCGGAACAATTACATGAAAGTTTCTACAACAAAACTTTGTCATTTAATGATTTATAAGTTTCTTCGCGTCGAATTAGGCCGTTCCGAAATTCAACAGGGAACTGGGGCGAGTTTCAAATTTTAACCAATCGATAAACTGACACCACCACATGAAAGATCATGTCGAGATTGATCATTTGACCAAGTATGAATTTTTTTAGGGTGAACAGAGACCAAGTTATGGACCTTCAAATATGGCTCAAAACCCATACAAACGTCTCTAATTTTGAGACAGCGTCCCCCAAAACCATATAAACCCTTAAAATTTTTTATCAGTTTTGTGACAACTGTAAAATCCCGTCATGCACCTACTATTTGAAAGAAGCTGAGATTAAAATCACTATGTTTGCCCATTTTAAAGAGTATCACGGAAATCATGAAAAATTTTAAGAGTTTATATGGTTTTGGGGGACGCTGTCTCAAAATTAGAGACGTTTGTATGGATTTTGAGCCAGTTGTTTTAGCGCTCCTTCCCTCGCACGCAACTCGCGCTTCGCGCTCGCCTCGCTTTCGCCTATGTTCACCTGAAATACGCAAAAAATTACGCCTGTTCTGCAGGCTATATTTCAAGGTCCATAACTTGGTCTCTGCTCACCCTAAAAGCATCATACTTGGTCAAATGATCAATCTTGACATGATCTTTCATGTGGTGGTGTCAGTTTATCGATTGGTTTAAATTTGAAACTCGCCCCAGTTTCCTGTTGAATTTCGGAACGGCCTATTCATCGAAAAATACAATTCACGTTCTCATTTTTTTTATGCTAAAAAGCCAACAGAAAGTTGACATAAAGCTGTCAAAAATATGTCAAGCCATCAAAAACTTAGCGAGTGACAAAAGGTCGCTTCACGCTTCACTGAAAATGTTTACAAATCTTCATCTGAAGACTCACGAAAATGTTGGCGTCGTTTCAAGCTATTTGTCGACCTCTTGGATTCTCTAAAACAAGGGACAACCGGGCAACTGAATATTTAAGACACATGTTGGCTCCTGCAAACAGTGCCTGGGTTTGCTGACTTTGCTGGTGTAGTGGAAATTACACGGTTAAACACAAGCGAGTTTTTATATTTATCTGGATGAACCGTGCGGTATTAAATGAACTTGTATTCGCATTCAGTTTTGTCTCTTCAAATAACACTGACGTAGAAACTACAGAGCAGTTTATACTGCACACAAGGTATGTTTGTGATTTTTCTGGTTCAACCAACTTCTCCCAGAAACTCAAAAAACTCGAAGAAAACATTTATATCGTACTTTGTTTACTTCTTCGGTTTTCTTTCTTTTGACCCACGATGAATTCTTTGATGCCTTTGAAGGAAAGAAGTTTTGCCGACTGTTTGCTTATTTGAAAGGTTAATTATTGGTCAGTTTATCCGGAAAAGTTGTTTCCTTGACCGCCTGTTTGCTTGTTAGTTTCTGAGAAAGTTGTGAGCTTCTTCATTTGCGAGGAGTGTTAAATTTCTTTCTTTGCTTTCGGAGTGAGTTGGCGACTGAAGTAGTTCTGCATGGGACAATTCGCCTGGATAGTAAAATTCGCTCTCAGAATGGTCACCTTCATGACTCATTGTGGGGAGAACAAACTTTGGCAGCAACAAAATATTGTTTAACACGCATCGATTTTGCCGCTTTCGTTTCTAGTAGGGCCGTACGCATTTCTAGTAGGGCCGTACGTGTTTTTCCGGCCCTATCACTTCGACGCGTACGGCCCTCATACGGGACCTTTTCTCTTATGGTTTTGCAAGGAAATTGCGCGCGGGGCCGTACGGGTCATGTGATAAATGTACTTATTGACCGAGTTGGGACCCGACCGGCCCGACCTATATCAGTCAATAAGCATTTATCATGTGACCACTTTGTCTTAGTGGAGAAAATATTAAAAATTTTGTTTGAACCTAAATATGACGACGGGACTACATAACATCCGGTGGCCGCGTGGGACAACTACAAAAATGATTCCACTTCTCTTCGGAATCCGCCACGAAATGGCTCACAATTCACCGAATAACAAGACTCGTTGCTTCATTTCCGTTTTTCTTTAGATTTGCAGAGCACACAATTGCAATTCATGCTAACGGGAAATGTTGATAAAATTGTGTTAAGAAAATGATCTAAAAATGTGAATTGACAAAGTCATTGAGAGGCATAAAGGTCATTCAATACAGATCTGACAAATCTATAGCCGTTAAAACTGTTACAATTGTTCCTATTTTGATTGGCAAAACTGTCTAACTTGCCAAACGGCCCGAACTCAAAGCTCCGAAATGCACAAAAATGGTCTAATTTCGCCAAATTTGCCTCATGGTAGCCGTCGATAATTCTTCTTTCCATTCGCCTTCTCGCAAGGTTCAAAGGTTTATCTTAAACACCCGAGAATCGCTGGTTTTCCAACTCTAGCTTTCAATGTCTGCCCTATCTGCAAAGCGTAATCAATTATCTTGGGCACAGGATTTGAATTTCTAGCTTAGAGACCGCGCCATCGTGACAAAGTCGTCGCCTCCAGCCATCGAGAGGCACGGGACAATTTTTTATCGTTCAAATTGACCGTGCCACGGTCCCTAGGGAAATCACCGGAAACGAGGGAAATTAATCCGGCTGACTGGGAGCGCGTGTAGTGGTGACACAATAATATATATATCGTCCATCTCTCGCTGCAGCAACAGTGCTTTCAGCTAAAAACGATTTGTGTGTTCAATTAACTCATAAATACAACCAGCGAACAATGTTCAACTGAATTTAGCTCTTAAAAGCACTGTTACTGCAAAAATACTACGAGCGAATTATGTTCAACTGAAAGCACTGTAAGTGTACATAAATATGGCCATGTCGTACTGAGAGTTCTATCTACCTAGTGTACTCTTAATAGAGTCCATACCATGCCTATACAAGCCTTTGAAGTCGCTGCAAATGAGTCGAACGAGCCAAACAAAGCTAAATTAGAGCTTAAATTGATCATTTGATTCGCGGCACTTATTTAGACATGCTTAACCTCTACGATTTCACCTAAATGACCTCACTATGTCTTTACGGTGGGTTAAATTAGCCAATCATGGCGACAAGAGCATGGTGAGCAGTCGAATCGGTTATTTGCTTCTATATTTCAGCAAAAACGTAGCCCTTACGTGACATTTCATTTCAATATTATTGAGGGCAAATGGTACCTGGCAGGCACCCCAAAGGACAAGGTGCCACTTGGACTGCATGTTTAGGCCAAGCTTGAGACAATTTGGTGCCCTGGGGCCTTTTTGGCCTTAATATCTGAGCGATTTCGCAAAAACATAGCCGCTAGCTTTTCGCCTGGATTCGGGCGCAGCTCAGCTGGCGCCTTGAAAGCCAGGGGGGCTTCCGTCAAGGCTAGGCTGGGTACATGGCCCAGGGCCTGGCCTATCTGCTGGTGGGTTGTCGGGGGTCCAGCTGTCAAAGGAAGGTGGGAGGGGAGGGTGTCTTGTACTTACACCCTTTGCTTGGCAGACTTTGAGTGTTTAGTGTTAAGTGAGCTTGTTATTGACTGTGTTTCTGGCTATGTTAGTGCCTTGTTGAAGCTTGCGGGAGGGTTCTGTTGTTGGCATGGCACCCTGCTGGAGTGGTCCATGCCACCTGCATGCGTGGAGGGCCAATCTCCTAGCCAGGGGGGTGGTCAGAGGACCTCTAGCCGCCGGGACTGTCTTTGGGTCAATGCGGGCATGTTTTTGGGAATCCGGTCAGATATATATTTTCAATATAGAGACTACAGTATTGAAACTGGATAGGTCAAACCAATTTATTGGCTGCAATAAATGTAATGCGAAATCTTCGTCGCTTCGCTTCCCATAACAGAATCTTCATTTGGCAACATCCTTCTATCTATTTTTTCACTTCGGATAATTCCTTTCTTCTGCCTACTGGCCTGTCACAATGGTTTACACTGGATGAATTTCATTGTTTCAATTTTTTTTTCTTTTAAACAACTGACTGACTGAGATTAGAAGAATTTATTCATTCAGGGAAATGTAAAAAAGGAATCTTCTTATCTTAGTAAATATTCCAATTTGTGATTATTTCCTGTTTCAAATACAGTTTTACTGAAGCATACATGTTCTTTCCCGAGCCCCACATTGGCTCATTACGGAATCAATTTCTTCGGCATAGCCATAAAAAAGTTATGATAATCAAAGTTCGTGTTTTTCCTGCAGATAGCAGAGCAGAACGCTGCCCTAGAAAGGTGAATGTTGATCCTCTTATTATTAATTTCATTTAAACATACATCAATAGTAACATTTTAAAGGTAGTAAGCGTTTATGATAGCTCCATTTTTATGATTATTAATTATGGATTGAAAGAGTGTCGGGATTAGTGTATCGGAAATAAATAGAGCAGTTTTCAATTTGAGTATCGGAAAACCAAAACCAAACCAATGACAACTAACAAACCAATTAGGCTACTCAGCCAATCTCAAACCGTAGTAAAACCAAAACCAAAGTAAGTGTCTGGTTACTTTCCACACTCAATCGAAAACCGCTCGAATTAAATACCTACCCAAGTAAATAGACCTGATTAATAAATAATCATCATTAAACTGCAAGTGTGTTTTCAATCGGTCACATGTGATAATAGTACTAATGAGCAATTGTGTACAACGTACACTTGCATTCTTTGTGACGAAAATTAAATAAAGAAGTGGTTGAATTTTTTTCTTTTTTTTTCAGTAAAGTGGCAAATATCACTGAAAAAGTAAAAAAATACGAAGAGGCTGTGAGTTGAAATTTATGATGTGATTATAACAAACCCTCATTACCGTTGACCCTAACGGAGCGACTGTACGAAAGGCGAATGAAAACAAAATACACTCAGAATTGTTCTTTGTGTAAACTGTGTAAGAAGTTAGGCATGATATCGTTACGCCAGTCGTATAATTCATACGAAACTATATCCGGGACTCGAGTGGCGTGTTTCCATTTCCTCATTAGCGAGGAAATGGAAAAGAAAGATAAACTACCTTGCTGATATCTCACCACATTTTAACCAAGCTTTGACCTATGGACTTACTTCCGTTATCATTTTGTTTTTATCTTTCTTATGAGAGATTTCGAAAAAAAAACAACACAAAAATAAAAGCTCAACAGAGGTCAAAATATTTCAACGAGACGAAACTGCAGAGGCAAGAATTATTTTGCAAAGTTGTGGTCCAAAAATTTGATGTTCGGCTCGTCTTGCTATTTTGTATTATAATTCTCAATATTTACATTTCAAAATACTACTAAAGAAACTGTTAATATGAAATAGCTGGGTCGTTCTTCGTATTTTTTTAAATAGTCTGTTGTACATAACACAAAAAATCAAACGCAAGAATTATTCTTCTCCAGTTGGAATCAAAATATAATAAAACTCAAACTTTGCTTCAATTTCAGACGAGCGAACAGAACGACCAGCGGAGAAGGTGAATGCTATTTCTGGCTCCACTCAATTATTTGAATTAATTAGTATAATTACTCTACTACAGTACGCGAATACGATTAATGTTGTAACTGTGTTCCACCAACTAAAAATTGTAGCTTAATAACATTGGAGGCAGACTTACCAGTTGACTTTTACCCGCAAAGCTATGTTTGTAGTCTTCTGGGATGTTTTCGCAAGATAACTCACCTTCGTGTTTCTTCTTCGTATCGGTTTCTTCTTCTATTCCATTAACAGCAATTACTCGGGCAGCAAAGAAAATGATAACTCTCTCTTCTCAGCTTGTTTTTCCCTTCTTGTAAGAAATGAAAAAAAAAATGCTGTGGTTATCCCACTTAAAGTTTAGCTTAAAGTTATATAGCTTCTACTTAGTTAACTGCAGGTATCAGCCTGTGAAATCGGGTTTAACTTCACACCACACCTCTCAACATAAACAACCGATATATCAGTTTAAATCCAAATTTAGAGCAGCCGGTGGATTTGTTATGAAATCAGAATGCATTACACCACTGAACGGGGCTTTGAATGAATGAACGAATAGACATTATTTAAGTATCAGGGGTGATTCACTTAGGCGCTAATTATCAACACTTGTGCACCGTCCTCACTAGTACAAGGCATGACTACACAAGAGTAAGAAACCGAAACATTGAAGATATGGATTATCAGCTAATCTGAGACAATCCTAAACCGCGATACTTCATATTCGTAATTCATTTTTAAAAACATGTTCACTATTTCATTTCTTCCAGGCCAAGATCAGGATTACACAGAAAGAAAAGTAAGTCAAAACAAGTATGCATATATGAAGATAAATGTTCAAAATACAAGATACAGATAGTAATAGGCCGACAAATAATTTATTCATGTTACACACTAAAAACAAATTTTGTTTATAAGCGAAGATTCCAACAAATGGTGTAATAGTTCCTTTTAATAAAGCTGCCATATTTAAAATCAAAACCGTTTCGAAAACTACATTTTGCAGCCAAGAGCTTTGTTATCAGAGAAAGTAGCTATGACAACACAAGAAGACGATCATATACCTCTCGGTTAAACGTGCATGGTTACGCATTCGATCATGCTGTGACTGCTGTCACAGTAAAGAAGAACACCACTTCCTTATGGAGCCAATCAAAACGCAAGGTTCGCAGAATAAATCGCAGGCTTGCAACTGTTTATATTTGCATATGGCGCCAAAATGAAAGAAAGTTTGATAGTTTTTTGTTCCCAGATCTCGTGCATGCAATTGCGCAGGTTGTGTCTAATCATGAATTTAAACATTGTGTAGTGTCGCTGTCATGAAAGCGCGGTATTTTTGTAGTATTTATTTTTTAGGTGTATTGTATTATTGTATTGTATTAGCACCTATTTAACACCTATTACGTAACTTGTATTCATCATTTGTGTAACTTGTTTTGTTATTAATCTTATACCAATAGTTTTCTTTCCTTGTATGTAACACCTTGCGTCTGTGTATATTTGGGATTTTGGGTGGATACGGTGTGTGGTTTAGTTTTGCCTGTGTAGAAGAAAGAGGTTGTGGTGTAGTAACGAGCGAGGTTAGAAAGCGGGAGGAACACGTCCAGAAGCACACTTTTCAGTACTGAGAAGCCGTCAGTAAAACCATCCCTAATTCACGACAAAGAGCCATTTGCCGGGGGACACGAGTGCAAAATAGCTGGTCAAAGCAATCGAAGGACAAGTGAAAAGTGCTGTCGATGTAAACTGCTGTAAACCAGACAGCTGGAGTAAACCGGAGAAGTAAAGTTGAAGTATACTGGAATGAGCAAAAAAACGAAACCTGAAGAAGTAAGTTGGGAAGTGGAAGTAATTAACGGGAGTTTGGTTTGCTTTGTGTGTTGTGTTGGTGGAACTTTGTTGGGGTCAAGTTCAAGGATAAGGATTTCAGACACAAGGTGAACTGAACTGCTGAACGCTTACATTTTTTATTTAACGATATTCTTGTAAATAGATTTAGGTTTAGTTTACTGTAGTTTCTAGTTAATTGTAATATTCTTGTGAATTACTTAGGTACGAAATAATTAAGTTTATTGTATTGTCGTTTCTTTTGTTAGTTAGAGTAATTGTCTTATTAAATACTCTTAGTCTTATGTTAAGTTGTAGCGTGTTTTCTCGGGTGTGTTTATGTGTATTGCTTTTGTGTGTTAGAGGGCGCCCACCTTTGTGGCGCGGCACCGTCACAGCTCAGATTTTTGGAGTCAGGAGTGGGATCGCTCTCTAACAGTCTGCATAGACGCCTCAATAGGAGACACGCAAACAACTAGTGGAGGACTTATTATGGCTACTGCCGCCATCAATTATGATTCTTGGTCCTTAGAAGATCTTAGAGCAGAGGCTACCAAACGAAATATTTATTTTTCATCTAAGGATGGAGTTAAGACCTTAGCGAGTAAACTTAGAACATCCGATCGGATAGGCCAAAGTTTTGATGCTCAAGAAAGAGAAAACCTTGCAGATAAGTCTTTGGACACTAGTCTCAGTTATGACCAGATATTACAGCTACAACAGCGTGAAATGCAGATGCTAGAACTTCGGCGAAAAATTAGTCAGGAACACAGGGAAATCAGAGAGTTGGAAAGGGAGGTAGAGAGAGAAAGGCGTCAGGCTGAAAGGGAGTTAGAGAAGGAGAGAAGAGAATTTCACTCAAAAAGCCCAAAAAGAAGAACGGCGTTTGGTACGAGAGGAGGAGAGGTTCAGAAACCTCCGAGCTGAAAAGGAAGAATTTGCCGCAAGAGAGTTTGAGAGGAAACAGGTGAGTAACAGTGAGGTTAAAAAACCCAAGTTTATAAAAATCAGGGAAATGAGGGAGAGCGAAGATATAGATGATTATTTCCGGATTTTTGAAACGACCGCAAAGGCGCAATCCCTACCCGAGGGGGAATAGGTTGGTAATTTATTACCCAAGCTCACTGAAAAGGCTAAGTCAATTTATTTAGAAATTCCAGACCCTGCATGCCAGGATTACCATGAGAGTAAGGCAAGCATTATTAAAGCCTACCAGTTAACCGCTGATCACTATAGATATAGGTTTCGAACCTCGGAGAAAAAGCCCGACGAGGATTTCGTTCAGTGGGGAAATAAAACTCGAAGATATCTCAGCCGTTGGATGGCCGTTGCCGAGGCTACTGGTGATGAGGATAAGATAATTGAACAAGTATTGATGGAACGACTTCTTGATGCGGTAAGTCCTGAACTGAGAGCTTGGTTAAAGGAGCAAAAGCCCAAAACTGCTGAGGAACTTGGTAATCTTGCTAATTTGCATGTTCAGTCTAGGAAAGGGCCACTTGTTGAGGGAAGGTATGTGTCAACTGGCAGTAATGAGAAACTTGGAAAAAAAAAAGAAGCCAGATGGAAAGGCGGATGATTCATTGTCTGAACTAAAACAAGACCAACACTTTGTAAGACCCCACAAACCGTTTTCCCCTCCAGCCCGCAGAACAACAAAACCTGAAATTAAATGTTACAAATGTGGTAAACCGGGTCACATGTCGTTCAATTGTGGTAGGGGCCGTGGGAAGCCTTCACAGGGATACCTTCTGTGTATGACACCCCTAACGTCAGAACAATCTGATTTTCCCCCTTGCAATGTTAGAGGTCAAATAAACGGCAAGATTGCAGAAATGGTCATTGATTCTGGTTGTACTAGGACTTTAGTCCACAAAAGATATGTAAGCAATACAGCTTTCACTGGAGACAAAATCACAGTGTTAACAGCTGCGGGAGAACGTCTTACAGTCCCCCTTGCAAATGTTGAATTTGACAGCAAAGAAGGTAAACATATAGAATTAGTGGGAGTGTTGGATAGGCTACCTGTAGATTGCTTACTTGGCAGGTCGTCGTTTGGACGAACACTTTCGAGACAAAATGTTTTGGACCAGTGGGAGAGAAATACTTTAGCTGATGATACTGGTGGAGATGAGGCCTTCGTGATGACTAGGAGACAGAAAGCATTAGAAGAGGCCCAACTGAAAGCAGACGAGTTAATAGACAGGGAAAATTCACTCGCTGTCAAGAGTTTATCGAAGAAAGAAACAAAGCCTGAAGGTCCAGAGGAAGGAGATTTGCAAATGCTATTTGAAGGCATGATACCGGAGGAGACAGGTAAGAAGATTCCTGAGAGTGATACTTTGGTAACAGAATCTAGTAAAGATAAAGTTCCAGTAAACATTCTAGATAGGGACAGAAACCAGCTGATAGCAGATCAGAAGTCAGACGTAACTCTCGAGAAATTGCGCAAGGAATCATCTAAAATGGCACCAGAATCAGATGGTTACTTTTTCACTAACGACCTTTGATGCACCGTAAATATCTCCCAGAAGAACGCAATGGGACAAGGTATGTTGATCGAATTGTAGTACCAGAATCCTATAGGAATGAAATCCTGCGTGTTGGTCACACAATTCCTTTTCCAGGTCATATGGGTAGTAAGAAGACAGTAGAACGTATAGCTGCACATTTTTTCTGGCCTGCTCTGAGCTTTGATGTTCGCAAATATTGCGCAACCTGCCCGCAGTGTGAGGTGGTAGCCAGGAAATTGAAGTCAAAAAGAGCACCTTTGAGGCCTGTGGATATTGTTACTGAGCCCTTTAAGAAGATTTCCATCAACATTGTAGGAGAGTTACCCAGAACAACAACGGGTTTCAGGTACATTTTAACAATCGTAGACTATGCTACACGGTACCCAGAAGCCATACTCTTGCGATCAACAACCTCTAAGGCGATCGCAGACGCATTGATTCACTATTTCTCTAGGGTGGGTATCCCCGACGTATCTGACCAGGGGTCCAATTTCATGAGTAAGCTCATGGCCCAGCTGTATGAGCAATTGGGCATCACTAAGATTAAGACATCAGTATACCACCCTGAGGCAAATGGGCTAGTGGAACGCTTTAATGGCACATTAAAGAGTATGCTGAAGAAGTTTGTCCGAGAGCGGGTTCAGACCTGGGACAAATATCTCCCATACATGCTTTTTGCTTGCAGAGAAGTTCCTTGTCAGTCCACTAGTTTCTCGCCCTTTGAATTACTTTATGGACGTACAGTGAGAGGACCCCTCACTGTTATCAAGGAGACTTGGTCGGAAGGATCGTCTTCAGGAGACAATTTGATAACTCCTGTCCTTGAGATCCGAAGAAGACTTGCAACAATGCAACAAGTTGTTCAAGAGAACCTGAAGCAAGCTCAAGGTAAGCAGAAACGGTTGTATGACATCCATAGTTCAAAACGACGCTTAGAAGTCGGAGACAAGGCCTTAGTCTTGCTTCCCACCCCTGGGAGTAAATTAGAAATGAGATGGCAAGGCCCCTTCAAAGTCACTAGAGCATTAGAAGACGGATTGAATTATGAACTCGACACGGGCAAGGTGTACAAACAACATCGCACTTATCACATTAATTTGCTTAGCAAATGGCAAAGCAGAGATGAAATGGCTGCTTTAGTAATGGCGGAGTCCCCAGAGATGCCATTGCCACACGAAAACAATGTTTTCCCATTTGGTCATGATGAGTCTTGGGAAGATGTAATGATCTCTGATGACTTGACGGAAGGTCAAAGACGGCAAGTAAGAAACTTGCTACATGAGTATTCTGATGTGTTTTCAGGAACACCCCATAGCGTATGCCAGTAGAAAGTTACAGCCTAGGGAGGAAAAGTTGTCTACTACGGAAAAGGAATGTTTAGGAATTGTTTGGGCTGTAGAGATATTTCGCTATTACTTATACGGTCGTACTTTTAGGTTGCAAACGGACCACAATCCTCTTGTGTGGTTGAATCAGGTCCGCAACAAGAGTAGGAAACTTCTAAGATGGAGCATTACTTTACAGGAGTATGACATGAAAGTCGAGCATAAGAGTGGTAAACAAAATTGTAACGTGGATGCCCTTAGCAGGGCGTAATTACCTTGTACTATTGTAATTTCACCTTTCAGTGCTATTTTTGTGTTTTCATTTTCCCCAAAAATAGCTATTTAAGGGGGGAGGTGTCATGAAAGCACGGTATTTTTGTAATATTTATTTTTTAGGTGTATTGTATTATTGTATTGTATTAGCACCTATTTAACACCTATTACGTAACTTGTATTCATCATTTGTGTA
Organism: Micromussa lordhowensis; assembly: GCA_964020085.1. Lineage (NCBI taxonomy): Eukaryota > Metazoa > Cnidaria > Anthozoa > Scleractinia > Lobophylliidae > Micromussa > Micromussa lordhowensis. The sequence goes on from OZ026607.1 coordinate 12,806,912, forward strand.
ACTTGTTTTGTTATTTATCTTATACCAATAGTTTTCTTTCCTTGTATGTAACACCTTGCGTCTGTGTATATTTGGGATTTTGGGTGGATACGGTGTGTGGTTTAGTTTTGCCTGTGTAGAAGAAAGAGGTTGTGGTGTAGTAACGAGCGAGGTTAGAAAGCGGGAGGAACACGTCCAGAAGCACATTTTTCAGTACTGAGAAGCCGTCAGTAAAACCATCCCTAATTCACGACAAAGAGCCATTTGCCGGGGGACACGAGTGCAAAATAGCTGGTCAAAGCAATCGAAGGACAAGTGAAAAGTGCTGTCGATGTAAACTGCTGTAAACCAGACAGCTGGAGTAAACCGGAGAAGTAAAGTTGAAGTATACTGGAATGAGCAAAAAAACGAAACCTGAAGAAGTAAGTTGGGAAGTGGAAGTAATTAACGGGAGTTTGGTTTGCTTTGTGTGTTGTGTTGGTGGAACTTTGTTGGGGTCAAGTTCAAGGATAAGGATTTCAGACACAAGGTGAACTGAACTGCTGAACGCTTACATTTTTTATTTAACGATATTCTTGTAAATAGATTTAGGTTTAGTTTACTGTAGTTTCTAGTTAATTGTAATATTCTTGTGAATTACTTAGGTACGAAATAATTAAGTTTATTGTATTGTCGTTTCTTTTGTTAGTTAGAGTAATTGTCTTATTAAATACTCTTAGTCTTATGTTAAGTTGTAGCGTGTTTTCTCGGGTGTGTTTATGTGTATTGCTTTTGTGTGTTAGAGGGCGCCCACCTTTGTGGCGCGGCACCGTCACAGTCGCTGGGAAAGAGTCTTCACTCCCACAGTTCCTCTTTACACACAGATGTTTAAATGAGTACTGGCCAATTTAATACTTCGGGTCTTGGGGCCGCTACATGTTAAGGATGTATCAAAAGGACTTTGAAATTAAAATTATAAAAAATTATAAGGTCGGAATTTCAGAATGTGGCCCTTGGCCAGAAAATGAAGGGAATAAAAGTAAAAGTAGGTGTAAAGTTGTGTTTTTTTGTGCAAGGGCGTTTCTCCCATGCACACGAGGTGTAATAGCGAGGTGACCGTAAGGCGAGGTTTATGGTATAACTGAAATGCGACAGAAAAATTTTAATGTCCTTTTTTATGGCTTTAAATGACGGCCTGAAATTTAAAGTAAAATAGAGAAAGTCATTCGTTAAAAATTAAAAAAGCATTATGTAATATATAATTGCTTTTTTCTGTTTTTGTTTTCTTTGACAGTGAACTTTTTGATCTGAAAAATTAAAAGGTTACGATGCCCTTGCAAACGAAGTGAGTAAAATCATGTTTACAAAATGCAAATTCAGTGTAATCACACACAGTATATTATAAGTTAGAACATTACACCACCACTTTTTCCGCATCAAGTGCTACCTTTTTCAGAATTGTATGCAACTCTTATCTAACTATAATTATCTCTTTGTCCCTAGTTCGCCAAGATCAAGAAGGGAAAAAATGAAAACCCGACTTCTGGGCTGCCTTCGACGGATTTTCCGTCGAAGGCACTAGAATTAATTTTCGCCAGGTGGGAACAACTCAAACTAGATAAATTGGTTAATAAATTATTATCTTCTAAGCTACACAATGTAATGGAAACCAAATTAATCCATTCATAAGTAAATATTTTAACACAGAAGTCACTGTACTGTTAAGAGTCATAAGAGGTAATGACGTCACTATTGTTACCTAAACCTAATGCTTTTTGCGTAGTTACTTGGTGCCAGAGTTTTTCTTAAGATCTTGTTCAAGATGGTGCTGCTAAGTAAAAACATCTTTGAAACCTCGATACAATATCAACATCACCAGAGTTTGTTCAAGTTCTCCACGTTCATCTCTCGTTCCACCACCCCTATTTTTCCTTCTATATCTTCCCCTCAGCCCCCATCCCCTCCCCCTTCCTCCTACCCATCCCGTATGGGATTCTTGATTTGTGACTGGTGAAATGTTTTCGTTTTGCGAGTTCAGAGAAGGAAAAAAGATTTATCAACATAACAAACACAAGATGAAACGGAGTGTTTAACCTTATATGTCGGACGACAAATTATCCAGGAGACTGGTACAAACATTAGGTTCTGGTAATTTGGTGACGTCATCAACGTGCCCTTCTACAACCTAACACAACACTTACTAGTGTTGGTAGCTAATCACTTATTCATACTCATCATTTATCTACACCTTAACACTTCCACCTATACATATTTATCATTTTCTTCCAATTTTCTGTCAGCCTATTTTTACCTACCTACTACCAGATTTTCCTTTTGTTCTCAGGAGAATATGTAAACAACCAAATCGTCTGTTGACAAAGGCTTTTTTAAATTCATTATCTTTTTTGTAATTGTATATAATTTGTTTTTAATTGTTCCCACCTGGCTTTAAAATAAATCGGCTTTTTGGACTACTGCCTTTCAGGTTCTTATTTTAAACAAACAACAAATAAGTATGGGTAATCAAATGGCGACGAGTGAAATTAGGGAATAATTTCACGCTCGTTGTGTCAAAATTCTTATAACTTATTATGGCATGGACAAAACACAGGTGTACTTTTTTCTTAATTTCATTAGTGTATCATTTCAGATTCCCTTTTTATTTCATGAGTGAAAATTAAACTTACAATCGTGGGTTTTTGACTTGTTTATTTTATCGAGAAATTTCGCGCGATCGTTGCCATAGCAATTTTGTATTCACATGTGAAATTATAAATTAAAGCTGAGACGCCCTCCAATCCGTGCCAAAATTAAGGAGTATTGTTATGCTACCAATCTTCCTGATACTCCTTGTCCTCTAGCAAAAACGCCTCATTCCTCAAGTCACAACAAGATTCGCGATAGGACTTCCGAAAAACAGTAGTTGACCTCGACCTTTTCAAAACTTTACTTTGCTGCTGACATCCTCTACTATTACCCCGGAAGAAGGAGAGATGTTAAAGTAAACGTCAGACAAAGAACTGAAGTAAAATACTAATGAAATATTAGTGGATAGTGTATACCTGTAGTCACGTATTTGATCTAACATTATTTAGGAAAATAGCAGATCAGGAAATCGATCGATAAAACCTTTTTCAGGCTTTGGGTGGCGTGGTGGTTTATAGAGCGCCTGACTCCAGAACTTGCGGACTGGGTTCGATTCCTGCCTGCTTTCCTTGAGTTGTTACGAAGTTGAGTTTTGTTTTTGCAACACAATTTACTCTCCATGGTCCTGTCTCTATCCAGGTGTGGGCACGGGTAATAGCGAATTAAATGCTGTGGGACATTAGCATTATATCTTGTTGGGAGAATGATACTCTTTTTCACTTCATGCTACATAGAAACCTGAGATAGGCGCCGGCTGTACTAGTACTTTATACGATTAAAGACTTAACATTTTCATTCAGTGAAGCTTGTTATCCTGTACCTTGCTGATATTTATAGGTGGCAGTGGAGCCAAGCGTGTAAAACAGGCACAGTAAATATTCGAGAAGAATTGTAAGTTTTATAACCATCAAATATTTTCCATCGCGCGCCATTGGTCTAAACACACCACGTGATTGAATAATTCCCGATTCACCAGTTTTCAAAAAAAAAAAACAATTTTGAAGGACAATAAACAGAATAGCCTCCATTTGGCGCGAAAATATGCTCTGATATTTGTCCTTCGTCATTGTCTGTTCCTGAAAGCTTTCAGTTTTCCTCTAGGAAAACAACAGATAATGCCCACGGACAAATATCCGAGCATATTTTCGCGCCAAGTGAAGGCCATTGTTTATATACACAAAGCTTTCTTGATGGTTTAATTCCCAGGCTACCTTAAACGCCCTCGTACCGAGAAATGAAACACAATTAATAGGAGAATCTTTGCTGACTTTATTATTTACATTTTTTTCCTTTTTAGCATACGGCATCACACTAGACACGAATTGACTACAAATATTTTAAGAACTTGTGAAACTTAAGTTGTTCAGTTTATACCTTTTACCTAAAAAATCCGGAAATTTCGGATGGAATGTAAACGTAAGATTGATTTTGTCTCCCCGAACGGAAATTTTCTCGGGAAAACGGGATTTCTTGAAAAGTAGACCAAAATTCCCAAACGGAATTTCCGAAAAAATGTTCGTTCCATTTCCTATTTTTACCAGTTCCCGGCTTTTTGGCTTGCATCGCCTTTGATCCTACCTTCCTGGAAAAAGTCGTGGAATTAGAACGAGGGCATCCCCGTGGAAATTTCTATTCGGGATTTGACGGGTCCCATTCACTGCAACTGTCGACCAACCGGTTTTTCCGAGTAAATGGTAAACAACCTTAGTAAAAGGTGACATTTTTTTACTCTCTGGGTGTAGTATTCGGTGAGATGAAAAACATAACTTGGCTTTCAAAAAGCGCTAATGAGCTCCATACATTCTTTTAGGATTATTCCCGGAGCTTTTAAACCCGGGTCACACAAAAGGTATTCAATACATCAGGCTAAAATTCCTTGACTGGATAGTTAATCGTGCTGTGGCCTTTCAATATTCAGAACTATTGTTTTTGTAGTTCATTCAGAAGCTGTATACGCTTATGCTAATGAAACAAGTATTGCAAATAAAGATTATTCTTTTGAGCTGACACAAAACAAAGATGAAAAGCCATATTGAAACGATCCGACAAGCGAAAGCTGGATAGAGTCACTTCAGATATCTTCTCGTTTCTATAAAGTGGCGATGATTTGATCAGTCTGTTGTTCCTTGAAAGTAACCATCCCCCGGAAGGAACGACCCCTGCACCCTGAATGCAATAGGCAGCTTATTCTGAAAAGTAACGACGCTTTGCGATCGATGCATTTGCTGACTTCTCTGGCAAATACCAAGTTGACAACTCGCGAAGCTCAGCAGCTTATTTCCGCTCGGATAAAACTGTAGACTTTCTGAAGGTATGCCCGTCTTATTTGTGTCTAACTTTAGGTCCGGTCCAAACGCCGCTCCACTCATGTGCCGAACCAAACTCGATTAAGTTTGACTTTGGAGCGACTTTGGAGGGACGGCTGATTCAAACGGCGTACTTGCGTTGGAAAGCCCGCGGTAAACAATTTTCGTTGAGAAATATGCGTTTTGCATTCATGAATTCTGTCAACAAGGAAAAGCTGTGATTATTATTTCACTGTTATAGCAATAGTTTTCTCCTGGTAAATTCGACCTGTCAATGAGAAATCTCATAAGCTGGGCTAGTATCACGAAGAAAAAGCAGAAAATAAATTTGCGCTAAAGAAACTCCGTTTCTCGTAAATCTAAGGCATAAAGGTGTGTTCCGAAACGCCATGGAGGTTTGCTGTCTTTTTAGTGGCGACTTGGAGCTTCATGCATGACTTGTCAAGCCACTCAATTTTGGGCCGACACGAGTGTCGTTATATCAAAAATATATTACAGTAATTTAGGCATTAGGTTCGGCACATGAGGAGAATGCCGTATGAATCAGCCGCCGCTGCAAAGTCGCAAGTGCGATAGAACATGCCGAATTTAAAGGGGCTACGTCACGGTATTTTGAGTTATTTCTACCATCGACAAAATTACCTCTAAATTCAAGGAAACCCGAAAAGATGGAAAAACACTAAAAAGATAATAATTAACCATAAAGGAACAAGGATGGTTAAGGATGGAGAAGATTGACACGGATTACAAACAACAAAATTGAAAAATTTAGGCTAAATTTTTCAAACCGTTTAACCGTGAGGCAGCTCCTTTGATTTTGTTTACCGCTTCAAACCTAACCTGCCGAGCCAAATTGATTCAAACACCGCTCCTCAATAGTTCACTGAACTAACAACTAAATTGTATCAAATTCAATATTATTACAGTTTTGCACGTTTTCCAAGCATAGATTGAAAGGTCCGACTCTTAAATGGTCTCCTTGTTGCCGGTTTTGGAGATCATTTCATGTGAATATTCTAAAACAGTTATTCTTTGAAATCTCGAATAGCGGCAGAATATTTTCCTTCATTCCAAAGGATAATTGTTTAATATTCTGTACCAATTCGAAGTTTTAATTTTTCAAATCATCCAAATAGAAAAAAAACTTGTATGTTTCGTATAAACTCGTTAAAAGCGTTCTTCACGCCTACCCAAGTCATTTGTCATTTGTAGCTACTTTCGTAAAACGCTTCCAGTCATGATACACAAAAAAAAAATTCAAAAGTGAGTCGATCTTCATCACCATTTCTGGAAGCATTTCTTCACTGAGTCTTTTCAAATAATAACAAGAGGAAGCAAAGGCAACGAATATGAGCCTGGCCTACTGAAGACGTACCGCAATAAATGGTCTCTGAGATATTTTCTCGAGCGGTCACGCCCGCCGGCAACGATTCCGACTCCGGCTTCGCCTTCAATTTTGATGAAGAGAAAAGTGCGGAGCTTAAAGAAGTCGGTAACAAGCTTATAGTAAGGAAAAAATATTGGAAGGAAAGAGGATTGGGAAACAAGCAGAACGAGGCGCAGCCACTTGAAGATGATCAAATTGAGAAGATGTGGTCCACAGGAGCAATTGGCTTGCAAAATCGCCTTCTCCATCTTGTTTAGTGGAGTAATTTTACGCACCTAGGGATGCGAGCTGTCATGGAGGCAGATGGAGAAGAACGAGACCATTCGTGTAGGCCATCTTCCTAAAAATGACAATCTTCTGGCATTTGTTTCCTCACTCCAGTGAAGAACCGTAACCGACATTGAATATTTGGAATAAGATGGTTCTAGTCGGCCGAGAAAAGCAGACCAAGGACATCGCCTCCAACGTGTCCTTGCATGGTAAATTCGCAAATTGAGTAGGCTTAAAAGCAGTTATATAAAGCCTAACCGACGATCCTCATCTGCTCGAAAGATAACGCTCAGGCCGATTCAATTGCAAGTTACAAGCACAATCCTCTTGAAGCTAAGCATGTCAAACAAGCTGATTGGGTTTGCATCAAGTGTTACCATTATTGCCAAGACTAGCTGCAGCTCGTACTCCGATTTTTACAAGAGGTTTATTTTCAACAGCAGACCTGCTTCGCTACCAGCAGTCAACACAACAGTCACTTTTAGTGATGGTGACAGTCACTCTGGATTTACTTCGAAGACTCACGTTGGACTGCTGGCCTTAAACTTAGGGTTAGTCTCGATCCTATTTCCTTGTTGTCTTTAAGTTTCCTGCTTACATCCTCTAATCTTGAGGACGAATTTCCAGTGTTTCTCACTAGAAGAGAATAAATATTAAGAAGAAGTAAATATTAAGAATCATACCCTACACAAATACTGTTTCACATCGCTGTTAAAAATGTACTTTTGCTGTTCTTCCAATTTACAGCTGTCAATCTCAATGTCAAAGCTGCAAAATTGAGCCGCTCTTAGAATCTTTAAACATGGTCACAACTCATGTTTTGTCAAATTTTCCAAAAAAAACAAATTAAATTCGTTGCTAAACGACATGCGACATGTTATTTCACAAAACGTATTGCCACAACCGGAGGGAAAAGTACTTTTTCCAAAGCTCGCAAACCTTGTTTTGTTTCGTTTCCTCAGAAACGAAACGGTATTTTTTTCAGTTGGGGGGTGAACTATTTACATAGTGGAGGTAATATCCAATCAGAGTAAAGTTCGTAATTGATAATGTAAATACGGCGGGAAAATTTCCGCCAAAACACGGTTGTTGCCTCGTACGAAAATGGGGAATTACAATTGAAACTATCGCTTCTCGTTATTATATTAGGCAAGAAACTACAAAATGGACCTCTAATCGGATAGTGATAATGAAAAGGAAATATATTTTCGAGGTAGAGACACCACAACACGCAATTTGTCCGCCAATGCGATATTTTAAGCCGATGGAAGCAGTTTATAGTTTGTTTACTTCAACAAAGAAATGGTACTGTTTTCCGTTTCAGAGTGATTTATTGACATAGTAAGTATGAATGTTATCAGTGACGCTTGTAATTCACAAGGTCAACATGTTCAGCAAAAATATCTTGTTGAGACCAAATTTAATTTCGTGACACGGAGACAAAAGGAACTTAAAAGTCAGACTGAAACGATGTACTCTAGAGAAACGAAGATATCTGTTACCGTGCTTGAATTAAATGTGATTAAGATCATAAGTATGGCGACATAATTTTGATCAATCAGAGCAGTTGCCAGGAATTACAATCCCACCCTGGCTGTTTAAGGGCAATGGACACGCACTTGCGCTTGGACGATACTACAGATACGATATATTGTGGAAGATAATCATACTTTTTTTTAATTAACGTTGGTATATTGCAAAATAGACCCAATATGGCTTTGGTATAAGGGTTTCTTTATATCGAAGGTGTCGACATATTCCAGACTTAGTTGAATTTCCGCCACAACTCGAGTAGCTTTACCTCTGAGTGTGCGCTTATAAAAATAAGAAAATTTGTATTTTGACGTACCGCGGCATTTCAAGAGCTGGTCTCTATGAAAACACCGATAGCATTTGTGTTTTAGCTTCCTAATATTCAAGCAAAAGTGGAGCAATAACTGCACAACCGTCATCACACGTAAGGTGTCCTCTTTGAGACGAAAAATATACTGCGTCATTGACAACAAAACGTAGAATGCCGCATCCATTCGTATCAAGCGCTGCCTGACACAAGAATTGAAAAATTATGGGTGAAATGCTTTTGCCTCTTTGCTTTATTTGTATTTGCTGTGAGGCCCGCTTCTCGAAGCACTTCCCCTATTTAAGACCAAAATCTGCGATTTTTCTACCCTATTTATGACATGACCCTTAACTTAATACCCTGTTTCAGACCTGCCTTAGTTCCCTAGTTCAGAATGATGTTTAAGGTATTTTGAATGGCTTGAGTTGCTGGTCTTATCGATAATGATGAAAAAAGTATACTTCTAAAAAGCATACCTAATTCAAGACGAGTGCAAAAACCATATCCTGTTAAGACCAAAATCGATAGTCTATTTCTGACCAAAATGTGTTTAAAAAACCACACCCTTTGAGGCTGGACATACCTAAAAAGCCGATATAAGCCGGGGAGCGCCCTAGCTGCATTTCGAAGGGTGTTGACTGTAATAATTGATATATGTGTAGACAACTTAAACTAATAGGTTCTGTACTACCCCTCGCCTGGACGAAAAACCCCAGGCTTTGGCAACTGAGGGGATCACTGCGGCGCAAATTGGCGCATTAGCACAAATCCCCCTCACCCCGGGACCTCTCATACACAAGACATCAAAACCCCAGCCACCTTTCTCGTCTTTTTTTCGGAAACGAAACACTATTTCCTTCTGAGAAATGGCTTCTTGTTCGAATTATCTTCTTTTTTTTTCAGGTTACCAATAGTGATAACTTAAATGCACGTAACACATTGTGACTAGGCGCTGGACAAGCATGACTACAATTCAAGTTTATTTTTTTAACTTCAATATCTGCAAACTAAGAGTAGTTAAATTCCTTGGTGAACGATATTTGCTACTCCCGTAATGGAGTGCAAAGAACCATTCCGTGCTAGGTAAATAGATAACCAGTAGCACTACCTTATTGTCGCATGACAGGTCAAGTAATGACTAAGCATTACACGAGCAAACGAAGTCAAATCTCAATTGCAAGATCTTTGTACCTCAAAATATGCACCTAAAACTAATAATGTCGTTTTCAAACAAAACTTTTTGTCACCGTTGCATGGAAAGTGATTGGTTCCAAATTTTAATTAGTTCAGGTCAGTTTTCATTTCAATCCATCTATTATGAAGACATAGATGATCATTGCAGTTAAGCATCTGTGAAATGAATAAAACAGGTCTGATCGGGATTCGAACCCATGACCTCTGCGATAACGGTACGGTACAGTGCTCTACCAACTGAGCTATCAAGCCGACTTGGAGCGGATTCCACTGTTAGTTCGTAATATACCCGTAGATTGTAAAGAATGCAAATGAATATATGAAATATCATACATTTGAACTACGGAGAAACAATCTATTGTTAGCTAAAAGTGGTTATTACCACTAAACGATTGACGACAATGAACAGCAATTTCGATGACAGTTTGTGTCAAATTTTAAGTTTGTCGACATTTAATGCTACAACCGTGGTGCAATAAAAAAACGTTTCCTATGCGGGACACTCTTCTTAGTTGATCTTGCCCTCTACTAAAATCTCTATTTGGATATATTTCCAGTTTTTTGGCTGGGCGAAAAAATTTCATTAACTAGTAAATATTTGAAAGCCTACCCAGGTCACCCAGGACAAGTGTAACTGAGCATGCGCTGCTTTCAAGCTTTACAGGTGCAAGCAAGTTCTGTCAGTTGTAAAGTGAGCTTCAATAATAATTTTTCCCAATGTTATATTAAATTGATTGATGTTAAGGGCCACAAATAACGTTCTTCTCCATAGAGATCTTGCCTGTAAGGAAGGTTTCGTTAATTGCGGTAGGTTTCTAGCATGAAGACTCCAAAGCAGTAAGTTTTGTTGTTTGTGGGTTTTACATCGTTAAAAGCTAGGTGTTATCACGATATCTGCCGTGATTCCACGTACCAACTCGCGCTAACTGGAAGAAATACAGTCAACTCTCTCTTAACGGACACCTCTATAAGACGGACACTTCTCTAAGAGGGACACCTGGTGCTGGTCCCGGCCGTTTCTCAGTCATTCTACTATAACCAAACTCTCTATAAGACGGACACCTCCATAAGACAGACAACGGACACTTTGAAATGGTCAACGGACACTTGTGAGGTACTGAATGTCACCGCAAATTACGATTTAGGGAAGAAAAAATTACTTTAAAAAAATTACTTAAAATTACCAAGTACGTGACTCTTTTTAACACCAGACGTTTAATTGACAGCTCTTATCTTGTCGGCAAATTACATACAGTACAGTACAAGTTAAAATTAAATCAGTCATCATTTTGTCCCATTCAAAAAAAAATAACTCAGAGGTGACAACCGAATTGTATTGTAATTTAAAAATTCCTGGGGTCATGTTACGTCGACTCTCTATAAGCCAGACACCTCTCTAAGACGGACAGCTGAGGCCGGTCCCGTTGGTGTCCGTCTTAGAGAGAGTTGACTGTAGTTCCTTTTTGAAAATCGTACCTTTTTTGTTTCGCAGAGCAGTAAACCGACATCGAATATGTTACATGGTCGAATGGGAATCAAGTCATTAATTTTTAAATTCATTTTTTCTCGTAGCTAAGTTTAGGATGTGCAATTTGATGCAGCATTTCGCCTACTGCTGCTTACTTTTCGTATGGAGTACAATTGTCTTGTGAAATCGTTTCGGTGTCGGGGTTGTGAGAACGAAGGAAGATGGGCGGAGCGGGCTCCCAGCGTTGTCCTCTGATATAAGACAAACGCTTGTTATAACATGGCGCGCGCGCTGGTCCAACCTAATTAGTCGGGTTTACCCTCGTATTTCTCCTCAAAGCTCAATCCCGTGCAATGGGCAATACCGCAGACATGTAACAAAGGTTCAACCTTCTTTCCACGATGTTGATACAGAAATTTAAGGACAAGATATGCCGAATATGTTAACAAATGAGTTACCAATGAACAGGAAATGTGGACGTCAGAGTGTTAGTACAGACGACAAAGGTGCACGTGATAAAGACAAGGTGCATCGTGATCAAACGCAAGGAAACAGCAACTGATTCCATGTTTGACTGCAAAAGCAATGGCTCTCATCAGAGTGAAGACAAACGTAAATTCATATTTATGTGACCTCTATCTATATTTTTGCTCGAACAGACTACATTTTCAGCTTTTTTCCTATTTGTTCTATTAGTTTTGTTGCTTTTGTGTGTATGTTATATTCGCATGTTGTGCAGGAATGTTTGTGTGGTATCACATGAATGTGATATATTTTTGGTTTTCATGCGACGTAGTCATATTTAAAAAAAAAAGATACCTTTTTTCGGAGGTTTTAGTTTTATCAGAGATAATATCCTTTAGGAACTTGACGTTTTACGACGTTTTAGCTCTACAGGGTTCCTCGTTTTGTAACAGAGCACTTTTGAATTTCCAGGATTATGCGTTGCGTGACAATGGCAACACCTACAACAACTGTCCACTCCTATAACACCAGAAATTCCACTAAGCTTAACTTTTACCGACCACAAGTTAGAACTAACATTGGCAAATTTACTTTTAAGTACTCTGCTTCTGTCATGTGGGAAGCTGTCCCCTTGGCATTAAAAAAAGCAAATACATTTAACAAGTTTAAGAAACGTTATAAGGCCCACCTAATTTCTTGTCAATCAGCTAATATATGTTTTGTTTAATGGTCAAACGTAAAGTATGTAGCTAAACTTCTGTTTTTGCTTGTTGCTGTTGCTGCTGCTGCTGTTGTTTGTTTGTTTGTGTGTTTGTTTGTTTGTTTGATTGTTTGTTCTTTGTTTCCTTTTGCTAAGCTTGTCCTTTTTAGTTTTCTCTCTTGGTTCAACATATCTCTAACATGCTCAATTTATATTTTTTTTTTGTACATTAGTCCTAGGCTCTATAAATATTTTCTACCATATTTCAGTTAAGCTCAGTGTCATTTCTTTGTTTACTTAAACGTAGATGGTGGTCAACTAGAAAGCCTTTGCTACTTTGACCACCATACACATTTTTTAACCTGTATTGTAATTATTTTATCTTGTAATCGTGTGTTGTAACTATACTTTTCTTCCTATGGTAAACTTTATGTAAATAGTGTAAAATAAATGAACCTTGAACCTTGAACCTTGGCGGCCCGAGAAGGCTGTCGCGCAGGTCAAAAAATGAGTTATGGCTTTAGTTTTTGCTAACTGACAATTCTTGCACCAGAGGAAGTATTAAGTTCAACGTGTCTGAACTCTAGAGTAATAACTTTTCGTTATAATAGCAAAACTCAATGGTAGATGTTCCTGTTACTCTACGGCCGCCATATTTTGGCCTCTTCGTGGGGCACTAATATGGCGCCTCCATATATGAAGCTCTTTAAATTGGGGTGAAACATTTCTCCGAATAACTTGCCAATGAAGTAATGCAGAAACCTAATTCTTGGCGAGGTTGTTCATATGTCACTCATCTATCATATTCCAGATTCTTGACTTCATTTATTGGATTTTTAGTTTTGATTGCTTGAGGGAGTAACAATGACTGTCACAGTATCAAGTTTGTACAAAAGATGAGAAAGAAATGGCATTCTACGCTGTCAACACTGAATCAAAAATCGTCGAGTTCTAGAAAGTCTTTAGGCAAATATCTATCTTTGCATAGCTGTAATACAAGAATACAAGAAGTGTGTACAAGAATGCGAGTCGCATAGGTCATTGTGCTACTCTGTGTAATGACATTGAAACAAATCCCAGGCCTCCTAAACATTGATCCTACTCTAACAGTCAAGCCACCATATAGTCAAGGTGATATTATGTACTTTGGTAAAGATGCTGGAAAATAATATGTTGCTATGAGTTTGGGTTCTTTGATTTATAATAAGATGAAAGGAATAAATACCTGTGATGGCCTGGTACAAATTATATGGGGATTCAACACTGTCACAATGTACAAGGCAGGTGTATTTAATGCGAACCTGATTACCGTCAATAATTTACCACCTTAATTATTATAGTGAAAGCTACAAGGGTAATCTACACCATTTTGATTGAGGGACATCAGTAAAGTATGTCTAAAGACAGGGCTTTTGAATCACGCTTGTCGCAAAATTGTTCTTCATTAATTCGGACAAAAGAGTGTATTGGTGCAGTATCTATCATACTGACAATTAACAATTAGATTATGAGCTCGAGATTTCTATGAGGTGATAGTTGATGAGGCCGAAGGCCAAATCCACTATCGCCTCATAGAAATCTCGAGCGAATAATCGAATTGCTTGAAATTTCCTTCAAATAACGATTCCAATTATTTCTGGTCTTAGTATTAAACTTCACGCTTTAGAGAGTTAACTCGCACGAACTGAATTAATTGTCAATTGACATTTGCAGTTGTGTACGCGCGCTTATCAGTTTCTATCAAAACTTTCGGGCTTGTTTTAATTCAAGAAACCGCAAATCCTCTCCTTTTAGTCTTCTCGAAAATTTTGTTTATTCATTTGTTTCTAAATGTTCTTTCAAAACTTCAGCGAATCGAAACGAGAAAACTTTTGTCGACCACTAATGGCTGATAGTGTGCAATCGCTCAGCCAATCAGATTACAGCATTTGCATTAGTTTACTAGTAGAATTCTTCTAATGGGAGTTATAAGATATTCAATTCCCTCAGATGTATGTGTACTATTAGAAGTACCATCCATTCAGAGCTTAGTACATGGTTTCCAGACTATACACTCACTCGGTGACAGTTATAAAATCGTAGGAGGGTAGATTAGTACACGTTAAATATTTACAGTGAACAGAGTGAGAGAAGAAGACGACTGCTCTTGTAAACAATGCTGTGCTGCGGGGCTTTATGCCATGTGTTACTCAGCAGCAAAGCCTTACGGGATTAAATATTGTTAAATACCAAACGTGACCCCATGCAATCTCCCCTAACACGTAGCTGACGTCACAACTAAAATCAATTTCAGTACGATTACCGTAGCTATTGGTCAGTTCAAATAAGCAATATTTTCATGATGAAATAAGTATATATCAGTACGATTACAGTTTAATGATTCTTCTTTGAGACGTGAATCGATTAGCATGTACATATCACACATACTATTTTTAGAACCACTGTGCGCCGCAAATGATCGACACTCGGAGCAGCAGGTCTAGCTACAGCCACAGCCCGACTTGACTCTTGTTCCTATTGAGCCGTCATGGTAAACCTCTCTATTTACGCACGGCCGTGCGTAAATAACACGACGTGTGCAGTTTCATTTTAGCTGCAAAATTTGGGTAGAGTTCATTCACGAGTTCCTTTTGTTAAAGTTTCGGCAATTAATGTGAAGATTATTTTGAACAATCCAAACCCTACTTTGAGCCTTTGAACTTTGCCAAGCTTATAAGATGTTTTAAACTTGAGTATTTTGACTTTGTTTATCTACATTTTCAATGAGTATTTTTTACTTTGTTTGCCTAAATTCTCGTTATAATTAATTCGAAGAAGCGAATGTTTCATCAGTGACAATTTTAGAGTCCAGATTAAGCGTTTTAGTTCAACGGTTGCTCAACTGATTGTGGCGTGTTAGGATCCTAATGACCTTTGTTTTCTTTCACCGTGCATTGTGACAACTTTGCAGTCATTCACAAATAAAACGTGTTTTAGCCCCCAAGAATTGGCTCATATTTTTAGCTGTGCGTACACCGAGTTATGGATGCACTTGGGAAGTTTGCGGAGCACTCAAGAAGCTAGAGTTGCGCTCGGCTATCCCCTGGAGCAACTCTTACGCTTCTTTCCTGCTCTCCAAAGGC
This sequence comes from Micromussa lordhowensis, assembly GCA_964020085.1. Taxonomy (NCBI): domain Eukaryota; kingdom Metazoa; phylum Cnidaria; class Anthozoa; order Scleractinia; family Lobophylliidae; genus Micromussa; species Micromussa lordhowensis. The sequence goes on from OZ026607.1 coordinate 12,822,268, forward strand.
CTCCCGCGTGCATGTATTTAACAATTATCCTGCGAAATCGCGTGGAATATCGTCTGATACTTAGCCGACGAGGCCGTAGGCCGAGTCGGCTAAAATCAGACGATATTCCGCGAGATTGAGCAGGATAATTGTTTTATTATTCAACAAATTGATAACAAAACAGCCTGAATCCTTGTAAATCTCTCTGTCGACATTTTCTCACTTCATATTTTCTTCCCACGTACGAAGCTACGTATACCGCCGGATATCTGATACCTACGGATGAGAGATATCGAGAGCATCATGACCATATTTGGATAGTGTTACAATTTGTTGAATAATAAAACTCGATATACGCACGCTAAGCATGAACCAATTCTTTATTGGACGTCGAAACTAAAGAAAATCAATGGTAAACGACTTAAGTTGACTCGTTGCAAGCCAGGTACATAATGATTTATTTAAACGAAAGTCTTGCATTAAATCTAGTTACAGGAGTCGCCAAAGCGCATGCACTTAAGAGGAATATCGTTATATGTAAGGCTCATTGTAGAGCAGCAGTGGTGGGGCACTGGTGAGAGCACTTTCCTCCGACCAACGTTGCCCAGGTTCTTGCCTGGTGTCAGATGTAGGTTGAGTTTGTTGTGGCTAATTCCTTGCGCCGAGGATTTTTCTCCCAGTACGCCGGTTTTCTTCACTCCAGAAAGGCATATTTTCAAATTCCAGTTCATCCGGGATAGAGGTAGCGCATAAATTAAAGTCAGCTACATGTAAGGCTGAAGTGGCTCCCTCTGTAAATATATAGTATTTTTAAAAAGACCGCGCCAGCCTTAAATATTCATCAATGAATAGTGCAATGGTTAGACAAGGTTTTGGTACCAAATCGAGGGACTGATGCTATCAGTTGATTCTACTCCTTAAGTAGTTTTTAAATTCGTATAATAACCTTTCTAGATGACTAGCCTTCATATAGATTTATTTCATAGCTTAAAATATCTCAAAATATATGCGTTTAGCATGGAAACAAGGCCCCGAAGTGAATCTCATACAAATGGCCTGAATGGAGCTTTCTTTTTTAAGAAACTACAATAGTACGAAAGGAAAATTAGCTTTCTTAGGAGTTCATTAAAACATGCATTCTTTAAAGAATGCCTCGGAAATAAAATAAACAGCTAACTCGTAATTTTTAAATCTAAGATTTGGGCCAGTCTATCAAGCGAGTGAGATTGCGGTGTGCTGGAATTTGGGCTGTTTTTAACAGAAGTAAGGATATAAGCAGCCAGTAGACAACTGTTGAAGTGCCTATAAATTTTAATTGGCTGAACAATACGCTCCTATAGACATCTTGTTTAAAATAATTACAGACTTTCGAAGTGTCAGGGATCGGTTGCCTTGACACGACCGATGGATCTGCTAGTAAAATTATCGGGTATCGAATGCTGCGCCATGAGCAAAATTGGTCCATAGCCTTATTCACTAGGCAGCAATCAACAAAAGTGTGTCAAACGTATCCTGATTGGTTTTCTAGATACCCACATCTAAAGTTAAAGTGGCTAAAAACAAAGTGGGACGTAACCTTAGGCACCCTGGTTGATAACTTATAGTTGAAAACACAGTAAAAGAGACTGCTGATAAACATGGAATTGGCAATAAATTGTAATGCTTTTTCTGCAGAAATCCTTTTATCATCCAAAAAGGTATTCGACTCAACGCTAACTTACAAAAGGAAGGCTCAAATCGATGCTGGAATATTTCTTTTGACAATAGCTTCTTAAATAAACTAGCACCGAAAGATCATAAAATACCATCAGCTCTGCAATTAGAAATACCGCGACATTAATTGATGTCATGTTTATTGGAATATTCATGTAAAGAACTGGAACCCTTATACTAAACGTAACACTGATAAATTGGAGGCTGTTCAGCGAAGAGCTACCAGATGGATCACTAGGTCTGATGATGATTCTGATACTATACTATCTAAATTAAAATTGTTGTCACTATTTGACAGGAGGTTCATTAGAGATGTTACATTTTTGTTCAATGCAATTAATGGCCATTATGATATAGACATTTCCAATAAGCTCACATTTTGTAAGGACAGAAGCATGGGTTATAATTTGAGGAAAAATGACACACAGGACTATGACCCAAATTTTAGCAGAACTAATCGTCTTAAACATGTTTTTTTTACCGTATTGTTGATGAATGGAATAGTTTACCTAATCATATTAGAGAATCAAATAGTATTGAAACTTTTAAAGAGAATGGTTTAAGCTTTATTAAGAATAACTAGAACATCTAGTGTTATATTTCTATATAATTTTGCTATATTTTAATTAGAGGGGGAATCCCTTGTATGGTGCATCAGCCTTTTGGTTGTCTCCTTCTCCACAATTTTTCACACTTTTTCTTCTACAATTTATTATTTGTTTTTATTTTAGTAGAGTTAATCTCTAATAAATAAATAAATATCATTTATTAAATTTAAAATCAAAATGAATCGACAATTACGGCAACCTTTAATGACTCAGCACTACCCAGTTTTAGGCAATTTTATGTAATGTGCCGATCTCGTTTATTTATCGCTCAAGGAATATGAAGTACCTTGTCTTCTTCATAATAACTTGAGCCTTGGTAGCGTCATAACCCTCTTGGTAACCAAGCTCACTTAAGCATGTCAACTCCTTACCTCTGCACTTTGTCCCGATTCTTTACAGGCGAGCTCTTTTTTGACTCGTTGCTTTCAGTTGTGTCTTAAGTATGATTAACTTATTTCTTCAACAGGACGAAGATCGAGAAGAGGACAAAGATCTTGGTTAGTCTATAAACAGGTTTGGTTGAGAAGTTATATAATTACCCTATTTACAAAGTATGATTTGGTTTTGCAACTGAGCTCTTGGGCTTAAGGAGCTTTCCAAAAGTAGGTGAACATAACCTTCTGTTTTTCTCGAAATTTATTGCTTAGCATTCATTGGTTGTCAGTTGGTTGGCTGCCTTATCTGGGTATGAAGGGACTACTACTCGGTTGTAATAACATCGGTTCCTAATTTCGAGGGACAACGTTTCTTTTTCATTCTGAATACCATTAGTTACATTTGTTTTAGCTCTAACTTGCGTTTTTTTTCAACGACTGAGGCAAAACAAAGCGTCTTGTCTTTTTTTCTGTCTGGTCTGCGAAGCGTAATACATAAAGTCGCTCATGTTTAATGAACGAAACCGTGTCTATTTCAGTTGTATTGTATGCACGTGTGCATTTTTTAAAGGGAACACGTCGACTTATCATTCCAAGCATCCCCAAACTAAGCATGGCTTGGCCCATAGTCCGGCGAGGTAAATATAATGGAAAAGGCCAAGGTGCACCATCTCTTATGTACAGGGAATTAACCAAAATGATGCTGTCTTACTATCCAGCCAAAGTTTCAACGTTCTAAATTGACATGCGGAGCATGAGCAGCTGTCACATTGACCACATTCTTTACTAGTATAAATGATACCACAAGGTCAGGTTCTGGTGTTGAAAGCTTTTTCAAAGGTGTAACTCTTGTCTATGAGAGCAGCTTTATTCGTACCTACTCACCCTGATTCTTTACACAAAGCATAGTTCACCTTCTCATTAGCATCAGAAAACTCTTGAAGTGGGTACTCCACTGTGAGCGCTCTTCTAAACGTGGTTAAAAACAGCGCATTTAATACAGATCTACAGGACAGTCAATGAGGCAATTAGTCCTGTCTTCCATGTTCCCAAATGAATCTTACCCTTCGGGAGTAATCCAATCTACTCGTCTAGGCAACAGGCCTTTGTGTTAAATTGTGTATTTAGGTGCTTTAATTGAAAAGCATTAAAGAACGAGGTATGCATGAAAATTATCCACGCTGACCCTTTTTGCAAATTGGTAAAACTCGGAAGCTGGAGCTGTGGATACTGATGGGGTAAATAGTAAGACAAAGAAGTGACAGGGGGCAGATCTTGCAAAAAATCGGTTCCCAAAAAACGAAAAAAGGAAAGTAGGGTTGTACTTGTTGGGGCATTTATCTAAAGGGCATTTGCCCTTCATTTAATAGAAACTTGCGCTCTCTTCTGCCGAGAAATACCAATGATCGTAGTAGTAGATGTTCATTGGAATTATCCCCGTTACTGCCTAGGTAGGCCTAGGCAGGCCTAGGTAAATAATTAATATTCACTGTCTAGGTACCTGCATACTAATAAAGTGTCTTCCTGCATATTAATGTGGATTAAGTGTGTATGGATTAGGTGGAATAGGTAAATCATTACTTTTCAAACTACCTAGGTAAAGTGCCTTCCTCCATACTAATAAGCGTCACTCTAGAACAATACAAACAATAAGCTTGCCCAGACTTGCCTGCTAACCCCGATTGGCTCATGTAGAATCTATTACATATTTAAAATAAAAGCGGGTAGATTTCGAACGCGTCATTCCTTTGTTCAACTTGAACCCGCAGGAAATTGGGAAACTTTGTTCGATTTTCGAAACGATTATCGTGAATATGGCTTGTTTTCCACCAACATTGTTGATCTTCAAGATGCTTTGAGCGCTTGCGTATCAGCTAACTTTTCTTTTTTTCCGCTCCGTCACGCACTGAACTTCACTTTCAACGCTAGATTTGCATACAAACTCCAACGGAAAAGACCATGGGACAGCTCTACTATTGAAAATAGAAGCTCAGAGCTCTAATTAATTGTCAACACGCGACAATAAATGTTTTTTGAACAACGCGTTTCCTTAAGAGACTTTATTGCTTCTTATAATAAAGTTTCCATATAACGCGCGCTCTGATTGGCTGAAACAGCGTGCTTTATCAGAGAACAGAGCACGGGTTGATGATCGTAAGCTGGCTTCTTCAAATTTTTGCTTCGGAATTTTGACAAATTTGACCCAAATTAAACATGCCTTGTGGCTCAGACAAATGCAGTGGAAACGAACTATTTGTCTGCAGTAAATATAGCTGCATTTAGACCATTGTTAACAACAGAAGTGCTAAAACTGTACTAAAATAACAAGTTTTGCTAGATTCCGACAAAACACGCAACGAAATAAACAACTTCTCATTCTCAACCTAGCGAATGCTTCGATTGAAGACATTACGAAGGCAGAAATTAAACTTAAGAAGTACAATAACGACAGAAAACACCAACTGAGCTGTCTATTTACGATGAGAAGCTTTATTTTTGTAAAAATGTTCAAAACAACACTTACATGCAGTGTAGTAACGCTCGTTTGCTAACTGGCGATCTCCGGTCATCTCGGCGAGGTGAACCTCAACAATTTCGTATCATCGCTCACTCGACGACTGATCAGCGACTCTGATATTCTACATTTCTCGGAGTAGAA
>OZ026607.1:12832600-12894027 GCA_964020085.1 Micromussa lordhowensis
AAAGGAACAAAGGAACTCAGATCACTGTCAGTGGGTCGGGTGCATCTGCATATAACAAATGCAATACCGTTTGAAAAGTGAAAACTGCTAGCAATGATCGTTGCTAGCTTCAGAACTGAATATCCTCATAAGGTTTTTTCCTGGGTAAATAATTTGATCTCGTCTCAGATGCATTTTCTCAGTGGATGGCTCCCATTTCCCAGTCTTCCTCTGCATAACTGGGCTATTGGCAGGAACGCTTACAACATCAAATCGAATTTCTTAGAGAAAACTGTTGTCGACGTCTTCCTTCATTCTGATGAAAAAGAAATGAGACATAGTCAATGTTACCACGCAAACATGCAAGGAACACCAGATGAAACCAGTAATTTTTTTAATTTCTTTTTATTGGAAACAGAGAGAGCCATTTCGGAAAAATGCCTTAAACTTCTGGTTCACACTTTACAGTCAATTAAAAAAAGAAAGGAATGGGAATGTTAAAACTGTACCGAAAGAAGAAAAAATTATGGCAATTAAATATTAAGAAGACGCGGAAATTAAATTAAAGTGATCGGAATGGAACTAAAAAGGTCTCTTTAATTCTTCGTAGTGGGAGGCATCAGCTGAACATCTTACTTACGTTATGTCTTTTGTGGCGCGATGCAAATGCCCACGTCTTCGTAAGTTATGCTTCGTTCCCAGTAATATCCTACAGGAAATGACTGCTTGAAATAGTTTGGTATGTCTTTTGGGTATTTGGCGAATACCCTGTTGCCGTAATCGAATACTACTGTCAAGATATCGAAAGCGAAAGGTAGAGGTCCACCGTCTATAACTCTTAGGTTGATAGTCTGTTTTCCCCTAAAACACAAACAAGCAACCAAAGACGTTAGAAAACGTACTCTTCATATGGAATGCAGAACTTTTTTCTCTGTTACAAAGTCCTGGGATAACTATGGCAGTTATCTTATTGGGTTGATTGAATCGAAAAATAAGTTCAGTGCCTACTTTGACACAAATGACGACGCAACAGCTTCTTATATCAGCAGGATACCAATTTATAAGTGGCAAAGAAAAGAGGAACACGGGAAAAGAAAGTTCCTCGAAAAAAAGGCGTTAATCGCCTGATAAACTAGGTATGGAGAGGTATAATAACTAGACAGTTGAAAGTCTGGTCACACCACAGAGGGTGTGTTCAATCTGATATAAGGACCCAACTAATGAAAGGTTTGTTTTCACGTCATTGTTGCCTGGCATAGGCATAGGCATAGCAAATAGACCATACGAATTGATATGATTTTTTCACAGAACAAACCAGATCCATAGGAAAGATAGACAGAGCAATTCTCGGTATTACGTGTTGTTTAATGAGAAAATAATTTTTTCCCCAAAACTAAGCAATATTCGAAGCGAGGCTGACGTGAAACTGACCACAATCATTCAAGAGCTCTAAACTTTTACTTACTCGAAAGGATGGCCACTTCCTTCCCCTGTAACCACGAACTTGTGCTCGTTTACGGCGCCTTCCATACGCAGCTTGATTTTCATGTCTGATTTAATAACACTCTGTGGAATGAAATTGGGTTAAATCTGAGATCAGTCAACAATTCAGAATAAGCAGTAGACTAAATTCATTAGTGAAAAAGAAAATCAAATCTTTTCTTATGCAGCACTTACCATGATGGTAGGCGTAAGCAAGATATGTGCCTTTTACAGCTCTTGCTGCTCTCGATTTGTTCTCTTCCAAATCACCAGGGTGAATGGAACTTCAGCGTGGACGATACTGCTTTAAAATGTCACAGCCAATATGGACTTGAGCCAATTATAAGCCGGGAACCCTAATGAAACAAACAGGAACCCTTGGTAACAAATAACAACCCTTTGATGTCTATCATACCAAGCCATACGCTTTCGTTGTTAAGATGGAAAGTCACCTTGGGGTATCGACTAACAAGTGTAATCATGTCGATATTTATGGTATTTATTTAATTGGGGGTCGTCGTGGTGTTCCAATATTCATAACACATATTTAATGTGATATCTACTTTCATGAGACCATGCATGACTTGTAATCCTGGAGACTTATAACGTTCTTTGTATGTTATCTCCGTCTTGTTCCATCAATCGATCAATCAATCAATCATAATCTCTAATTTGACTTCCTATACTTAGATTAAATTAGTTATAACATCCTGGGTTTGTTATCACTCATGAAATTTGAACAGAGATGCATCCTTTGTCGGAAGTTATTATACAACTAACTGTAATAATAACTTTAATAACGTATGTAATACTCTGCAAAAACATATTTAACCTATAAAATTCATTTCGTTCCTGAAAACCCTCAATAAGCTGGTTACGAAAGAGTCAAAATATGGCACTAACAGCGCAATCATTTTTGCGGCTTATCTGCTCTGCATCGCGTTGGTGAGCACTAGAAAGTTTATCAAGTAGCTTTGAGGACAAGGGAGATAATTCAGTCATTGTCAACTAACTATTTTTAGCAAGTGTAATTGAACGGTCTGTTACGTAATATTGAATACCCAGAGAAAGTTAATCGGCTAGCTAAACATCTGTATAACAGCTTAATTGATACAAGATTCTGTTTCGTTCTTTTGATTCAACTGTTCGTGAGAGAATTTTAAATACCTTGTCAAGATTGAAGTATGAAAATCCTCTACAATATAGATTAGATACTTACATTTCGTGAGCGTAAACCTTTATATTAAGAAAGAGTCACTATATGGCATCAAAAGCGCTGTCATTTTTACTAATAAACTGCCCCGCACAGAGCTCAGTGTGAACACTAGAAAGTTATTGGAGTAGCTTTGAGAAAAAGCAAGATAATTCAGTCACCCTTGATCTTACAGTGCAAACAGTGAACACTGGAAGTATTTCTGGAATGTCCTTGGCACGGGATTCCCCTGAGAAGTCAACGCGTGTCCAAATGCTTGTAAAATGGGGATGTCAACTAATTTCTCGTGTGATGGGTCGATAACGTACATAAGACAAGACACGACTTATAGTAATGCCTGAGCAGGCAGCAAGAGAACGCATTCTAACCACGGTTGACAAACGACTTCTGCGAAATCTGCGTTATCCCAACCATCTGATAGAGGGTTCCATTTCGTCTCTTTCTCTACAACTCAGCCGAGTATATCCTAGTGTGTTGTCGTTGAAAATTCTAAACTCCTTATTCGGTCAACGGCTTTATTCACAAAAATATGACTTTCAGTTTGTTCATTTCGATTGACATTATAAAAGATGTTTTACAGGAGGCGTTTGTCAATAGTTAATTCATTTTCAGAACGGAAATGAAGATCAATACTCGTTCTCGGCACTTGAAATTCTTGGTTTTCACCAGCCATGTGACTAAAATTAAAAATCGTAAGCATTCAATGTATAAAGTCAAGAATCTGGGATACGATAGATGATTGATATATAAACAACCTCGCCAAGTATCAGGTCTCTGCTGTGTTTCCTCCGCGCGTTATTTGCAGAAGTGTGTCACCCAAATTTATAGAGCTTTGTATGGAGACGCCATGTTTGTGCCCTTCTGAGGGGCACAAATATGGCGGCCGTAACGTAACAGAAACATCTGTCACTGAGTTTTGCTATTGAAACGAAACATTATTGCTCTAGATATCCGACACGTTGAAATAAATGCTTCTTCTAGTGCAAGCACTTTTTAGTTCGCAAAAACTAAAGCGATAACTCTTCTTTTTACCTACGCGACAGCCCTTTTTGGGCGCCATTTTCATGTCACGCAACGCAAAGCTTAGAAATTCAAACGTGCTCTATTACAAAAGAAAGAACCCTGTCGAGCTAAAAAGTTGTGAAACGTCAAGTTCCTATAGGGTCTTTTACCTGATGAAACTAAAACCTCAGGAGGAAAGGTAATTTTTAATTTTCGAAAATGATTACGTCACATGAAAACCAAGAATTGATCCGGATGGTCTGGGACTATAACAATATGCGTTATCAAAAGAGATGAAATAACTCTTAGTTTAGGCATATCTATGGGTGACGATAAGTGTAGAAAAATAGCTATAGTAACAGACACCACTGATGCAACACAACATAAGATCGATGGGCCTTATGTTCTGATAGTGACTTTCCACGGATGAACAGTATCGAACACACAATTTAAACCAATAAGAATCTTAGAAAATGTAGCTGTGAACTATAAAAGCCTACAGTGTCCTTCCGTGAACATTTTTTCTGTAAACAATGGGGCTTTTAGAAAATAAAGCATTGAAATTGTATGAAGTGGATTTTTGTCTGTTTTCTTTTTCAAATTCTATATTTGGCTTTCACGGGTTCGTATAAAAAGGCATCTAAAGAAAATCATTCACGTTCACCCTTTTTGCGAATTTCGCAAATTGGTAATTCGTTTCATGGATCCAATTCAAGAGGTTCATGTGTTTTACAAAGTTTGTCGATGTGTGTTGGCAACGTTAAATTTTCATCGATAAATTTTCCAAGTGATTTCACAGAGAAAACTTGTTCCACTGGAACATTATCAATAGAGAGCTCAAGTATCTCAGGCAGACTACTCACTGTAAGCTTGTTAGAATTAAACCATTAACTTAGGTTTTGCAGATCATGGGTCAGATTCTACTGCATGGTCCTATGTCAGACCTAACATATGTAATGTGGGTGTCTTCTTGTCTTACTGACTGATAAGCAATTGGGCAGATCATTGATCATATTTAGCTTTATTATATAGGCACGAGTGTTTTACCGGAAAATACACCACTCGTAAAATTCATACAAAACCACATCTGGGACTCGAGAGGCATAATTATTTTCCACATCCTCACTAGTTTTCGCTGATACCAAGTTTGTCTTAAATTGTACTTCAATTCGTTGGTGTATGATCGAAACATCTTCGGGTCTTCCTCGGAAGTCTTCGGCAATCTTCGGGTATCTTTGGAAAATTTCGGAAAATGTTGGGCAACGTTTGTGTGACCTTGGGACAAGTTTTGGAGAATCTTCGGAAATAGTCGGAAAGTGGTCGGAAGTCTTCGGAAAATCGTGAAAAACGCCGTCATCAGTGTGTCCATATAATAAAAAGAACATTACACGTCAGCTCGAAGGTATGAAGTTTATGTTCTCGTGTTAAAAACAATATCTCACGAGTTCGCTGCGCTCACTCGTGAGATATTGTTCTTGCCACTCGAACATAAAATCCATTATATCTTCTCGCCACCGTGTAATATCCTCTATACATTTGTCCTCGTCCGGTTTTTCTTCTTCGGAAACGTCGTAGCTTTACTTCGAGAAAGCTATACGTTTGTTTAGAGACTTTCTTATGTTTCTTGCATCAAGTTGATTGAGCTTATGTTTCTCGAGCTCGATGTGTAGGTTTATTTGTCCTTTGTTCCTTCTGGCTCCGCATGATTCAAATATATAGCTGTTTACGCGAAAGGCTGTTGATTGTTTTGCGTGTTGTATATTCCATTCCAAAACCGGTTGGGAGAGTCGCGAAAACATCTTTCCCACGGGCTAGATTTACTAAGCAGATTTCTTGCTTCTTCCTTAGCGTTTGAATTTCAGGGAAATGTTGCAGACAGTCGTCCAAGATGAAACACAATTCGGCCAGACCACGCTCGCCGTCTTTTTGATTGACAATAGAGAAATTAAGCATGACGTTACGTCAGACGGCAAACGGCAAAAATGAAACTTTTGCCTTCCGTCTTCAGTTGTTTGTACAGCAGAGTGAAAATATTTGTATTTGCGGTAAATAGTAGGAGAAATTTTTCTCTTTTGGTGTGATTTATTTAAGGATTACAAGAAAAGAACAAAAAATCAGAGGTACTCTTTGCCGTTTGCCGTCTGCCGTAAACGACATGCTTAAACTCTCTATTAATAAATGAGGAAACCGACGGAGTGTTGAAAGTAATGTCAAAATCAATCAATCAGAGGGTATAAGCAGCTCCTGCTACACCAGAAGAGGGTCATTAAAGAAATTCTTACAGGTTCTCTCGCCATTCCTCGTCTTAGTCCTCCCTCGTTTTTTTCTGTCACTCGCCCTCTGTCGAGAGCATGGAACAGGCTGTAACAAACCTATCTAGTAGAGCGGGTCGTAAAAACAAAACAAAACCAGTTAATTAGCAATTAGACTACTAATGTAATTCGGTCTTGCAATAGACTGAGAAGACTTAACGGGGATTGAAAAGTCGAAAGTTCCACTCAAATTGTTCTCACAGAAATGCTTCGAATAAAACTAATTTATTCAGGCCCTAATCAGAATTTGGAGGTTGGGTACACTTTAAAGAAAGAAAGGCACGAGTGAGTGATTCCTATATTAAATCTTGCACCATTCCTGTTGTATTTCGCCATTTGAAACAAAAAAATGAGAACAAGGGGAAGGACAAAGATTCAAAATCTTTAAAAAGCCAGTACTCTATGATAAGAACACTCTACCAAACCTGGTTTGGACAACAAGTTTATTCTTACTCTGTTTTCTTATTTGTATTTGACTACAAGTGGGTTTAAAAAGTCTATATTTACACTCTATTGATACAAAAAAGGAAACTTTCTTTAACTAAATTTAACTCTAAAGCTAGTGCCTAGCAAATCCCCCCGAAAAAAACCTTGAATTGAAGCTATCAAATACTAGTCTCGAGTAAATGCTTTTCAGCTAAAAAAAATACCTTTTTCTGCTTGTTGTCGTCTTGACTTTCGTTAAGCCTTTACTAGTTTAAGCCTTTCCGTTAAGCCTTCACTTGGCCTGCCTTGGCAACCCAGAATGAGCTTCGGCATGCTCATACAGCTCAACGTTGTTGTAATCTTTGTCATGGCTTTTTATCTCAATTCGGTGATCCACAAAGTGATAGTCTGGCAACTATTTAACTAAATTTAACTCTAAAGCTAGTGCCTAGCAAATCCCCCCCCCCCCCCCAAAAAAAAAAAAATCCTTGAATTGAAGCTATCAAATACTAATCTCGAGTAAATGCTTTTCAGCTAAAAAAAAAAAACTTTTTTTCTGCTTGTTGTCGTCTTGACTTTCGTTAAGCCTTTACTCGTTTAAGCCTTTTCGTTAAGCCTTTACTTGCCTGCCTTGGCAGCCCAGAATGAGCTTCGGCATGCTCATACAGCTCAACGTTGTTGTAATCTTTGTCATGGCTTTTTATCTCAATTCGGTGATCCACAAAGTGATAGTCTGGCAACTCTTTAACTAAATTAAACTCTAAAGCTAGTGCCTAGCAAATCCCCCCCCCCCCCCAAAAAAAAAAAAAAAAATCCTTGAATTGAAGCTATCAAATACTAATCTCGAGTAAATGCTTTTCAGCTAAAAAAGTAATTTTTTTTAGCTGAAAAGCATTTACTCGAGATTAGTATTTGATAGCTTCAATTCAAGGATTTCATTTGGGATTTGCTAGCGGGCACTAGCTTTAAGATAGTTTCCTTTTTTGTATGATTACAGTATAAATATAGACTTTTTAAACCCACTTGCAGTCAATACAAGTAAGAAAACAGTAGTAAGAATAAACTTGTTGTCAAAACCAGGTTTTGTGGAGTGTCCTTATCATAGAGTATTGGCTATTTAAAGCCGGATTATGAATCGTTTTCCTTCCCCTTCTGCTCATTGTTTGTTTTAAATGGCGAAATACAACAGGAATGGCGCAAGATTTAATACAGGAATCACTCACTCGTGCCTTTCTTTCTTTGAAGTGTGCCCTACCTCCAAATCCTGATTAGGGCCAGAATAAATCAGCTTTATTCGAAGCATTTCTGTGAGAACAATTTGAGTGAAACTTTCGTCTTTTCTTTCCCGGGTTAAGTCTTACTCATTCTACTGCAAGACAATAGACCTCAGCACGAGGCTCTGGGGAATAAATACTGCAGAGTTTGTGGGGTTTATTCCCCGGAGCCTCGAGCTGAGGTCTATTCTTTTAGACTGAATTTTAATATATCGAAATTGGTCTATTGCTTGCTTCTGCAACTCGAATGGAAAGATCTGTACACCCAAAAGCTTTGATGGTAAATAGGTCTTTGAACGGTCTTGTTCCTGAATACCCCTCATCTAAATTTAGTAAACGAAATGTAACACGCTTCGCTTGAAGAGACTCCAAAAACAAACGAGTTGTTCCCTTTCCACGAACTAACTATCTCAAACATAGTTTTGCGGTGCAACCCTCCCGAACAGCCTATCGCAAGACCTTAGAAAGGCTAACTCGGTTAAAAAATTAAAACGCTTGGTCAATCTTGAATTTAAAAATTAGATACACGGTATTCATGGAAAACAGGTTTTTTATTATATGGTAAGTGATAAGATGAGTTTTAGTAAAGATATAAATATACTCATTGTACCGTGTACAAAGAGAGATTAAAGATTAACGATGTTTTAGGCTTGATTGAATTTGCTTTATTCGAACCATTTCTGTGAAAACAAAACTGGATTTGGTTGAATTTTCGACTTTTCATTCCCAATCGTTGTAACTCCGAATGGCACAAGGAGTCTGGGTCGAGCCCACCAAGGCAACACTACTTTTTGAAGGGACTATCGGTGCACATACCATAAGCGTTGTGGCTCCGTGCTCACTTGTTGTTAAAAAAAGAACATTAGCATCCTTTCTAATGGCGTCTACCATACTTCATGGCTCTGAGCTGTGCCACTGCTGGTTAGCAAAAGCTCAGAACTCCATTATCAAATAGCGTATGCACCATTCGGCTTTGGGAATTATACATGTGTCAAAACAAACGACGTGCATGGGATTTTGCAGTGCTTCTGTGAGGACGATCACTGGTATTGCTTGGCGGAATAGGATGCAGGTTTCTATTAAATGAAGGGGAAAATGCCCTTTGGATGCCCCCACCAAGGACCACCCTACAATCCTTTTTACTATTTACCCCATCAGTATCCAGAGCTCCAGCTTCCGCCGGAATTTTACCAATTTGCGAAATTTGCATAAGGGTGAACAAGAATTATTTTTTTTAAATGGCTTTTTTGGACGAACCCGTGAAAGCCAAATGTAGAATCTGAAAAAGAAAACAGACAAAAATCCACTTCATACAATTTCAATGCTCTATTTTCTAACAGGCCTATTGTTTACAGAAAAATGTTCACGGAAGGACACTGTAGGCTGTTATAGTTCACCACTACATTTTCTCCGATTTTTATTGGTTTAAATTAATCACGTGACGCGATACTGTTCATCCGCGGAGAGTCACTATCAGAACATAAGGCCCATCGATCTTATGTTGTATTGCATCAGTGGTGTCTGTTACTATAGCTGTTTTTCTACACTTATCGTCACCCATTGATATGCCTAAACTAAGAGTTATTTCATCTCTTTCGATAACGCATATTGTTATAGTCCCACACCATCCGGATCAATTTCAAGTGCCGAGAACGAGTATTGATCTTCATTTCCGTTCTGAAAATGAATTAACTATTGACAAACGCCTCCTGTAAAATATCTTTCATAATGTCAATCGAAATGACCAGACTGAAAGTCATATTTTTGTGAATAAAGCCGTTGACCGAATAAGAAATTTAGAATTTTCAACGACAACACACTAGGTTATACTCGGCTGAGCTGTAGAGAAAGAGACAAAATGGAACCTTCTATCAGATGGTTGGGATAACTTAGATTTCAAAGTCGTTTGTCAACCGGTTTTTGAATGAGTTCACTTGCTGTCTGCTCAGGCATTACATTGAGTCTTGTCTTTGATAAGTACGTTATCGACCCTTCACACGAAAAAATTAGTTGACATCCCCATTTTACAAGCACTTGGGCACGCGTTGAGTTCTCAGGGGAATCCCGTGCCAAGGACATTCCAGAAATACCTCCAGTGTTCACTGTTTGTACTGTAAGATCAAAGGTGACTGAATTGTAATGCTTTTCCTCAAGCCTACCCTATAAACTTTCTGGTGTTTACAGCTCTGTGCAGAGCAGTTAAGTAGTAAAAATGACCGCGCTTTTGATGCCATATTGTGACTCTTTCTTAATATAAAGGTTAACGCTGACGAAATGTCAGTATCTAATCTATATTGTAGAGGATTTTCATAGTTCAACCTTGACAAAGTGTTTAACATTCTCTCACGAACAGATAAGTCAAAAGAACGAAACAGAATCTTGTATCAATTAAGCTGTTATACAGATGATTAGCTAGCCGATTAACTTTCTCTGGGTACACAATATTACGTAACAGACCATCACACAATTGCACTTGCTAAAAATAGTTAGTTGACATCCCTAAGGGGCGACCGTTTTACAACTTCCTGGGCACGCGTTGACTTCGCATTCACTTTTCAAGGGAATCGCGAGCCAAGGACATTCCAGATATACTTCCAGTGTTTACTGTTTGAACTGTAAGATCAAGAATGACTGAATTATCTTCCTTGTCCTCAAAGCCACTTGATAAACTTTCTAGTGTTCGCCAACGCGATACAGAGGAGGTAAGCCGCAAAAATGATTGCGCTGTTAGTGCCATATTTTGACTCTTTCGTAACCGGCTTATTGGGGGTTTTCAATAACGAAATGAATTTTATAAGTTAAATATGTTATTTCAGAGTGTAACGTTATTCAAGTTATTATTACAGTTAGTTATATAATAACTTTCGACAAAGGATGCAGCTCTGTTCCAATTTCATGAGTGATAACAAAACCCAGGATGTAATAACCAATTTAATCTAAATACAGGAAGCCAAATCACATTAGAGATTATGATTGATCGATTGATGGAACAAGACGGAGAGAACATACAAAGAACGTTATAAGTCTCCAGCATTACAAGTCATGCATGGTCTCATGAAAGCAGATATCACATTAAATAAGTGTTATGAATACTGGAACACCATGACGACCCCCAATTAAATAAATGCCATAAATATCGACATGATTACACTTAGTCGATACCCCAAGGCGACTTTCCATCTTAACAACGAACACGTATGGCTTGGTATGATAGACATCGAAGGGTTGTTATTTGTTACAAAGGGTTGTTTGTTTCATTAGGGTTCCCGGCTTATAATTGGCTTAAGTCCATATTGGTTGTGACATTTTAAAGCAGTATCGTCCACGCTGAAGTCTCATTCATCCTTGTGATTTGGAAGAGAACAGATCGAGAGCAACAAGAGCTGTTAAAGGCACATATCTTGCTTACGCCTTCCATCATGGTAAGTGCTGCACAAGAAAAGATTTGATTTTGTTCTTCTCTGATGAATTTAATCTACTGCTTATTCTGAATTGGTGACTGATCTCAAATTTATCCTAATTTCATTCCACAGAGTGTTATTAAATCAGACATGAAGATCAAGCTGTGTATGGAAGGCGCTGTAAACGGGCACAAGTTCGTGATTACAGGGGAAGGAAGTGGCCATCCTTTCGAGTGAGTATAAGTCTAGAGCTTTTTAATGATTGTGGCTTCGAATATTGCTTAGTTTTGGGGGAAAAAAATATTTTCTCATTAAACAACATGTAATACCGAGAATTGCTCTATCTACCTTTCCTATGGATCTGGTTCGTTCTGTAAAATAATCATACCAATTCGAATGGTCTATTTGCTATGCATTTCTTAGACAGGCAACAATGACGTGAAAACAAGCTTCCCATAAGTTAGGTCATCTGAGGAACTTTCTTTTCCCGTGTCCCTCTTTTCTTTGCCACTTAGATAAATTGGTATCCTGCTGCAGTAAGAAATCGTTGACTCGTTATTTGTGTTAAAGTAGGCACTGAAAAAGAGTGAACTATTTTTCGATTCAATCAACCCAGTAAGATACTTGATATCGTTATTCCAGGACTATGTAACAGAGAAAAACGTTCTGCATTCCATATGAAGAGTACGTTTTCTAACGTATTTGGTTGCTTGTTTGTGTTTTAGGGGAAAACAGACTATCAACCTGACAGTCATAGACGGTGTACCTCTATCTTTCGCTTTCGATATCTTGACAGCAGTATTCGATTATGGCAACAGACAGGCCGACCCGAAAGACAGGCCAAACTTTTTCAAACAGTCGTTTCCTGATGGGCATTCCTGGGAACGAAGCATGACTTACGAAGACGGGGGCATTTGCATCGCGCCACAAATGACATAACGTAAGTAAGATGTAAAGCTGAATCCTCCCGCTACGAAGAATTTTAGAGACTTTTTAGTTCCATTCAAATTACTTTAATTTAATTTCTGCGTCTTGTCGATATTTAATTGTCATAATTTTTCTTCTTTCGGTAGAGTTTTAACTTTCTTATTCCTTTCGTGTTTTAAATTGACTGTAAAGTGCGAACCAGAAGTTTAAGCCACATTTCCGATTTGGTTCTCTCTGTTTCCAATAAAAAGAAATTTAAAAACAAATCACTGGTTTCATCTGGTATCATCTATTGAATTATATTGCCAAGTATGTCTGTAAATGAAATAGTGTTTCTTGCATGTTTGCGTGGTAACATTGACTATGTTTCATTTCTTTTTCATTAGAATGAAGGAAGACGTCGACAACTGTTTTCTCTATGAAATTCTATTTGATGTTGTGAACGACCCTGCCAATAGCCCAGTTATGCAGAAGAAGACTGTGAAATGGGAGCCATCCACTGATCCAAGTTCGTTAGTTCCTTTGCAGAGCTAGGAAGGTTGCCCAGTTGCCAGACTATCACTTTGTGGTTCACCGAATTGAGATCTTAAACCATGACAACCATTACAACAAGGTTAAGCTGCATGAGCATGACCAAGGTTCATCTGGGCTGCCAAGGCAGGCCAAGTAAAGGCTTAACGAAAAGCCAAAGACGACAACATGTAGAAGAAAAGTTGCTTTTTTTAATTGAAATTCATTTACTCGGATTACTATTTGATACTTTCAATTCAATTATTTCTTTTAGGATTTGCTAGGCACTAGGTTTCAGCGTTAAATTTAGTTAAATAATTATAGTTTCTATTTTATTTGCGTTATTGCAAGATAATCATAGACTTCTTAAACTCAAGTACAAGTAAAAAAAACTGTGATGGGAATAAACTCGTTGTCTAAACCAGGTTTTGTAGTGTTCTTATCATATAGTACGACCTTTTGAAAGAGTTTGAATTGTTTTCCTCCCCTTTCGTCTCACCTTATTTTAATGGTGCTGTAGCTAAATTCAGCTCTCGCAGATAAATACTGTGGAAGAAGTTTAAAAGTAAACCTGATGATTGGCTGGGACAAATGGTCTAGTTTCTTTTAAAGTGCACCTAACCCCTAAATTTGTTTTCCGCCTAAAAAAATCGTCATGCTTTGGTGACTACTTCTTCGAAAAAAATTTGAAATGGTCAAATCCTTGAATTTTTATGCCCCGTTGAAGTCGAGTTCCGAATGGACCACGACCGCGTAAATGGGGATCTGGGCAGAGTAGAGTTGTGACGTCACTTCGAGAAGACGCTCAAGCAATTCTCAGCCAGTCGTCGCTCTGCGAAAGCGTTTCTAGCACGAAAATTCATTCTATTTGGTCTTGATAGCCTCTGTAATTGAAGAAAAAAATACTATGTCCTCCGAATCATCGGACTTGGAGACGAGCTTCGACTCAGACGACTCGGAAATCAATTTTATCGCTGGATACGAACTTGAAGACGAAGGGCATTTATCAGTCTTGCATTAAGTGTCGATTTGCTCCGCGGGCGAACAATCAGGCAACACTTGTATCGGCTATTTATTTATTTATTTATTTGTTAGTGTGTAGGCGAATCGACTTAACTTGTGTAGGGGAATGGACTTCAGTGTAGGCGAATCGGCGTGTAGGCGAAACGACTTGAAGGGGAAACGACCGATTTCCACCCCACGATCACAAGAAATCTCGAACGATTCAAGCGATGACGATGCTGCTTACACTGACGAGCCACTGGCTGATGCAGAATGGATAGAAAAATATCAAGAAGAAATGAAGGCTAACGAAGAGCTCAAACGAAGCCTAAAGGATCGGTTACAGGGCAATGTAGAACTGAAGGAATGGTGATATTCGCGAGTTTTCCCTTATGTATGTACTTTGCCGCGTGAGCTTTAGTTTATGCATTTCATGTGTTGGCACGCTTGCTTCTGGCGCTATTGTTTATGTACTTTAGATTACTTTTCTGCTAACATAACTTTGCAGAACTTTAGGTGCAAGTGTGGAAATTGCAACGTCGCTCTGTTACAAAACATCAGTGAGTGTTTTTGCTTTTATGAACTGAAAGGCTGCGAAGAATCGATTAAGAGTGATCCTGTCCTACAAGATCTTGCCCATGTCGAGAAAGCGGTAATTCCGAAGCTGTCTCGCACTAAATACGGAATTGATGGAGCTTCTTGGTTCTTCAACAACGCGTAGTTCGAACAAAATCATTTGGCTTGAAATGCTTCGAGCATATCACAGAATTTTTCGATGGCTCCCATTGAGCACGTTTCAGTCTTACAAAATCTATCCATCTCTTCCTTCGTTTCTTTGCCTCTGGACGCTCATCGCCGTAAAACGGTATCGTATGGAGCCCTATTCCATTCTCCAAGCTTCTGACATTACTGCAACCCCCAACAACACATCTGTGCGGCATATTTGCGACCAAAATCGATCTAACCTTCCAAATGTAATAAGTGAATGGTGCGAAATAGTGCGAAATACAGATTGTTGGGTTCTCGAAGTGACGTCACAGTGGTTGCCAGACCCTTGATCTTTGAAACATGGCCGCGAGCCAAAATGGCGGCGATTTTAGTGCGATCTTCCGTACTTCAACGGAGCATAAAAATTCAAGGATTTGACCAAATCTAAAATTTTTTTCGAAGAAATAGTCACCAAAGCATGACCATTTTTTTAGGCGGAAAAAAAAATTTGGGGGTTAGGTGCACTTTAAAGAAGCGCATGCAAGTTGAAATCGAAAAAAAAAACAATGCTAGTAGTGCTCAGTAGATTGGCAGCAGCGTAACAATGTGTTGCGTGCAGCCTAAGATCCTGGGCCAGGTGGCAGAGCGAAAGAAGAATCGTCGAGGAGGCAACTGGAGGACACTGGACACCCTTCATGTTAAATGTAATGATATGGGTGGCCAAGCAAAGATCTCATGAAAAGCCGTAATTATTTAATGTGCCTGTTTTAATTCGAAGTAAAGCCGCAAATTTTCCCGAATTTATGGATAGTGTTGTCTTCAGTAATTCCCAAAGAACCAGAGACTAATTCTTTCCTTGTTTTCTCCTTCGGATGACGAGAAACCTAAACACCGTACTAAGAGCGTCAGCGACACCGTCATTTTCGTTGTAGGTTGCCTTATGGTTTCAAAACCACAGTAACTGGGAGAAATCAGGACTATTCAAACCTGCTCCGGGTTGTTCGAAAGGTAGATAACGCTATCCACTGGATATATAACTATCCAGTGGATAGCATGGGTTGTTTGTTAACATTTACCGTTATCCATCTTTCGAACAACTTGGGCCTGGCCAGCCAAAATCAGAAACAAAACACTTATATATGATTTAACTCTTTTGCCAAGAGAAGCACTGTTTGAACGAACTCAGCTGTCGTTTCTTGTACAAATTCCAATGATTATCCGATATCACGCATACAAGAAAACGTTTCTAATCTAAATCGATATTAATTAAAAAGCACAATTTTTTCCAAAAAATGTCTCCATAATTCTGTGCAATTGACCTATCTAAGACTCTAACGAGCAAACTTTTGGGCCGATTAACGATCTTAGGCATTTTAGATCAATCATATCAGATTTGCCCGTTTTTATGGATTTATCGATTGATAAAGCGATTGAATACGCCGGAATAAACATGGACACGCCGAAATGATATGAACAAATACTTGATCAAAAGAAGCAAAGAAATTACACAGGGCCGGGAGTCCTGGTGTCACTGATATCGTTCAGTAGTTTCCAGCAGTTCTCCTGGCCTACTAATTTGGTCTTTTCTTGCAACGACTTCAAAGTGTGAGAAGGCGAGCACGAGTAGCCATGCTTGCACCGTGAACAACTTCTGATCTTGATCAAATGCTCCGACTGCCAGGCTTCCTACATCGGTGAGACAGGAGGGAAACCTTAACACGAGACCGACTGAACACAAACGAGCAACGATAAATGGTGATGCCAACCGACAATAACATTGCTGTGCATCATCAACTGACCAACCACGGCGTTGACTGGGACACTGCTCAATGCTTAACCTACAACAATTTTCAACGACTGACTCTGAAGAGCTGGTACTCTAACTTAGAAGAGACGCCTCTTAACACATTTTGACAACTACCAGCCCATTACAAACGATTATTCACGACATAAACGAAACCAACAAAGGGATCTCTAACAGACCGACTCAATTTGACTGACAAAAGATGAATCGAAGCTTACTAGAACCGACCAATCACTGCCGACAAACCTTACACGAGTCTTACCATCATGGCTTAACTGACCAATCACTTTCAACGGACTAGACTATTCACTTGATTCTGAAGATGACTTTCGCTCAGGTTGTCGAAAACTCGGTCACCAACAACAGTTATTTTCAGAACTACCCTCACCCGGACGATCATACTATACGAGCTACTGATACTACTGCGTTCAAACCATTTGCTGTACCAATGAATTGAATTGAATTGCATTATCCAGTGATCCAATAGTCTACTATGCAAACACTTAATGATCCTGGTGTTTCACGATATCTGATTGGTTCGCTTTCTCTGGCTAATTAATAATTACACTATGAACTCGGGATTTCTATGAGTTGATAGTTGGTGAGACAGAAGGCCAAAAGCCAAGGCCACTGCACTCTAAAGCCTGATAGTACGTATACGAGTAGCTCAGTCAATCAGATTGCAGCATTTGCATAAGTATACTAGTAGAATTCTACTTATGAGCATCATTCACATTCTACCACCTAGTAAATAACAATGTGTCATCAGTCGCAAAAACAAAATGGCCGGCGTAAGCTCGCGTCCCGCCAATGTTTCTGAATCCGAAATCCTGAAAATTCAAGAAGATGCTCTACCAGGAATTTCAAAGAAGGCTTTGGAATTTGGCCTGAAAGTTGACAGAAAAGACTTACCAACATTCGACTTCAGAGCAGTTTCAGGAAATGTCCTCGGTAATCACAGATTTCATCAAACTAAGCAGAAATGAACACTGCAGGGTTTATCGGAAGAAGCATCCAGTGCTATTCAATGAAACATCTCCACGTCGTTGCGCAAAACATTCATTTTCCTTTAAAGTCTTTCGCACACAGTATAATTTCAGGTTGATCCTTCCCCAAATGCTCTTTCAATATTCATTTTAAGTGAAAAAGAAAACTTTGATTGAACAGTGAATTGCTTTTCAAAGTAGCTACAATGTAGACTTTCGAGTTTGATGAGTTGAACGGTGTTGAAAGACCATTTTGCTAGGTTTTGACGAAGATTTCATCCAAGGTTAACTAGATTTGCCATGTTTGAAATTCTGTAAACAGAACTTTTTGCGTTTGCTTCGTTCCGCTTCCCCGTTTTCCAAGCATTAATTGAAAGGTCAGTTAAACCGACTCTAAAATGGTTTCCTTGTTGCCAGTTTTGGAGATCATTTCATGTGAATATTCTAAAACAGTTATTCTTTGAAATCTCGAATAGCGGCAGAATATTTTCCTTGACTTCAAAGGGTAATTGTTTAATATTCTGTACCAATTCTAAGTTTTAATTTTTTCAAATCATCCAAATAGAAAACAAACTTCTATGTTTCATATAAACTCGTTGAAAGCGTTCTTCGCGCCTACCCAAGTCATTTTCCCCACTGAGTTTAGTTCGCCTAGTTCAGATTCTGATAGTGCGCCTCATGGTACGAACTGCATACATCCTGCATTACAAGAGTATTATAGGACGCTCATAGGGGGCAGTAACCAATCAGGAGCAACAACAATAATACAACCCATTGTTCTCGAAACAATAGCCTATTGTTTTTCTCGGCTCCTGATTGGTTACTGCACCTATGAACGTCCTATACTACTTACAAGGTTTCAGGATGGGGAGGTATGTTCAGAGGCGAGGAGATATTGTCATGGAAATTTTAAGCCAAATAAACAAAACCGCTGGATTTAGGTCTCCATTAGATTCGATTGCTGAGTCACGTACTACTCCTGGATCTAGTTTCAATATTCTCGTTCTTCAGCCTTTCTCTTGTCCAACTCTTTTCTCAATGCAAATCCCAACAAGGACTAATCAAAGCCTTGCTCATCAGCCAACAGTAAAACGGCTTTTCAAACACCTTTTATTGACTTACTACTTCTACAGTTTTGGCTTCTTGTAACTGATGAGATGTCATCAGCATTGAAACTGCAAACTTTACTAAACTACAATTGGAAGCCGTTTTCCATAGTCACGGTAAAGACCTAGAATAGATTCTCTATTCATTTTCGGATGTTCTTTTGAATTCCGACACTAATATTCCCATAGTTGATTCCTGAACGATGAACGCCTTTGCCTTTGTGCGGCCGCCGGTAGATGGACGGAATGTCCGGTTCTTGTATATATGGCACTGCGACGTAAACTGGACGTGTTTCTATACAAAAGAAGGCATACAGTACAATTGAAAAAATATACGTATCTTTCTTTAATGAACGGTGTTTTTTTATTTGCCGCTTGTCAAAACAAACAAAAATATGTATGGGTTATTGAGCAAGTGTGAGGTCAAGATGGCTGGATATTGGCCGAATTCTTTTTTTGCGTGTTCAAAAACTCGCAAAAAAAGAACGAGGCCAATATCAAGCCATCTTGACCGAACAAGCTTGGTCAATAAAGGATTTATTATATGGCTTTTGGGGAAATTTTTCTTGCGGGACAAGGCGGGTAGTCCCGAGCGGGCAAGATGGCTCCATCTTGCCCGCTCGGGTAGCCAATCACAGCGCAGGATTTGATTCATCTTGCCCGCTTGCGGAGCTAGCCATATAATAATAAATGTTATTCTTGACTGAGCCGTTGGATGAAACCGACTTAAAGTTCAACAAAAATATATCTAATGGATTTAGAATAAATAAGAATATTTTTGCATTGATAGCCTCAGCAACGAACGTAAATACGTAACGTAAATACTGCCGGTCCATACAAGGTACCCAGCACCCACCCAATATCAACCAATCATCGGAATGCTAAGCAAAAACGGCGAAAAACAACCGCGGCCATTCCAAAACAGGTCGATGCTCTTTTTCTTCGGGCAGCGCAAGTTTTTACATTCACTGATTTTTAGAAAGCTCATACTCAGTATCGAGCCCAAGAACATTCCATGATCTTATCCAATCCACGCAAAACAAAATACGTCATTCATTATGGTATTGAATCGTGCCTTCTAAAGAAACCGGTTTATAGACTAAACAAGATCTTCGGTTTTGTCTTGATCTTCATCCTGTCGAAGAAAAAAATTAAATATATAGCAGAAACAATTTCAAACAATGTATCGGGCGCGCGATACGGTGGTAACTTGCTCACCTGAACTTGGTTGTCAAGAGGGTATGACGCCACCAAGCCCCAAGTTATTATGAAGAAAACAAAGCACTTCATATCCCTTGAAAGAAACATAAGTAAAATCAGTAGATTGCGTAAATGAAGTTGCGTTAATCTGAGTAGGCGACTGAGGCATGTTCAAGCAGTAGTGCAATCTTTGCTGGCGTCACTGTTTACATGTTTCGTCATTAGTATACCACTTTTCTCAGCGAAGGCATCATCTTAGGAGGTATTCATATCACACATTTAAAGAACATGTGGAACTTAGTAACTGGTGAAATTCTTGGCTCCTTGGGTACAATATTCAAGGAGAAATTAGAGCCCATACATTCTTTGTTACATTTTGAGTATTTAAACCAGCGTCGCACAAAAACTATTCGATATATAGGGCTCAAATTCCTTGGCACAGTTAATACTGCAATGCCCTTTCAATATTTAGCAATTATTCCATGAGCGCGCGTTGGATATAAGATGGTAAATAGCCAACGAGGCACGCAGGGCCGAGTTGGCTATAACCAATCTCATATCCAACAAGCGCGAATGGAATAATTGTTTTATTAAATTCTCAACCTTCGCTTTTGCTAAATTTTATCAAAGTCTAAGAAACGACCCGAAAGTGATGTGACTTCCGGGCGCCAAAACGAAATGCTGAAAATTTTATGCTGAGCGACATTTACCGCATACATTCCCATATAATGTCAAACGCAGGTATAATGGCTGGTAACCGAGATCTAGTGAACCAATCAGAAAGCTAGAATTGCATTATCCGAGGTTGAGAATTTAATAATTATAATTAGTATTTTGTAACTTGAACAGAATCTGAGTCTCTTATGCTAATGAGGCAAATGTTGTAAAAGAGGGTTTCCCGATTCTAGGCTGATTTACTGCTGTCACTGTGCCATAGTTAAGCGCGTGGTAATAAAGCCAATTGTTCCTTTATTTTAAGTGTGTTTAATTCTCTGTCATCTTATATCCCAGAATGCTGCCTGGGCTCTCTTGCGACGAGACTGTTTAGTGATATTGTTTAAATAACGCGTTTGCTACAGTTCTTGGAGGGTCCTGTCTTGGCGCTATAAACCAATGCCGGGTGGTCTTCCAAGGGCACTTAAGACACTGGAGGAATGATACAGTCAGCCATTTCAGATGGTGAACGCGTGTGTTAAGTCCTTTCCCAGGGACCTACTCTACTAGAGAACGACGAAGACAGCTTCCTTCGCTACGCTGATATAGCTCAGGTCGTCGTCTATGATACCTTCGAGTAGATGAACCTAGCAAGAGTCGTTGTACAGCTACCCAAAAAGATGCAAGCCAAATTTGCAGAGCATTTGAAGAGGTTGAGAGTTAACGACAATTGATACCAAACTTTACAAACGTCGTAGACTTCCTTAATTAAAGAGCGATGCTATATACTAGGTCATTCCTTCTTCGGAAAGCACCCTTCAAATGTCTACCTACGCTACGACAGCAGAAAAAAAAAAAAAAACAGAATCCCACCCCATGTGCCCTCGACCGCACACACTATACCGCAGTGAAGTATTCAAATCCAAATCTCCCAAGGAGAAAAATGACTATGAAGGGTTATTTGCTTCAGTGGTATTGATTCAACTTAAGGAACTACAAGTCTTCAGTTAGTACAAGGTGCATTCAAGGTTGTGAAAAGTCACATCACACCGGACATGGTTGAACTCTATTAAAGCCAGGCAGAGGTAAACTAGCTCAACACAAAAAACGTTGTCACCCAGGACTTATTACCTGATCAAGGTACTGCTTCCACGCGCTCGACTACAGCTGCAGTTAACTCTTGTTTTAAAAGTGCTGCTCCTAGTTATGCCAGTCAAAGTGATCAGCAACAGTGACAGTGAACTTTTGGACTATGATTGGTCGGGATTCAGATGTTGACATAACGATGATGACCCATCTCTTGTGAGGTTATTGAATATGAAAGGATTTCAAAACAAACTCTTACTCACGGCAGTGAACAACATTGATGTACAAGAAGAGGGTTGGAGAGTTGACTTTTAGAGGGGAAGAATAAAATTCCCATCCTACCCGGAAACAACGTGAAAAAAGTTCTAATACCCCTTGATGTGAGAAAGGGTAAGCCTAGCAGCTAATGGACCACTTGCTATCAATGCATGCATTGGCTGGAGTATACTTGATGGTCGCCCAAACCTGTAGTTCTTTGCTCGAATACAAGCCTCGTCGACGGGGAAGATGTTTGTTTAGCAAGGAACTTGAGGAACTCTGGAACACTGAGTCCTATGGCACCACTCATTAGTGTTTTAGGCGCAAAAATATTTTGATCTCATGACGTCTATAATCTATGATCCGCCACCATTGATTTTACACTTTTCTCGGGAAGTCAACGCAAAATGGTAGAAAAAGTATTCCGAATGACAATAAAATGTACTGAAGGTAATAATTATATTTTGCAATTCTCTTCTCCAGAAAAATCGAACACTTCCATCAACAAGACGACGTTTGGCTCGACAGGCAATATCAGACACATACAGGGACAGCTGGCACATTAAATTCCTAAGAGGGTTGTATAAACAGTCACCGAACGTACATCTCGTTTTCGAAATTGCGAAAACAAACTCTCGTTCCCCGTCTGCATCCGTCCGTCAATCCTCGGAAACAAAATAAATGTTTCTTGATGACTGCCATAAGCTGTTGCAACCATTAAAGCAAACGTATATTTAGAGATGAAGCCACATCTCGACACATCAGTCCTAGCTGATTTTATGGGTTTTATGTGGGTCCTCTCTCTATCCAGGTTGAATTGGAATTTGAAAATGTTGGATTTTCCGGAGAGAAGAAAACTGGACTACCCATAGAAAAATCTTCAGAGAAAGAAGAGAACCAATAACGAACTCATCTCAATGACACCAGAACAGATTCGAAGCCAGACCACGTTGGTGAGTGGCGAGTACTCGTTCATTACAACATTCCTGTTGCCCTGCATTGAACCCCCTTTTCTAACTAACTGTTCTTTTGTGAACTCGCTTTGGCAATTTGTGTGAACAAGTCATTGTTAACGGGAAACTTTCGTTTAATGCGCTTTATAACAAGCCGTTGTTAAATATATAGGCGGCGTTATCGCCATGGGAGTTCCTGGCCCATCCTCTCTCGTTTTCTCGCACGCCGAAACGAATTCAAGCGACAATTGTGCGCGAAATGCTACGTCATGTTGCACAACGGCATTGAGTTAAACAATTTGTTTACAAGTAAAAGATTTGATTCCCATTCTGCCATGTAAAATTGTTTTACGTGGGTTTACTGTTTCGCGAAACCAAAATAAAGGTACGATTAAAAAACGATTTCTTCCAATTATTGGAATTACAGACAGAAATTATGATAACACCTAGCTTCTAACGGATTAAAAGAACTAAACTTACTGCACTGGAGTCGTATCGTTGAATGTCTTCCGTGATAAGCCAAACCTTCTTACCAGCCTCTATGGCAAACTGAATGTTATCTGTGGCCATGCCTCTATTTAAAAGTCGTGTGAATCCACCACTGAATATCAAATTGACACCTGTATATTGGAGAAAAGTATAAGTGAAGGTTAGTTTACAACTGCATGGACTTCCTTGCACCTGTACAGCTTGGAAACAACGCATGCCCAACTGCATTTGTCCTTGGTAGGCTTCTAAATACTTGCCAGTCAATGAAACACTTTCGTGCAGCGAGAAAAACTTGAAATTCGTCCTAAGAATAGAAATTTTGATAAACGTAATATCAATCAGAAAGTCTTCCGACTAAGAAACGTTGCTTGACTACGCTGGCGGTACACTTAAAATAGCTCACCCGTTGGACACTGATTCTTGCTTGATGGCAGTAAGAAGGATGATGGCCAGACGTGGACGGCCAGCCAATATTTGATCGGATAACGGCACTAACTTTGTCGGGGCCGAAAAAGAACTCCGAGAAGCCCACAAGTGCCTAGACAGTGATTGAATTGTTGATTAGTCGTCCGACGAAAGAGTGCAATGGCACGTCAACCCACCGTCTTTACCGCACTTTGAAGGTGCCTGGGAACTTCTCGTTCAGTGTGCTAAAAGAGTGCTTAAAGCAGTTGTGGGAAAGTAGTGCGGAGTCAATGATGAAATGTTGCTTACATTTATGGCTGAAGTGGAGTCATTAATGAATGGTCGCCCTCTAACTCATGTCAGCACTGATTATCGCGACAAAGAGGC
Organism: Micromussa lordhowensis; assembly: GCA_964020085.1. Taxonomy (NCBI): domain Eukaryota; kingdom Metazoa; phylum Cnidaria; class Anthozoa; order Scleractinia; family Lobophylliidae; genus Micromussa; species Micromussa lordhowensis. The sequence goes on from OZ026607.1 coordinate 12,856,165, forward strand.
CTTAACGCCGAATCACTTTCTGCCCCGACAAAGAAGCCCTAATTTCCCGCCAAATGTCGTCAACGACAAGGACTTGTGCAACCGAAAGGGGTGGAAGCACGCACAAGTTATGACCCAGCAGTTCTGGAAACGTTGGCTCCGGGAATACCTGCCAGCGTTAACGGAACGCCGGAAGTGGAGAAAGGAAGCTCGTAATGTTTGTGAAAGAGATCTTATACTTGTCGTCGACGAGGACTCCCCTCGTGGGCGTTGGCCGTTAGGGCGTGTGCTGAGAGCGCTCCTTGGGGACGACGGGAGAGTCAGAGCAGCCGACGTTCGTACTAAGAGTGGTACCTACATCCGACCTATCGTTAAACTGTGTTTACTTGAGAGTGCGAATTAGTGTTCGGCGCCTCGCCCCGCCGTCGAACACGAGGGGGAGGATTTCGCGCCAAAACTCGGGCACGTGACACGTTGCATTACACGAGATCGATATTGACCTTTGTATCATTTTTGAGCGGTCGTGTCGTATTACGTTGTTGTCGTTTTGTTGAGAATAAATCCTCCCGAAAAAGTTTGCCGTTTTGTCGTCTTTAAACTACGTGAAATCGTCCTGAAGAAATGATGTGCTATAATGTTTACATCTCATTGTTTGTACGGCAAACTGAAAGATTTGGAGGAAAATCGACATTGTCAAAAACAACACTTTCCTTCGGATTTTGTGAAATTAATACATGCTTCACTGAATGCATGTTTCAGTTAACGCCGTTTCCAAGCAGCCAGGAGCCTACACTTCACACCTTGCCAACCATTTGCACTCCTGTTCACTTTACAATTGCAAATCGAAATTCCAGCGTTTCTTCTACTTCACACCAGCACTTACTTTCACATTGAAACTCCTATTTTTATTTATTATGCATACTGCGAATTACCACATGAAAAGGTGCGAAATAAATTTCCATATTCACAAGCTGATCCAAGCAGGCCAAAGCCAATTAAATAACGCGTATCGTATTTTCACGAGTGGAGAAGACGATACGTCCAATCAGGAGCCGTGTATCATGATTTTTGATGTGTGAACGGTAACAAGGCGATTCTCATTCAGGTTTCACTGACAGCTTTTCGCTTTTGAACCTTGAAACTTATACAAAGCCGTTCTCGGGACTGTTTATAAAGTTGAATTAATTACTGGTTCGCTGCTAAAAGGGGGGTCATGGTCCCAGGCGTTCAATGCGTACAGGGTGGAAACTGGGGATGATAGTGCGACAGCTTTGCGTTATCATGTACTCGCTCTTCGTGAACAATATAATTTACAAATTGCTGTGTTTTGGGAAGAAATTCTTGGTTTATCTCACACACAAAGATGTCGATCGTTTTCGGAACGGGTCGGTCCACAAATTATATTGCTTGGAAATCTGACAAAGAAGCAAAGTTCAGGCTGGTTCTCATGAGATACAAATGAGCCATGCACGAGTTCAAACTACGACAACACTGTTAAAAACCTGACTTCTGACTCAAACACTAACTATGATGCTGAGACGAACACCTGGGATGTTGAAAAAATCAAGAATCGTCGAAAACATAACTTAGAAGATAAAGCCAAACAACATGCAATTGGATAAAGAGGATACTCAACGAGTCATATTGAATAGTAAATGTTTTAACTGTTGTGTTAGAATATCTTGATTCTCTTCAAGATACGAGGTGTACCCATCCGGCAGTACAAGTTTTTAGAGGCCGGGGAATGTATGTTCAGAGGCGAGGATCGGAGATATTGTTATGGAAATTTTAAGGCACGTGAACGAAACTGCTAGCTTCAGCTCTCCATTAGATTCGGTTGCTGACTTAGTCACGTTATACTCTTGGATCCAGTGTTAACATTTTCAGAACATTTATTCTTGTTCAACCAAACCCAAAATGCAAAAAAATCCCAGCAAACACCAATGAATGTGTGGCTTATCAGTAAACAGTAAGACTGCTTTTCAAACACCTTTATTTTCTTCCTACTTCTACAATTATTACTTCCCGTAAGTGATGAGATGCCATCAATTTTAAAACCGCATTAAAACATTACTGAACGCTTTTCAGACTCAAGATGACTGAGGCCAGGAGAGAAACCTTCATTCATTTTCTGCTGTTCAATTGATGTCCCCGAGTTGGTTCCCTATTGGCCAACATTGCCACCGGTGGCCCCATGAGACACCTTGCGCAAGTAGTACACCTTGTTATAAGGGAGGAACGGCACCGGGCGCAATGGATATGAGAGGTCTGGCAGAGGGTAACCTGCTGAGCGTACCTCTGTAAAGTAAAAAGAAGGCATACAGTACAATTAACCAAAACCCTTATTTTTCTATAAAAATAAGTAGCTTTCGATATTTCGCTTGTTGAGCAGACAAAACAAGAAGATTAATCGCGAATAGTTTGTATGACATCTGACGGCGCGGTAGATGGACGGAATGTATGGCTCGGCGATGGTTGGTATGTATGGCTGGGAGATTTCTGGATGTTTGGCGCCGCGACGTCAACTGAACGTCATTCTATAAAAAGGCATACAGTACAATTGAACAAAACTCCGTGTCTTTCTGTAAACAATGGTGTCTTTTTATATTATATGCGTGGCTACAGAATTTGACTTACCAGCAGCAGCTTGTAAATCTTACCTAGTGTAAAGTGTAGAGGACTTCTTGCTGCATGTTTCGTTTATTCATCTAGTTTTTTTCATTATGCATCGGTACCCCCCACACTCCTCCCTCCCCTTGTCAGTCGGTGTTAAGTATATCCCAGGTTACACTCCTCTGAATTTCAGGTCGCGCGGTGACTCTAGAGTGCTCAAACTGTATAAACAGCGAGCGAAATACAATTAAATATACAATGTGCCCTCCCGGTTATATATATATTACGGTAACTTATAACTTGTACTGCGGAAAAAGTTAACTACTAGACAGACTTATTACTAGAGTAACCGAGATCTTTATCTTAATTAAAAAGTTAAAAAGACGTTCTCTGGTTAAAAATACGAGCTTTCGATTGCCAGTCTGCAATCTTTAAAAGTGAAGTGTAAAGAGCGGAGGTAAAAATAAATATACAAAAAGGTGAGAAAATAACGAACAAATAAATAAATATACAAAAATACTTGTGTGACAATAAAATGCAAATAACATGGATAACATTATAACAAAATTGAGTATTGTCTTGGCAACTGCGTAGAATTATTGTCTGCCTGGCTAGTAATTGCAGTGTGCCAAGACTCCAGCGTTTTTCTTACGCGTGAATTGCTTCTGTCGATAACGCGTGCATTCTCAAAATCAATAGTGTGGCCTTCGAGCCAAGCATGGCTGGCAATATTGGAACCATTTTTAAAAACTTTGGTGTTTCGTATGTGCTCCTTTTTTTCTAGTGTGTAAGCATATACCCGTTTCTCCGATGTAATTCCAAGTGCAGCCCGAACAGGGGATTTTGTAGACAACATCCGTTTGCCGATCTAATGGAGGTCTAGATTTGGGGACGCAAATTCCTGTTGCAGGGTCTTAACCGGTCTGACGGTGGCTCGGATGCCATTGTTGTTGAGAATTCTTGTAAGTGGTTCAGTTCCACCTTTGATGTATGGTAAAACTGCGAAACCATTTTGGGAGTCTGGTGGTTCTGTCCACCTAAAAAACATCCCCACCAACTGTTCAGGGGAAGGAATGGCTTCAGGGGTCGATTTCTTCTTTAAGATTTTGGATATAGTTGCTGATGGGTAGCCATTTGATTTTAACGCAGAGACGTAGGTCAGCTCTTTCCTTACTCTTTCAGCGGTACTCGGGAGGTTGAGTGCCCGATTTAGAAGGGTAGAGGCGGTACTTTTTTGTGTTTTAACTCGTGATGAGAGTCAAAGTCCAGGTATCTGTCAGTATGTGTGGGCTTTCGATAGACACCGATAATGACTGCCCCATTCTTTCTTGTTATCAAGGTGTCAAGAAAGGAAATTTGGGTAAATCTTTAATCTTTATCTTAGTTTCTATATATTTGCATGTACAAGAAGTAGAACCCACCTCGTCTGCCATTCGTTTGAGTCCCGAGACCAACATTACCCAAGTTGGTTCCGTGTTGACCAGTGGTAGGGCCACTGAACGAGATATCCTGCTGGTCGTTCAGTCCTGTTTCTATAGAAATAGAAGGACATAATGGAACTATGTAGAAACTATAACAACATATGTATGACTATGGGGCCTTGCGAAAGTTTATTGAGCAAATGTTATCACATATATCTCTTTCGAGACTTGTTTTTTTAGGTGCTCAAAACTAATCATGTTTTAAGATTCAGATCCATGAAAAACAAGTCCTCTTTTTCTTTCATTGTTAATATAATGCAATTGGCACCTCCACTTTTAGGCTTGACTAAGTGAATACATTATAAAGCAGCTAGAATTTTTGTTCAAAGCCTGTCATAAATTCAAAGACAATGGAAGAAAAATGTTTTCATGCTCAGTATTACTTGTTGCAAGAGTAACGGAGATCTTTATCTTAGTTTCTATATATTTGCATGTACACTGAAAAAGTATAACTCACCTCGTCTGCCATAGTAATATCCATATCCATATCCGTTGTTCGTTTGACTCCCGAGACCAACATTACCCAAGTTGGTTCCGTGTTGACCAGTGGTAGTGCCAGTAAACGAGATATCCCGTTGGTCGTTCAGTCGTGTTTCTGTAGAAATAAAAGGATATAATGGAACTAAGTAGAAACTATGAAAAGATATGTATAACCCTGGCGGCCTTGCGAAAGTTGATAGAGCAAATGTTATCAAATATACCTCTATCGAGACTTGTTTTGTTAGCTGCTCAAAACTGATCATATTTTCAGTTTCAGATCCATGTAAAACAAGTCCTCTTTTTCCTTCATTGTTAAATATTGCCATTGCCAGCTCCACGTTTAGGCTTGGTTAAATATATACATTTTAGACCACATAGACTTTTTGTTGAGAACTGGGTATCAATTCAAAGAAAATAGAAGAAAAAGTTTTTCATGCTCTGTATAACTTGTTGCTAGAGTAACCGAAATCTTCATCTTAGTTTCTATATATTTGCATCTACAAGAAGTAGAACGCACCTCGTCTGCCATTCGTTTGAGTCCCGAGACCAACATTCCCATAGTTGGTTCCGTGTTGACCAGTGGTAGGGCCAGTGAACGAGATATCCTGTTGGTCGTTAAGTCCTGTTTGTATAGAAATAGAAGGACATAATAGAACTATGTAGAAACTATAACAACATATGTATGACCCCGGCGGCCTAACGAAATTTAATTGAGCAAATGTTATCACATATATCTCTATCGAGACTTGTTTTGTTAGGTGCTCAAAACTGATCATGTTTTAAGATTCAGATCCATGAAAAAAATGTCCTGTTTTTTCCTTCATCGTTAATTATTGCAATTCGCACCTCCACTTTTAGGCTTGACCAAGTGAATGCGTTATAAAGCAGCTGGATTTTTTGTTCAAAAGCCGGGTATTAATCCAAAGACAATGGAAGAAAAACGTTTTCATGCTCTTGATAACTTGTTACAAGAGTAACCGAGATATTTATCTTAGTTTCTATATATTTGCATCTACAAGAAGAAGAACCCACCTCGTCTGTCGTTCGTTTGACTCCCGAGACCAACATTACCCAAGTTGGTTCCGTGTTGACCGGTTGTAGGACCACTGAACGAGATATCCTGTTGGTCGTTCAGTCCTGTTTCTATAGAAATAAAAGGACATAATGCTACTAAGTAATGACTATCACAGCATATGTATAACCCTGGCGGCCTTGCGAAAGTTGATAGAGCAAATGTTATCACATATATATTATATATATATAGATATAGACCCATTAACATCGCAATGACATCGTAACTTCTGCACAAATTTCATGAACTCGATAATAATTTTAAAAAAATGCTAGATATCTGAAGGTGGGTCCATAGGGTAATCATTTGTGGTGTTTTGCGCGTAAATATTATGTTTTAAATGGTTTTTTTTGCATTCGTTCTTAAATCCAGACCTGCCAAAGTTATTACATGTAGCAAGCAAAGATGGAATTTTTTTTCAATATCATATCTGTTAAAATTTTGGCTTTTAGTTTTTAATTATAAATGCCCAAAGAAACGTGTTTTTGACTATTTTAATAACTTTATTTGTAATTTTGTTGAATTTCCTTTGGTGAAATCTTCCAACATTTTTACACCACATCACATCCTACGGGATACTAATTTTAAAGTAGGGTTTGTCTTTTTCCTATTCGAAACTCGTCTTATAGATTTCCATGAAAAACGATGTCCGACTTCATCAGTTATCATTTATTCTCCGATTTTCTCTTTGTGCTCATGTTGACTTCCCAAAATATGGAACAACAGTGATGTTTTCCTTTAAGCGCGCGTTGATTACTTGAGCTTTCGTCCTTAGCGCGCGTGTGATCGTAAAACTATAGGGAGCCACCTTAAGTAACATTCTTTTATTATATAAACACTAGTGAAATACCAGGATTGTTCCTTTCATTAAAAAAATCGTATCTTCATCGCGCGCAGTGAAGATACTATTTTTATCACGTGTGAAGATATTAAAAAGATCACCATTGCCATGGTTACATAATAATTTTAGCTGAAGCTAGATGTGTTGCTTTGTGATCGAAACATCATCCCTTCCTCTTATATCTTCGGGAAATGTTCGGGAATGATTGTCTGGCCTTCGGACAACTTTTGGAGAATCTTCGGAACGTGTTGGAAAATCATCGGAAAATCGTAAAAAAGGTAGTCATTCGTACGTTTATACAATAAACAGAACTTTACATGCCCGCTTGTGGATACGAATTTTATCTTCTCGTGTTCAACTCGATATCCCACTCGATTGCTGTGCTTACTCGTGTACCGTGTTGAACACTCGAAGATAAGGTTCGTACGCGCGCGCATGTAATACCCTCTATTTTGATTTTGACCAGTTTCCCTTTAAAAATATAATTAACGACAGATTGTCTCTTGCATCTGTAACTGACTACACTAAACACGCTGTAAAAGGGTTCGGCAACAATTTAAGATCCACACGTGATGGCGTAGTTGACTGACCATAAGGCTCAGCAAATGGTCATGAGCCGTTGGCGAGAAGTTTGAGTTCCTGCTAAAAGTGATATTGAATCTAAAAATCTAAGAGAAACCGAGTGGTACACTAACCAGAATTTTTGTCTTTGTCTTGATCTTCATCCTGTTAAAGAAAAAAGTAATCATTTGTGGGAAACAACTCAAAGCAACAAATGATGCTCTTGTTAGAAATCAGACAAATTACAGAGATATGAAGATGACTTGTTTACCTGAGCATGTTTATCGAGAGGAAATGACGCCACCAAGGCCCCAGTTAATATGAACAAACCAAAGCACTTCATATTCCTTGAAATATAAATGAGTGAAATATGCAGGTTATATAGAAGTTGCTTGAAGCTGTGTCATGTTAAAGCCACACAAAAATGAAAATCAGTTGGTACAAAATGTGAAAAACCCTTAAAAATGCCATGTTCTACGTCGTTCTCTAAGGGCTAATGAGCACCAGTACTTCCCGGAAAGACAACAGAACAAATAACTCGAAAACAACAATCAGAGCTCCATGCAAGTTTACACATTTCTTATCTCAGTTTGATCTCCCACTTCCGATCTGAAACTTTCCCAGGATACTTAGTAAATAAACCCCTTCAGGCGGCTGGTATGTCGGCTGATAATGTCCGCGGCTGAGAGATTGTCCGAAAAATGAACATTTGGCCGAGAAGCGAAGCTTCGAGGGCAAATGTGAAATTTTGAGGACAATCTCTCAGCCAAAGACATTATCAGCCGACATACCAGCAAGCCAGAAAGGGGTTTATTTATTTTATAACCCTCCCATTAATTTTCAGTTCGCAAAAAACCGCTCGTAAACTTGGTAAAAAAGCCATTGGTGATCTGATGGCGAATGCGCGTGATTGACGTGAGGGAGCAACGTAAATTTGATTGGTTTAACTAACCTTATCTCCACTGTGATTGGACCAAATTTGACAAGCTGTCATGTGAAATTAATTCTTCGTAACGCCCCTTGGAGCAAAAACTCGAAAACTTGGCGCTTTTGGTTCATATTTTCCGACGTACTCTTCATAAACCTGACTAGAAAGAAATGTATTTCAGTCTCAGAATTTACATCTGTGAAACACAGAATGTGTAAAATCTGTAGCACTTGAAGGTGGACTGATTTTTCGTCGCTCTCTCGCTTGAGATGAAGTACTTCAGCCGGTTGTTGTTGTTTTGAGCTAAAGGTCACCGGATTTCATCTCGCGTTGGTTTTTCACAGCCTCTCTTTCCGAAGTAGAGAATGAATTTGCAAAACTTTCTGGAGCATTCAGGCCAAGCTGATTTGCTGCATAGAGGACTTCAAGGTCTTCGCCGGAAATTGGACGCTGGTGCTTTGTGAAAGAAATCAATCCCTGTTGCGCAAGATCTTTCAGTGATGGATTCGTTTGCCGGCTTGAATACTTATCCCAAATAATGTCAAACGGCTTTCTTTGAAGGGAACCGGAAAAAAAATCTGTCCAGCCCGGAACGAATTGGCTTTTACAGTGTTGCGACTGTATGGTTTTCCTTCCACTGAATTTTCTGGCTTCTGCGTAAAAAAGGTTTCAACATGGTTGACAATTCTGCCGGCTCCATGATTCAAGTGCGACTGGAATTTTTCTCTCCTTCCTCCACGCTAAAGTCGGACGTGAACGGTTGGTTTATTTTATAGTTAGTTATTACATTGTATTAAATCTTTATTTTGTAATATAAAATGAATGGGTTTAAATTTACGTAGGACTAAATATTAAAAGTCTACTCGTGACTCTATCCACCTTCAAAGACTTTGACAGCGTATTTTGGTGACTTTTATGTACTTTCCGGAACAGCACTTGCCATCAGCTTTTTAATGTCACCATCGCTAGACTCAGTAACACTAGTTTGGTTTCCTTCCATATTAAATAATAGAAAAGAAAAGTTGAAATTCTTGTGCTGACTATGTTTCTCTTCGACGGAAAAAATCGGAGGACAAATATCGACTCGGGCGGGGGTTATTGCGTGATAACTGTCCAGAGATTTATACCACGTGACGTAAAATAGCCAATAAAATCATTCAAAAATTAATGGGTGGGTTATAACAATAAATAACGTAAATTGATTGGTAATTGACTTACTTGTACAATGATAACGGAGCTCCTGCGAGCCAAAGGCGAGCAAGCGAAGCACCATAACCGTGATAGGCACTTTGTTATACTGTATTGGACATCCATGTTACGCTTAATTGACAGCTGTCAAAACAAAGTACCCGCTGACCAGTATCACGTGATCATATTGTGGGCTCAGATTCTCAGCTTAAGAAGGCCGCTGACCTCAATCTCGATTCTTCATTGGATCGCGGGCTCACGTTAGATTATTAGGCTGAGGGAGAAGGAGGAAGTAGGCACAAAGGAAAATTTCGGAAAAAAAAATTGGAGGGGCACATGGCGGCCGTAAAGTAAGAGTAACATCTGTCATTGAGTTTTGTCATTGAAACGTAAAATTATTACTCTAGAGTTGCAGCACATTGAAAGTAATAATTCTTCTAGTGCAAGAACCATTCAGTAAGAAAAAACGTGAACGATAACTCCTCTTTTGACCTACGCGGGAGACTTCGCACGCAACGCATAAACATGGAAATTCAAACGTCCTCTATAACAAAATGAGGAACCCTGTCGAGCTTAAACGTTAAAAATGGTCACGTAATTTCTATGATCTTGGTTACACTTATACGTGGTATGGTTTGTTATAATTAAACTGGAAAAAAATAGCGAAACTACACGCTGAACAATTACGTGCTCACAATTGATCATTTCTTAATTTTTTGATGCAAGAAAAATAAATCCCCTTTTTCCTTTATGGTTAATTATTGCAATCAAAATTAAAGCTCCACATTTAGGCTTGGCTAAATTTATATATTAACGGGAGAAAGTACTAATTCTGCGGTGCTGATCAGGAGAGTTGAAGAAAGGAGGAATTTTATAAAATACTTTCGTAGCTGTTTGACAGTACCATGGCACACTCCAGAAAGCCGCAAAACGGTCGACACATCAAGAATATCAGAAAAAGATAAAGGAACAGCTAGCCAGTGAATGTTAAAGCATCACAAAGTAAGTCCAGTTTCCAAAAAAAAAACACTCCCCCGCCCCACATTAACGTCCGCGAGCTACTTCTTGATAGGAAACTGAAAGCAGATTTTTTAATCTGCTATAGGCATGTCCCCGGACTCGGCTTAAAACTAAGATAGTCTGTAATCGTCGCCTTTCGTCGGTCTAGACCTCTATCAGTAACAAAAGACCAAGAGTAAAGAACTATTAACAAGTTCTCAACGGAGGATTTAGATATTGAGTTTCTTAGTAAACGGTTTATTTCGCAAAAAGACATCTAAGATATTAGGGACCTTTAGCATCAGGTTTTTCATGGGAAACTGCAAACCGCAGAGCGCAAAATGTCACGTGACCACGGCCTCGCGGTCACGTTTGCAGTTTGCAGTTCACGTTTGAACCGCAGGAAGGGCTTCCAGCGGTAAATGATTCGCGGCAAGGTTTTTTGCCACAAAAAATTGTACGGCCTCGCGTTTAAAGGTATGAACTAGCTTTTTATATCTGCTTGCGATGTGCTTGTTTTATTTTTGAACTCGAATCAATGAATTATTGCTGATTTTTGGTCGATTTAAGTGATACACTTCGACTTGATGAAAACAACATGGCGGCCTTACACAATGAACGCGTAGTTCAAATCAATTTTATATCCCTTTCTGCCGTATAAACAAAGGAAAGCATTCTGTTCCAATCCAGAATTAAATTTTTTGTCTATCTTGTTACTGAATTCATAACTTAACTCAGTCTCTGCTTAGTTCCTATTTTTAACGTATCACTCCACGAATTTCATTTTATTTTGCTGATTTCTTTGAGACTGGTGAGCCCAGGCCTCATAAAGTCTTCTGGTTTCTTCTCAGGGCTCCCTTGCAGCATTACAATTCCATATATATCCTTGTATTGTATTATATTTTGGGCTAAATACAAATGAACTCAACGGAACGCCTTGCTAAAGTTTGAAATCTTGGCAACGCGAAACTGCAAACGCTTAACTGCGGTTTGTAGTTTGCGGTTTTGGGTTTGCCTGATGCTAAAGGTCTCTAATGCATTCGCTCCGACGACGGGCTAACACTCGAAACGTCAGCCCTCGAATCTCTAACGGTGGCCAATTCACATTATCAACGCAGTTGATAAAACAAAATTATCTTAAGATATTGAAGGCCTGGCAGCCTTAATTGTTCTAAGAACCAAAACGCCAGGCTTTTAAAACGGAAAATTTTTCTTCCAGTTTGCTAGAGTTGGTAGCAATGTAAAATGTACAAACAATAACACTTACTGCGCTGGAGTCTTCTCTTTTGATATTTTTCTCTGAAAACAACCTTCTACCAAAATCAGCAAACCTTTCTCATAGGTTCTCTGTGGAGAACTGAATTGAATGCTACCTGCAACTTTGCCTAAAAGAAATTCTGCAAACTAAACTAATACATCTGACGGCTGTCAATTGGAAAATATTATTAAAGAAGTTCAGATTACAACTTCCGGGACATGCTTGCACCTGTGAAGCATGGAAGAGCGCATGCCAAATAACGTTTGTCTAGGGTAGGCCTCTAAATATTCACTTAATAAAAAAGTTTTCACCGTGCAAGGAAAACTGTAAATTCGATCTAAGAATAAAAACTTCCAGAGTCTAAACATCATCAGAAAGAGTTTTCTAACCAACAAATGCTCTGACATTCACAAACACAAGTTTAAGGCTAGGTCTGTGCACGAAAACAAACACAAAAGACCACGAATTCAAACGAAAGAGAACAAAAGGCTACCCAGTGGGATAAACGTAACTGGTTTGTCATGTGTTACTAAGAGAATTGTCTTTAGTATTTCTATTAGTTAAACTTGGGACACAAAATATTATTGTGCCTTTCTTTAGTTGCTGTCCATTCTTTAGTGGTATTAGCCACTTTCCATGTAAATAATAGATTGAAAAGAAATAGATGAAAAAATATTCGTTTTTTTTAAACGACACTTTCTCTACAGTGGTGACAACAAGTTCCGTTTCAAAAATCTGAACAACGAACCTTGCACTAAGGAATTTCATTACTTTTGTTTGCTCAAAAAGGCGTCAGAAAGACGTTGACTTGAGTTGTAAGCTTGGTTTGTCTTCCAATGCTTAATAATTGAATCCTCCAACAATAAGGTATCGCTATTGGTTACCTACCTAACTTTCTGGGGCCACGGTTATAAAAAGCTTTTTGAAATAACCTATTTGGAAAAACAAGAGACTGTTCAGCAAGGAATTTGATTCATTGTTATTTGCAGTGTCTGAAGGACGAAAGTTTTCATAATTGAGCTATGACTGCATACACTCTTGTTCCTTTTTAATTACTTGTCAAGTATAAGCAACAATAAGGTATCGCTATTGGTTACCTGAAATAACCTCTTTCTAGCTGAGAATGGATCGGTCACTGAGATAAAACTAAAACTGGAAAAAAAATTGCCTTTTGAAAAACACTATTTCCCTGTAATGGAGACAATAACTCGTTGAAAATATCATTTCGAGACTAACAACATATCGTTCGCAAAAGAATTTTAATTTTTCTTATTTGAAGAGGCTGCTACTAATTTTGTGAATGTTAAGCATGAAATTGATAGCTTATTGACAAGTATTATTCAGGTCTTCTCCAGAACTGTCAAGGCATCTGATTCTGGTATTTGTTCCTATAATGTCTCCTGTATGGCTATTATATTGCTCAATAAAAATTTTCGTCGAGCGAGAAAAGCTAAAAGTTCTTCATGATACCAATTTGAAGAGGCAGTGACTGTAAAAGTGGTCGAGTTGTTCTGGCTTGAAGAACATTACGGTCATTTCTTGTGCACCGTGCGGCACTCATACACTAAAACTCAAATCCGCTTGAAATGTTCAGTCAGATCTCAGTGGATTTTCAGTTCACCCGAGTTAAGGTCAAAATATCTAAGAAATAACATTGTCTGAGTGAACTTAGTCCCCGATATAAAAAATCGTTCAAAGACTCTTTTCTTCGAATTTCATTATAAAGTTATGATTATTATTGGTAACCGGGCTTTGTGTCTCGCAATCATACTCGTATACTTTGTACTCCTGCAACCGTACTCTTAATTGTTTGGTAAAAGGGATGACGCAATGGTCAGAACGCTGGCCTCCCACCAATGTGTCCCGCTTTTGATTCCGGCTTAGTGTCGTACATGGCCTGAGTTTCCCAAATCTCCAAATTCCAATTAAAGCAGAATAGAGGACGCACATGAAAACCAGTTAAGGCTGATATGGCTTCCTCTCTAATTACTGTCATGTGTATTTCTTTGTTTATTTGAGAAACGATAGGGTATCACTATAGCAAAGATATCAGTGACGTTAGCTACTGTTATTAATATGCCATCCAGAAAACTATTGGTTGGTGAAACAAAGAATTCTTATGTTGAACGTTTTGAACATTTAAATAACAAAAACAATTTTTGTAAACAAACATCTTCCTTATTGGCTACGTGAAATGACCATTGTCCAAGAAACAATAGACTGGTTCTGTTAAATACACTTTGGAAACAATTATCTTTTGCGGCATGGTATACGTAACAGAAAACTAATAGCCTGAGTCAAGAATAGTGACACATCGTGCGCCAAGCTATTAAACTAGTCTCTGGATAAGATCAAGGTAGGTACCTTGATCTTCTCTTGATTATTTAGCTGAAGCTAGAAAGTCGAAAACAGTCTTTTTGTAAAATGTTCAACTGTCAATCCTCATGATTGACATTGATTGGAATGACCACAATATGACCAATCAAAATTACTTTCAATCCGCGATACTCGACTCCCCAGGAGTCACGCGCGATGCAAAGCATTCATTTCGTTTGCTATCCTGAGTATTATGTACTTATTGACTGAGTTAGTTCGGGCGGGACGGTAAAATACTTGGCTCGAAGTCCGTACGTCCTGACTGAGAAACAAATATTTTCCCTTCTTGCCCGACCTATATCAGTCAATAAGCAGTTCATCATATGACCACTTTGTCTTAATGGAGCAAATTTTCAAAATTCTGTTTGAACCTAAATATGACGACGCGACTATATAACATCAGCCGGCTGCACGCGGCACAACTACAAAAATGACTCCGCAATAAAAGCTTGTGTCTTATCGCATTTGCTGATTTCAGGTCTTTGAACGGTAAGGCAATTCTGATGGGGGCATCCTGTTTATCGGATACTGTTGTTTATAACACACATTCTCCGTAACTTTCATTTCAATAAAAGCTGGTTTTTCCTAGCAACCTGTAACAGGCCTATAAGGTCAGTTTTTGTGATGTTATTAAGGTCATATCCCCTATTCAACCGATCGTCTTTGAAAGGTTTCTCTGTTAGGATTTCGATTGTTTCATCCACTAGTCCGTTTCTGAAAAGAGACGAAACATCGTATGAGACTAACATGTCCTGTTCGTCAATTTTCGTCTCATGAAGATCATCAGCAAACGGGAAGATATCATTAATAGCGAGGTCGTTGACGGACAAAGGTTTTAGGTTTTCATCAAGCCACTTGGCACGCTTGTAGTTGTAGGTTTTTGTCAGTAAAATACCCGATGTTTCATCTGCTTCTGAATCCCTGTTAACCCTGAATGAAATACGCCCCTCACTCAGTCTGACAATGGAACTCGAAGACAATCACAAGCTTCCCTTTGTAAGAATATATGAAATAATTCATATATTTGAACTGCGGTCATAGATGAAAGTGAAGAATGATCCTCGCAGTGAATTTTCCAATTTAAGCAACTGGAAAGAAGAAGCCTGAAAAAAAATCGGGGCTTCCACCGGAATCGAACCCGTGACCTCCGCGATACCGGTGCGGTGCTCTACCAACTGAGCTATGAAGCCACACATTGGGAGCGAGGTCAATTTATTGAGTTCATATCTTCTCGTCAGGAGTGAAATGATGTAAGTATATCACTTTCATCTATGACCGCAGTTCTAATATATGAATTATTTCATATATGCTTACATCATTTCACTCCTGACGCCTTTCCCTTTGACTTGGTGGTGAAATCCCTCCAACAGTTAGGTCCTTAGCAGGGGATAATGTTATTCTGGGATCAACATCTCTGGGTAGTTCCCCTGACCAAAGCACTCACCACAAGCCAAACTCCATTGCTCCATTTAACCCGCTCTCAACCATCTTATGTACATGTAACACAATGGGCCCCAGCTACCCGAAGTACATCAACCCCCTACGTTGGTGGACCTAGTACAAATAGCAGTCACTCCCTACAAGTGGAAGAACCTGTAGATGCATTTATAGATAAACTGAGACAAGGTCAAGAAACTGCCTACGAGTTAACTTTTACTAACTTACAAACAGAATCAAGTGTAGCTCTTCTGCGAGCTCAAGAACAGCAGCGATTACCATCACTTGAGCTTTTCAAATTCACAGGAAAACCTATTGAGTGGCCCAAATCGATTGAGTGATCTCGTGATCAGATTCACAACAAGACAACCCTCACCGACTCAGATCGAATGGCTTATTTATTCCAAAATCTTGATGGCGGGGAAGCAAAGAAAGTAGTGGAGAGTCTGGGTGTGACAGGTCATAGTTACATAACTGCACTTAAAACATTGAAACGTCAGTTTGGGAATCCTAACAGTGTGGCCACAGCTTATCTGAGTGATATGCTCAATAGTTACTATGTACCTTTGAATGATAGGCAAGCACTGCGTGATTACTACTACTAAGTAAAGACTTGTACGACTTGGTGTGTAAAGATGGGTCAGTCTGCTATTCTTCAAACCCCAGAGTATCTAAGTAGGGCAACTATGAGGCTACCCATGAACTTCAGAGTAAGATGGTATGAACACATAGATGGACGCAGTGATAGATCTACCCTGGTAGAGTTTGAGAAGTGGCTACGCAAGCAGTAAAGTAGAAAAACTGTTTAATCCCCTTGAAGATTTCATATTAATGAATGAATGAATGAATGAATGAATGAATGAATGAATGATTAGATTCATGTTACAAAAGGGAACGTGTTCCCTTTTGTAACTTTGTTCCCTAATGTAACCTCCAAAGGGTTACATAAGAGAACATGTTCCCTTTCGTAACAAGTTCAGTGTTATATTAGGGAACAAGTTACAAAAGGGAACAGAAAATGTTCCCTTTTGTAACTTACCGTTCCTCTTTGTAACCTTTCTCAAGTTCCCCTTTCTAACCTAGGTGTTATGTTCTCCAACTTGTAAATTTGCTTTTGTTAGTTGCAGTTTTCTTCTTTCTTTCAACTATATGTATGGGAGGGATATAAATTTACGCTGAAACTGTTATATTTACACGAACTCGAAGATTACTGTTAGACCTGTTAGTGAAGGACACGCGTGCCTTAAAGTTAAAAAGTTGGCAAACTGATTTAAGGTGTTCTTTTCACTGTCTAAGCTTCGCATTGTGTTATGATTTGCACTGGAACTTGAAAAATAGTTATTGACCAGAGTTGAATTGTTCAGTGAGGTATTTCGTTCTAAAGAACTTCCACTGCGTTTGCATTAATTACATGTTATAAAGTTTGACATTTTTACTGGGATTAAAGCTCCTACGATCTGTGGAATTTCTTTTTACATTTCATTCAACGGATATATAAATCAGCACTTAATAGGGGACCATAACCTACCGAGCTTTTACAAAATCAGAAATATTAAGTTTAACTTTGACGTCTGTCAGCGAGACGCCAACGTAAACTTCAAGGATTATTTCCTCATAAACTAATCGGGAGATTTTAGCTCAGTTAATTAACGCCCGACACTATTGGTTAGCCTATCAACTGGTGGAAGATGTGGTGTAATGCACGGCTTAGGCTTCTTCAATTGCTTTATGATATAGATGTTACGCGCGTAAAACAATAAAACACGCTTTTTCTATGTTTTATTTAACAAATAAAGAAGCTTAAGCCGTGTATTACACTGTGATAAAACACGACGGGCATTTGAGAACTCGAGGGAAATGTAGAAAACACGAGCCACAGGCGAATGTTTTCTACATTTCTCGAGTGTTCTCAAATGTCCGGAGTCTTTTATCACAGTGTAATACACGGATTAGGCTTCTTCATTTGCTTTATGATATAGATTTTACACGCGCAAAACAATAAAAGACGCTTTTTGTATATTTTATACTCTGATAAAACATGGGTTTTTGACGAATCAGAGCACGCGCAGGGTCCTATCTATGTTATAAACTCTGATAAAGCATGGGTTTTTGACGAATCAGAGCGCGCACAGGGTCCTATCTCAGCGCCACGCGCCTCGTTGCCGGGCTGTTTATCATCTCATATCCAACAAGCGTGAGTGGAATAATTGTTAATTAAACCATAGAAAACGTGTGGTCTATTGCTTTTAATTAAAAAAAAAAAAAACCGAAGACGCGCGATTATTCCATGAGTTTACTGGTACACTTATTCATGGCTGATTGACCAATCAGAGCTTGCGCATTGATTTGGTTATTATATAAAAATAGGTATACAATTTTAAGTTATTTTCTATTTAGAAAACGAGATATCAAAAATCGTTCAGAAGAAGGCAAACTAGATTTTCAAGACGCGTCATATGAGGTCTGTGCCTAGAACAACAAGAAGATGATGATGATGAAGTGCATCGTTATCAGCTAGCTAGGTTGTATGACCAGTGTAAGTAACGCAGAACACATGCACAATTAAAAGGAGGAACGAAACGACGTAAAAACTGAAAACTAAAAATGAAATTGTCGCAACTTTGCGTCGTTAGATCTTAGATTATTAAGGGAGCTTAAGCACGCTCGTTTTCGAGACGCGAACGGCAACCGGAAGAGAAGATTTCGCATGCTAGGCCCGAATTGTCCCCCGAATTTTTATACTACTCAACTCTAATGAAGAAAAGATACTTAGCAATGTGAATATGGTTGTGTGACAACAAGTTATAGCTCACTTCCGGTTAACGTCCGCGTCTCAAAAACGCGCGTTCCTAAGTTCCCTCATGACCACGCCTACTGCATGGAGGAAGATAACACGCTCGTCGGTTTTATAATTTTCACTTAAGCATGAAATTTCATTTTGTAGCCTTAGAACTCTGCTGTTACATGCATTAGCTGTTAAATATCAAGGAAATCTAGAACACGAGAAATGTTATGGTGGCATTTTTTCCGCACAGTGTTTCTTTTTGTCACTTAAAAGAAATGGCTTTTGGAGATCAAAGATAAGATCAATACAGGGGTGTTTTTCTGTGGTATATTCTTTATGAAACGTAAGTCTACATATGCAAAATAAATCACATCACGCCAATTTTTTTTTTTTTTTTCAAAAATGTCGCTAATGTTCCTTTTTGTAACTTAGCGGCACCGATGTGCAATTTAGGAATCGTTTCCTAAATCCTAGAAAAATATCAATATTTAAACTCAATTGATACGTTTTTGTTTTAAAAAGATTGGCAAAATTAAGCCCAAAATTCCACCATGAACCGTGGTATTTGAACAGCGCTACGGCTCCGCACACCAAGTTTAATAGAAAACGTAAAAACTGGAATTTAACCTCTTATGCGTTATTGAACAGTCTTCACAAAAATGTCTATAATTCATAAACAACTTAATGGATAACCTTAAAACGTTTGTGGCACCTTCTTAATACATATAGCTACCATTCCAATGAGTTTCAACACCATTCATTGAATTAGGCTTCCATAATAACAATTTTCTGTAAAGAGTGCAACCTTTGCGGATTTTTGATTTCTTGAAACCTCTACTCGATCATGTGAAGTATATCAAAACACTACAGATTTTTTTTCTCGCCTTTCCTTCCAAACTAAAACTTGTGTGGAAGTTCTACGGCATATGTACACTTTGTTGACGCTTTTCTATAACGCTGATAGCACATAACCCTGGATTTATGGGATAAAATGTTGTTGAATCCACGACTATGTTCCCTAATGTAACATTTTCAATTCATTTCGTCTCTTACTCAGCCCAACGAAAAGTAAATTGAACGATCTTCATACCGATAAAAGAGGACACTAATAGCTTTCGAACAATACCAAAATTATGGAAGGAAATTAAATTTTAAGCGGTAAGGCTAAAATTGAAAAAATGTTACGTTAGGGAGCAACGATGAATCTAAGATTGAATGAATGAAAGACTAAGTGTCAGCAGTATTTAGCTTTAGAACAAAACTAATTGGGGACACTATTTTATACCTTAGCTAAAGTTACAATCATTTACAGTTTCATTAATAGTGTATACAGTAGATAAATAAATAAATGAAATACTTAGACTTGATAAAATTTAAAAAAAAGATAAAAGATATAAAATATGTGCATGCTGTAAAATTTTAAAAGACCTAGTAACATATATCACAGTTCTTACAATTATCTATAAGATGTGATAAGTTTTAACTCTTGATACTGTCTTGGAAACTCTTGAGATTTGGCTTCTCTCTATCGGTTTTGTCTAATTTATTACAAAGATGGGGCCCAAAATATCTTAGAGAATGCTTGTCATAACGCACAGTGCGAAAACGTGGAATATTAAAATCAGCGTTTCTAAGCTTATACTGTATCGGTTAAGTGTTAAATATTTCTGTTATATAAGTGGGCACAAGTCTATTTTTTACTTTATACATGAAAGTAGCAATATTTTGTAGCCTTTGTTGGTACAGACTTAATAGACCTGCTTTTGTTAAGAGGTCATTGTAGGTCTCCTATTTGGATTTGAAGACTGCCCTGAGTGCGCGCTCCTGAATTCCCTCAACTTTCTTCTTCTCCGTTGATTTGTAGAAGTGCCATACGATATCGCAATATGTTAGGTGGGGCATAATATTTGTGGGGCAGAATATGTGAAGAATGGAACAAGAAACAGAGGATTCCCAAGTCAAAGCCAAGTCTCAAGTTAAATCAGCTCGCCACAATAACAGAAACCTCTCCTGATGCTCCAAGCAACAGCCGTGACTTGTCATATTCAAAGCAAGACAAATACCAATTACCGAAAAAAGAGCAGGAGATGAAAACCCCTTCAAGTGAAAGGAAGTGTGTCATTTGCAAGCGCAAGCACCCTGTTGCCTTTTGTCCTGTCTTTAAGTCTAAGCATCAACAGGAAAGGAAAAAAAATGTATGGGACCTTGGACTTTGTTTTAATTGCTTGAAAACAAACCACCAGGCCACGAATTGATATAACAAGCAGGTGGTTTAGAAACGTATTTCACAGGTCATAAGGCTGTTTGGCCATCATTTCACCGTGTCATATAACAAATTATTTAATCATAATGTACATTGTTTTTAAGTTAAGAGAGCAACAAAAGAAAACAGTAAATCATTATGAAAAGTGCTGTTTCCTTGTTTTTTTCAGAGGAATTTGTAATGAGACACTTCCAAAACTATTAATAAGAAATGCTGTTTATTCGTTTGGTACAAGAACAGGCCTTTTAAAATTATGTTTGAAGTCATCTTTCTAAGATTTGTCCAGTTTAACAGCAATTTACAAAAGACAAGAATAATCTACATAACACAGTCTTGAAGACAGCTCCTTTTGCATTTTGGTTAGTTTCTAACTGCAACCTTAATTGACAACCATGCATTAAACAAATATTCCACAGGTAAGTCTGCAAGGTAAGTCTCCAAATCACTATAAGAAGGACGAAAACACTCGTGTTGTCAACTCAATTAGATCAGGATGTCAACGAGTAGACCTGCGAAGGTTACGAAGCAGAAATACAGTCGCGAACAACTGTCAACCCGGTGGGCCATCCAAGCGTCTGTAGCGCAAAAGACAAACTATCAGATAACTTAAATAAATCTGCCCTGTTCGCCCAAGATACAAGTAGAACCACCGGCGGCATAGAACAGCCAAGCGCCTTAGATTTCAGCTTATCCTCGTCCTCGGCTAGTGATGCGAGTCGCGCCAGTGCCAGCAAAGAACATCCAAGTGCTTTATGATTTATCACTGTCTTCGATGGGCGACTCCAGCTCCATGGGAAAAGAAATCAGACAGGACAAGTTGCATTTCACAGCAGCAACAGTGTCCCAAAAAGAAGAGCGAACCGACCAAAGCCACCGACGATCCAGTTATTGCTTGAGACCGCCGACCGGTTAGCTCAGTAGGTAGAGTTCCGGACTAGCGAGCGGGAGGTCGCGGGTTCAAAACCCCGGCCGGACCAACACTCAGGGTCTTTAAATAACTGAGGAGAAAGTGCTGCCTTTGTAATGACATCTGCAAATGGTTAGACTTTCTAGTCTTCTCGGATAAGGACGATAAACCGTAGGCCCCGTCTCACAACTCTTCATAATTAATTCTGTGGGACGTAAAAGAACCCACACACTGTTCGAAAAGAGTAGGGGACGTAGTTCCCGGTGTGGTGGTCTATCTCTCATCTAATGGTTAAAATGCTCGGAGAAATTAGCTGCATAAGCTACTCTTAAAATCCGAGGGTAAAGAAAAGTGATGTATGATGTATGTATGTATGCTTACGTTCATCGCCATCAAAACGGAACAAGAAAGATACACTGCACTACTCTACTCTGTTGTTGCAAACCAGCCAAAATGGATGTCAAGAGGCGTTGCTTTATTCCAAGCAGAAACATAAACTTCTAAGCGACAGTCAGAAGTCTGACACTCCGGTGAAAATTAAGCGATTCACGCACACAAGTGATGGCAAGAAAGTCATCATCAGTGACATAACGAATACAGTTTCTGTTCCCGACCAAACCGAGTGTTCCTTCCAGTACTCCGAGGAAACAGTGACTACGTCGCCAATTCTTTCAGTTGCACAAATTTTGAAATCTTCCATGACTGGGATAAAGTAACCATTTGTGGAAAGATCGTTGACATGTGCGATCAAGAACTTGCCGGTCAAAACAAACTGAGATTGGCACGAGCCACCTTCGCAGACACAACTGGAACAATCGCAATTGACCTTTGGGAAGAAACTATTGCAATGATTAAATTGGAACTGTCTACCGGATGGCGCCAATTCAGGTAAGTGTTTGGAACGAAGCAAAAAAACTGTCAACCATGCGCAGTTCAGTTATTACACCTGTAACAGATACAATTAACAATCTCTCAGCTCGTCCGGAAATAAAACTGTGACAGTAACCGTGCCAAATGTTCACATAATTGAGAAAGTAGAGAGATTCATTGCATGCTTCAACTGTCCGAAAATGATTCTGCAAGCAACTTCAAGTAATGTAGTACACTGTAATTGGTGTGGACACACGATGAGAATTTCCAACTGCTCACAATATGTTTGTGCAAAATTAGTTTTACATGTCAATGGTCAACAAATCTACTTAACTGCTTTTCAGGATGTGCTGAGTAATGTAATTAAGGAAGGCTTCGCTAGGTTTTCTGAGGTAGAGATAGCAGAAATGCTGCTACTCTTAGAGAATTTAACTTTCGTTTATAATGCAAACTCTCGAGTAGTAAAAGAACTGAAGGCAGCCTGTTAGCTGTTTCCTCTGTAGTTCTTTGTGGCATTTTTTAACTTCAAAGTTGGTTACTCGATTGCAAAGAAACGTATTTCGTTCATGTTTACGCGACACTCAGTTCCCAGCCATGCGGTTTCAGTTGAGTTTTGATGCCATGACAATTCCACTGTTTAAGTTACAGTGGTCTTTGTTTTTCCTTAAATTTATTACGCCCAGTTTAAAGATTTTGCGAAAGTCAAGCATTTACTACATTTTTACAATGTAGTGTTGTTACGGTATAGAAAAGTTTAGAACTTAAAAAATTGTCCATTTCAACCTTGTGACGAAAAGAACGGCATTTCACTTACGTTGCTTCTTCAGTTAAACTAAATAAACATTTGAGTTTGAAAACAATTCTCTTTCTTTGACCTCATTAGCAATAACCAGGGCGTGGTATATATTAAAACGAAATGCGAGCGCTAAAGATAAATATTACGCACAGTGACGACGGCGCGAGAAAGTTGAATAACTCTCAACCCTAAGCAAATAATAATGTTAATTCACATGAGAAGAAAGCTACAGCAAGGCCAAGAACGAAATGTGATATTCGGGGACTTGAGAAATTGCATTTAAATCACGAACATCCTGAAATACTCCAGGATACAAATAAATAAATAAAAAAAAAAAAAGTGAGGAAACAACCACATCCGTGACTTCCACATAATCGAAACTTTCCAACAAGCGCTGCATCGACGACATAACGATGCGAGATTGAGGGGGTCCGACCTAAACTTAAATTACAACGAAAGTTTTGATTTTTGCAGCAGCTTTTCCAGTACATTCTTCGTGTCGTGGCTTTAGAATGATGCTCCCAAACCTAACATCAAATTATTCCGATTTACAATACGTTACCAACTACTGAGAACCTTTATATATTATTGAGTACCTATTTTGCGCTAGCACAAAAGCCGTTTCACTGATCTGGCAAGCTTTCTTTTCGTTGATATTGTTGACCCTCTTCGCTTTCTCTGTAATTAAATAATATGTCTTTATTTCTTTCGTGCTGCCACATTTGATCGAAATTGGATTATTCACGCCTGTCAAAACATAGGTGTTAGCCAATCTCTGACTACAGAGAGGGCTGTCCAATATACCCGCACTATAACGGTCCGTGAATCTTTCTTACGGTCTGTACAGTTCGTTCGGACCTTAAAGTTGTTAATGGTCCGTTAAGAAGGGTTTACGGTCCGTAAGTTGCATCCATTAGCGACACTTAGAGTATTTTCCGCTGTGCTGGTTACTTGTAGAGGTGATTGGTCTTTGAAACAAAAGAAGTTAAGCATTGGTTTTTAAATTAAAGGGGCCGCCTTGGTGTAATTCACAAGGGACAATGTGTGAAGATTTTGTTTGCTTTGACAACTTGAGAATTTAGACTTTCTTTTGCAGAGAGAATGAACATAATTAGGCGATAAGATTTCCATTTTTTTCTTAATCCATTAGCCGAAACAATCATGCGTTTTACCAGCTCTACACACGAATGTATATCGTTCTTTCTTCCAGGAGCGTAGGCAAACGAGTGTAATTCCTCGCCCTTTTATTCATAGTTCGAAATAATCCTGCTGTCACATAAAAATACATTGTTTATTCATGTACGATCGTAAACAAGTACGCATAATGGAACGGTCAGCGGTCACAATGGCGGCTGGACGCGTAATTTTCTTCTCTGTACTTTTGCTGAATTTGCCAGGCTTTTTGTCATCTCTTGATCAACTAACAGATTGGGGGCGCTTTTCCAGTGGCTCAGCTTCCCAGTTCACAGATAATGTCTCTTTTAGAGTGAATTTTACCCCAAAAAATCAATTCCTCTTCACGTCGAACCATGTCCGCCATCTTGTTTCTGTTGCAAGTGGTAGGAGATATCTTGGCTCGAGGACGTTCTACTATGCGAACACCGACAGCAGTTTCCAACAAAATCGTCTCCTTACAAGTGGCGATATCTCCTTCAATCCTGGTCCGAGTGCTAGTCCTCCAAAGTGCTCTGTTTGCTCGAAAACTATCGCTAGTAACCATCGACCCTTGAGTTGCGACCGATGTACAAAGTGGTGTCATATTAAATGTGGAAACGTCAAGCCGTGTGACTACAAAACTCTACAACTCCTAATGACTTTCGATTGGACTTGTCCCCGCTGCCTTCAGATTCCTGAGATTATTGCTAGTCTCCCACGAAACGAGTCCATACCAACCGCTGCAACTGCTACCATAAATATCAATATCAAGTTGACAGAATCCCAGGAGGATCCATTTCTCGTCCTCAAACAATCTCTTGGGGACAAAAACCTTAAGATTGGTCATCTCAACGTTAACGGCCTTGTGAACAAGCTGTGTGAGGTTCAGCACCTCTTGGACGTGGTCAAGTTTGATCTTCTTGGTATTACTGAGACCCACCTAAACTCCAGTATATCAGACGATTGGATCAGAGTTTCTGGTTACAATTTTGTGAGGAATGACCGTGATTTCCGTGGAGGTGGTGTTTTGATTTACTTCAAAGAGGATCTTACTGTATATCCTGCCCATGTTTGGGAGAGACCAAACATAGAAGCCTCATGGTTAAACATCACTGTGAGATCACAATCCTTCCTTATTGGCTGTGTCTACAGATCACCAAATGACTTCTCCTTCTTCGATTCTTTTAGAGACCTGGGGCCCGTTTCTCGAAAGACCCGGTAAAGTACCGGGCCCGGTAAGTCACCCGGTATGTCCCCGTAAACTTTTCGGGTGTTTCTCGAAACTCCCGTTATTTTCGATCCCGTTTATTTTCCCGGTAACTTGCCCGGTAATTTACGGGAGGTCGTGACCTCCCGTAAAGTTACCGGGGAGTCACAAATCTTGCAAAACCAAACAAAATGGCGGCCGGGGGCGGACTTGTTTGTTTAGTGCGAAGACCACGGTCGTATCAAAAACGCCCCGTGTTAGCCGATATGGCTGACTGTGAAGTGATCGAGCAAGAGTAGAGTGGCTCGTTGAGGAGCTAAAGGATGAACTAGAGCGAAACTCGGCGAGAAGCTGCCCGCTATCTCCGGAAACCCAGGTAAATATAATTGTTGTTGTTGTTGTTGTTTTTAATATTATATGCAGTTTGAAGGCGTTTGCATGGAAACACTATATAACTGTGAAGTTCTATTTTGTTGTTGTTTTTTTAACTAACAAACGGCGGGGGGAAAATTAATGGATAGATAAACAATTAAGTCATGTAAACGCCGTTCACTCGCCGCGTGAACTGGCTTCCTTGTATGAACATCAAAATGGGTTCCTGTCACGAAAACCTGATCTTTACTGCAAGCCAAACATGTTTCCTGTGTTTTAAATGCAGATTTTTTTTCCACTTTTTTTGGAGGAGGAAATTAGAAAACAGACATTCTGCAGATAAAAATAAACATAATAGAGCGATCGCGAAGACTTCCATTATGCGCGGCCGGGTGCACACATGCTGACAAATGTTGGTTATAGCATTAGCTAAGTGAAACACGAAGAAGTGTACTGTACTCACGATAGATAAACGAAAAGAAAGAACTTCAAAATTATTCTCCCCAATCACACAATTGTTTCGGTCGCATTTCTATTGATCGTAGCTTGCGTTATGCTAGAACAGTCGATTTAGGATCAGTGGAAATTACTACTGTTAGTCGAAGAAAACGATTAAATCACGCCTAAAGCATTTAGTAAAATCCTTCCTTATTCGCAATATTCTGCACACTTACTTAAGCGAAAGTCCCATCAGTGTAAACTGCTGGAATTAAGTGTTTGTGGCTAAATTTCAAGTTTACACTGTTTCCTCGGCGGTCCGCAGATGTTTGATTGCTCTCTGAACAATTTGAGTATGTAGATCCTGTTTGATGCCCACCGTAAGGATTTTTTTTTTTGCATTAGATTTATTTACAATGCTTTTCAGGTTCTCATAGCACTCCGCTATTACGCTTCGGTGAGTTTTCTCAAAGTCATAGCTGATACCATGGGAGTATCAAAGGCAAGTGCCAGCAGGTCATTGCTTGCTGTCTCAAAGTACCTGGAGAGAATGTCAGAGGACTGGATAGTGTTTTCAACAGGAATTATTGATTTGAATGTAAGTGCCGCTTGACTGTAAAAAAATACAAAATAGTCACAGTATTGAAAGGTTTGCAAAATTTTGACTTAAATTTGTGGGCAAATTTCAATTCTCAATTGCTTTTCTAACTAAAGCAAAGCAGGTGCTCTTATGGGTTGAGGTTGATTCATTGTCTACTATTTACCCATGGGTGTACACTGATGACATGTGTGATGTGATGTAGTTCAATAAAAGGACTTCTTTTGCTCTAATGTGTCAATGAATATGTTACAAAACAAGTGGTAAATGCCACAGCTGTACACTATTGAGTTACAGATGCACTTGGGAGGTTTGTTGAGCACTCAAGACTTGAGTCACACTTTGCTATTGCCTTGGGTGACTCTTATGCTTCTTTCAGGCTTAGCAACCTCATGCTTGCGTCTATAATTCGATGATTAGGCTATGGCCTTAACCATTTGTTCATTGGTTTAGGAATTCAATAGGTGACTCCAGAAACAAAAACAGCTACAACAAGGGTTACTTTCTGGATTTTTAATGACAGAAGGGATTTCTTTCTGAGAGCACAGGGAATGGGAGACGTTTAATCCTTGAAGTCTAAAGGAATTAGATGAGAGTATGTTGCTTGAAATTTATGGAAATTAAATATTTTGTCCTTGTCCTACAGGCAACAATGGCCGAGTTTTACAAAATAGCAGGAATGCCACGAGTAATTGGTGCTGTGGATGGCTCATTGATACCCATCAGGGCACCACATAATCAGGAGCATTTGTATGTCTGCCATAAGGGATTTCATGCCATAAACACCATGGCAGTGTGCAATGCACAACTGTTGTTCACCAACTTTGTGTGCAGATGGCATGGCAGCGTCCATGACTCAGCCATTTTTAATGCCAGCATGCTGCACATACACCTGGAAGGTGGTGGCGGAAGAAATGGTTGGCTGCTGGGGGATCGTGGATATGGCATCCAGCCATATTTGCTGACCCCCTTCAGGCCTGATAGTGTGTTGACTCAACCCCAAAGGAGGTACCAAAAGGCTTACACTAAAACACGAAAAACCATCGAGAGAGCCTTTGGCCTATGGAAGGCTAGGTTTCGTTGCCTTGATGTTTTTGGTGGGGCACTACAGTTCGAACCAAGTCGTTGCTGCACTATAATCACTGCAACTGCTGTGCTGCACAACATGTGTATTTTTGACAACACACCTCTCCCTGGTTATGATGAGCAACCACCTCATGAACCAGACTTGGTAAATGAGGTGCCAGCTCACCTTCAAAGTAATGCTGGGGTATTGGCAAGAGATCGCCTAATAAATAATGTATTCAATTAACTGGCTATATCACCCATTAAAAGAATCTCCAAGTTACTTTATGCACCCACAAGCACCCCAAGCTCCCAATAACAGAAGTTTATTTTTTTCTTGTTTTTATTTTTACTTTTCTTCTTGTCTCCTTTTAAGCAAAATGTTGACTAAAATGCAACAGGTATATGTACAATTTTACATACCAATTGTTCACTGAACGTGCAAAACATGACTCTCGCCTTGAAGCATATGGTGGCATTGTTTAAATATATAAAGGTAAGTATGGGAAAAATGGAATCGAAGTTATAGGTAGATACCTTGATATTTTGACGAGAAAGTAACATAACTGATTACCTTGTTGTATTCTTCGTATGTCCTCTTTTTGTGTTTCGGGCTGTTTTGAATCCATTTTGGTGAGTTATGGATGTAAACTTGAAAACTTGTATAACTCACCAAAACAGAAATGGCCTGAGACACCAAAAAGAGGACATAAAATACAATAAGGCAATGAGGTATGTTGAGTTATTGCCAAAATATCAAAGTATCTTTCCATTTTTCCCCATACAACCCTGAGTGAACCTTACATTGAAACTGTTGTTGCCATTTATTGTTAAATGTGCAGTAAACAGTTGTTGTGCTTATTGCACTTGTCGCATTTCACTGAGAAAAAAAGAAAACAAAGGCCAAAAACAACTAAATTATAAATTAAAACAAAAACAAGAAAAATCAACTCCTCTACTTGTAAACTTGTGCTGCCTGTGTTTGCACCAAGAGTGGTTTCTGCAAAACGTTGCCAGTTTGTTGTTAACAAGACCAAGATAGTAAATTAGCCTCGCGTTTGTATCCTAAAAATGCTTAAATATGATTTGTTCTTAATGCACCTATTTGTCACATTGTTTGTTAATATTAATGTTGGATGTTCTTGACTGGTGTCCATTTTTCAATTGGCTTGCTGGTAAATGTTGTGTAAACAAGAAAAAGATAATGTAGTTAGCCTTATACAAAATAATTTTGAGTTTATTATCAATATGTGAAATTTTTAACCTGTTTATTAAATCTATTTTGAAATCACTGGAAATCCTTGTAATATGATTGGTTCTGAGCGGTACGATTTATTCTCGAATCGCACTATCTTTTGCTCTAAATCAATCTTTTTCTCAACCAGTGAGAATGGGACAGTAAAACAAAACAACCAATCAGATTTTAAGACTTTTTTAAACTCACCAATCACATTGCAGGAAAATAATGAGACACGCTGAATACAGGTTACAAACCGGAGAATATAAGAAAATGTCCCATGCTATTGCAAACAACGAAATTAATAAGGAAAAAACCGCCTCGAGTAAACTGGTCGGCGTCAAGTGGTGTGATATTCACAAAGAGTGGTATATAAAGCCCTAATAATCCCAATGGGAACTCATACAAAGCAACCTAATTTAACACCAAAAAGAAATACATTTTTTCTTCAACCGGGTGTTTCAAGTTAGGGGTAATTTTTATCTCTTCAGGCTTCATATCAGAGCCCAGTTGAAGGTGATGACTAAAGTTATTCACCAAATTCCTCACTCTCATCGGCAACCTGCATAGTAAAGCTGATGAATGATAGCAAATTGAAACAAACAGCGCTGCGGTAAATGTCTTTTGTTAAGTATTACAGAAAATTTGACTTCTGATTTCAAATCGAACTCGCACGCTCATTCGATTTTGAAATCACGCGTATGATTTCAGACCTAATAATACACATGAAAAAATTACTCGATTCTGATTGGCTGAGAGCAGTGCAGTTCAAGTGTAACACCGGTGAAAAAAGTGTAACACCAGTGCAAGTTACATATCGTAATTCTGGATAATGATTGGCAGAAAGACAATGAGAAATTTTGTAGGCCAATGATATCATGTACGGAAACTGTGAACACAGTTTTCTCGAATGCGAAATGGCTTCAAAATGGCTTCAAGAAACATCTTCCGGCAATTTTTCTGCGTGATTTTTTTCATGTTTGTAGTATTAATAATCAGCTTTTTGAAAAACTCACTCGTGCAAATTAATTCCAAATTGAACTCGAAACCGTATGAGTACCTATACAAATTACACTCCACTCAGTTCAATTACCATTATTAATGGCATGGGAAGAATTCTGTCTACTGTTATAATTAACTCCAAAATCTTAAGTGCAATTATTGATATAATACTCAATCTTTATTTTCTTAAATATATCACCAATGACCAAGAAAATTAAATGCCACAAAAACACTTGTTTCAAAACAGCAGCCCACTTGATTGGCCGATGTACGCTACGCGGTAATAAATTTTTTCCCGCGCAAACTGAACGAAGCTTGCCAACATGGCCGCAAAGAACTCCACAATACATAAAGAAAAGCAATTGAAATGAGTTAAACGCATCGAATAGGACTTACCATAAATTTCAATGGACCTACCTTTCACATTGTCGCGTTCTAAATAATGTACACATGTCATCTCTAATCGGGAAGTATGAGAATGAATCACAGAAAATGACAAGACTCCTAAAAAAGAGCGAGTCTTCAAATCGAGCCACAAAAGACAATTGATCCTCAATTTCAAATAATATGGCAATGCAAAATGACGACCTCTCTCGAATGCTCTCCTTTGACACAACGATAACTTCGAAGTAAAACTTCGCAGTGTTCCTCAAAAAGCATCACAGTAGCAACTCGAATGTGGAGACTGTCGAATACGTTATAGTCCCAAGTCTTTCTCCTTCTCTCGCGCACGAGCGTGAAGCGCGCGCTAGAGATTGGTAACAAGCCGCTATTTTATCGGGACCGGTAAGTACCGGGAAAATTTACGGGTGCTTCGAGAAACGGTATTCCCGGCCCGGTAAAGTTTCCCGTTAAACGTCCCGGTAAGTTATCGGGCCCGGTAGTTACCGGGTCTTTCGAGAAACGGGCCCCAGATCGTTAATATATGGTTAAAGAGGAAAAACATTATTCTTGTTGGTGACTTCAATTCTGACATGTTACAAAAACCCAACAACAGTGAGTCTGAATACGGGAAACGCCTTCGAAGAATCTTTTGCAGCTGTGGACTAAAGAACATCATAAATAGTCCAACTCGTGTTACTGCTAACTCAAAGTCACTTATTGACCTTGTGATAACTAGTCAACCTTCAAAAACCCAAACCTCTGGGTCCGTCGATTTGGGAATCTCTGATCACCACCTAATATTTGCTGTCTTCAAAGTTGCAAGAGGTAATGCAAAACCCAAGATCATCTCAACCAGGAACTATAAATCGCTAGATGTAAGGCAACTAAAGAGCGATTTTGATCAGGCACCTTGGCACTTAACGGGATTATTTGATGATATTGATGACAGCGTAGATACTTGGCAATATCTGTATAATGAAATCATACATCACCACACACCTCTGCGAGATGTTAAAATAAGAGCTAAATCTCTTCCATGGATTGACACCTCCATTAGAAAAGAAATGAACAAAAGATACAAACTCCTAAAAAAGGCAAAGGCATCAGGTGACCCTGAGACATGGAGACTGTACAAACGGAAGAGATATGAGGTGAAGAAGCTACTAAAGAGTGCAGAGGCTGCTTATTGGCAAAAACTATTTAATGAAACATCGAACCCTAATGAATTTTGGAGACTGTCTAACCAAGTCTTGAGGAAGCACAAGATAAAAAACATTGGCCCAATCGTTGATCAAAATAAGGAGATAATAACCCATGACTTGAAGAAGGCTGAGTATTTCAATGACTTTTTTGTGAATATTAGCGAAGATCTTACCAAACAACTCGATCCCTTGGACTTATCATCCTTAAACACCTTTATTACTAGAGTCACACCTACCAAGGATAATATTGACATGAGTTGGGAACTCGTTAAAAACAAACTGATAAAAGCTGCTAACCCCAAGAAAGCCACTGGTCCGGACCATGTATCCCCCAGGGACCTCTCCCTGATAGGGGACTCTGTTATTCATAGTTTATTACCGATCTTCAGGAAGAGTGTGTGTGATGCATCTTTTCCCTTGAGTTGGAAATTATCACGCGTTAATCCCATATTCAAGAAAGGTTCATCAACTGACGTAAACAACTACAGACCTATCTCCCTCCTTAGTATCCCAGGAAAAATCTTAGAAGATGTTGTCAGTGACACCTTGAGCAACCATATGGAGTCACAAGGTTTGTTGAGTCACAAGCAGTGGGGATTTCGGAAAAACTATTCAACTGAAAGCCTCTTGCTTCACCTAACAGAAACATGGAAGAATGCATTAGACAGGGGTCTGATAGTTGGAGTACTTTTCGTTGACTTTCGGAAGGCGTTTGATACTGTGAATCATACCATCTTGCTGGAAAAACTAAAAGCCATTGGTATATCAGGTGACCTGTTTTCCTGGCTTGATGATTATATGTCTGCACGCAAACAGTTTGTGCAATTATCAGGATATCAGTCCGGGTCGAAAACCGTCACATATGGAGTGCCCCAGGGTCCAATACTGGGGCCGAAATTATTTTCGATTTTCGTAAACTATCTTCCAGAATCGATAACAAGTGGAGATTTATTCATGTTTGCTGATGTTACAACAATTTTTACAATCGGAAAAAACATTGACAATATCATCTTGATGCTACAATCCGTATTAGACCAGTTATACATCTGGTGTCAGTGTAACAGATTAATAACCCATGAATTTAAGACTGAAGCCCTGATAATTTCAAATAAGAACTTTATTGGCCCATTGCCACGTTTGACATATGGTAACAGTACTATTGAATACAAATCGTCATCGAAATGTCTTGGGTTAACAATTGACAACAAGCTTTCATGGCAAGAGCACATTAAGAACGTTTGTAAGTTATTCAGCAAGAAAGTCGCAGTCTTAAAACGCATAAAGTTTTTACCCAAACCAATTTTAGAAACAATTTATTACAAAACAATTATTCCTAGTGTTCTGTATGGTATTTCAGTTTGGGGGTGTTGTTGCTCAGCCTTGATAGGTGATGTCGATCAAATTCATTTAAGAGCAACCAGAATTATTCACAATATACCTTGTAACATCCCTAATGACGATATCATGAAGGCTCCATACTGGAACTCTATTAATTTATTTTACATCAAGAGACTTTTAGCTATCACATATAATATCTATTACGGAAACTGTGTTGAACCCCTTAATGACTTAATAGTCAAACCCATAACTACTTATAATTTTAGAAAATCTTTAAATGTTGAAGTTCCTAGACTAAGAACTGAAGTGGGCAGATCTTCCTTTCGACACAGAGCCGCTTTAACTTGGAACCTCCTCCCTGATGACATTAAGAACTGTTCTAACTTAGCTACCTTCAAGAGGAAAATTAAGGAAAATAAGAATATTCTAAAATCAATTAGTTTTAGTAAAGCTACCTGCAGTATTTCGAATAAATCTTTAGACTTTGAATATTTTTAATATTAGTTAAGTGTAATTTATTGTATTTCCCACCATTCTATACTCCAATATATATATTTCTTAAATTGGTTATATAATTTATTGTCATTAATATGTATTTATTTTAACTCATCATCTATTTTTATATAGTTAATTATTTTACTTATCACTTAGATAGTGCAGGTCCACATCAGGACTTTAATCTTGCCAATTTTGTTGTAAAACCTGCTTGACCAAATAAATTATGTATGTATGTATGTATTAGCGACACTTAGAATATTTTCCGCTGTGCTGGTTACTTGTAGAGGTGATTGGTCTTTGAAACAAAAGAAGTTAAGCATTGGTTTTTAAATTAAAGGGGCCGCCTTGGTGTAATTCACAAGGGACGATGTGTGAAGATTTTGTTCGCTTTGACAACTTGAGAATTTAGACTTTCTTTTGCAGAGAGAATGAACATAATTAGGCGATAAGATTTCCATTTTTTTCTTAATCCATTAGCCGAAACAATCATGCGTTTTACGAGCTCTACACACGAATGTATATCGTTCTTCTTCCAGGAGCGTAGGCAAACGAGTGTAATTCCTCGCCCTTTTATTCATAGTTCGAAATAATCCTGCTGTCACATAAAAATACATTGTTTATTCATGTACGATCGTAAACAGGTACGCGCCTCACAAATTAAGCTTTTTTTAATTTCCCCCAAAATAAGCGACTGTGTATCGCATAATTCAATTGTATCTCAGAAAACAGAAGCCGCTTCGCCACACATTCAATTTAGCTATTGATATTCCATGCGCTCCTAAAGAACCAAGTAGTACTAAACCAAGATGAAGTGGAGCCTACATTTATTGAAATGGTCTATAGCATGCGTAAAACCCAGTTATTCGCAAGATTATGGAAACGGTGTTGGCTTAGCAGGATATAAAATCAAAATCCCAATTCGTACAGCCTGTTACTAAATTAAAAGAAACGTACGCAATTAACTCTTTAAGAAAGTAACAAAACATACGGACTCATCGAAGTCGCGTTCGCACTGACCCATATTTATAGAACGAGGCATACATATGTATATCTTCTTTTTTTCAAAGTGGCGTTCTTACGCAATTAACTCTGTAAGAACGTAACAAAACATATGGACGGACTCATCGATGTGGCGTTCCCACTGTCGCATACTTTTAGAACGAGGCATACATATGTATATCATCTTTACCTTTCGGCTCCCGCACACTCCTTAATGTCTAGTTACTGTTCTTTATGGCGAACTGAACCGAACGTACGGACCGTTAAATTGAACGAAACATACACAATTAACTCTGTAAGAACGTAACAAAACATTCGGACTCGCCGAAGTGGCGTTCCCGCTGTCGCATACTTTTAGAACGAGGCATACATATGTATATCATCTTTACCTTTCGGCTCCCGCACACTCCTTAATGTCTAGTTACTATTCTTTATGGTGAACTGAACAAAAAGTAAGGACCGTTAACGCTCGGGGTGGCCTGTCCTTAATTAGATGCAAGCCTAGCGAACTGAACGAAACGTACGGACCGTTAACGGGCAGGGTGCCTTGTCCTTAATTAGATGCAAGCCTGGCGAACTGAACGAAACGTATGGACCGTTAACGGTCAGGGTACCTTGTCCTTAATTAGATGCAAGCCTAGCGATCTGAAAGAAACGTGCGGACTGTATGACAGGTGCTCACGGTTCGTAACTGCTTTTACGGTCCGTACGGACCGTACATCAAAAATACGGACCGAATCAGTGCGGGTGTATTGGACATGTGTGACTACAGATTAACACAACTTTTGATCATCCAACAAAACATTGTCTTTGTTCATTTGCTGGAAATTATCTCAGTACGCAGAAGTGATTGACTTAAGCAGGGCAAGGCAATTTCGTTCCCAGAGTCTTCGTTCCCCTTGACCAGTGGTCGGAAAACGAAAGCTCTGGGAGCAGCTATTTCAGGCATGCGCCATAGATGCAGACTGTGCAATGAAACTGGATGGGCAGAATTCGGCTATTTCCTTTATTATTTAAAATGGTTGCTCCCAGAGCTCTCGTTTTCCGATCGCTGGTCAAGGGGAACGAAGACTCTGGGAACGAGATTGAGGGCAAGGCTGATCATTTTACACGTGGTTCAGTGCACCGTCATGTAACAATTTCAGTCACGCAACTTGCTTTAGATACGGCAAATTTAGCACCAGCGCTCTTTCCATTTTTTTCTTTTTGGCTTTCTGGGCGTCGACAACGATTTTCTTGTATTTTGGGGAGCTCAGAACAACCTGTTTATTAGAATAGCTGCCTCACGTGATACTTTTGGATCCAGTTTTCTATAATATTCTCGGCATCTTTTTCTTGCCCAAATCTTCCCATAATGCAATTGCAATGAAAGACCAATCAAAGCAAAGCTCATCAAGAGCAAACAGTGCTTTTTAAACCCCTTTATTAACTTCCACTCTACAATTAGTTCTTCCTGCATGTGCTCAGTTATAATTAACCCAAACATCACTAAACTACAGCTGAAGCAGATTTACATGCAAAGAAAAGAAATCTGCATTCCATAGCCACCTTCACCGTGTTTGTCCTTATTGACTCACGTTACCAGCAGTGTTGCCAAAGTGGTACTGTGGGTCATTCAGTCATGTTTCTAAAAAAGGGGAATAGTACAATTGAGCAAGACAATATCAAGGTAACGAAGTAAATCCCTCATTTAGGACTTATACCACAAGTTAATCTCTCACTTTGATCCCCAGTTCTTACGACATTTCCCGAGTGACCAACTTTCCCAACGGTGTTGCGGAACAACATATAACTTGTTTTGTTAGCTACTCAAAACTGATCATGTCTTAAGTTTCTTATCCAAGAAAAACAGCTCCACTTTTCCCTTTATGGCTAATTATTGCAATCAGGGGTTGCACTTTTAGGTTTAAATAAATCAATATATTATAAAATAAATAGCTTCCATTTTGTCGTGCGCCTCTTCAGTAACAGATCACAGAAGTCATCAAAACGTAGTAGAACATAAGTGAAACAGAGAGCAACCGCCTCGTGTGCCGCTTGTTTGTTGAAAAACTAGCCGGGAATAAATCCCAAAACATAAGAGGAAAAACTTTTCTCGTGCACTGTTTTGAGCATTAAAAACCAAATTAAGACCCAAGAAATCTAATTATAGTAATAACGATCATTCTGCTACAGGTTGTTTTAAATGTAGAAAAAAATGTGATTTATGTAAGAACTATTTTAAGGAGGATAAGATTTTTTATAGTACTCGTACACATCGTTATTATACTATTAGGCAACATCTTGATTGCAAATCTAAAAATGTAATTTATCTAGCCACTTGCAAGAAATGTAGGGTTCAGTATGTCGGTTCAACATCCAATGAATTCAAGGTCAGGTTTCGAAATCACAAGTCGGCTATGTTAACAAGTAAGACTACATGCGAATTAGCCGTGCATTTCAATAGGGTTGAGCACCAGATGTCTGACTTTGAGTTCATTGTAATCGAAAAAGTTGTCAACGAAAGTGAAGACCACCTTGATAGGCGTTTACTTACAAGGGATCGGAAGCTTTCTGGTGCTCCCAGTTGTGTACTCTTCATCCCTACGGCCTTAATAAAAGATCAGAATTCAACTCAAAAAATAGAATTAGGTTCAGTCAATAACGTTTAGCTAGTTTCTCTTTTTATTCATTTTTTAATTTTTAACTTCTAAGTTGAGGTTTTTTATTATTTTTTATCTTTTCTATCTATTTAATTTAATTGGCAAGGTACAATTAATTATTTATTTAAGTATGATTCGAAACGTTCAAAGGCCTTACTTTAGGAATTTGTTATTTTGCTTACATAGCCTAGCTCAGTGGCTTGCATCGGGGATTTTATTACGGTATTTTCCGTTTAAGGGCCCCTTTGTAGGATACTGGTGTTGGACTCACTGTTGCAACATTCAGGGACTTTTAGTTAGGATTTTGTTACGTTATAATCTTCCGTCGTACCTTTCTACATTTTTCTACATTCTTCGCCTTGCAGTTTTTACACTTTTCATTTTTTGTTAGTAACTCTTACGTAACTCTCGCTTTTAGTTTTTAATTTCTTTTGTCAAGATTGTCATTCATATTACAATATATTTAACTTTATTGTTCACTTTACAACACATTCGGAACTTACTAATTACCCATTATTGTTGAAGTTATTTTTTGTCTTCTAGCTAGCTCTGTCTGTTACCTACTCATTAGTACTTCCTTGTAAATTTCGTGCAATTACGTAATCTGTTTACCTCGTACCTATCAATTTGTAACTTATTTAAGATCTTGTAACCGACTTAGTTTTCGCCAAGTATTTTCAGCTTGAGGACACTGAGGAAGCCCGAAGGGCGAAACGTCTGTTCCACATTAATATATTAGCATGTACCAGGAGTAGAACCCACCTCGTCTGCCGTTCGTTTGACTCCCGAGACCAACATTACCGAAGTGTGTTCCGTGTTGACCGGTTGTAGGGCCACTGAACGAGATATCCTGTTGGTCGTTCAGTCCTGTTTCTATAGAAATATAAGGACA
>OZ026607.1:12894227-12915531 GCA_964020085.1 Micromussa lordhowensis
GAATAAATGATAACTGATGAAGTCGGACATCGCTTTTCATGGAAATCTATAAGACGAGTTTCGAATAGGAAAAAAAAAACCTACTTTAAAATTCGTATCCCGTAGGATGCGATGTGGTGTAAAAATGTTGGAAGATTTCACTAAAGGAAATTCAACAAAATTACAAATAAAGTTATTAAAATAGTCAAAAAACGTTTCTTTGGACATTTGTAATTAAAAACTAAAAGCCAAAATTTTAACAGATATGATAGTAAAACATTATTCCATCATTGCTTCCTACATGTAATAAGTTTGGCAGGTCTGGATTTAAGAACAAGTGCAAAAAAACACATTCAAAACATAATATTTACGCCCAAAACGCCACAAATGAATACCCTATGGACCCACCTTCAGATATCTAGCATTTTTAAAATTATTACCGAGTTCATGAAAATTGTGCAGAAGTTACGATGTCATTGCAATGTTAATGGGTCTATATCTATATATATATAATATATATGTGATAACATTCGCTCATCAACTTTCGCAAGGCCGCCAGGGTTACACATTTTCTTGTAATAGTCATTACTTAGTACCATTACGTCCTTTTATTTCTATAGAAACACGACTGAACGACCAACAGGATATCTCGTTCAGTGGCCCTACCACTGGTCAACACGGAACCAACTATGGGAATGTTGGTCTCGGGAGTCAAACGAATGGCAAACGAGGTGCGTTCTACTTCTGGTAGATGCAAATATATAGAAACTAAGATAAAGATTTCGGTTACTCTAGCAACAAGTTATACAGAGCATGAAAACCTTTTTCTTCTATTTTCTTTGAATTGATACCAAGTTTTCAACAAAAAGTCTATTTGGTCTAGAATATCTATATTTAACCAAGCCTAAACGTGGAGCTGCCAATTGCAATATTTAACAATGAAGGAAAAAGAAGACTTGTTTTACATGGATCTGAAACTAAAAACATGCTCAGTTTTGAGCAGCTAACAAAAGAAATCTCGATAGAGGTATATTTGATAACAGTTGCTCTATTAACTTTCGCAGGGCCGCCAGGGTTATACATACCTTTTCATAGTTTCTACTTAGTTCCATTATATCCTTTTATTTCTACAGAAACACGACTGAACGACCAACGGGATATTTCGTTTAGTGGCACTACCACTGGTCAACAAGGAACCAACTTGGGTAATGTTGGTCTCGGGACTCAAACGAACAACGGATATGGAAGATATGGATATTACTATGGCAGACGAGGTGGGTTATACTTTTTGTACATGCAAATATATAGAAACAAAACATAAAGATCTCCGTTACTCTTGCAACAAGTAATACTGAGCATGAAAACGTTTTTCTTCCATTGTCTTTGGATTGATGACAGGCTTTGAACAAAAAATCCAGCTGCTTTATAATGTATTCACTTAGAGCCTAAAAGTGGAGGTGCCAATTCCATTAATTAACAATGAAGGAAAAAGAGGACTTATTTCTCATGGATCTGAATCTTAAAACATGATTAGTTTTGAGCACCTAACAAAACAAGTCTCGATAGAGATATATGTGATAACATTTGCTCAATAAACTTTCGCAAGGCCCCAGGGTCATACATATGTTGGTATAGTTTCTACATAGTTCCATTATGTCCTTCTATTTCTATAGAAACAGGAGTGAACGACCAACAGGATATTTCGTTCAGTGGCCCTACCACTGGTCAACACGGAACCAACTATGGGAATGTTGGTCTCGGGAGTCAAACGAATGGCAGACGAGGTGCGTTCTTCTTCTGGTAGATGCAACTATATAGAAACTAAGATAAAGATTTCGGTTACTCTAGCAACAAGTTATACAGAGCATGAAAACCTTTTTCTTCTATTTTCTTTGAATTGATACCAAGTTTTCAACAAAAAAGTCTATTTGGTCTAAAATATATATATTTAGCCAAGCCTAAACGTGGAGCTGCCAATTGCAATATTTAACAATGAAGGAAAAAGAGGACTTGTTTTACATGGATCCAAAACTGAAAACATGATCAATTTTGAGCAGCTAACAAAAGAAATCTCGATAGAGGTATATTTGATAACATTTGCTCTATCAACTTTCGAAAGGCCGCCAGGGTCATACATATGTTTTCATAGTTTCTACTTAGTTCCATTATATGCTTTTATTTCTACAGAAACACGACTGAACGACCAACGGGATATTTCGTTTAGTGGCACTACCACTGGTCAACACGGAACCAACTTGGGTAATGTTGGTCTCGGGAGTCAAACGAACAACGGATATGGAAGATATGGATATTACTATGGCAGACGAGGTGGGTTATACGTTTTGTACATGCCAATATATAGAAACTAAGATAAAGATCTCCGTTACTCTTGCAACAAGTAATACTGAGCATGAAAACGTTTTTCTTCCATTGTCTTTGGATTGATGACGGGCTTTGAACAAAAAATCCAGCTGCTTGATAAAGTATTTACTTAGTCAAGCCTAAAAGTGGAGATCCCAATTCCATTATTCAACAATGAAGTGAAATAGAGGACTTATTTTTCATGGATCTGAATCTTAAAACATGATCAGTTTTGAGCACCCAACAAAACAAGTCTCGATAGAGATATATGTGATAACATTTGCTCAATAAACTTTCGCAAGGCCCCAGGGTCATACATATGTTGGTATAGTTTCTACATAGTTCCATTATGTCCTTCTATTTCTATAGAAACAGGAGTGAACGACCAACAGGATATCTCGTTCAGTGGCCCTACCACTGGTCAACACGGAACCAACTATGGGAATGTTGGTCTCGGGAGTCAAACGAATGGCAGACGAGGTGCGTTCTACTTCTGGTAGATGCATATATATAGAAACTAAGATAAAGATTTCGGTTACTCTAGCAACAAGTTATACAGAGCATGAAAACCTTTTTCTTCTATTTTCTTTGAATTGATACCAAGTTTTCAACAAAAAAGTTTATTTGGTCTAAAATATATATATTTAGCCAAGCCTAAACGTGGAGCTGCCAATTGCAATATTAAACAATGAAAGGAAAAAGAGGACTTGTTTTACATGGATCCAAAACTGAAAACATGATCAGTTTTGAGCAGCTAACAAAAGAAATCTCGATAGAGGTATATTTGATAACATTTGCTCTATCAACTTTCGAAAGGCCGCCAGGGTCATACATATGTTTTCATAGTTTCTACTTAGTTCCATTATATGCTTTTATTTCTACAGAAACACGACTGAACGACCAACGGGATATTTCGTTTAGTGGCACTACCACTGGTCAACACGGAACCAACTTGGGTAATGTTGGTCTCGGGAGTCAAACGAACAACGGATATGGAAGATATGGATATTACTATGGCAGACGAGGTGGGTTATACTTTTTGTACATGCCAATATATAGAAACTAAGATAAAGATCTCCGTTACTCTTGCAACAAGTAATACAGAGCATGAAAACGTTTTTCTTTCATTGTCTTTGGACTGATGACAGGCTTTGAACAAAAAATCTAGCTACTTTATAATGTATTCACTTAGAGCCTGAAAGTGGAGGTGCCAATTCCATTATTTAACAATGAAGGAAAAAGAGGACTTATTTCTCATGGATCTGAATCTTAAAACATGGTTAGTTTTGAGCACCTAACAAAACAAGTCTCGATAGAGATATATGTGATAACATTTGCTCAATAAACTTTCGCAAGGCCCCAGGGTCATACATATGTTGGTATAGTTTCTACATAGTTCCATTATGTCCTTCTATTTCTATAGAAACAGGAGTGAACGACCAACAGGATATCTCGTTCAGTGGCCCTACCACTGGTCAACACGGAACCAACTATGGGAATGTTGGTCTCGGGAGTCAAACGAATGGCAGACGAGGTGCGTTCTACTTCTGGTAGATGCAAATATATAGAAACTAAGACATGAAAGATCTCGGTTACTCTAGCAACAAGCTATACAGAGCATGAAAACCTTTTTCTTCTAATTTTTTTTGAATTGATACCCAGCTTTTCGATAAAAGGTCTACTTGGTCTAAAATATATATATTTAACCAAGCCTAAACGTGGAGCTGCCAATTGCAATATTTAACAATGAAGGAAAAAGAGGACTTGTTTTACATGGATCTGAAACTGAAAACATGATCAGTTTTGAGCAGCTAACAAAAGAAATCTCGATAGAGGTATATTTGATAACATTTGCTCTATCAACTTTCGAAAGGCCGCCAGGGTCATACATATGTTTTCATAGTTTCTACTTAGTTCCATTATATCCTTTTATTTTTACAGAAACACGACTGAACGACCAACGGGATATCTCGTTTAGTGGCACTACCACTGGTCAACAAGGAACCAACTTGGGTAATGTTGGTCTCGGGAGTCAAACGAACAACGGATATGGAAGATATGGATATTACTATGGCAGACGAGGTGGGTTATACTTTTTGTACATGCCAATATATAGAAACTAAGATAAAGATCTCCGTTACTCTTGCAACAAGTAATACTGAGCATGAAAACGTTTTTCTTACATTGGCTTTGGATTGATGACAGGCTTTGAACAAAAAATCTAGCTGCTTTATAATGTATTTACTTAGTCAAGCCTAAAAGTGGAGATGCCAATTCCATTATTTAACAATGAAGTGAAAAAGAGGACTTATTTTTCATGGATCTGAATCTTAAAACATGATTAGTTTTGAGTACCCAACAAAACAAGTCTCGATAGAGATATATGTGATAACATTTGCTCAATAAACTTTCGCAAGGCCCCAGGGTCATAGATATGTTGTTATAGTTTCTACATAGTTCCATTATATCCTTCTATTTCTATAGAAACAGGAGTGAACGACCAACAGGATATCTCGTTCAGTGGCCCTACCACTGGTCAACACGGAACCAACTATGGGAATGTTGGTCTCGGGAGTCAAACGAATGGCAGACGAGGTGCGTTCTACTTTTGGTAGATGCAAATATATAGAAACTAAGACATGAAAGATCTCTGTTACTCTAGTAAGAAGTCGTTTTTAGCAGTTAACTTTTTCCGCAGTGTAGTATATAAGTTTCCGTAATATATATATACATATCTTATTTGGTTTTTAATGCTTAAAACAGGGCATGAAAAAGTTTTTCTTCTTATCTCTTGGGATTCATACCCGGCTAGTTCTTTAACAAACAAGCGGCACACGAGGCGGTTGCTCTCTGTTTCACTTTTGTTCTACTACGTTTTGATGACTTCTGTGATCTGTTACTGAAGAGGCGCACGACAAAATGGAAGCTATTTGTTTTATAATATATTGATTTATTTAAACCTAAAAGTGGAACTCCTACTGCAATAATTAGCCATAAAGGGAAAAGTGGATTTGTTTTTCTTGGATAAGAAACTTAAGACATGATCAGTTTTGAGTAGCTAACAAAACAAGTTATATGTTTTTCCGCAACACCGTTGGGAAAGTTGGTCACTCGGGAAATGTCGTAAGAACTGGGGATCAAAGTGAGAGATTAACTTGGGGTATAAGGGCTAAATGAGGGATTTACTTCGTTACCTTGATATTCTCTTGCTCAATTGTACTATTCCCCTTTTTTAGAAACATGACTGAATGACCCACAGTACCACTTTGGCAACACTGCTGGTAACGTGAGTCAATAAGGACAAACACGGTGAAGGTGGCTATGGAAGGCGGATTTCTTTTCTGGGCATGTAAAACTGCTTCAGTTGTAGTTTAGTGATGTTTGGGTTAATTGTAACTGAGCACATGCAGGAAGAACTAATTGTAGAATTGAAGTTAATAAAGGGGTTTAAAAAGCACTGTTTGCTCTTGATGAGCTTTGCTTTGATTGGTCTTTCATTGCAATTGCATTGTGGGAAGATTCGGGCAAGAAAAAGGTGCCGAGAATATTATAGAAAACTGGATC
Source organism: Micromussa lordhowensis (assembly GCA_964020085.1). NCBI lineage: Eukaryota > Metazoa > Cnidaria > Anthozoa > Scleractinia > Lobophylliidae > Micromussa > Micromussa lordhowensis. Next base: position 12,900,132 of record OZ026607.1, read on the forward strand.
CAAAAGTATCACGTGAGGCAGCTATTGTAATAAACAGTTTGTTTTGAGCTCCCCAAAATACAAGAAAATCCTTGTCGACGCCCAGAAAGCCAAAAAAAAAAAAACAATGGAAAGAGCGCTGGTGCTAAATTTGCCGTGTCTAAACCAAGTTGCGTGACTGAAATTGTAAGTTACACGACGGTGCACTGAACCACGTGTAAAATGATCAGCCTTGCCCTCAATCTCGTCCCCAGAGTCTTCGTTCCCCTTGACCAACGATCGGAAAACGAGAGCTCTGGGAGCAACCATTTTGAATAACAAAGGAAATAACCGAATTCTACCCATCCAGTTTCACTGCACAGTCTCCATCTATGGCGCATGCCTGAAATGGCTGCTCCCAGAGCTCTCGTTTTCCGACCACTGGTCAAGGGGAACGAAGACTCTGGGAACGAATTTGCCTTGCCCTGCTTAAGTCAATCACTTCTGCGTACTGAGATAATTTCCAGCAAACAAACAAAGACAATGTTTTGTTGGATGATCAAAAGTTGTGTTGATCTGTAGTCAGAGATTGGCTAATACCTATGTTTTGACAGGCTTGAATAATCCAATTTCGATCAAATGTGGCAGCACGAAACAAAGAAATAAAGACATATTATTTAATTACAGAGAAAGCGAAGAGGGCCAACAATATCAACGAAAAGAAAGCTTGCCAGATCAGTGAAACGGCTTTTGTGCTAGCACAAAATAGGTACTCAATAATGTATAAAGGTTATCAGGAGTTGGCAACGTATTGTAGTTCGGAATAATTTGATGTTAGGTTTGGAAGCATCATTCTAAAGCCACGACGCGAAGAATGTACTGGAAAAGCTGCTGCAAAAATCATTGTAATTTAAGTTTAGGTCGGACCCCCTAAATCTCGCATCGTTATGTCGTCGATGCAACGCTTGTTGGAAAGTTTAGATTATGTGGAAGTCACGGATGTGGTTGTTTCCTCACTTCTGTCATTGATATGTTTGTTTCTTTACCGTTTTTTTTTATTTATTTGTATCCTGGAGTATTTCAGGATGTTCGTGATTTAAACGCAAGTCCCCGAATATTACATTTCGTTCATGGCTTTGCTGTAGCTTTCTCTTCATGTGAATTAACATTATTACTTACTTAGGGTTGAGAGTTATTCAACTTTCTCGCGCCGTCGTCACTGTGCGTAATATTTATCTTTAGCGCTCGCATTTCGTTTTAATATGTACCACCCCCTGGTTATTGCTAATGAGGTCAAAGAATGAGAATTGTTTTCAAACTCAAATGTTTATTTAGTTTAGCTGAAGAAGCAACGTAAGTGAGATGCCGTTCTTTTCGTCACAAGGTTGAAATGGACAATTTTTTAAGTTCTAAAACTTGTCTATACCGTAACAACACTACATTGTAAAAATGTAGTAAATGCTTCACTTTCGCAAAATCTTTAAACTGATCGTAATAAATTTAAGGAAAAACAAAGACCAATGTAACTTTAACAATGGAATTGTCATGGCATCAAAACACAACTGAAACCGCACGGCTGGGAACCGAGTGTCGCGTAAACATGAACGAGATACGTTTCTTTGCAATCGAGTAACCAACTTTGAAGTTAAAAATGCCACAAAGAACTTCAGAGGAAACAGCTAACAGGCTGCCTTCAGTTCTTTTACTACTCGAGAGTTCGCATTATAAACGAAAGTTAAATTCTCTAAGAGTAGCGGCATTTCTGCTCTCTCTACCTCAGAAAACCTAGCGAAGCCTTCCTTAATTACATTACTTAGCACATCCTGAAAAGCAGTTAGGTAGATTTGTTGACCATTGACATGTAAAACTAATTTTGCACAAACATATTGTGAGCAGTTGGAAATTCTCATCGTGTGTCCACACCAATTACAGTGTACTACATTACTTGAAGTTGCTTGCAGAATTATTTGCGGACAGTTGAAGCATGCAATGAATCTCTCTACTTTCTCAATTATGTGAACATTTGGCACGGTTACTGTCACAGTTTTATTTCCGGACGAGCTGAGATATTGTTGTATCTGTTACAGGTGTAATAACTGAACTGCGCATGGTTGACAGTTTTTTTGCTTCGTTCCAAACACTTACCTGAATTGGCGCCATCCGGTAGACAGTTCCAATTTTGATCATGGCAATAGTTTCTTCCCAAAGGTCAATTGCGCCGATTGTTCCAGTTGTGTCTGCGAAGGTGGCTCGTGCCAATCTCAGTTTGTTTCGACCGGCAAGTTCTTGATCGCACATGTGAACGACCTTTTCACAAATGGTTACTTTATCCCAGCCATGGAAGATTTCAAAATTTGTGCAACTGAAAGGATTGGCGACGTAGTCACTGTTTCCTCGGAGTACTGGAAGGAACACTCGGTTTAGTCGGGAACAGAAACTGTATTCGTTATCTCACTGATGATGACTTTCTTGCCATTACTTGTGTGCGTGAATCGCTTAATTTTCACCGGAGTGTCAGACTTCTGACTGTCGCTTAGAAGTTTATGTTTCTGCTTGGAGTAAAGCAACGCCTCTTGACATCCATTTTGGCTGGGTTGCAACAACAGAGTAGAGTAGTGCAGTGTATCTTTCTTGTTCCGTTTTGATGGCGATAACTGATGAACGTAAGCAATAACTGGATCGTCGGTTGCTTTGGTCGGTTCGCGCTTGTTTTTGGGACACTGTTGCTGCTGTAAAATGCAACTTGTCCTGTCTGATTTCTTTTCCCATGGAGCTGGAGTCGCCCATCGAAGACAGTGATAAATCATAAAGCACTTGGATGTTCTTTGCTGGCACTGGCGCGACTCGCATCACTAGCCGAGGACGAGGATAAGCTGAAATCTAAGGCGCTTGGCTGTTCTATGCCGCCGGTGGTTCTACTTGTATCTTGGGCGAACAGGGCAGGCTTATTTAAGTTATGTGATAGTTTGTCTTTTGCGCTACAGACGCTTGGATGGCCCACCGAGTTGACAGTTGTTCGCGACTGTATTTCTGCTTCGTAACCTTCGCAGGTCTACTCGCTGACATCCTGATCTAATTGAGTTGACAACACGAGTGTTTTCGTCGTTCTTATAGTGATTTGGAGACTTACCTTGCAGACTTACCAATGGAATATTTGTTTAATGCATGGTTGTCAATTAAGGTTGCAGTTAGAAACTAACCAAAATGCAAAAGGAGCTGTCTTCAAGACTGTGTTATGTAGATCATTCTTGTCTTTTGTAAATTGCTGTTAAACTGGACAAATCTTAGAAAGATGACTTCAAACATAATTTTAAAAGGCCTGTTCTTGTACCAAACGAATAAGCAGCATTTCTTACTAATAGTTTTGGAAGTGTCTCATTACAAATTCCTCTGAAAAAAAGCAAGGAAACAGCACTTTTCATAATGATTTACTGTTTTCTTTTGTTGCTCTCTTAACTTAATAACAATGTACATTATGATTAAATAATTTGTTATATGAAACGGTGAAATGATGGCCAAACAGCTTTATGACCTGTGAAATACGTTTCTAAACCACCTGCTTGTTATATTAATTCCTGGCCTGGTGGTTTGTTTTCAAGCAATTAAAACAAAGTCCAAGGTCCCATGCAATTTTTCTCCTTTCCTGCTGATGCTTAGACAAAACAAAAGGCAATAGGGTGCTTGTGCTTGCAAATGACACACTTCCTTTCACTTGAAGGGGTTTTCATCTCCAGCTCTTTGTTCGGTGATTGGGATTGGTCTTGCTTCTAATATGACAAGTCACGGCTGTTGCTCGGAGCATCAGGAGAGGTTTCTGTTATTGTGGCGAACTGATTTAACTTGAGACTTGGCTTTGACTTGGGAATCCTCTGTTTCTTGTTCCATTTTTTCACATATTCTGCCCCACAAATATTCCGCCCCACCTAACATACTGTGATATCGTATGGCACTTCTGCAAATCAACGGACAAGAACAAAGTTGAGAGAATTCAGGAGCGCGCACTCAGGGCAGTCTTCAAATCTAAATCGGAGACCTACAATGACCTCTTAACAAATGCAGGTCTACCAAGTCTTTACCAACAAAGGCTACAAAATATTGCTACTTTCATGTATAAAGTAAAAAAATAGACTTGTGACCACTTATGTAACAAAAATATTTAACACTTAACCGATACAGTATAATCTTAGAAACGCTGATTTTAATATTCCACGTTTTCGCACTGTGCGTTATGGCAAGCATTTTTTAAGATATTTTGGGCCCCATCTTTGGAATAAATTAGACAAAACCGATAGAGAGAAGCCTAATCTCAAGAGTTTCCAAGACAGTATCAAGAGTAAACATTTATCACATCTTATAGATAATTGTAAGAACTGTGATATATGTTGCTAGGTCTTTTAAAATTTTACAGCATACACATATTTTATATCTTTTATCTTTTTTTAAAATTCTGTCAAGTCTAAGTATTTCATTTATTTATTAATCTACTGTATACATTATTAATTAAACTGTAAATGATTATAACTTTAGCTAAGGTATAAATAGTGTCCCCAATTAGTTTTGTTCTAAAGCTAAATACTGGTGACACTTAGTCTTTCATTTATTCAATCTTAGATTCATCGTTGCTCCCTAACGTAACATTTTTTCAATTTTAGCCTTACCGCTTAAAATTTAATTTCCTTCCATAATTTTGGTATTGTTCGAAAGCTATTAGTGTCCTCTTTTATCGGTATGAAGATCGTTCAATTTACTTTTCGTTGGGCTGAGTAAGGGACGAAATGAATTGAAAATGTTACATTAGGGAACATAGTCGTGGATTCGCCAACATTTTATCCCATAAATCCAGGATTATGTGCTATCAGCGTTACAGAAAAGCGTCAACAAAGTGTACATATGCCGTAGAACTTCCACACAAGTTTTAGTTTGGAAGGAAAGGCGAGAAAAAAATCTGTAATGTTTTGATATACTTCATATGATCGAGTAGAGGTTTCAAGAAATCAAAAATCCGCAAAGGTTGCACTCTTTACAGAAAATTGTTATTATGGAAGCCTAATTCAATGAATTCATTGGAATAGTAGCTATATGTATCAAGAAGGTGCCACAAAAGTTTCAAGGCAATCCATCAAGTTGTTTTTGAAATATAGACATTTTTGTGAAGACTGTTCAATAACGCATAAGATGTTGAATTCCAGTTTTTACGTTTTCTATTAAATTTGGTGTGCGGAGCCGTTGCGCTGTTTACATACCACGGTTCATGGTGGAATTTTGGGCTTAATTTTGCCAATCTTTTTAAAACAAAAACGTATCAATTGAGTTTAAATATTGATATTTTTCTAGGATTTAGGAAACGATTTCTAACATGTCTAAATTGCACATCGGTGCCGCTAAGTTACAAAAGGGAACATTAGCGACATTTTTGAAAACAAAATTGGAGTGATGTGATTTATTTTGCATATGTAGACTTACGTTTCATAAAGTATATACCACAGAAAAACACCCCAGTATTGATCTCATCTTTGATCTCCAAAAGCCATTTCTTTTAAGTGACATAAAGAAACACTGTGCGGAAAAAAAAGCCACCATAACATTTCTCATCTTCTAGATTTCCTTGATATTTAACAGCTAATGCATGCAACAGCAGAGTTCTAGGGCTACAAAATGAAATTTCATGCTTAAGTGAAAATTATCAAACCGACGAGCGTGTTACCTTCCCCCATGCGGTAGGCGTGGTCATGAGGGAACTTAAGCACGCGCGTTTTTGAGACGCGGACGTTAACCGGAAGTGAGCTATAACTTGTCCTCACACAACCATATTCACATTGCTAAGTATCTTTTCTTCATTAGAGTTCAGTAGTATAAAACTCCCGGGGACAATTCGGGTCTAGCATGCGAAATCTTCTCTTCCGGTTGCCGTTCGCGTCTCGGAAACGAGCGTGCTTAAGCTCCCTTAATCATCTAAGATCTAACGACGCAAAGTTGCGACAATTTCATTTTTAGTTTTCAGTTTTTACGTCGTTTCGTTCCTCCTTTTAATTGTGCATGTGTTATTCTGCGTTACTTACACTGGTCATACAACCTAGCCAGCTGATAACGATGCACTTCATCATCATCATCTTCTTGTTGTTCTAGGCACAGACCTCATGTGACGCGTCTTGAAAATCTAGTTTGCCTTCTTCTGAACGATTTTTGATATCTCGTTTTCTAAATAGAAAATAACTTAAAATTGTATACCTATTTTTATATAATAACCAAATCAATGCGCAAGCTCTGATTGGTCAATCAGTCATGAATTAGTGTACCAGTAAACTCATGGAATAATCGCGCGTCTTCGGTTTTTTTTTAATTTAAAAGCAACAGACCACACGTTTTCTATGGTTTATTTAACAATTATTCCACTCGCGCTTGTTGGATATGAGATGATAAACAGCCAACGAGGCGCGTGGCGCCGAGTTAGCTATAATCATCTCCTATCCAAAAAGCGCGAGTGGAATAATTGTTTTATTACAAACCCCTCAAAATCGTGGAACACTACACTGAAATGGAAATAAAAACGCCCCCGAAAATTCACGCGCACGCTTACCATATCTGTAGGGCATGGTACAATGGCTCTTATTATCCAACTCAGCTTCCTAGAGTACAAATATCGCGCGAAACGAGTACAGATAACAGATATTTGTACTCGCCTCATTCCTCCCGGCCGCGTGAAGTTCAAAACCTTGGCAAGTCAGAATTTTGGGAAAAGAAATCGTTGGACAATAAATCTCTTATTAGACGTTTTGGTGTGTAGTATCGCTGTATATTTTTACTCGTTCTTTGTCTTTGACTCGCCCTACGGGCTCGTCAAAATACTGCACAACTCGTAAAAATATACAGCGATACTACACACCAAAACGTCTAATAAGATATATATATATATATATATATATATATATCTCACTGGATTCGTAAAAACGTGCCCGCAGAATTTTAACCCCTCCACTCATGTAACCTGTGATTTTATTTGTTTATTTAGTCTTTTGACTTTGCTTATGGAAGCGCCTTGTAAAGCTCATCTAGCATGAAATGTAAAAAACTTCTTGCGGCATGTTTCATTAATTTTTCTATGATTTATTATTTATGGCTACCCCCCCCCCCCCCCCCCAACCTCTCCCCTGCTCCCCTTTTCAATTGGTGTTAAGTTTAGCCCAGGCTACACTCGTCTGAATTTTAGTTCGCCCGGTGACTCCGACAGGAGCCGAGCGATTAGCGTTTTATAACTGCTGTCTAAAGGAAGTTCGCCCGAGGACATCATTAAGTCCAATGAAGGTGCAAGTCCCACGATTTGCTAGCAAGCGTCGTCCGTTATCGTACATTAAACGGCTCTGAGATGTGTATACGGGTCGACATTTTTAGTCCCGTAATAGTGAGCCGTTTGCAGTGTGGCGATAACGTTGTGCTTGCTTTAGACAGCAAAAAGCTTTAGCCACATCAGTTTAGGGCTTAGGCGTGCAATGGAGTAGACATTTCTAGCTGCTGTTGGCGTTTTTTGGCCTGAACGTTGATGTGGTTAAAGACTTGAAAAAAATCTGTTGTACTGTTGAAAGGCTGCTTTCCCGCTCGGTGAAATTCAAATACATCCGGGATATTGTTATTTGCGAGCAAAACATGGCTGCGAGCGGAGTCAACAACATCAGGTCAAGCGCCGATCCGACCGTGAGTAGCATTTCCTTGTTCAGTTTATGAATTTTAGGCGCTCTCGGCTTAGCTAACTATCAGAACTGCCTGTGATTCGCCAGCGCGGAAGCAATTTATCTGTGTGGTTTCCGGTCGATAATTGACGTACTGACAACATGTGGAGTGTTTATGGCCTAGTTTGTTTGAAGTTCGATCGATTGTCAGTGTAGGAAGCTCGTTTTCCAGTCCATTTAGGGTGATGCAGGCCTTCAGAAAGCTATAGATTAACTCTCGGCCGCGGTTTTGATACGTGAACTTTTATGTTGATCTGGACTCGAATTTCATGTTGAAATGCGCTCTTAATTAAATTGTACAATTCATGATTCGATGAAACGACCGTGAATTTAGTCTTCCCGGCCTCAAAAGGTGTAAATGAGAGTTATTTCCTTTTATTTCAGCCACGATAAGTCTTGTGAAAAGCTAGCTCTAGGACAGAATTCCATCGAGATTAATAGCGACAAGTGAAATTCTGCGGGCACGTTTTTGCGAATCCAGTCAGATATTGCAACTGAATGTCACGTAACCTCTACTTTCTGCCCGAAATACAGAAATATATGGCCGCTTTGACTGCTTTCCATGCTCTTGTCGGAATGATTGGCTAGTTTGATCCACTGTGAAAGACATAGAGAGGTCACTTAGGCTAAAATATCAATTAAGTTCATTCATTCATTCATGCATCGCAGAGGTTTAGCATGTCTAGACTAAGGCCACAAGCCAAATGATCAATTCAACCTCTACGTTCCCTGTGTTTCGGCTCGTTCGACTAATTTGCACTGACTTCAGCGGCTTTCACAGGCATGGTATGGCTTCTTTTAAGAGGAAACGAGGTAGATAGCACTCTCAGTACGACATGGCCATATTCATTTGCAATATCTCACTGGATTCGTAAAAACGTGCCCGCAGAATTTTAACCCCTCCACTCATGTAACCTGTGATTTTATTTGTTTATTTAGTCTTTTGACTTTGCTTATGGAAGCGCCTTGTAAAGCTCATCTAGCATGAAATGTAAAAAACTTCTTGCGGCATGTTTCATTAATTTTTCTATGATTTATTATTTATGGCTACCCCCCCCCCCCCCCCCAACCTCTCCCCTGCTCCCCTTTTCAATTGGTGTTAAGTTTAGCCCAGGCTACACTCGTCTGAATTTTAGTTCGCCCGGTGACTCCGACAGGAGCCGAGCGATTAGCGTTTTATAACTGCTGTCTAAAGGAAGTTCGCCCGAGGACATCATTAAGTCCAATGAAGGTGCAAGTCCCACGATTTGCTAGCAAGCGTCGTCCGTTATCGTACATTAAACGGCTCTGAGATGTGTATACGGGTCGACATTTTTAGTCCCGTAATAGTGAGCCGTTTGCAGTGTGGCGATAACGTTGTGCTTGCTTTAGACAGCAAAAAGCTTTAGCCACATCAGTTTAGGGCTTAGGCGTGCAATGGAGTAGACATTTCTAGCTGCTGTTGGCGTTTTTTGGCCTGAACGTTGATGTGGTTAAAGACTTGAAAAAAATCTGTTGTACTGTTGAAAGGCTGCTTTCCCGCTCGGTGAAATTCAAATACATCCGGGATATTGTTATTTGCGAGCAAAACATGGCTGCGAGCGGAGTCAACAACATCAGGTCAAGCGCCGATCCGACCGTGAGTAGCATTTCCTTGTTCAGTTTATGAATTTTAGGCGCTCTCGGCTTAGCTAACTATCAGAACTGCCTGTGATTCGCCAGCGCGGAAGCAATTTATCTGTGTGGTTTCCGGTCGATAATTGACGTACTGACAACATGTGGAGTGTTTATGGCCTAGTTTGTTTGAAGTTCGATCGATTGTCAGTGTAGGAAGCTCGTTTTCCAGTCCATTTAGGGTGATGCAGGCCTTCAGAAAGCTATAGATTAACTCTCGGCCGCGGTTTTGATACGTGAACTTTTATGTTGATCTGGACTCGAATTTCATGTTGAAATGCGCTCTTAATTAAATTGTACAATTCATGATTCGATGAAACGACCGTGAATTTAGTCTTCCCGGCCTCAAAAGGTGTAAATGAGAGTTATTTCCTTTTATTTCAGCCACGATAAGTCTTGTGAAAAGCTAGCTCTAGGACAGAATTCCATCGAGATTAATAGCGACAAGTGAAATTCTGCGGGCACGTTTTTGCGAATCCAGTCAGATATTGCAACTGAATGTCACGTAACCTCTACTTTCTGCCCGAAATACAGAAATATATGGCCGCTTTGACTGCTTTCCATGCTCTTGTCGGAATGATTGGCTAGTTTGATCCACTGTGAAAGACATAGAGAGGTCACTTAGGCTAAAATATCAATTAAGTTCATTCATTCATTCATGCATCGCAGAGGTTTAGCATGTCTAGACTAAGGCCACAAGCCAAATGATCAATTCAACCTCTACGTTCCCTGTGTTTCGGCTCGTTCGACTAATTTGCACTGACTTCAGCGGCTTTCACAGGCATGGTATGGCTTCTTTTAAGAGGAAACGAGGTAGATAGCACTCTCAGTACGACATGGCCATATTCATTTGCAATATCTCACTGGATTCGTAAAAACGTGCCCGCAGAATTTTAACCCCTCCACTCATGTAACCTGTGATTTTATTTGTTTATTTAGTCTTTTGACTTTGCTTATGGAAGCGCCTTGTAAAGCTCATCTAGCATGAAATGTAAAAAACTTCTTGCGGCATGTTTCATTAATTTTTCTATGATTTATTATTTATGGCTACCCCCCCCCCCCCCCCCCAACCTCTCCCCTGCTCCCCTTTTCAATTGGTGTTAAGTTTAGCCCAGGCTACACTCGTCTGAATTTTAGTTCGCCCGGTGACTCCGACAGGAGCCGAGCGATTAGCGTTTTATAACTGCTGTCTAAAGGAAGTTCGCCCGAGGACATCATTAAGTCCAATGAAGGTGCAAGTCCCACGATTTGCTAGCAAGCGTCGTCCGTTATCGTACATTAAACGGCTCTGAGATGTGTATACGGGTCGACATTTTTAGTCCCGTAATAGTGAGCCGTTTGCAGTGTGGCGATAACGTTGTGCTTGCTTTAGACAGCAAAAAGCTTTAGCCACATCAGTTTAGGGCTTAGGCGTGCAATGGAGTAGACATTTCTAGCTGCTGTTGGCGTTTTTTGGCCTGAACGTTGATGTGGTTAAAGACTTGAAAAAAATCTGTTGTACTGTTGAAAGGCTGCTTTCCCGCTCGGTGAAATTCAAATACATCCGGGATATTGTTATTTGCGAGCAAAACATGGCTGCGAGCGGAGTCAACAACATCAGGTCAAGCGCCGATCCGACCGTGAGTAGCATTTCCTTGTTCAGTTTATGAATTTTAGGCGCTCTCGGCTTAGCTAACTATCAGAACTGCCTGTGATTCGCCAGCGCGGAAGCAATTTATCTGTGTGGTTTCCGGTCGATAATTGACGTACTGACAACATGTGGAGTGTTTATGGCCTAGTTTGTTTGAAGTTCGATCGATTGTCAGTGTAGGAAGCTCGTTTTCCAGTCCATTTAGGGTGATGCAGGCCTTCAGAAAGCTATAGATTAACTCTCGGCCGCGGTTTTGATACGTGAACTTTTATGTTGATCTGGACTCGAATTTCATGTTGAAATGCGCTCTTAATTAAATTGTACAATTCATGATTCGATGAAACGACCGTGAATTTAGTCTTCCCGGCCTCAAAAGGTGTAAATGAGAGTTATTTCCTTTTATTTCAGCCACGATAAGTCTTGTGAAAAGCTAGCTCTAGGACAGAATTCCATCGAGATTAATAGCGACAAGTGAAATTCTGCGGGCACGTTTTTGCGAATCCAGTCAGATATTGCAACTGAATGTCACGTAACCTCTACTTTCTGCCCGAAATACAGAAATATATGGCCGCTTTGACTGCTTTCCATGCTCTTGTCGGAATGATTGGCTAGTTTGATCCACTGTGAAAGACATAGAGAGGTCACTTAGGCTAAAATATCAATTAAGTTCATTCATTCATTCATGCATCGCAGAGGTTTAGCATGTCTAGACTAAGGCCACAAGCCAAATGATCAATTCAACCTCTACGTTCCCTGTGTTTCGGCTCGTTCGACTAATTTGCACTGACTTCAGCGGCTTTCACAGGCATGGTATGGCTTCTTTTAAGAGGAAACGAGGTAGATAGCACTCTCAGTACGACATGGCCATATTCATTTGCAATATCTCACTGGATTCGTAAAAACGTGCCCGCAGAATTTTAACCCCTCCACTCATGTAACCTGTGATTTTATTTGTTTATTTAGTCTTTTGACTTTGCTTATGGAAGCGCCTTGTAAAGCTCATCTAGCATGAAATGTAAAAAACTTCTTGCGGCATGTTTCATTAATTTTTCTATGATTTATTATTTATGGCTACCCCCCCCCCCCCCCCCCAACCTCTCCCCTGCTCCCCTTTTCAATTGGTGTTAAGTTTAGCCCAGGCTACACTCGTCTGAATTTTAGTTCGCCCGGTGACTCCGACAGGAGCCGAGCGATTAGCGTTTTATAACTGCTGTCTAAAGGAAGTTCGCCCGAGGACATCATTAAGTCCAATGAAGGTGCAAGTCCCACGATTTGCTAGCAAGCGTCGTCCGTTATCGTACATTAAACGGCTCTGAGATGTGTATACGGGTCGACATTTTTAGTCCCGTAATAGTGAGCCGTTTGCAGTGTGGCGATAACGTTGTGCTTGCTTTAGACAGCAAAAAGCTTTAGCCACATCAGTTTAGGGCTTAGGCGTGCAATGGAGTAGACATTTCTAGCTGCTGTTGGCGTTTTTTGGCCTGAACGTTGATGTGGTTAAAGACTTGAAAAAAATCTGTTGTACTGTTGAAAGGCTGCTTTCCCGCTCGGTGAAATTCAAATACATCCGGGATATTGTTATTTGCGAGCAAAACATGGCTGCGAGCGGAGTCAACAACATCAGGTCAAGCGCCGATCCGACCGTGAGTAGCATTTCCTTGTTCAGTTTATGAATTTTAGGCGCTCTCGGCTTAGCTAACTATCAGAACTGCCTGTGATTCGCCAGCGCGGAAGCAATTTATCTGTGTGGTTTCCGGTCGATAATTGACGTACTGACAACATGTGGAGTGTTTATGGCCTAGTTTGTTTGAAGTTCGATCGATTGTCAGTGTAGGAAGCTCGTTTTCCAGTCCATTTAGGGTGATGCAGGCCTTCAGAAAGCTATAGATTAACTCTCGGCCGCGGTTTTGATACGTGAACTTTTATGTTGATCTGGACTCGAATTTCATGTTGAAATGCGCTCTTAATTAAATTGTACAATTCATGATTCGATGAAACGACCGTGAATTTAGTCTTCCCGGCCTCAAAAGGTGTAAATGAGAGTTATTTCCTTTTATTTCAGCCACGATAAGTCTTGTGAAAAGCTAGCTCTAGGACAGAATTCCATCGAGATTAATAGCGACAAGTGAAATTCTGCGGGCACGTTTTTGCGAATCCAGTCAGATATTGCAACTGAATGTCACGTAACCTCTACTTTCTGCCCGAAATACAGAAATATATGGCCGCTTTGACTGCTTTCCATGCTCTTGTCGGAATGATTGGCTAGTTTGATCCACTGTGAAAGACATAGAGAGGTCACTTAGGCTAAAATATCAATTAAGTTCATTCATTCATTCATGCATCGCAGAGGTTTAGCATGTCTAGACTAAGGCCACAAGCCAAATGATCAATTCAACCTCTACGTTCCCTGTGTTTCGGCTCGTTCGACTAATTTGCACTGACTTCAGCGGCTTTCACAGGCATGGTATGGCTTCTTTTAAGAGGAAACGAGGTAGATAGCACTCTCAGTACGACATGGCCATATTCATTTGCAATATCTCACTGGATTCGTAAAAACGTGCCCGCAGAATTTTAACCCCTCCACTCATGTAACCTGTGATTTTATTTGTTTATTTAGTCTTTTGACTTTGCTTATGGAAGCGCCTTGTAAAGCTCATCTAGCATGAAATGTAAAAAACTTCTTGCGGCATGTTTCATTAATTTTTCTATGATTTATTATTTATGGCTACCCCCCCCCCCCCCCCCAACCTCTCCCCTGCTCCCCTTTTCAATTGGTGTTAAGTTTAGCCCAGGCTACACTCGTCTGAATTTTAGTTCGCCCGGTGACTCCGACAGGAGCCGAGCGATTAGCGTTTTATAACTGCTGTCTAAAGGAAGTTCGCCCGAGGACATCATTAAGTCCAATGAAGGTGCAAGTCCCACGATTTGCTAGCAAGCGTCGTCCGTTATCGTACATTAAACGGCTCTGAGATGTGTATACGGGTCGACATTTTTAGTCCCGTAATAGTGAGCCGTTTGCAGTGTGGCGATAACGTTGTGCTTGCTTTAGACAGCAAAAAGCTTTAGCCACATCAGTTTAGGGCTTAGGCGTGCAATGGAGTAGACACATTTCTAGCTGCTGTTGGCGTTTTTTGGCCTGAACGTTGATGTGGTTAAAGACTTGAAAAAAATCTGTTGTACTGTTGAAAGGCTGCTTTCCCGCTCGGTGAAATTCAAATACATCCGGGATATTGTTATTTGCGAGCAAAACATGGCTGCGAGCGGAGTCAACAACATCAGGTCAAGCGCCGATCCGACCGTGAGTAGCATTTCCTTGTTCAGTTTATGAATTTTAGGCGCTCTCGGCTTAGCTAACTATCAGAACTGCCTGTGATTCGCCAGCGCGGAAGCAATTTATCTGTGTGGTTTCCGGTCGATAATTGACGTACTGACAACATGTGGAGTGTTTATGGCCTAGTTTGTTTGAAGTTCGATCGATTGTCAGTGTAGGAAGCTCGTTTTCCAGTCCATTTAGGGTGATGCAGGCCTTCAGAAAGCTATAGATTAACTCTCGGCCGCGGTTTTGATACGTGAACTTTTATGTTGATCTGGACTCGAATTTCATGTTGAAATGCGCTCTTAATTAAATTGTACAATTCATGATTCGATGAAACGACCGTGAATTTAGTCTTCCCGGCCTCAAAAGGTGTAAATGAGAGTTATTTCCTTTTATTTCAGCCACGATAAGTCTTGTGAAAAGCTAGCTCTAGGACAGAATTCCATCGAGATTAATAGCGACAAGTGAAATTCTGCGGGCACGTTTTTGCGAATCCAGTCAGATATTGCAACTGAATGTCACGTAACCTCTACTTTCTGCCCGAAATACAGAAATATATGGCCGCTTTGACTGCTTTCCATGCTCTTGTCGGAATGATTGGCTAGTTTGATCCACTGTGAAAGACATAGAGAGGTCACTTAGGCTAAAATATCAATTAAGTTCATTCATTCATTCATGCATCGCAGAGGTTTAGCATGTCTAGACTAAGGCCACAAGCCAAATGATCAATTCAACCTCTACGTTCCCTGTGTTTCGGCTCGTTCGACTAATTTGCACTGACTTCAGCGGCTTTCACAGGCATGGTATGGCTTCTTTTAAGAGGAAACGAGGTAGATAGCACTCTCAGTACGACATGGCCATATTCATTTGCAATATCTCACTGGATTCGTAAAAACGTGCCCGCAGAATTTTAACCCCTCCACTCATGTAACCTGTGATTTTATTTGTTTATTTAGTCTTTTGACTTTGCTTATGGAAGCGCCTTGTAAAGCTCATCTAGCATGAAATGTAAAAAACTTCTTGCGGCATGTTTCATTAATTTTTCTATGATTTATTATTTATGGCTACCCCCCCCCCCCCCCCCCAACCTCTCCCCTGCTCCCCTTTTCAATTGGTGTT
>OZ026607.1:12920731-12943231 GCA_964020085.1 Micromussa lordhowensis
AACCGGTCAACACGGAACCAACTTGGGTAATGTTGGTCTGGGGAGCCAAACGAACAAAGGATGGGGCAGACGAGGTGGGTTCTACTTCTTGTACATGCAAATATAGAAACTAAGATAAAGATCTCGGGTAACAGAGCATGAAAACCTTTTCCTTCTATTGTCTTTGGATTTATCCGCAGGTTTTAAACAAAAAATCTATTTGTTTTATAATATATTGATTTAGTCAAGCCTAAAAGTGGAGCTGCCAATTGCAATAATTAACAATGAAGGACAAAGAGGACTTGTTTTACATGGATCTGAAATTTAAAACAAGATCAATTTTGAGCACCTTACAAAACAACTCTCGATAGAGATATATATGATAACATTTGCTCTATCAACTTTCGCAAGGCCGCTGGGGTTATACATATGCTGTGATAGTCATTACTTAGTACCATTATGTCCTTTTATTTCTATAGAAGCACGACTGAACGACCAACAGGATATCTCGTTCAGTGGCCCTACAACCGGTCAACACGGAACCAACTTGGGTAATGTTGGTCTGGGGAGCCAAACGAACAAAGGATGGGGCAGACGAGGTGGGTTCTTCTTCTTGTACATGCAAATATAGAAACTAAGATAAAGATCTCGGGTAACAGAGCATGAAAACCTTTTCCTTCTATTGTCTTTGGATTTATCCGCAGGTTTTAAACAAAAAATCTATTTGTTTTATAATATATTGATTTAGTCAAGCCTAAAAGTGGAGCTGCCAATTGCAATAATTAACACTGAAGGAGAAAGACGGCTTGTTTCACATGGATCTGAAACTGAAAACATGATCAGTTTTGAGCAGCTAACAAAACAAGTCTCGATAGAGATACATTTGATAACATTTGATCTATCAGCTTTCGCAAGGCCGCTGGGGTTATACATATGCTGTGATAGTCATTACTTAGTACCATTATGTCCTTTTATTTCTATAGAAACACGACTGAACGACCAACAGGATATCTCGTTCAGTGGCCCTACAACCGGTCAACACGGAACCAACTTGGGTAATGTTGGTCTGGGGAGCCAATCGAACAACGGATGGGGCAGACGAGGTGGGTTCTACTTCTTGTACGTACATGCAAATATAGAAACTAAGATAAAGATCTCGGGTAACAGAGCATGAAAACCTTTTCCTTCTATTGTCTTTGGATTTATCAGCAGGTTTTAAACAAAAAATCTATTTGTTTTATAATATATTGATTTAGTCAAGCCTAAAAGTGGAGCTGCCAATTGCAATAATTAACAATGAAGGACAAAGAGGACTTGTTTTACATGGATCTGAAATTTAAAACAAGATCAGTTTTGAGCACCTTACTAAACAATTCTCGATAGAGATATATATGATAACATTTGCTCTATCAACTTTCGCAAGGCCGCTGGGGTTATACATATGCTGTGATAGTCATTACTTAGTACCATTATGTCCTTTTATTTCTATAGAAGCACGACTGAACGACCAACAGGATATCTCGTTCAGTGGCCCTACAACCGGTCAACACGGAACCAACTTGGGTAATGTTGGTCTGGGGAGCCAAACGAACAAAGGATGGGGCAGACGAGGTGGGTTCTACTTCTTGTACATGCAAATATAGAAACTAAGATAAAGATCTCGGGTAACAGAGCATGAAAACCTTTTCCTTCTATTGTCTTTGGATTTATCCGCAGGTTTTAAACAAAAACCCTATTTGTTTTATAATATATTGATTTAGTCAAGCCTAAAAGTGGAGCTGCCAATTGCAATAATTAACACTGAAGGAGAAAGACGGCTTGTTTCACATGGATCTGAAACTGAAAACATGATCAGTTTTGAGCAGCTAACAAAACAAGTCTCGATAGAGATATATTTGATAACATTTGATCTATCAACTTTCGCAAGGCCTTTGGGGTTATACATATGCTGTGATAGTCATTACTTAGTACCATTATGTCCTTTTTTTTCTATAGAAACACGACTGAACGACCAACAGGATATCTCGTTCAGTGGCCCTACAACCGGTCAACACGGAACCAACTTGGGTAATGTTGGTCTGGGGAGCCAATCGAACAACGGATGGGGCAGACGAGGTGGGTTCTACTTCTTGTACATGCAAATATAGAAACTAAGATAAAGATCTCGGGTAACAGAGCATGAAAACCTTTTCCTTCTATTGTCTTTGGATTTATCAGCAGGTTTTAAACAAAAAATCTATTTGTTTTATAATATATTGATTTAGTCAAGCCTAAAAGTGGAGCTGCCAATTGCAATAATTAACAATGAAGGAGAAAGAGGACTTGTTTTACATGGATCTGAAATTTAAAGTGCCACTGCGACGAAATTTCACATTTCTTTTTCCCACTTTTTTTTATACAGAATAACTTACCATCATGTACGATGTCCTTTCGTCCAAAAAGAAAAAATTAAAAAGACTTCCTTCATTAAAATTTCGCCGCTCGAAAAGTGATAATTTTCGTCTGCCATTACTCGAAATTGGTTCTAATTGAGCCCGCTATTTTCACAGCGGCACATCTACTTGTGACGTCATATTCCTAACACGAGATTGATGATCGCTTGATTTTAGAGGGATTTCAGTCGGTCTTTGGCTCAAGTATCTGCGAAATGTCTGTCGATTCAGAAGCTCAATTTGGGGAAAATTTGTCTGAAAGCAGTAGTGAAGGTTGCTCTGAGTCTTCAGAGGCTAGCTTCAACTCGGCAAGTGAATATTCTAATCATACGATGATAGTGCAGAGCCAACTGCCACCGAAGAAGAAGCTACCCAGCTGCACGCTAAACAAATAGCTGTATAGAGGAAGAAGAGCCTGAGGACATGCTTCTGAGTCGATTTGCTGAAGAGACAGATCTATTAGACTGGTATTTTATTTGGTTTCTTCGTCTCGGTTCTTTCTGCTTTTATCAATGCGTTTATTTTTGTAAAAAGAGCTTATTTCAAGTAGAGTGTTTCGAAGGAAGTACGTACGTTGGATTCGATCTGTCACCGTCGGCTTTGGAAATGTATGTCTGTTTCGTATGTTTATTGTAATAGATGCAAGTGTATAAATCGTTCGTTGGAAAACGTTGTCCACATGAAGGATGTAGATGTTGCATGGAGGTTGATAGATGTCGTGAGAGAAGGGTAGAAGTTAAAAAAGACGACTAGTAATTATAAGCTTATGTTACTTTCACTTCCAGGTTTTGAAAGTGTCTGTCCGAATAGTTGGGTTTTGGTTACTGCAATAATAGGGCTTAAAACGAAACAGAAGAAAGCGTTTACCACATTCTTTGCTGAAGACACCTGAGACAGTGGGAAACCCCAAAACTTGGAATTTGAGAGGGGCAACAGCAGAGTCTGAAATCACCCCTTCCTAACTGCCAGTGCTGCTAAAAAGTTCACACTGATGTTTAAAATTTTACAACTGGTCACCAGTGGGGGTATAACTATATTCAGGACCATGCCACTGTCAGATATATCTCATTCCCAAATTAATGTTTGATTTTTGGCCAAAGCAATTACACTGACAGAAAATTCAGACCCCTTTTGCCAAAAGCAGACTTTTCATCTTGACTTCCATTACTATAAAAAGAAAAACTGTTGGTGACTGCAAATTGCAAGCTTGTGATGGAAAGGTTAGAAAAAGTCGAAAGTTGTAGCCAAAATAAAAATGTTAATTTTAAACCCTAAACAGCCAAAAAATATGGTGCAGAATATGTAGGTGGTGCTCACTTACAGCTGTAGTAATATTCTTCCTTAAAGAACAGTCATGAAATTGGCTTTTATAGACTGGTAAGGCACAAATCCTATCAGGTCTATCAGAACTTCTGACTAGCTAAAGCTCCAGAAATTAAATATATTCCTTGGGGAGTGTACTGCATGCTACACGATATCTGCCACTTTATGACACAGCACACCACAGCAACTCAATAATGTTAACATTGACTGTGTGATTGATTGTATTCCGAAATATTCAACTCATCTTGATAAAAATGAGAAGATGTCACAGCATTTTCTGTTTTCTGTTTAGTCCTCCTGTTTACAAATGCATCTAATTGCAATATCAACAAGGCCTAGGTGAATTTAAAGAGAAAAAAATGGAAATAGGAATTAAGGAGCACTAATCAGGGTTTGCATGGGTAATGGGAAACATGAGAAGTTCTGGAATTATAGATCTTCTTTATGCAGGCCTGGAAAGTCATAGAATTTTTAAAAGTGTGGGTCATGGGAAGCCATGGAAAATAAAGTAATTTGGGCAGTTTTGCATCTGCAAACTAAGGAAACAGGGAAAAGCTGCACACAATCAAGAAACCTTTTCCAAGAAAAATGGCCAAATTTAGGTTATGGAAAAATGTGGAAGGTCATGATAGAGGTCCTGGAAAAGTCATGGAATTTTCAAAGCTCTACAGGTAACACAGTGAGGGATTATTTTAAAGACACTATCACCCCTCATTTCTTCAGTGTGGCAATTAGGTGTATAGTTTTGATTAAAATTGCATTTTCTCAAGCTAGACACCCGGCCCCTCCCTCGTCATTGTTTTTGCGTAATAGAATGGTTTGACCCTGCCTCCACCCCCCTCCCTCCTAAAAACCCCCAACAATCCACACTACCTGTAAAATTGCGCATGTGTCCAGCATAATTATCAAGGTACACAAGGCGGAGACCAGGAAACTGATTTAACATATCACGCTTAGGAAACTGAGTTTAAACTGCCATTTTATTCAAACAGATTTCGCAATGGATACAAAACTGTGGGACATTTGACCTTATTTTAGGTCAACGGAAATGTGTACAGCAAAACGCTCTAACGAAATATAGAAACCTGTGTTTGAGAAAAAAATACGGTAAATTATTTACGGTTGATTTGAAAACTATGGAAACCATTGAAAAGCTCTTCGGTAGACCAGCATCTTCCGAGCGCGCCACATGACTGGGATAAACAGAAGGGATAAAAACTAAAATACAACAGCGCGGCGGTATGAACAATACTAAACTTAATGAGTTACTTGAAAATGTATTTCCAATCGCAGAGATGACTGGGAATAAACATATGGGATACTTCTACGAAAAAGAAAACTTCATGGCTGACTCAATACTGAAGCTTAGATGAAATTGAACAAGGCTTACCTTGCGGTGTTGTCGTTTGGAAGAATGTTTCCCTGGCTCGATCTTCCGCATTGTAAGAATTGAGCCAGGAACAAGCCGACAACGACAGCCTTCCATGTGAAACGCTCTTGAAAAACATTCCTCCGCGAAATGGACTTGACCACACCCGCCACAAACTTTCCACTCGGATTTAAGTTCCCGTGGTGAGTGTGCACGAATCTCAACCACGTATCTCGCTCACTCTTTATTGTAGGACTAAAATGAGCAGAAATACCTGCATTCATATCTGATCTATTGCTGCATCCGTGTACTAGACAACGATCGGGCACGATTCGATTCGAATAGAGCGCTAGATTCACGTTGCGAAACCAGTTAACTGCGAACTACATAGAGTTGTTATAACAAAATTCGCCATGTGCGCTTAGTTGGTTGGGAGTATGACGTCACAAAGCAGCAAGGCCTTATGGGGTTGCAGGAACATGATTTAATAATGGCGGACGAAAAATTCTTGGGAAAAACCGTAAAAAAATCCATCTTCCCGCGCTTGTTGAACAAAACGGCTCGGACAGGTGAGTAAGTAGCACTTAAAGATTCAGAAAATGCAGAAACAATGAATTCGAAAAATTTCCTCGCAGTGGCACTTTAAAACAAGATCAGTTTTGAGCACCTTACTAAACAATTCTCGATAGAGATATATATGATAACATTTGCTCTATCAACTTTCGCAAGGCCGCTGGGGTTATACATATGCTGTGATAGTCATTACTTAGTACCATTATGTCCTTTTATTTCTATAGAAACACGACTGAACGACCAACAGGATATCTCGTTCAGTGGCCCTACAACCGGTCAACACGGAACCAACTTGGGTAATGTTGGTCTGGGGAGCCAAACGAACAAAGGATGGGGCAGACGAGGTGGGTTCTACTTCTTGTACATGCAAATATAGAAACTAAGATAAAGATCTCGGGTAACAGAGCATGAAAACCTTTTCCTTCTATTGTCTTTGGATTTATCCGCAGGTTTTAAACAAAAAATCTATTTGTTTTATAATATATTGATTTAGTCAACCCTAAAAGTGGAGCTGCCAATTGCAATAATTAACAATGAAGGAGAAAGAGGACTTGTTTTGCATGGATCTGAAACTGAAAACATGATCAGTTTTGAGCACCTAACAAAACAAGTCTCGATAGAGATATATTTGATAACATTTGATCTATCAACTTTCGCAAGGCCGCTGCGGTTATACATATGCTGTGATAGTCATTACTTAGTACCATTATGTCCTTTTATTTCTATAGAAACACGACTGAACGACCAACAGGATATCTCGTTCAGTGGCCCTACAACCGGTCAACACGGAACTAACTTGGGTAATGTTGGTCTGGGGAGCCAATCGAACAACGGATGGGGCAGACGAGGTGGGTTCTACTTCTTGTACATGCAAATATTGAAACTAAGATAAAGATCTCGGGTAACAGAGCATGAAAACCTTTTCCTTCTATTGTCTTTGGATTTATCCGCAGGTTTTAAACAAAAAATCTATTTGTTTTATAATATATTGATTTAGTCACGCCTAAAAGTGGAGCTGCCAATTGCAATAATTAACAAGGAAGGAGAAAGAGGACTTGTTTTACATGGATCTGAAATTTAAAACAAGATCAGTTTTGAGCACCTTACTAAACAATTCTCGATAGAGATATATATGATAACATTTGCTCTATCAACTTTCGCAAGACCGCTGGGGTTATACATATGCTGTGATAGTCATTACTTAGTACCATTATGTCCTTTTATTTCTATAGAAACACGACTGAACGACCAACAGGATATCTCGTTCAGTGGCCCTACAACCGGTCAACACGGAACCAACTTGGGTAATGTTGGTCTGGGGAGCCAAACGAACAACGGATGGGGCAGACGAGGTGGGTTCTACTTCTTGTACATGCAAATATAGAAACTAAGATAAAGATCTCGGGTAACAGAGCATGAAAACCTTTTCCTTCTATTGTCTTTGGATTTATCCGCAGGTTTTAAACAAAAAATCTATTTGTTTTATAATATATTGATTTAGTCAAGCCTAAAAGTGGAGCTGCCAATTGCAATAATTAACACTGAAGGAGAAAGACGACTTGTTTCACATGGATCTGAAACTGAAAACATGATCAGTTTTGAGCAGCTAACCGACAAAACAAGTCTCGATAGAGATATATTTGATAACATTTGATCTATCAACTTTCGCAAGGCCGCTGCGGTTATACATATGCTGTGATAGTCATTACTTAGTACCATTATGTCCTTTTATTTCTATAGAAACACGACTGAACGACCAACAGGATATCTCGTTCAGTGGCCCTACAACCGGTCAACACGGAACCAACTTGGGTAATGTTGGTCTGGGGAGCCAATCGAACAACGGATGGGGCAGACGAGGTGGGTTCTACTTCTTGTACATGCAAATATAGAAACTAAGATAAAGATCTCGGGTAACAGAGCATGAAAACCTTTTCCTTCTATTGTCTTTGGATTTATCCGCAGGTTTTAAACAAAAAATCTATTTGTTTTATAATATATTGATTTAGTCAAGCCTAAAAGTGGAGCTGCCAATTGCAATAATTAACAATGAAGGAGAAAGAGGACTTGTTTTACATGGATCTGAAACTGAAAACATGATCAGTTTTGAGCAGCTAACAAAACAAGTCTCGATAGAGATATATTTGATAACATTTGCCTATCGACTTTTGCAAGGCCGCTGGGGTTATACATATGTTGTTATAGTTTCTACTTAGTTCCTTTATATCCTTTTATTTCTATAGAAGCACGACAGAACGACCAACAGGATATCTCGTTTAGTGGCACTACCACTGGTCAACAAGGAACCAACTTGGGTAATGTTGGTCTCGGGAGTCAAACGAACAACGGATGGGGCAGACGAGGTGGGTTCTACTTCTTGTACATGCAAATATAGAAACTAAGATAAAGATCTCGGGAAACAGAGCATGAAAACCTTTTCCTTCTATTTTCTTTGGATTTATCCGCTGGTTTTAAACAAAAAATCTATTTGTTTATAATATATTGATTTAGTCAACCCTAAAAGTGGAGCTGCCAATTGCAATAATTAAAGATGAAGGAGAAAGAGGACTTGTTTTGCATGGATCTGAAACTGAAAACATGATCAGTTTTGAGCAGCTAACAAAACAAGTCTCGATAGAGATATATTTGATAACATTTGCTCTATCAACTCTCGCAAGGCCGCCAGGGTTATACATATGCTGTGATAGTTATTACTTAGTACCATTATGTCCTTTTATTTCTATAAAAACAGGACTGAACGACCAACAGGATATCTCGTTCAGTGGCCCTACAAACAAGTCTCGATAGAGATATATTTGATAACATTTGATCTATCAACTTTCGCAAGGCCGCTGCGGTTATACATATGCTGTTATAGTTTCTACTAAGTTCCTTTATATCCTTTTATTTCTATAGAAGCACGACAGAACGACCAACAGGATATCTCGTTTAGTGGCACTACCACTGGTCAACAAGGAACCAACTTGGGTAATGTTGGTCTCGGGAGTCAAACGAACAACGGATGGGGCAGACGAGGTGGGTTCTACTTCTTGTACATGCAAATACAGAAACTAAGATAAAGATCTCGGGTAACAGAGCATGAAAACCTTTTCCTTCTATTTTCTTTGGATTTATCCGCTGGTTTTAAACAAAAAATCTATTTGTTTATAATATATTGATTTAGTCAAGCCTAAAAGTGGAGCTGCCAATTGCAATAATTAACAATGAAGGAGAAAGAGGACTTGTTTTACATGGATCTGAAACTGAAAACATGATCAGTTTTGAGCAGCTAACAAAACAAGTCTCGATAGAGATATATTTGATAACATTTGCTCTATCAACTTTTGCAAGGCCGCTGGGGTTATACATATGTTGTTATAGTTTCTACTTAGTTCCTTTATATCCTTTTATTTCTATAGAAGCACGACAGAACGACCAACAGGATATCTCGTTTAGTGGCACTACCACTGGTCAACAAGGAACCAACTTGGGTAATGTTGGTCTCGGGAGTCAAACGAACAACGGATGGGGCAGACGAGGTGGGTTCTACTTCTTGTACATGCAAATATAGAAACTAAGATAAAGATCTCGGGAAACAGAGCATGAAAACCTTTTCCTTCTATTTTCTTTGGATTTATCCGCTGGTTTTAAACAAAAAATCTATTTGTTTATAATATATTGATTTAGTCAACCCTAAAAGTGGAGCTGCCAATTGCAATAATTAAAGATGAAGGAGAAAGAGGACTTGTTTTGCATGGATCTGAAACTGAAAACATGATCAGTTTTGAGCAGCTAACAAAACAGTTATTACTTAGTACCATTATGTCCTTTTATTTCTATAAAAACAGGACTGAACGACCAACAGGATATCACGTTCAGTGGCCCTACAACCGGTCAACACGGAACCAACTTGGGTAATGTTGGTCTCGGGAGTCAAACGAACGGCAGACGAGGTTGGTTCTACTTCATGTAGATGCAGATATATAGAAACTAAGATAAATATCTCGGTTACTCTTGTAACAAGTTATAAAGAGCATGAAAACGTTTTTCTTCCATTGTCCTTGGATTAATAACCGGCTTTTGAACAAAAAATCCAACTGCTTTATAACGCATTCACTTGGTCAAGCCTAAAAGTGGAGGTGCGAATTGTAATAATTAACAATGAAGGAAAAACAGGACTTGCTTTTTATGGATCCGAATCTTAAAACATGATCAGTTTTGAGCACCTAACAAAACAAGTCTCGATAGAGATATATGTGATAACATTTGCTCAATTAAATTTCGTTAGCCCGCCGGGGGTCATACATATGTTGTTATAGTTTCTACATAGGTCCATTATGTCCTTCTATTTCTATACAAACAGGACTGAACGACCAACAGGATATCTCGTTCAGTGGCCCTACCACTGGTCAACACGGAACCAACTTGGGTAATGTTGGTCTCGGGAGTCAAACGAACAACGGATACTATGGCAGACGAGGTGGGTTCTACTTCTTGTACATGCTAATATATAGAAACTAAGATAAATATCTCGGTTACTCTAGTAATAAGTCGTTTTTAGCAGTTACCTTTTTCCACAGTGTAGTATATAAGTATCCGTAATATATATATATATTTCTTAATTTGGTTTTTAATGCTCAAAACAGTGCATGAGAAAAGTTTTTCTTCTTATGTTTTGGGATTTATACCCGGCTTGTTTTTCAACAAACAAGCGGCACACGAGGCGGTTGCTCTCTGTTTCACTTATGTTCTACTACGTTTTGATGACTTCTGTGATCTGTTACTGAAGAGGCGCACGACAAAATGGAAGCTATTTGTTTTATAAGATATTGATTTATTTAAACCTAAAAGTGGAACCCCTGATTGCAATAATTAGCCATAAAGGGAAAAGTGGAGTTGTTTTTCTTGGATAAGAAACTTAAGACATGATAAGTTTTGAGTAGCTAACAAAACAAGTTATATGTTGTTCCGCAACACCGTTGGGAAAGTTGGTCACTCGGGAAATGTCGTAAGAACTGGGGATCAAAGTGAGAGATTAACTTGTGGTATAAGTCCTAAATGAGGGATTTACTTCGTTACCTTGATATTGTCTTGCTCAATTGTACTATTCCCCTTTTTTAGAAACATGACTGAATGACCCACAGTACCACTTTGGCAACACTGCTGGTAACGTGAGTCAATAAGGACAAACACGGTGAAGGTGGCTATGGAATGCAGATTTCTTTTCTTTGCATGTAAAACTGCTTCAGTTGTAGTTTAGTGATGTTTGGGTTAATTGTAACTGAGCACATGCAGGAAGAACTAATTGTAGAGTTGAAGTTAATAAAGGGGTTTAAAAAGCACTGTTTGCTCTTGATGAGCTTTGCTTTGATTGGTCTTTCATTGCAATTGCATTATGGGAAGATTTGGGCAGGAAAAAGATGCCGAGAATATTATAGAAAACTGGATCCAAAAGTATCACGTGAGGCAGCTATTCTAATAAACAGGTTGTTCTGAGCTCCCCAAAATACAAGAAAATCATTGTCGACGCCCAGAAAGCCAAAAAGAAAAAAATGGAAAGAGCGCTGGTGCTAAATTTGCCGTGTCTAAAGCAAGTTGCGTGACTGAAATTGTAAGTTACACGACCGTGCACTGAACCACGTGTAAAATGATTAGCCTTGCCCTCAATCTCGTTCCCAGAGTCTTCGTTCCCCTTGACCAGCGATCGGAAAACGAGAGCTCTGGGAGCAACCATTTTAAATAACAAAGGAAATAGCCGAATTCTGCCCATCCAGTTTCATTGCACAGTCTGCATCTATGGCGCATGCCTGAAATAGCTGCTCCCAGAGCTCTCGTTTTCCGACCACTGGTCAAGGGGAACGAGGAATCTGGGAACGAAATTGCCTTGCCCTGCTTAAGTCAATCACTTCTGCGTACTGAGATAATTTCCAGCAAATGAACAAAGATAATGTTTTGTTGGATGATCAAAAGTTGTGTTAATCTGTAGTCACACATGTCCAATACACCCGCACTGATTCGGTCCGTATTTTTCATGTACGGTCCGTACGGACCGTAAAAGCAGTTACGAACCGTGAGCACCTTTCATACAGTCCGCACGTTTCTTTCAGATCGCTAGGCTTGCATCTAATTAAGGACAAGGCACCCTGACCGTTAACGGTCTGTACGTTTCGTTCAGTTCGCCAGGCTTGCATCTAATTAAGGACAAGGCACCCTGACCGTTAACGGTCCGTACGTTTCGTTCAGTTCGCTAGGCTTGCATCTAATTAAGGACAGGCCACCCCGAGCGTTAACGGTCCTTACTTTTTGTTCAGTTCACCATAAAGAACAGTAACTAGACATTAAGGAGTGTGCGGGAGCCGAAAGGTAAAGATGATATACATATGTATGCCTCGTTCTAAAAGTATGCGACAGCGGGAACGCCACTTCGGCGAGTCCGAATGTTTTGTTCCGTTCTTACAGAGTTAATTGGGTATGTTCCGTTCAATTTAACGGTCCGTACGTTCGGTTCAGTTCGCCATAAAGAACAGTAACTAGACATTAAGGAGTGTGCGGGAGCCGAAAGGTAAAGATGATATACATATGTATGCCTCGTTCTAAAAGTATGCGACAGTGGGAACGCCACATCGATGAGTCCGTCCATATGTTTTGTTACGTTCTTACAGAGTTAATTGCGTAAGAACGCCACTTTGAAAAAAAGAAGATTTACATTATGTATGCCTCGTTCTATAAATATGGGTCAGTGCGAACGCGACTTCGATGAGTCCGTATGTTTTGTTACTTTCTTACAGAGTTAATTGCGTACGTTTCTTTCAATTTAGTAACAGGCTGTACGAATTGGGATTTTGATTTTATATCCTGCTAAGCCAACACCGTTTCCATAATCTTGCGAATAACTGGGTTTTACGCATGCTATAGACCATTTCAATAAATGTAGGCTCCACTTCATCTTGGTTTAGTACTACTTGGTTCTTTAGGAGCGCATGGAATAGCAATAGATAAATTGAATATGTGGCGAAGCGGCTTCTGTTTTGCCTCTTGGCTTAACTGAGATACAATTGAATTATGTGATACACAGTCGATTATTTTGGGGGAAATTAAAAAAAGCTTGATTTGTGAGGCGCGTACTTGTTTACGATCGTACATGAATAAACAATGTATTTTGATGTGACAGCAGGATTATTTCGAACTATGAATAAAAGGGCGAGGAATTACACTCGTTTGCCTACGCTCCTGGAAGAAAGAACGATATACATTCGTGTGTAGAGCTCGTAAAACGCATGATTGTTTCCCTAATGGATTAAGAAAAAAATGGAAATCTTATCGCCTAATTATGTTCATTCTCTCTGCAAAAGAAAGTCTTAATTCTCAAGTTGTCAAAGCAAACAAAATCTTCACACATTGTCCCTTGTGAATTACACCAAGGCGGCCCCTTTAATTTAAAAACCAATGCTTAACTTCTTTTGTTTCAAAGACCAAACACCTCTACAAGTAACCAGCACAGCGGAAAATATTCTAAGTGTCGCTAATGGATGCAACTTACGGGCCGTAAACCCTTCTTAACGGACCGTTAACAACTTTACGGTCCGTACGAACTGTGGCAGCACGAAACAAAGAAATAAAGACATATTATTTAATTACAGAGAAAGCGAAGCGGGTCAACAATATCAACGAAAAGAAAGCTTGCCAGGTCAGTGAAACGGCTTTTGTGCTAGCGCAAAATAGGTACTCAATAATATATAAAGGTTCTCAGTAGTTGGTAACGTATGTAAATCGGAATAATTTGATGTTAGGCTTGGGAGCATCATTCTAAAGCCACGACGCGAAGAATGTACTGGAAAAGCTGCTGCAAAAATCAAAACTTTCGTTGTAATTTAAGTTTAGGTCGGACCCCCTAAATCTCGCATCGTTATGTCGTCGATGCAGCGCTTGTTGGAAAGTCTCGATTATATGGAAGTCACGGATGTGGTTGTTTCCTCACTTCTGTCATTGATATGTTTGTTTCTTTACCGTTTTTTTTTTTATTTATTTATTTGTATCCTGTAGTATTTCAGGATGTTCGTGATTTAAATGCAATTTCTCAAGTCCCCGAATATCACATTTCGTTCTTGGCTTTGGTGTAGCTTTCTTCTCATGTGAATTAACATTATTATTTGCTTAGGGTTGAGAGTTATTCAACTTTCTCGCGCCGTCGTCACTGTGCGTAATATTTATCTTTAGCGCACGCATTTCGTTTTAATATATACCACGCTCTGGTTATTGCTAATGAGGTCAAAGAAAGAGAATTGTTTTCAAACTCAAATGTTTATTTAGTTTATCTGAAGAAGCAACGTAAGTGAAATGCCGTTCTTTTCGTCACAAGGTTGAAATGGACAATTTTTTAAGTTCTAAAACTTTTCTATACCGTAACAACACTACATTATAAAAATGTAGTAAATGCTTGACTTTCGCAAAATCTTTAAACTGGGCGTAATAAATTTAAGGAAAAACAAAGACCACTGTAACTTAAACAGTGAAATTGTCATGGCATCAAAACACAACTGAAACTGCATGGCTGGGAACTGAGTGTCGCGTAAACATGAACGAAATACGTTTCTTTGCAATCGAGTAACTAACTTTGAAGTTAAAAAATGCCACAAAGAACTACAGAGGAAACAGCTAACAGGCTGCCTTCAGTTCTTTTACTACTCGAGAGTTTGCATTATAAACGAAA
This sequence comes from Micromussa lordhowensis, assembly GCA_964020085.1. Classification (NCBI taxonomy): domain Eukaryota; kingdom Metazoa; phylum Cnidaria; class Anthozoa; order Scleractinia; family Lobophylliidae; genus Micromussa; species Micromussa lordhowensis. The sequence goes on from OZ026607.1 coordinate 12,935,118, forward strand.
GTTAAATTCTCTAAGAGTAGCAGCATTTCTGCTATCTCTACCTCAGAAAACCTAGCGAAGCCTTCCTTAATTACATGTGGCCTTCCTTAATTACATGTGCCTGCGGCTCGTGTTTTCTACACTTCCCTCGAGTTCTCAAATGCCCGTCGTATTTTATCACAGTGTAATACACGGCTTAAGCTTCTTTATTTGTTAAATAAAACATAGAAAAAGCGTGTTTTATTGTTTTACGCGCGTAACATCTATATCATAAAGCAATTGAAGAAGCCTAAGCCGTGCATTACACCACATCTTCCAGCAGTTGATAGGCTAACCAATAGTGTCGGGCGTTAATTAACTGAGCTAAAATCTCCCGATTAGTTTATGAGGAAATAATCCTTGAAGTTTACGTTGGCGTCTCGCTGACAGACGTCAAAGTTAAACTTAATATTTCTGATTTTGTAAAAGCTCGGTAGGTTATGGTCCCCTATTAAGTGCTGATTTATATATCCGTTGAATGAAATGTAAAAAGAAATTCCACAGATCGTAGGAGCTTTAATCTCAGTAAAAATGTCAAACTTTATAACATGTAATTGATGCAAACGCAGTGGAAGTTCTTTAGAACGAAATACCTCACTGAACAATTCAACTCTGGTCAATAACTATTTTTCAAGTTCCAGTGCAAATCATAACACAATGCGAAGCTTAGACAGTGAAAAGAACACCTTAAATCAGTTTGCTAACTTTTTAACTTTAGGCACGCGTGTCCTTCACTAACAGATCTAACAGTAATCTTCGAGTTCGTGTAAATATAACAGTTTCAGCGTAAATTTATATCCCTCCCATACATATAGTTGAAAGAAAGAAGAAAACTGCAACTAACAAAAGCAAATTTACAAGTTGGAGAACATAACACCTAGGTTAGAAAGGGGAACTTGAGAAAGGTTACAAAGAGGAACGGTAAGTTACAAAAGGGAACATTTTCTGTTCCCTTTTGTAACTTGTTCCCTAATATAACACTGAACTTGTTACGAAAGGGAACATGTTCTCTTATGTAACCCTTTGGAGGTTACATTAGGGAACAAAGTTACAAAAGGGAACACGTTCCCTTTTGTAACATGAATCTAATCATTCATTCATTCATTCATTCATTCATTAATATGAAATCTTCAAGGGGATTAAACAGTTTTTCTACTTTACTGCTTGCGTAGCCACTTCTCAAACTCTACCAGGGTAGATCTATCACTGCGTCTATCACTGCGTCCATCTTACTCTGAAGTTCATGGGTAGCCTCATAGTTGCCCTACTTAGATACTCTGGGGTTTGAAGAATAGCAGACTGACCCATCTTTACACACCAAGTCGTACAAGTCTTTACTTAGTAGTAGTAATCACGCAGTGCTTGCCTATAATTCAAAGGTACATAGTAACTATTGAGCATATCACTCAGATAAGCTGTGCCCACACTGTTAGGATTCCCAAACTGACGTTTCAATGTTTTAAGTGCAGTTATGTAACTATGACCTGTCACATCCAGACTCTCCACTACTTTCTTTGCTTCCCCATCAAGATTTTGGAATAAATAAGCCATTCGATCTGAGTCGGTGAGGGTTGTCTTGTTGTGAATCTGATCACGAAATCACTCAATCGATTTGGGCCACTCAATAGGTTTTCCTGTGAATTTGAAAAGCTCAAGTGATGGCAATCGCTGCTGTTCTTGAGCTCGCAGAAGAGCTACACTTGATTCTGTTTGTAAGTTAGTAAAAGTTAACTCGAAGGCAGTTTCTTGACCTTGTCTCAGTTTATCTATAAATGCATCTACAGGTTCTTCCACTTGTAGGGAGTGACTGCTATTTGTACTAGGTCCACCAACGTAGGGGGTTGATGTACTTCGGGTAGCTGGGGCCCATTGTGTTACATGTACATAAGATGGTTGAGAGTGGTTAAATGGAGCAGTGGAGTTTGGCTTGTGGTGAGTGCTTTGGTCAGGGGAACTACCCAGAGATGTTGATCCCAGATAACATTATCCCCTGCTAAGGACCTAACTGTTGGAGGGATTTCACCACCAAGTCAAAGGGAAAGGCGTCAGGAGTGAAATGATGTAAGCATATATGAAATAATTCATATATTAGAACTGCGGTCATAGATGAAAGTGATATACTTACATCATTTCACTCCTGACGAGAAGATATGAACTCAACAAATTGACCTCGCTCCCAATGTGTGGCTTCATAGCTCGCACCGGTATCGCGGAGGTCACGGGTTCGATTCCCGTTGAAGCCCCGATTTTTTTTCAGGCTTCTTCTTTCCAGTTGCTTAAATTGGAAAATTCACTGCGAGGATCATTCTTCACTTTCATCTATGACCGCAGTTCAAATATATGAATTATTTCATATGTTCTTACAAAGGGAAGCTTGTGATTGTCTTCGAGTTCCATTGTCAGACTGAGTGAGGGGCGTATTTCATTCAGGGTTAACAGGGATTCAGAAGCAGATGAAACCTCGGGTATTTTACTGACAAAAACCTACAACTACAAGCGTGCCAAGTGGCTTGATGAAAACCTAAAACCTTTGTCCGTCAACGACCTCACTATTAATGATATCTTCCCGTTTGCTGATGATCTTCATGAGACGAAAATTGACGAACAGGACATGTTAGTCTCATACGATGTTTCGTCTCTTTTCAGAAACGGACTAGTGGATGAAACAATCGAAATCCTAACAGAGAAACCTTTCAAAGACGATCGGTTGAATAGGGGATATGACCTTAATAACATCACAAAAACTGACCTTATAGGCCTGTTACAGGTTGCTACGAAAAACCAGCTTTTATTGAAATGAAAGTTACGGAGAATGTGTGTTATAAACAACAGTATCCGATAAACAGGATGCCCCCGTCAGAATTGCCTTACCGTTCAAAGACCTGAAATCAGCAAATGCGATAAGACACAAGCTTTTATTGCGGAGTCATTTTTGTAGTTGTCCCGCGTGCAGCCGGCTGATGTTATATAGTCGCGTCGCCATATTTAGGTTCAAACAGAATTTTGAAAATTTGCTCCATTAAGAGTGGTCATATGATGAAAAGCTTATGGCTGAGATAGGTCGGGCCGGAAGGGAAAACATTTGTGTCTCAGTCAAGACGTACGGACTTCGAGCCAAGTATTTTACCGTCCCGCCCGAACTAACTCAGTCAATAAGTACATAATATTCAGGATAGCAAACGAAATGAATGCTTTCCACCGCGCGTGACTCCTGGCGAGTCGAGTATCGCGGATTGAAAGTAATTTTGATTGGTCATATTGTGGTCATTCCAATCAATGTCAATCATGAAGATTGACAGTTAAGCATTTTACAAAAAGACTGTTTTCGACTTTCTAGCTTCAGCTAAATAAGCAAGAGAGACTCCAGAGACTAGTTTAAAAGCTTGGCGCACGATGTGTCACTATTCTTGACTCAGGCTATTAGTTTTCTGTTACGTATACCATGCCGCAAAAGATTATTGTTTCCAAAGTGTATTTAACAGAACCAGTCTATTGTTTCTTGGACACTGGTCATTTCGCGTAGCCAATAAGGAAGATGTTTGTTTACAAGCATTGTTTTTGTTATTTAAATGTTCAAAACGTTCAACATAAGAATTCTTTGTTTCACCAACCAATAGTTTTCTGGATGGCATATTAATAACAGTAGCTAACGTCACTGATATCTTTGCTATAGTGATACCCTATCGTTTCTCAAATAAACAAAGAAATACACATGACAGTAATTAGAGAGGAAGCCATATCAGCCTTAACTGGTTTTCATGTGCGTCCTCTATTCTGCTTTAATTGGAATTTGGAGATTTGGGAAACTCAGGCCATGTACGACACTAAGCCGGAATCAAAAGCGGGACACATTGGTGGGAGGCCAGCGTTCTGACCATTGCGTCATCCCTTTTACCAAACAATTAAGAGTACGGTTGCAGGAGTACAAAGTATACGAGTATGATTGCGAGACACAAAGCCCGGTTACCAATAATAATCATAACTTTATAATGAAATTCGAAGAAAAGAGTCTTTGAACGATTTTTTATATCGGGGACTAAGTTCACTCAGACAATGTTATTTCTTAGATATTTTGACCTTAACTCGGGTGAACTGAAAATCCACTGAGATCCGACTGAACATTTCAAGCCGATTTGAGTTTTAGTGTATGAGTGCGCACGGTGCACAAGAAATGACCGTAATGTTCTTCAAGCCAGAACAACTCGACCACTTTTACAGTCACTGCCTCTTCAAATTGGTATCATGAAGAACTTTTAGCTTTTCTCGCTCGACGAAAATTTTTATTGAGCAATATAATAGCCATACAGAAGACATAATAGGAACAAATGTCAAAATGAGATGCCTTGACAGTTCTGGACAAGACCTGAATAATACTTGTCAATAAGCTATCAATTTCATGCTTAACATTAACAAAATTAGTAGCAGCCTCTTGAAATAAGAAAAATTAAAATTCTTTTGCGAACGATATGTTGTTAGTCTCGAAATGATATTTTCAACGAGTTATTGTCTCCATTACAGGGAAATAGTGTTTTTCAAAAGGCAAAATTTGTTCCAGTTTTAGTTTTATATCAGTGACCGATCCATTCTTAGCTAGAAAGAGGTTATTTCAGGTAACCAATAGCGATACCTTATTGTCGCTTATACTTGACAAGTAATTAAAAAGGAACAAGAGCGTATGCAGTCATAGCTCAATTATGAAAACTTTCGTCCTTTAGACACTGCAAATAAAAATGAATCAAATTCCTTGCTGAACAGTCTCTTGTTATTCCAAATAGCTTATTTCAAAAAGCTTTTTATAACCGTGGCCCCAGAAAGTTAGGTAGGTAACCAATAGCGATACCTTATTGTTGGAGGATTCAGTTATTAAGCATTGGAAGACAAACCAAGCTTACAACTCAAGTCAACGTCTTTCTGACGTAAAATTGAGCAAACAAAAGTAATTAAATTCCTTAGTGCAGGGTTCGTTGTTCAGACTTTTGAAACGGAACTTGTTGTCACCACTGCAGAGAAAGTGGCGTTTAAAAAACACGAATAGTTTTTCATCTATTTCTTTTCAATCTATTATTTACATGGAAAGTGGCTAATACCACTAAAGAATGGACAGCAACTAAAGAAAGGCACAATAATATTTTGTGTCCCAAGTTTAACTAAGAGAAATACTAAAGACAATTCTCTTAGTAACACCTGACAAACCTGTTACGTTTATCCCACTGCGTAGCCTTTTGTTCTCTTTCGTTTTAAATCGTGGTCTTTTGTGTTTATTTTCGTGCACAAACCTAGCCTTAAACTTGTGTTTGTAAATGTCAGAGCATTTGTTGGTTAGAAAACTCTTTTTGATGATGTTTAGACTCTGGAAATTTTTACAGTTTTTCTTGCACGGTGAAAACTTTTTTATTAAGTGAATATTTAGAGGCCTACCCTAGACAAACGTTATTGGGCATGCGCTCTTTCATGCTTCACAGGTGCAAGCATGTCCCGGAAGTTGTAATCTGAACTTCTATAATAATATTTTCCAATTGACAGCCGTCAGATGTATTAGTTTAATTTGCAAAATTTCTTTTAGGCAAAGTTGCAGGTAGGATTCAATTCAGTTCTTCACAGAGAACCTATGAGAAAGGTTTGCTGATTTTGGAAGAAGGTTGTTTTCAGAGAAAAATATCAAAAGAGAAGACTCCAGCGCAGTAAGTGTTATTGTTTGTACATTTTACATTGCTACCAACTCTACCAAACTGGAAGAAATATTTTCCGTTTTAAAAGCCTGACGTTTTGGTTCTTAGAACAATTAAGGCTGCCAGGCCTTCAATATCTTAAGATAATTTTGTTTTATCAACTGAGTTGATAATGTGAATTGGCCATCGTAAGAGATTCGAGGGCTGACGTTTCGAGTGTTAGCCCGTCGTCGGAGCGAATGCAATATCTTAGATGCCTTTTTGCGAAATAAACTGTTTACTAAGAAACTCAATATCTAAATCCCCCGTTGAGAACTTGTTAATAGTTCTTCACTCTAGGTCTTTTGTTATTACTAGAGGTCTAGACCGACGAAAGGCGACGATTACAGACTATCTTAGTTTTAAACCGAGTGCGGGGACATTCCTATAGCAGATTAAAAAATCTGCTTTCAGTTTCCTATCAAGAAGTAGCTCGCGGACGTTAATGTGGGGCGGGGGAGTGATTTTTTTTTTGGAAACAGGACTTACTTTGTGATGCTTTAACATTCACTGGCTAGCTGTTCCTTTATCTTTCTCTGATATTCTTGATGTGTCGACCGTTTTGCGGCTTTTTTTTTAGTGTGCCATGGTACTGTCAAACAGCTACGAAAGTATTTTATAAAATTCCTCCTTTCTTCAACTCTCCTCATCAGCACCGCAAAATTAGTACTTTCTCCCGTTAATATATAAATTTAGCCAAGCCTAAATGTGGAGCTTTAATTTTGATTGCAATAATAACCATAAAGGAAAAAGGGGATTTTTTTTCTTGCATCAAAAAATTAAAAAATGATCAATTGTGAACACGCAATTGTTCAGCGTGTAGTTTCGCTATTTTTTTCCGGTTAAATTATAACAAACCATACCACGTATAAGTGTAACCAAGATCATAGAAATTACGTGACCATTTTTAACGTTTAAGCTCGACAGGGTTCCTCATTTTGTTATAGAGGACGTTTGAATTTCCATGTTTATGCGTTGCGTGCGAAGTCTCCCGCGTAGGTCAAAAGAGAAGTTATCGTTCACGTTTTTTCTTACTGAATGGTTCTTGCACTAGAAGAATTATTACTTTCAATGTGTTGGAACTCTAGAGTAATAATTTTACGTTTCAATGACAAAACTCAATGACAGATGTTACTGTTACTTTACGGCCGCCATGTGCCCCTCAAAAATCTTTTTTTTCCGAAATTTTCCTTTGTGCGTACTTCCTCCTTCTCCCTTGGCCTAATAATCTAACTTGAGCCCGCGATCCAACGAAGAATCGAGATTGAGGTCAGCGGTCGATTTCAAAAATACTTGGGACCTTCTTAAGCTGATAATTTGAGCCCGCGATATGATCACGTGATACTGGTCAGCGGGTACTTTGTTTAATATAACAAAGTGCCTATGGTAATGGTGCTACTCTCTTATTTTTTCAAAATATTATGCTCGGCGTACGTACGTACGGACAGTGAAATGACAACCAAAAATTTTGAGATTCAAATTCGGGCTCCGCTCGCTCGCCTTTGGCGCGCAGGAGTTCCGCTATCATTGTACAAGTAAGTCAATTACCAATCAATTTACGTTATTTATTGGTATCCTGGGGAAGTTTCAGATCGGAAGTGGGAGATCAAACTGAGATAAGAAATGTGTAAACTTGCATGGAGCTCTGATTGTTGTTTTCGAGTTATTTGTTCTGTTGTCTTTCCGGGAAGTACTGGTGCTCATTAGCCCTTAGAGAACGACGTAGAACATGGCATTTTTAAGGGTTTTTCACATTATGTACCAACTGATTCATATTTGTGTGGCTTTAACATGACACAGCTTCAAGCAACTTCTATATAACCTGCATATTTCACTCATTTATATTTCAAGGAATATGAAGTGCTTTGGTTTCTTCATAATAACTTGGGCCTTTGTGGCGTCATTCCCTCTCGATAAACACGCTCAGGTAAACAAGTCATCTTTATATCTGTCTAATTTGTCTGATTTCTAACAAGACCATAATTTGTTGCTTGGAGTTGTTTCCCACAAATGATTTTTTGTTCCTTTCGCAGGATGAAGATCAAGGCAAAGACAAAGATTCTGGTTAGTGTACCACTCGGTTTCTCTTAGATTTTTAGATTCAATACCACTTTTAACAGGAACTCAAATTTCTCGCCAGCGGCTCATGGCCATTTACTTAGCCTTATGGTCAGTCAACCACGCCACCACGTGTGGATCTTAAAGTCGTATCAACAAGCAGGCTTGCAATGTTCTGTTTATTAAATAAACATACTAATGACGACTTTTTCCGATGACCTTCCAACACTTTCCGAAGACTATTCAAACGTTGTCCGAAGGCCAGACAAAGACTCCCGAACATTTTCCTGAACATTTTCAGAAAATTGCCGACGACTGCCGAAGATGTCC
>OZ026607.1:12950731-12980731 GCA_964020085.1 Micromussa lordhowensis
AACAAGTATAGGATAAAATTTCTTCTATCAAATTTCGCAAGGCCGCCTGGATTATATAGACATTGTAATAGTTTCTACTTAGTTCCATTATGTCCTTACATTTCTATAGAAACACGACTGAACGACCAACAGGATATCTCGTTCAGTGGCCCTACCACAGGTCAGGAAGGAACCAACCGTGGGAATGTTGCTCTTGGGTCCCAAGAGAATAATGGATATGGCCGACGAGGTGGGTTGTACTTCTTGTCTATGCAAAGCTGTAGAAACTAAGATTAATATCTTGGTTACTCTTGGAACAAGTTTTACACATGCATGAAAACGTGTTTCCTCTATTGTATTTGGATTTAAACCCAGCTTTTAAACAAAAACTTTATTTCTTTATAATGTGTTGATTTAGCCAAGCCTAAAACTGGAGCTCTTTAATGCATTAATAAACCAAAAAAAGAAAAAGAGGACTTGCATACTTAGAACGTGTTCAGTTTTGAGGGGAACGTGTTAAGTTTTAAGCAGCTCACAAAACAAGTATATGATAAAATTTCTTCTATCAAATTTCGCAAGGCCGCCTGGATTATAGAGATATTGTAATAGTCTCTACTTAGTTCCATTATTTCCTTACATTTCTATAGAAACACGACTGAACGACCAACAGGATATCTCGTTCAGTGGCCCTACCACTGGTCAACACGGAACCAACTATGGGAATGTCGCTCTCGGGTCCCAAGTGAACCATAGATATGGCCGACGAGGTGGGTTCTACTTCTTGTCCATTCAAATATATAGAAACTAAGATTAATATCTTGGTTACTCTTGATCTTGGAACAAGTTTTACACATGCATGAAAACGTTTTTCCTCTATTGTCTTTCGATTTAAACCCAGCTTTTAAACAAAAACTTTATTTCTTTATTTCTTTATAATATGTTAATTTAGCCAAGCCTAAAAGTGGAGCTCCTTAATGCATTAATAAACCAAAAAGGAAAAAGAGGACTTGCATACTTAGAACGTGTTTAGTTTTGAGAACGTGTTCAGTTTTAAGCAGCTCACAAAACAAGTATATGATAAAATTTTTTCTATCAAATTTCGCAAGGCCGCCTGGATTATATAGACATTGTAATAGTCTCTACTTAGTTTCATTATGTCCTTACATTTCTATAGAAACACGAATGAACGACCAACAGGATATCTCGTTCAGTGGCCCTACCACTGGTCAGGAAGGAACCAACCGTGGGAATGTTGCTCTTGGGTCCCAAGAGAATAATGGATATGGCCGACGAGGTGGGTTGTACTTCTTGTCTCTGCAAAGATATAGAAACTAAGATAAATATCTCGGTTTCTGTTGGAACAAGTCATACAGAGCATGAAAACGTGTTTTTTCTATTATCTTTGGATTTATACCTAGCTTTTGAACAAAAAATCTATTTGTTTGATAAAATGTTGATTTAGCCAAGCCTAAACTGGAGCTCCTGATTGCAATTATTAACCATTATGTTTAATTAAAAAGAGGACTTGTTTTTTATGGATCTGAAACTTAAAACATGATCATTTTTTAGCAGCTAAGTTATATGTTGTTTAGCGACACCGCTAACAGTGTTGGTCAGGCGACATTTTTGAAGACCTGGGTATCAAGTTGAGTAGTCATATAAGGTCAGAATTAAGCCGTATTTTAGACTTCCTTTGGACTTCCTTTCCTTCCTACATACTAATTGTTGTATTCCTCCATACTAATGAAGTGTCTAGGTTTACTTATAATGAGCGTCAGTCTAGTACAATAGCAACAATAAGCTTGCCCGCTAACCCCGATTGGCTCATGTAGCGCGTAGATTTCGAAACCGTAATTTCTTTTTTCAACTTGAACTCGCTGGAAATCGTGAACATGGCTTTTTACATAGCGTCGATGATCTTTAAGCTGTTTTGAACCCTTGCGTATCAGTTCTTTTCGCATCTATTTGGGAATTTACATATGACAACCACGCATTACTTTGCGTAATGATTTCTGAGGTTCTCTAGCTTTCTTTGAAAACGTTGTCCGATTTTCGAAACCGGGCTCTTTCAACCCCGATTAGTTCATGAAAATAACTGTTAAGTTTTTATCTGAACTCTCAGCTTTGCTGACGAGAGAGGGACAGAGTAGAGACTGGAGCTTCTTAATGCATTAATAAACCAAAAAGGAAAAAGAGGACTTGCATACTTAGAACGTGTTCAGTTTTGAGGAGAACGTGTTCAGTGTTAAGCAGCTCACAAAACAAGTATATGATAAAATTTCTTCTATCAAATTTCGCAAGGCCGCGTGGATTATATAGACATTGTAATAGTCTCTACTAAGTTCCATTATGTCCTTTCATATCTATAGAAACACGACTGAACGACCAACAGGATATCTCGTTCAGTGGCCCTACCACTGGTCAACACGGAACCAACTATGGGAATATTGCTCTCGGGTCTCAAGTGAACCATAGATATGGCCGACGAGGTGGGTTTTACTTCTTGTCCATTCAAATATATAGAAACTAAGATTAATATCTTGGTTACTCTTGGAACAAGTTTTACACATGCATGAAAACGTTTTTCCTCTATTGTCTTTGGATTTAAACCCAGCTTTTAAACAAAAACTTTATTTCTTTAAAATATGTTGATTTAGCGAAGCCTAAAACTGGAGCTCCTTGATGCATTAATAAACCAAAAAGGAAAAAGAGGACTTGCATACTTAGAACGTGTTCAGTTTTGAGGAGAACGTGTTTAGTTTTAAGGAGCTCACAAAACAAGTATATGATAAAATTTCTTCTATCAAATTTCGCAAGGCCGCCTGGATTATATAGATATTGTAATAGTCTCTACTTAGTTCCACTATGTCCTTACATTTCTATAGAAACACGACTGAACGACCCACAGAATATCTCGTTCAAAGGCCCTACCACTGGTCAACACGGAACCAACTATGGGAATGTCGCTCTCGGGTCCCAAGTGAACCATAGATATGGCCGACGAGGTGGATTCTACTTCTTGTCCATTCAAATATATAGAAACTAAGATTAATATCCTGGTTACTCTTGGAACAAGTTTTACACATGCACGAAAACGTTTTTCCTCTATTGTCTTTGGATTTAAACCCAGCTTTTAAACAAAAACTTTATTTCTTTATAATATGTTGATTTAGCCAAGCCTAAAACTGGACCTCCTTAATGCATTAATAACCAAAAAAGGAAAAAGAGGACTTGCATACTTAGAACGTGTTCAGTTTTGAGGAGAACGTGTTCAGTGTTAAGCAGCTCACAAAACAAGAATATGATAAAATTTCTTCTGCCAAATTTCGGAAGGCCGCCTGGATTATATAGACATTGTAATAGTCTCTACTTAGTTTCATTATTTCCTTTCATTTCTATAGAAACACGACTGAACGACCAACAGGATATCTCGTTCAGTGGCCCTACCACTGGACAACACGGAACCAACTATGGGAATGTCGCTCTCGGGTCCCAAGTGAACCATAGATATGGCCGACGAGTTGGGTTCTACTTCTTGTCCATTCAAATATATAGAAACTAAGATTAATATCTTGGTTACTCTTGGCACAAGTTGTACACATGCATGAAAACGTTTTTCCTCTATTGTCTTTGGATTTAAACCCAGCTTTTAAACAAAAACTTTACTTCTTTATAATATGTTGATTTAGCCAAGGCTAAAACTGGAGCTCATTAATGCATTAATAACCAAAAAAGGAAAAAGAGGACTTGCATACTTAGAACGTGTTCAGTTTTGAGGAGAACGTGTTTAGTTCTAAGCAGCTCACAAAACAAGTATAGAATAAAATTTCTTCTATCAAATTTCGCAAGGCCGCCTGGATTATAGAGACATTGTAATAATTTCTACTTAGTTCCATTATGTCCTTACATTTCTATAGAAACACGAATAAACGACCAACAGGATATCTCGTTTAGTGGCCCTACCACTGGTCAGGAAGGAACCAACCGTGGGAATGTTGCTCTTGGGTCCCAAGAGAATAATGGATATGGCCGACGAGGTGGGTTGTACTTCTTGTCTATGCAAAGATATAGAAACTAAGATAAATATCTTGGTTACTCTTGGAACAAGTTTTACACATGCATGAAAACGTTTTTCCTCTATTGTCTTTGGATTTAAACCCAGCTTTTAAACAAAAACTTTATTTCTTTAAAATATGTTGATTTAGCGAAGCCTAAAACTGGAGCTCCTTAATGCATTGATAAACCAAAATGGAAAAAGAGGACTTGCATACTTAGAACGTGTTCAGTTTTGAGGAGAACGTGTTTAGTTTTAAAGAGCTCACAAAACAAGAATATGATAAAATTTCTTCTATCAAATTTCGCAAGGCCGCCTGGATTATATAGATATTGTAATAGTCTCTACTTAGTTCCACTATGTCCTTACATTTCTATAGAAACACGACTGAACGACCCACAGAATATCTCGTTCAAAGGCCCTACCACTGGTCAACACGGAACCAACTATGGGAATGTCGCTCTCGGGTCCCAAGTGAACCATAGATATGGCCGACGAGGTGGGTTCTACTTCTTGTCCATTCAAATATATAGAAACTAAGATTAATATCTTGGTTACTCTTGGCACAAGTTGTACACATGCATGAAAACGTTTTTCCTCTATTGTCTTTGGATTTAAACCCAGCTTTTAAACAAAAACTTTATTTCTTTATCATATGTTGATTTAGCCAAGGCTAAAACTGGAGCTCCTTAATGCATTAATAACCAAAAAAGGAAAAAGAGGACTTGCATACTTAGAACGTGTTCAGTTTTGAGGAGAACGTGTTTAGTTCTAAGCAGCTCACAAAACAAGTATATGATAAAATTTCTTCTATCAAATTTCGCAAGGCCGCCTGGATTATATAGACATTGTAATAGTCTCTACTAAGTTCCATTATGTCCTTTCATATCTATAGAAACACGACTGAACGACCAACAGGATATCTCGTTCAGTGGCCCTACCACTGGTCAACACGGAACCAACTATGGGAATGTTGCTCTCGGGTCTCAAGTGAACCATAGATATGGCCGACGAGGTGGGTTTTACTTCTTGTCCATTCAAATATATAGAAACTAATATTAATATCTTGGTTACTCTTGGAACAAGTTTTACACATGCATGAAAACGTTTTTCCTCTATTGTCTTTGGATTTAAACCCAGCTTTTAAACAAAAACTTTATTTCTTTAAAATATGTTGATTTAGCGAAGCCTAAAACTGGAGCTCCTTAATGCATTGATAAACCAAAATGGAAAAAGAGGACTTTCATACTTAGAACGTGTTCAGTTTTGAGGAGAACGTGTTTAGTTTTAAAGAGCTCACAAAACAAGTATATGATAAAATTTCTTCTATCAAATTTCGCAAGGCCGCCTGGATTATATAGATATTGTAATAGTCTCTACTTAGTTCCACTATGTCCTTACATTTCTATAGAAACACGACTGAACGACCCACAGAATATCTCGTTCAAAGGCCCTACCACTGGTCAACACGGAACCAACTATGGGAATGTCGCTCTCGGGTCCCAAGTGAACCATAGATATGGCCGACGAGGTGGGTTCTACTTCTTGTCCATTCAAATATATAGAAACTAAGATTAATATCTTGGTTACTCTTGGCACAAGTTGTACACATGCATGAAAACGTTTTTCCTCTATTGTCTTTGGATTTAAACCCAGCTTTTAAACAAAAACTTTATTTCTTTATCATATGTTGATTTAGCCAAGGCTAAAACTGGAGCTCCTTAATGCATTAATAACCAAAAAAGGAAAAAGAGGACTTGCATACTTAGAACGTGTTCAGTTTTGAGGAGAACGTGTTTAGTTCTAAGCAGCTCACAAAACAAGTATATGATAAAATTTCTTCTATCAAATTTCGCAAGGCCGCCTGGATTATATAGACATTGTAATAGTCTCTACTAAGTTCCACTATGTCCTTACATTTCTATAGAAACACGACTGAACGACCCACAGGATATCTCGTTCAAAGGCCCTACCACTGGTCAACACGGAACCAACTATGGGAATGTCGCTCTCGGGTCCCAAGTGAACCATAGATATGGCCGACGAGGTGGATTCTACTTCTTGTCCATTCAAATATATAGAAACTAAGATTAATATCTTGGTTACTCTTGGAACAAGTTTTACACATGCATGAAAACGTTTTTCCTCTATTGTCTTTGGATTTAAACCCAGCTTTTAAACCAAAATTTTATTTCTTTATAATATGTTGATTTAGCCAAGCCTAAAACTGGACCTCCTTAATGCATTAATAACCAAAAAAGGAAAAAGAGGACTTGCATACTTAGAACGTGTTCAGTTTTGAGGAGAACGTGTTCAGTGTTAAGCAGCTCACAAAACAAGAATATGATAAAATTTCTTCTGTCAAATTTCGCAAGGCCGCCTGGATTATATAGACATTGTAATAGTCTCTACTTAGTTTCATTATTTCCTTTCATTTCTATAGAAACACGACTGAACGACCAACAGGATATCTCGTTCAGTGGCCCTACCACTGGACAACACGGAACCAACTATGGGAATGTCGCTCTCGGGTCCCAAGTGAACCATAGATATGGCCGACGAGGTGGGTTCTACTTCTTGTCCATTCAAATATATAGAAACTAAGATTAATATCTTGGTTACTCTTGATCTTGGAACAAGTTGTACACATGCATGAAAACGTTTTTCCTCTATTGTCTTTCGATTTAAACCCAGCTTTTAAACAAAAACTTTACTTCTTTATAATATGTTGATTTAGCCAAGGCTAAAACTGGAGCTCATTAATGCATTAATAACCAAAAAAGGAAAAAGAGGACTTGCATACTTAGAACGTGTTCAGTTTTGAGGAGAACGTGTTTAGTTCTAAGCAGCTCACAAAACAAGTATAGAATAAAATTTCTTCTATCAAATTTCGCAAGGCCGCCTGGATTATAGAGACATTGTAATAGTTTCTACTTAGTTCCATTATGTCCTTACATTTCTATAGAAACACGAATAAACGACCAACAGGATATCTCGTTTAGTGGCCCTACCACTGGTCAGGAAGGAACCAACCGTGGGAATGTTGCTCTTGGGTCCCAAGAGAATAATGGATATGGCCGACGAGGTGGGTTGTACTTCTTGTCTATGCAAAGATATAGAAACTAAGATAAATATCTCGGTTTCTGTTGGAACAAGTCATACAGAGCATGAAAACGTGTTTTTTCTGTTATCTTTGGATTTATACCCAGCTTTTGAACAAAAAATCTATTTGTATGATAAAATGTTGATTTAGCCAAGCCTAAACTGGAGCTCCTGATTGCAATTATTAACCATTATGTTTAATTAAAAAGAGGACTTGTTTTTTATGGATCTGAAACTTAAAACATGATCATTTTTTAGGAGCTAAGTTATATGTTGTTTAGCGACACCGCTGACAATGTTGGTCAGTGGACATTTTTGAAGAACTGGGTATCAAGTTGAGTAGTCATATAAGGTCAGAATTAAGCCGTATTTTGGACTTCCCTTGGACTTCCTTTCCTTCCTACATACTAATTGTTGTATTCCTCCATACTAATGAAGTGTCTAGGTTTACTTATAATGAGCGTCAGTCTAGTACAATAGCAACAATAGGCTTGCCCGCTAACCCCGATTGGCTCATGTAGCGCGTAGATTTCGAAAGCGTCATGCCTTTTTTCAACTTGAACTCGCTGGAAATCGTGAAGATGGCTTTTTACATAGCGTCGATGATCTTCAAACTGCTTTGAACGCTTGCGTATCAGTCCTTCTCACAGCTATTTGGGAATTTACATGTGACAAACACGCATTACTTTGCGTAATGATTTCTGAGGTTCTCTAGCTTTCTTTGAAAACGTTGTCCGATTTTCGAACCCGGGCTCTTTCAACCCCGATTAGTTCATGAAAATATCTGTTAAGTTTTTATCTGAACTCTCAGCTTTGCTGACGAGGGAGGGACAGAGTGAATATATATTCGGTTTGGCTAACTGGTCGAGTTTTCCGCTCCGTTAGTAAGGCACTGAATTCCACTTTCAACCCTAGATTTGCATACAAACTCCAACGGAAAAGCGTATAGGACAGCTCCACCAAGTTTTTTTTTCAGATTAATTAGGTTGCTACTAAAACAGGATTGGTAGTAAAGTCTTTTACTTTGGCGAGAGAGGCTTAAAATTTTGTTCCTGTACAACTTGTATGCAGCCGTCCGTGTCACCAGAGTAAAAGAGATCGTTCTTTATTTTTATTGATTTACGTAAACCTCTAGTTATCCACGGTTTAGATAGTTGTTTGGCCTTTCGTTTTGATACACTTTTGAGAGGAGCATGTTTGTTAACTAGTTTATTCAATTCGTTGTAGAACAAAGAAAAGCGTTTATCGACAGAGCCATTAGAAATTAAACCGGCCCAGTTAGTTTGAGAAATATCATAAATAAAGATTTCTTCCGAGAATCTCGAATAGTCACGGATTTTAGTCCCATGATAGCGAGATTTTAAAGATGGAGAGTGGATGATGCCGAATTGAGAATAGTGGTCGCTTATATCTGAGACAATGTTGCCACTGGAGAGTTTGAGGTCAATTCTGTTAACAAGGATATTGTCAGTAAGTGTGGCAGAATTATTGTGGACTCTTGTAGGCTTGTCAATTCCTGGAAAAAAGGAGTAGCTTTGCATGGACATCAGAAAATTATGAGAAAAATCACAGGTTTCAGATTTGAGGAGATCAATGTTGAAATCGCCCATGACATATATTGGTTTATTAGTAGGGCTTTCTAGTCTTTCTAGTGTCATTTAAAAATACGTTTGAAATTGTTCCGGAGAATTATGTTGCCGATAAATTACACCAAAAATAACGTTTTTACCTTTTATAAATTCAAGTTCAATCCATAAAGCCTGGAAAGCCTCGTTAGAGGTTTTTTCAAGGACTGTGTAATTTAAACTGGTGTTAACATACATACCAACGCCTCCACAAGAAAGAGCATTTGGCACCAGTTCGAACTGGTAATTAGGGATATGTGGATTAAAGTCTATTCCGATCGAGTTTGTAATTTTGGTTTCAGTTATTCCGATCACGCTAAAGCGGTAGTCTAGTTCATCGAGCAAATGCACATCCAGAATTTCAAGGTTACGGCCGAGACTTCGTACAATATTATGTAGAATTGAAAAAGATGTTTTGTTTTCATCCCGCATGAGATTGTTTTTAAACTTGCAAAAAATATGAGGTGAGAAGTATTGGCTATCGTATTTGTTGATTGTTTAAGTTGCTAAGGTGCTTTGAGTTCATGGAGGCTACGGAGCTTATCAAAGTACTTTTTCGTTGGCAAGTCCTTGTGCAGGCTATTATTAAACTGACCATTGACTGTTTTCACGATCCCATAATGCAATACGTTTTGGGGGGTTCTTTACATAAAAACAATGCAATTTATTTACTCTTGGGACTGTATCATGCTTCAGTGAACTGATTATCCATTGTTTTAATGTAAATAACCCCCCAAAATGAACTGTATTATGGGATTGGTGAAAAAAGCGAATATGTTCGGGTGATGTCAACATTCTAGTACGGAAGGTTTTTATTTATTTAGCTTGTATTAAACATTTCGTAGTTGTTGTAATTTTGGTGTATTCATTTCAAATATCAGTGTATTATTTTTACATTCGCGAATAAAATTAATGTTCAAGAAACGTTTTGTTAAAAAATATTTATTGTCGCATGTTTTAATTCAGCCCTCAGAACTTCTATTGTTGTAATTTCAGTGGTAGAGCTGTCCCATTCGTTTGTTAAACATTTCGTAGTTGTTTTAATTTTGGTATATTCATTCCAAATCTCTGTGTATTATTTTTTTGTATTCACTATTAACAAGCAATAAAGTCTCTTACGAAAATGTGTTGTTCAAAAATATTGATTGTCGCGTGTTGACAATTAATTAGCGCTCTAAACTTCTATTGTAGTTCCAATGGTAGAGCTGTCCCATGGGCTTTTCCATTGGAGTTTGTGTGCAAATCTAGGGTTGAAAGTGGAGTTCAGTGTGTGACTAACGGCGCGGAAAACTCGAGCAGTTAGCTAACCCGAATAATATATTTACTCTGTCTCTCTCTCGTCGGCAAAGCTGAGAGTTCAGATAAAATCTTAACAGAAATTTTCATGAACCAATCGGGGTTAAAAGAGCCCGGTTTCGAAAATCGGACAACGTTTTCAAAGAAAGCTAGAGAACCTCAGAAATCATTACGCAAAGTAATGCGTGTTTATCTGTAAATTCCCAAATAGCTGTGAAAAGGACTGATACGCAAGCGTTCAAAGCAGCTTGAAGATCATCGACGCTAGTGAAAAAAGCCATTTTCACGATAATTTCGAAATTCGAACAACGTTTTCAAATTTCCAGTGAGTTCAAGTTGAAAAAAGGAATGGCGCTTTCGAAATCTACGCGCTTTTATTTTAAATATGTAATAGACTCTAGATGAGGCAATCGGGGTTAGCGGGCAAGTCTGGGCAAGCCTATTGTTGCTATTGTACTAGACTGACTCTTTTTGTAAACCTAGACACTTCATTAGTATGGAGGAAGTCAAAAATTAGTATTCAGGAAGGAAGGGAAGTCCAAGGGAAGTCCAAAATAAGGCTTAATTCTGACCATAAATGACTACTATGTTGAGAGATTAACTTGGGGTATAAGGTCTTTATGAGGAATTTACTTTGTTACCTTGATATTCTCTTGCTTAATTGTACTATTCCCTTTATTTCAGAAACATGAATGAATGACCAACAGTACCGCTTTGGCAACACTGCTTGTAATGTGAATCAATAAGGAACAAACACGGGGAAAGTGGCTGTCGAATGCGGATTTCTTTTCTGGGCATGTAAAACTACTTCAGTTGTAGTTTAGTGATGTTTGGGTTAATTGTAACTGAGCACATGCATGAAGAACTAATTGTAGAATTGAAGTTAATAAAGGGGTTTAAAAAGCACTGTTTGGTCTTGATGAGCTTTGCTTTGATTGGTCTTTCATTGCAATTGCATTGTGGCAAGGTTTGGGCAAGAATATTACACAAAACTTGATCCAAAAGTATCACGTGAGGCAGCTATTCTAATTGAAAACTTAATTCATACTAGAGTTTATTTTTATGTGCTTTAAAACTCCCATAACGAATTAACTCCTATGCATTTTAAATATTAGCGGCCTCTCAAATTAAACCAGTTGCAAAAAATTCGCCTTCTTCAGTTTTGAGGGACTATGAAAGCTCAACTTTTAACTATTTTGAAAAATTTTCCAAGAAGATTTTCCTTTCTCTAATTACTCTTTTCTTTTACTGTGATACTTGAACAATGCAAACCTTAATAAATAGCCAAAATGAAAGACCGAGTGCTTAGGAGAGACCGGGGAGTAGTAGATTTAATAACGTTTTTCTCTTATGACCCCCACCTCATAATAGATATTGGGCATAATTTACGACTATATTTTTAGTTTAATGGCTTACGTCAATTGCGCGGTAAGAAAATGGCTAAAAATTAATGCATGGCTTGATTTTAAATTTACATCAGTAGCTTACGTTACATCACAATTGAAAGAAAAAAGAAATTACAGAAGAAAAAAGACAATAAAGAAAAAGGACCAAACATTAAAAATAATTGGATAACTTTATGATTACAAAAAGCGAATCTAATGTTTTTTCCTTTGGCTACTCACGTATTTACTCTATTGATTTCTGGCCAGGGCTGCATATCCAACTTGTCAATTACTATAGCAATTCACAAGTTAATATAGAGATTTGGCCAAACTTAAAATCGGAGCTCCTGGGCAGGGTTGTGCAAAGCAAGCTAACCAAGGATAAGCGAGAATTTTCATTTGAGTTTTGTAACTTTGTGGTAAGGTTTTCTGTATATCGTTTGGCCTTTTTTTAAGTTTGAACAATCTCAAAAATAGACAAAAAATGCAGTGAGAAACATTTGTCTACAAAATAAATAATACTTCGGTTTACTTTTAATCCGGCTTCCGAACTAGTTTAAAACAAGTAAACCTGGCATGAGCACCCGATCCAAGAGAAAACCAGCACTTAGTCAGCGGTCAACATAAAAATACACATGTCCTCGATGAGCTCTAAATTTAAGCCCGCGATATGGTCACGTGATAATGGTCAGCTGATTCCTTGTTTTGACAGGTCTTAATTTAAGGACGTTATAAGGCAAGGCTGTATGTCTCTTTCAACCTAAGTATATCCTCCATCTTGGTCAAATATGTGCTTTAAAAGTAATTAGTGTGTTCTGTCGAGCCATTCCCGACGCTTTTGAATGAACGCTGACTCCGCCGTCGTCAATTATCTGGATTAGAATTAGATCATTTAACAAATAGATTCCATGTTGTCGTGCGTCTGTTCAGTAATAGATCACAGATGACGTCAAAATGTGGTAAGAACAAAAAAAAAAAAAATGGCACACGAGGCGATAGCCGAGTGTGTCACTGATGTTCTTACCACATTTTGACGTCTTTTGCGATCTATTACTGAATCAGACGCACGGCAACATGGAATCTATTTGTTTTATATAATAACGAAAAGCCTTTTTGTTTCTAAATATTGCAACGCGAAAGCCGGCCTTTTGCCCCGCCTTTGCACGAAAAAAGCCATTTGACGTGATCTATGATATACAAAATGAAGCAACCTCATTTGTTGCCATGCGTAGCAAAGACTTGTGATTGGTCCAGGGAAATCACGCCACTGTCAATTTCTGCCGACTGCTCGAGTTTTTTTTTCTGAGCCATTTTCTAAAAGAAACGGCTTTATCTTTCTTCTTCCTGCTAGACTATGCTTCTCGTACCTGTTCAATGCCTCTACAATGTTTTTTTGTACATATCTTTTGCTCAATCACGTAAAATATCATCTAAATTCTCAAAACTTTCCGCCATTTTAAAACACAGAGGAAGAGCTTTGTAATGATGACGTCAATCGTGCATCTGTCCTCTAATAGATCATAGGCGAGGACCAATCAAAATGCGAGAATAACTTGGCTTATTATATAATATATATTGGATCACGTCTAAACACGTGTGACAATGGAAAATGGAAGGGACAAGACGTTAGTGGATAAAACCGGTAATTCCGTTAAATTAAGAAAGGCATCCTGCAGTCGGACACGAAAACTTTATCTCCTTGTCCACCTACACCAAGTTCAGATTTACGAACTGAACTTTTAAAAAGATATACCAAAGAGCCTACGAATGGATGCTCAGCGGGCAGGGCCGACGAAAATGTCGGAAAGTTTGATTTATCAATCTAAAACAGATCTTAAGAAATAAAACACAGATAATCTGGAATACTTGTCTGAGTATCTCCTTGGCAGTGGGAGCTACCTACATTATTATCATGCTCTGAAATTGATGTTACGGTGTAGAAAATATCCTTTTCAAACTCATTAATAATTCATCGAGTTAAAACAAAGAAAATCACAACCGTGAAGGAGATTTGGATACCCGGTCTTAATCAGCATAGGTTTTGACGATTTTACCTCTCTGTTTTCTCCTTAGTTTTTGTTCCGATTGAGAAGATATATCAAATACTCGAGACAGTGTTTCATCGGCCATCCAAACGCCTCGAATTTCGTCAAAAATACTCCGGTGCGCGTCGTATTTTCGACTCTCTTCTCGGTGTTTGGATATCCCGATGAAACACTGTCGCTCGTGTTTGATATATTACCTAAATTACACAGGCAAGGGAAATAAAAAGTTAAATTTTTAAAGCAGACTAATAGGATTACGTCATGAACGGTAAAAATCACGGTCTACATAAAAACCGCCCACCCATGTGGCAGCAACATCCATTTGAACTATCAATATCAATACATTTCATAAGAACTGTTTTTTAGGAATTACACCCAAAGCCTCAGAGGAATAAAGCCCTTTTTCTCATAAAATTGAAAAAAAAAAAAACCCAAGATAGCATCGAGTGCCGTGTCCCTAACATCAAGCAGAAAAAGAATCGCCCTAAACACAGCCTAAAAAGTTATTTAGTTATTTAAAGTGGATCGGTTGTACAGTAAACAAAATTGATGTATTTTCGTTAGAAAAAATGCTAAAAGCTGCCTCAAAGATGGTGCATTTTTATCCGAGAGTAATAGCAGCGGAAGGAGCGTCTTTCAGACCTGTCCCTGCTGATCTTGCGTAGACTCTGCACAGCCCTCTATTTTCTCAAATTTTTATTCGATCGTTGAACGGGCGGAGGGAATCGCGAGAGAACTGGACCTCAGCTCAAATCGAAAGACGTGACTAGGTGGGGAGTGGAGATCGAGGAAAAAAATAGAGGGGCTGTAGACATCTTTGAAAAAGAGTGAATTCCCGTTTCTCCAGAAAGAGAAAATTCCAATTGGATGAAAGGTGACAAAAGTGTCATCACCTTAAAATTGGCCGATCACGATTGCGTCCAGGCGCGTCTGCAGTTGGCTGTAGTTATCACTTACACATGCCGCAATTAACGATGGAGCGGTTATTAGAATGCTGTTTAAATAAATTTCCTCATGTTTCTTCGCTCAAAGATGAACAGAAATAGGCTTTTATTCATCTTCTTTGGTCGAAGGACGTTGGCGAATGATCAACGCGGGATATTTTTGGCCTCGCCGAAGACGAGTGTGGCGAATTAGACATTCTCTTAAATTATTCGTCGCCTTGCCTTGAAGGGGATTCTAAGCCTTCTGTTGGTCGTGCGAGACATGATGAATTCAACGCCGCTTGCAGCACTTCTGGCTTGATGCACACACTCTGCTTGAATGTAGCTAGTCTTCAACAATTCTAATCCCCAAATCGAGCAAGACGTCTGCTAACTTTCTCTGTGTAAAACCTCCTCGTGTCGGCTCAACAAAAACAATTTCCGTAGATATGTAAGTAAGTTTTGTCAAAATTCCCAGGCGAATAGCAAAGGAACAACATCATCATCATAATTTTTATTTAGTAATGCAGGTTTAGAGAATGGCAGCCATAAGGCTGATGTGGACCTACAATGAGCTAATAAAATGTGAAACTAAAATAATTTGTAAAATCACCCTATGCTATTTAAATATTCAATACGAGTCATCAAAATGAAGTTCATTGGTAAATAAGCTACGAATTAATCTAAAAATTTACATGCAATGTAATAAAACTTAAAAATATACAAAATCTCGGTGTTTCATAGCTATCCTGGGTGCTTCGAATGAGAAGCTATTTATGTTCTGTGAGAACCTACGTAAAATGTTTTTAAAACTGTCTTTTTGAATATTTGCATTAAAATTTGACAGCCTTGCAATAAAATTCCAGATTACAGGTCCTCTGTATTGTGCTGATTCCTTTCCCACTTTGTAGTTCACTCGAGGGATTTCAACCTGTAACCCTCCTGTACGTGATGGTCTGTTGCCTAACCTCAAATTTAAAGGGGCATATAAGATTTTATCATTTAAAACATCATGCATCAGAAGAAGGAGTGTTTTTTACAAATGTAAGAAATTGGCAACCAGTTTAGCTTTTGAAGACTTTTATCCTCGTGCAGCTCTTGCATGAATAGGGTTTAAGGATTCCATAATAGAGAAATTGCAGTTTCCCCACACCACAATACCATACGATACCGCTGGTACAATGGATTTGAAATAAATTTCCTCCAGCACTTTCACAGGAAGCTTCTTCATTCTTTTTAATGCGCCCACTTTCTGTGCAAAAGATTTTTTACATGGTCTACATGCATTGCCCATGTAAGCCTATTGTCAATGACTAATCCCAAACAAGTAGTGTGATTCACAACATTAATAAAATTATTTCCAAAGTAGATTGGAGGAACAGGACCAATGAAGCCCGTTTTGCTCAGGATCATAACTTCAGACTTTACAGGATGAATACAAAGTTTGTTCATTGTACTCCAAAGCAGAAGTTGCTCAAGAATGTAATTTAATTGTGAGCAGACCTGATCAAAGTTCTTCCCCACAAGTGCACCATGTGCAAGAATCCCATGGATGGCCATAAGCGGGCCGTATTGTTGATTGCCCGAAGAGTCAAAAAAAGGATAAATACCACATCAAAGAGAAAAAGGAAAAATAGATAAATAAAAATAACAATTAGGCTTTGACTGTGTATTTTTTTTTTAATAGCCCTGGTTGTCGAGAAGTTGTGAAATATGTACTGTTTTAGTGGTACAGACTGATCAGGCATCATGCCTTGCATTACCATCCTCTCTTTGGTGGTGAGGGTACTAGCTCTCTTTGGTGAGGGTAGGGGTTGGTGGTCATAGCATAAAACGTATCAAAGTTTAGTTTGCAATAAAATAATTTGCAATACATTGCAAGACAGAATTAGAAGAATAATCATTTATTTGGTCTTTTATCTCTCAAAACAAAAGTGTTTTTCCTGGCAATGTAGTAGAAAGTTGCTAGCTGAAGGAGTACATTATGAAAATTCTATACAAAGGAGGGAATGGAAGAAGCGGTTTAAAAACTATTTGCAGTCAAATTGTTCCAAGCAAAGTGAATCTTTTGAAACTATAAATATTAGATACTTTTACTCATGTTTTCAATAAAGCACTGTTGATTTAAGCAATAGACCACTCTTTCTGTGGGTTTACCGGCGCAATAAACCACGCGGGATGTTGGGAGAACACGAGTTAGGCGGGTGATTTAGTAGCTTTTCCAGTGATAAAGACAGGAAATTTATTGTACTTTCGTGATCAAGTTCTCATTAAAATCATGAGATTGACGCGACAAACCAATCACAGCGACTGACAGAACGAAAGCACAGACTCGGCGCGCGCCGTACGTCGGACTGCAGAGCAAAGCGACGAAGACATTTCACGCTTAAAAAGGTTTAAGAAAGGAAAGGAAAAGGTTATCGGCGAAAGGGAGAAACTGTATTAATTAATTCAAAAGTATTTTGATCAGTGCAGAGATGTGTAGGCGGAATCGGCCATCGCGAGAGTGGACAGTTTGCAAGCAGTACAAACATCATATGCTTGGTGAAGTGATTCAACAATAACTTTCCAAAGGTTTGCGAATAGAATAAAGGTTAGTTACAGAAATGCTGCTTCGGAAAATTTTTCAGAATTTATTTAGTTATGTTGAAAGCTATGAAGTGCGTGTCTCTCTGTATTTAGTTAAATGAAAACTAAGCTCATGGAAACCAAATTCATTTTTAATTATCGTGTTATGCATGCATGCGTTGAGCTTAAACTAAAAATTTCTCCTAGGCTTAAATATCATTCTCGCTGATTTTTAACAACCCAAATTAATCCGTTGTGGCCGCCTGTAGTCAGAAATGTACGGAGCCCATTAAGTGCCATTAAATTAACTTCCAATTTTAAATCTCCTGAAGTTTTGCCCGCGTTTTGTCTTTTTTCCCGACTTTTTCCCCGACTTTTTTCTCGACTTTTTTCCCGACTTTTTTCCCGACTTTTTTCCCGACTTTTTTCCTGACTTTTTTCCCGACTTTTCTCTCGACTTTTTTCCCGACTTTTTTCCCGACTTTTCTCTCGACTTTTTTCCCGACTTTTTTCCTGACTTTTTTCCCGACTTTTCTCTCGACTTTTTTCCGGACTTTTTTCCCGACTTTTCTCTCGACTTTTTTCTCGACTTTTTTCCCGACTTTTTTCCCGACTTTTTTCCCGACTTTTCTCTCGACTTTTTTCTCGGCTTTTTTAATTTCCCGACTTTTTGTGGAAGGCTGCTGACTCCAATCTAGTAATTGCTGTGGACTTAGTGAACATGGCGGATTGATATTGTTGTTAAAATGAGATACTTTCTCTTCAAAATAGCCAGCGCTTTTGCCGTGCCTTTAATTCTGACATTTGTGTCCACATGTGATAGTGTTCGGATAGCAAACTACATTCCTACATTGCAAGAATACCCTGCTGGACGCGATGATCTAATCGAAAGCTATTTTCATCTTGGGCTGGAGTATACAGAGATTTTGTTGTTTCTTGTATTCAGTTATGGCATCGACTTAAGCCTTAGACAGTTAAAAAGGATTTTAAGAGCCAAAAGACTCGGACGAAGAAGAAAAGCCAGCGATTTAAGGGAGGTTCTTCAAACTGTAGAAGAAGAACTTAGAGGAAGCGGTAGTAACGTGGGATACAGGCAAATGACTCAACGATTAGTCAATGACCATCGCCTTGTTGTTGGCAAAGAAACCGTTCGGGAGTTGGTAAAGACTCTTGATCCTGAAGGGGTTGACACAGGCTAAAAAGGAGGCAATACATAACCAAGAGACCCATCCATCAGTGGCACATTGATGGCTATGATATAAATTGAAACCGTTTGGCTTTTGTATCCATGGAGCCATCGATGGATTTAGTAGGCGAATTTTATGGCTTGACGTTGGATACACCAACAATGATCCTACCATTATTTCTCAGTACTTTGTTGACTGTGTGCGACAACTTGGAGGAACTGCAAGGGTTATTAGAGCTAATTGCGAAACTGAGAATGGATAGGTCGCAGCGTTACAAAGGTTTGTTAGGCCAGATGGTGAAGATGATTGGGCGGGGGATGACAGTTTCATCTATGGAAAATCAGTTTCTAACCAACGAATCGAAGCCTGGAGGAGCATACTAGGGAAGGACTGCACCAGATGGTGGATAGATTTTTTCAAAGATATGAGGAGCTGTGGCCTTTATCTTGACGATGACTGTGTTTAGGTGAAATGTCTCAAGCTCTGTTTCACGCCTATATTGCGTGATGAACTTCATCGGGCAGCAAGACTGTGGAATCTCCATCGAATTCAACAAACATGGAATCTCCATCTGGCGGGCCTGATGAGCTGTTCTTTCTACCGGAAGTGTTGCGTACAAGGAACTATATGGTGGATGTCGACTTGCACGAATTGGAACAGAGGAGAGATGCTGCTATCGATCTCCGCAAAGTGGTTGCTCAGATGAATTTCAGTACACAGTTGGCAGAAATCATAATGAGGGAAAAAAGTTTACAATTTCCCAGCACACCTGAAGAGGCAACAACTTTGTATGTCACCTTACTTGAGGAAATAGTCAAAATTTAAGAGGCCTGGGGCATCTGTAACATGGTAAATCAGTTTGAACTTCAAGCCCTTTGGACACTTCTATTTTGTTGTCATTTCAAACTATTAGGGCTGTTTGCGTTTGAGAAAACCAGTAAAGTCACTTTTCTCGGGTGAAGTCTTCCCCTCCCTCCTCCGCACCGCCCTCCCTCAAAAAAGAACTCGTTGGTTAAAACAATTCATTCTTTTGTTGGAAAAAATTAATAAAATTCATGGGCAACATTTGTTAACATGTAGCAGTCAAAATATTGGTTACATACCCTGCGAAAATCAAAATGCCGTGAAAACAGACTTCCTACCATTTCCGTCATTCTAATTCCATCCACACCTGCCGATGAAGTTTGCGCGATGTTTTACTTTTCAAACGTTAACAGTTAGGTCATGTCTCACTTTTGACCAATGAAATTCGTAAGCGGGTGCGAGTGGAGTTTGATTGACAGAAATCGTCGGAAGTCTATTTTTTGATTTTCGGGGAGCGGTGAAAATGACGATAACTCGTTTGAACTGTAACAAAAACATTAATCGAAGTGTCCGTCTTTCTCTTCCCTTGAGCACTATGTTTGTGTTTTTTGTAGCAAAGAAAATTGAAACTCAACAAATACAATCCATGAACATCACTTGTTAACAGGTAACAGTCAAGAAATTGATTGCATATACTCATTTGAACTGTAACAACAACATGGAACTACTAAGTGTCTACTTTTCTCTTCCCTTGAGGGTCATGTTTGTGTTTTTTTAACAAAGATAATTGAAACTCAACAAATACAGTCCATGTACATCATTTGTTAACATGTAACAGTCAAGAAATTGATTGCATATACTCATTTGAACTTTAACAAAAACATGAAACTAAGTGTCCACTTTTCTCTTCCCTTGAGGGTCATGTTTATGTTTTTTAACAAAGATAATTGAAACGCAACAAATACAGCCCATGTACATCATTTGTTAACATGTAACAGTCAGGAAATTGATTACATATACTCATTTGAATTGTAAGAACGACATGAAACTACGTGTCCACTTTTCTTCTTCCTTGGACACTATTTTCCTTCTAACAAAACAATGCGTGGTTCACAGGGTAAAGGCCAACCACTATATCAGCTACCTTTTTTAAAAAAGAAAATTGAACCTGTTTTACAAAAGTAAGGGACACATTATTCAATTCTATTAAATTATGTCAAATAACCACGCCTGGCAGTCCTTCATGATATTCGTAAACTCTTCAGCAAGAGCCGGGAAACGTTTGTAAGACGTAGGAAGCTCCAGAATTGGAACACATGTACGAGCAACAGGGCGTCTCTCGAGCCCTTCCAGTGAAGAGAAACAAAATCTTATCGAGTCACAGGTGATCACATCACTCCCTGTGCAAAAGCGCAGAAACATAGAAAGCGCCTTCCCTTCCAAGGACTTGGCAAATTTCTTCAAATAGCGTTTGGAAGCTGTCAAATAGTCGAGACTCTGACCTTCAGCATCGGTTGATGGCTCCCCTTGGAACAGTTTAATTATGTTCTTCGCTGTTGGTAGTTTACTTTCGTACAGTTAATCAAGTCCCTCAAGCGTTTGGAAGCTGTGATCACATCGTAGTACGGGAGCCTAACAATTGAACACATATCTCGGTTTGTAGATGAGCTCTTGATGGGCAAGCTCGCTGATGATGGATCTGATGTTGTCTTTATTGGGGATTCGAAAACACTTGAAAGTGGAAAGAACCTCCAGCACATCGTCATTATCATTACCATCATCATCTTGGAGGTGAAAGTCATGTCTTAGACACAAATCCAACACTTCTCTATCCTCTGCCGCGATATACTCCCGAAACGACTTCAACAGAAACTCTGGAGTTATGCTTTCCTCCCCAAACAAGTACGATGCAACAAATAAATGTGAAAGTTGAAGAGGAAAATACTTCATATTTAGGTAACCATACACAAGGACTCGTGCGATAGCCTCCCATTCAGCCTTTTGGAGATCATGCCTTATGTATGGTATTTTCTCATTACTTCCAGTCGTCAGAGCTGTAAAACACTCTTGCCAGAAACACATCAAGACATCAAGTGGAACTCCTCTGCCCCATCCAGCCTCAGGTTCACCTCTTGCAGCTATAACAACCATATCAAGACTGTAGGTCAAAATGCTTTGGTCGCTAAATATTCCAATGTCTGACGTTACTTCGATGAACAGTGACGCTATGTGGTCGTTCGCCTGCAAATAAAGTGAAGTAGGAAGTGGAATTAATACAACAGAAAACACCGTGATATTTACAGTTAAACCTATCGTTTTATAAACGCAGAAACGAAACATGCCGTTTTAAATTTAGGAGAGAGGAAGAAGGGACCTCTATGTAAATCACTCTTAGTGATGGAGCTTCCTCATAAAAGATTGTTATTCTTATTAGGATGCAGCTGGAGTAAAATGTTTTTTAAAGGACTATTTTACATACAATGTATTTTATACCTTGGCCACTGGACATGTTTATCTTTTCGAACGCCAGTTCATCGCCCTGGGAATGTGCCTCTGGCGTACACTGCAGGAAAAATGACAAATGTTAAATAACTAGTTACAACGAAACAACTTCGTTTTATTAGTAATAAAACGCTCACCTGTGTGTATATTTAATCGATATTTGAGGGTTTTTTTTTATTTCGTTAACTGGTCATAAATTTTGAACCACTCTGGAGGGAGTACGTATTTTAAACTTTGGCTGATCGAAAAGGCACGAATTCGAAGATGTATGGTAACTGTTCTCTCCGTGTTAAATTAAGGAGAGAGGAAGAAGGGATGTAGCCTGCAAATACACTTTAGGGCCATGAGCGAAGAGAGGCGGCTGTATTTAAAGGATAGAAGGGAAGAAACCTGCTATAATAAGTAAACTATTCACATAACACTGATTCCCCTCTCTCTCCCTAGTTTCCCTCTCCTTGATGCTCAGGTCTGCTAAACCTTACACCGTGGTGCGTCGTGCATGCGCTGCTATGAATGGTTGATTCCAAATTATTCAGTTTTCACACCTTGCTACACTAATTCAGTAATACAACCAACCTCTGAAGTTGTTCTACTTTCCACTACTTCAGCTACAACTTCACCTTGTGCAACTGTTTCACCTGAGGCCCTAATAAATGGAAGAAATGCCTCTGTCTTATCAAAGTATTGAACCGCTTAGTTTTATGAATTCAATACTTTTCATATTTGACCTTATGTACATGTTTGTCAGGAAATAGGTTTCTCGCTAGGCCGATTCTCAAATATATGCCCAAATGAGTTAATTCAAATTTGACATTAATTGAAATGGATGGAATTAAGCAACTGCATTCTTGAATTAGTTGAGAAGTTAGTTTCTCATACTTACGCATCATCTACCATCAGTTGGATAGGCTCATGCTCAGAAATATACCTGCAGTAAAGAGAGTATACTGCTGGTAAGCAAGTAGAGAGAGGCTGGCATTGAAAGTGAATCCCAGTTCAGGGCAGATGACTTCAAAGACAGCCTCCCTTGAGACCAAGACTGCGCAACCCGGCCTACCCCCCTACCCCTTGTCAATGTTGATAAAAATCTTGAGGAAAAAAAACCTTGACAGTAGCTTCAGAATAGTCACCTTTCAATACTTGTTGGCCTCTTAGAACAGTATTTTGGAACTAAAAAGACGATAAGATGGATATTCACGTCTTATTCCAATAATAACGATTTTTAAGCAATCAATACAACTGTCTAATATGTCAAGGATGTAGTTGAAATTTTTGGTTTCAGGACGCAAAAAGGGGAGGTGTCCCAACAACTCATGCCAGGGTTGTAGGTTTAACTATGACTTTTAAGCCAGGTACATGGTAGCTGTCATGATAGCTTGAGAGAAAAGGCAACTACAAATTATAAATTATCACTTCCCATAGTATCTGCATCTCCACTTGCCAGTGCAGGTTTTGAGGATTCTTCGTTTTGTTCCAGCACGGGGAACAAGTCCTCCAGAGTGTCATCATTTTCGTCGGCAGACCATCTGAAACCTCTGAACTGAATTTCACTATCAGGCGAAGACAAAGAGGGTGTTTCACCTGAAACGACCATGTAGATCATGCTTCGGTCCTCAATGGGATTGCTTGGATGTAAGGGCTGTCCAAAAGCATCACTAAGAGTGACGTTTTCTAGTTCTTCACAAAACGATCCTGCTCAATCATGCACTGATGACATCACAGAAGATGACGGAAATCGCCTTTCTTGTACTCCCATGGTGACATGACGAATCTTAATTGTAACAAAACACTCAGTAGGTTCAGGTGGAACCCTAGCCATACGAGCCTCTCTAAGGTCTGTTTTTCTCCTCAAACTTTGCATTTCTTTCTCTAGGGCATCCTCTCGACTTTGTTTCTTTGCATTGTCTTTATGCCGTGACTCTTCATATTCTTCATCTTGGTTTTGTTTCAATGCAGCTCGTTCTGAAGAAGAGCCTAACAACGCGAGCTCTCTAGGTTCCCACATGGGTAACAGCTCATCATCACTGTCATGAGCATCATCGACATATAATGGCTCACAATCTGCGTCGTTACGTTTGGAGCGTAAATACAATGGTACTGTCTTTGCTTTATATGTTTCTATGTAGTTCCTAAGATTAAATGCAACTTCCTTGTTCCCTGTCTCAATAGTAAAGCCAACCTCTTCATCTTTGAAATTCCCGAGAGAGAATGACATATCCTCTACCCGTCCAAATAGGCTTTCACCTTTTGGGAAGAACAATGCTTTCCTCTCTTGTATCAAATCTATTCGGCTTGATGTTGTAGGCATAGAGATTATTCGGGTCCCTCCTCCCTTAGCCAGCGGGACAAGAACAAATCCTTGCGCATGATCTTTAAAGTGTTTCCATCCCAGCTGAATTTTGCGGGACTTTTCAACTGCCTTCAATTCTTTGATGAGAGATCACCTGCTGGTTTTGACCTCTTGCTCTTAGGGAGAAAGGATTCGAGTAGGGTCCTTTCCTTTTCTTTAAATTCTTTAACTTCCCCGGATTTATCACTTGTCTCAGACGCTCGAGCCCAGAAGGCTCTCAAACTCAATCGGTCTCCTGCTTGTTCCAAGTCCAAGATGTTAAAGCAAGTCATCGCTTGCATGCACAACAACAACTGAAACGTCCATCTCTGACAAACATAACAACGAAATAAATAAGATTGTTGCTGCATGTTAAGTTTAAAACTGCCAGGATATATAATATTGATTTTAAAAAATAGTCAAAATAGTGCGAGTGTGGGTGCTTGTGCCTTTGAGTCGTGGGTGCGTGCATGGAAAGAGTCAGTGGAACACAGCATTCATGGTGCTTTTAAAAGCCTCGCCCTGTGTTTAGGTCCATGGGATAGCCGTGAGTTGATTAATTGATAAATAAAAAGACAACCTGATATTTGACATGGAGGGGACGGCCATGAAGGAAAGTTATGTTATGAGGAGTTTCTCTTCTTACTGTTAACTAACCTGTTTGCCTGTTATAGCACCCCAGTTAACCTACTATTAGAGTCCACATATTTTCTTCAAATAAACAAACTACAACATGTATAATTACAACCATATATAACAACAGGTCGCTAGTAAGGATTTCATGGTCGTGGCCGCCATTTTGAGAGTAAGGCAACAATTGCACGGTGCAAGATAAAACAGGAAACTCCAGAAACCCAGGAAAAGATTTTGTTTCTCCAAAACTATTGATACATGTAGCTAAGCTGAAAAGGGTATAGTGTCATGTTCAATACATTAGTTTCCCAGCACAATGACCACTTTCAAAATGTATGGCAATGAAAAGGTTTAAATGATGTCTTAAGCTTGGTGACATTTAAGGTTTCAGAAATCAAATTTCATTAGAACGATTTGACATGGACATTCTCATGGAAACACTGTATTTTACACCACATTTCCATTATTTTCAGAATGGCAACCACAACCTGAAACCTTTTATTAGTCACTCTAATTTTAATCACTAAACACCAATGTTTTCAATCAATACCTTCTGAACTTTAAATCTCAAAATTACAAGTTCACTCTGTCCCTTACTCCTAAAAAATGTGCATACCTGTGTAGCCAAATAGTTAACAAGATTACAAGGCAAGTTAAGTAAAAATACCTTAAAGCAGTGTGATATGTTTAAATCTTCAAAATGTTGAAAAAAAGGTGAAAGTGCTGAAAGTGGGCCTGCTCACCACATCTGGAGACTGGCCCAGGATCAAATAATCATGATCCCTTTTAAGTAAAAAGAGAGAAAATTGTCAGACTTGGAAGTGTAATATAATGGCACTTAATGGGCTCCCTAGAAATGCATCCTACACAGACCGGAAGGCACCGAAAGCGCTTAGAAGTTCCTTCTAATCCAAGAGAAATGTCTAATCGTAAGCGTAAAGGGAATCGACGTAAAATGTTTGCAATGGACTAAAACGTTTAAGCATATAAACTTATATATTGGAACCAACTTCTGGTCCTGTTTTTCCTTGTAAATCTCCATGTATATGTTGAATGAAAGATATAGAGGATAATATTACATGACCGCGCGTGGATATGAATTTTATCTTCGAGTGTTCAACTCGATATCTCACGAGTGAGCGCAGCGAACGAGTGAGATGTCGAGTTGAACACGAGAAGATAAAATTCATATCCACAAGCGAGCATGTAATATTCTGTTTATTACATAAACATACTAATGAGGACGTTTTTGACGATTTTCCGAAGATTTCCGACCACTTTCCGAAGATTTCCGAAGATTCGCCAAAATTGGTCCGAAGGTAAGGCGAACGTTTCCGAACATTTTCGGAGATTTTCCGAAGATTACCGAAGATTTCCGAAGATTTCCGAGTATGCACCGATGATGTTTCGATCATACAGTAACATATCTAAGTACTTTTTAAGGGATTAAGGAACCATAGCAATAGCGATCATTTTAGTAGCTATGGTAACCATAACGACGGTGATCTCTTCACGTGTGAAGATAACATGTTAACTTCACGTGTGAAGATATGAAGTTTTCGCGGGAAAGCTCACTTGGTATTTCACTGGTGTTTATGTAATAAATTCGTGTAATTGACATCTCAGTCAGATACTTCCAAAAAAGTAAGGTGGGGGTGTGCAGCCCGTTTCCTAATTTACTTTCCCTGCTTATGACCAAAATCTGCGAATTTTTGCTACCCTAAGTTTATGACCTGACTAAAACTTTAAAACTTAAAAAAAAAACTTTAAAATACCCTAGTTACGACTGTTACAGTTGCTACAGTTGTCAAAGAGAGTAGAGGCGTCGGCCAGAGCAGCGAAGCTAAAGATCAAAATGAAGTACCTGGACCATGAAACCAATTTAAGAAGAATTAAGCTGGAAAAAGAGATTGCCTTGGCAGACGCTGAAGAGGAAGCTATCAAATTGGTCATGAACGATGAAGTGAAGAACGGCCTAGCTCGAAAAGATGCGAAATCGGATGAGAGATTCGAAGAAAGTTTCCGCGAAGGTAAATTCATTGTCGGAAAAATTGTCACAAAACATGAACCTTCATTGTTGAGACCGGAAGCACTTGCATATGAAGTTGATACTGGCCGCTGTAGCAACCGCAGCTTTGTTCTCAATTCCCAAACAAAAGAAGAAATAAATCCCTTCGCAGTGAGACGATTGTTCGAACGGGACTTCTCAGAGGAGTCTACTTCTGGATCGGGGCTTTCAAAAGAAGACAGAAGATTCCTCGTCATTGCCAGGGAAGGGATTACTCAACTAGAAAATGGTTATTATGAGCTGCCCCTTCCCATGAGAATCCGAATGTTGTTCTTCCTAACAACCGTGAGTCTGCCTCTCGTCGCTTGCTACAACTCAAGAGAAGATTCTTGGCCGACGGAAGATACCGTGACGACTATGTCACCTTCATGGAGACTATGATAGAGAAGGGTTTTGCCGAAAGAGTGAAACCAGGTGCCTCATCGTCACAAGATATGGAACAACGAAACGTCTGGTATATCCCACACCACGGGGTATACCATCCGAAGAAACCAACGAAGATTCGCGTTGTTTTCGACTGTGCCGCAGAGTTCAAGGGAGAGTCTCTGAATAAACACCTGTTGCAAGACCCGGACTTAACGAACACTCTTACAGGCGTCCTGAACAGGTTTTGTCAAGAGCACCTGGGGCTAATGTGTGACATTGAGTCAATGTTTTATCAAGTGTATGTCGCTGAAGAGTACCGGGATCTACTGCGCTTCCTGTAGTGGAAGAATGGAGACCATTTGAAGGATCCAGTTGAGTACAGAATGACTGTGCACTTTTTCGGAGCATCCTCGTGCCCTGCTTGCGCCAATTTTGCTTTGAAGAAGACTGCGCAAGATAGCGAGTGCGAATTAGGACCAGCTGCCGCTGGCTTCCTACGGAACGACTTCTATGTGAATGATGGATTAAAATCCTGTGCCACGATTGAAGAGGCAAATCATTTGATCAAGTCGGCTAAAGAAATGTACAGAAGAGGAGGCTTTAACCTACAGAAGTTCGTTTCCAACAAGAAGGAGGTTCTAAAGAACATCCAAATGATTGATAGAGCTGGTGACCTCAAGAACATAAATCTTGATCTTGACAAGTTATCCATGGAACGAGCACCCGGTGTTCAATGGTGTATTCAGTCAGACACTTTCCAGTTTCGTATAGCATTGAAAGACCGTCCTTGCACAAGAGGGAGAATCCTCTCCACCGACATTTCTATTTTTGACCCGGTTGGTTTTATTGCACCAGTCCTATTGGAAAAAAAGAGTATTCTACTTGTGCCGCAATGGTGTGGATTAGAACGACCCAATAATACCTGATGTGACCAGAGCAAGATGGGAAAGATGGAGGACTGAGCTACACGTTCTTCAGCACTTTTCGATTCCCAGATGCTTCAAACCTGATGACTTCGGAGCAGTAGTAAAGAAAGAGCTGCACCATTTCTCTGCCGCCAGCACTAAGGGTTACGGTCAATGCAGCTATTTGAGGCTTCAAGATGATTCCGGCAGAATTAATTGTTCCTTCGTAGCTGGCAAGTCACGAGTTACCCCCCTCAAGCCTGTGACAATTCCACGTCTTGAATTACAAGCAGCGGTGACTTCGGTGAAGATAAGCCGACAGATACGTCAGGAGCTAAGCCTTGATGACGTCCAAGAGTTCTTCTGGTCTGACAGCAAGGTTGTTTTGGGCCACATTGCCAATGAAAGTCGTAGATTCCATGTTTTTGTTGCCAATCGAGTTCAGCGCATTCAAGACTCGACTTCAGTGGATCAGTGGAAATACGTTGAAACTAAGCTAAACCCGGCAGATGACGCCTCCCGCGGTCTCAGTCCAATTGCTCTTGTTACTTCGAAGTGGTTTACGGGACCTGCATTCTTGTGGCAGAAGGAGAGTGAATGACCCGTTGATGAGAAACTCTTCCCAGATCCCAGCCAAGTACTGTCATGTGCTCCTGAGGTCAGGAAAGTCACAGTCTTAGCTACAAAGTCGACGAAGAGGGATCTGAACATTGCAGACCGCTTGGAATACTTTTCTGATTGGTTGCGTGCCAGAAGAGCCATTGCCTTAAGTCTTCTGTATCTCTAAAGGCTACAAGAGCAAGCTGTTGCAGAGCATAAGGTCAGCAATAAGAAAGCTTGCTTCAAGTGCAAGATCTTCAAGAAGCAGAAAATGTAATCGTCAAGTCCGTCCAGTATACCGCCTTTCCTGAGGAGCTTAAGTCGTTGAAGTCCTCACAACATGTTAAATCCCTCGATGACAGATTGGCCGCGCTGGCAGAGAGAACGCTTTGTCCGAAGCAATCCTCCCTACATAAGCTGGACCCCTTCCTTGACTCGCAGGGAATTCTACGCGTTGGCGGCCGCCTCAGAAATGCTTCACTCCCGTTTGAAATCAAGTTCCCTGTGATCTTACCTCGAAGAAGCCACATGACTACCCTCATTATCAGGCACTTTCACGAGAAGATGAAGCATTAAGGGCGTGGCATCACTTTGATTGAGATAAGAGCCAATGGTTACTAGATCGTGGGTAGCACAAGTGCAGTTGGAAGCTACATCTGGAGCTGTGTTGTCTGTAGAAAGATGCGTTCTGCAGTGATAGAGCAGAAGATGGCAGATCTTCCACAGGACCGAGTAGAACCTGCTCCTCCTTTCTCGTTTTGTCTAGAATATCAAAACAAAAGTCTTAGGATGATTATGAAGAAACAAAAACATAAATTATGAGTCTAAATAAAGACCAAGGAGATAGTAAGGATTCTTAATTCTGGGACCTATTAAGTCAGTTCACTTTGATAAATAATGCTTTGTTTGAAACTGAAATAGACTTCTTGTAGTAATAAGCTATAAAGTGAGAGGCCAAATCCTCTCCTTTTCCATCAAAGAAGGCAGAAAACAGATAAAGAGATACGGAGCTCTGTTTACATGCTTGATTAGCTTCAAGAGCCGTTCATTTGGAGACTTCCACTTTACTTGAAACGGATGCCTTTATAAACGCGCTTCGTCGTTTTATATGCCGCAGAGGGCCGGTTCGCCAACTACGAAGCGACCAGGAAACGAATTTTGTGGGCGCTAAGCATGAGTTGAAGGCTGCGCTTGCAGAACTCGACCACGAACGTATCAAAGCAGAATTACTTCTGGAGAATTGTGATTGGTTCACCTTCGCCATGAATGTTCCGTCTTCTAGCCACATGGGTGGAGTTTGGGAAAGATAGATCCGTACAGTCAGAAGTGGCCTGTCAGAAGTGGCCTGTCAGAAGTGGCCTGTCCCCACTTCTTCAGAACAATGGCCTACAGCTGGACGGCGAGTCGCTTAGAACGTTCATTTGCGAGGTGGAGGCTATCATTAATAGCCGTCCGTTGACAGTTGATCTCTTAAACGACCCAGGCTTGCTGAGCACCCTGACACCCAACCACCTGCTCACTATGAAGGCGAAAGTTGTTTTCTCCCCGCCTGGTGTGTTTACGTCAGCTGATAAGTTCTACAGAAAGCGTCAGAGGCGTGTCCAACATTTGGCGAATGAGTTCTGGTGT
>OZ026607.1:12985731-13003231 GCA_964020085.1 Micromussa lordhowensis
TGGCCGATAAGCTGGCTAATTCTAATCCAAGTTTTTCTGATATTTGTCATATGATCATTGAAATATGAATGATAGTACGACTTCTTACTGCATCAGGGAGTGAGAGTAGGTATTTTGCTGCGATATAGTTTATATTTTTTCAAAATTTCCAGATGCAAAAATATAATTTATTAATTTCATCGATTTAAGTATCCCCCTAGTCAGGGCTTTGAAAATCGCCGGCCTAGGACGAGATAGGACGAATTGGCGCATGCGTATTTATTACTTTGTTAAGGCTGTTATAGAATTTAGAAAAGGAGCATCTGCATTATCTCTACAGTTTGTCATAGTCATTTCAGTTGATCTCGAATAACTCAGAGTCAATATTTTCATCAATGCCTCGGAATAATTTCCGATACATAGATTTTTGGGTAATTCCCTTGCATTGAGGGATTTAATCGTGCAGAACTGAGAAAAGTGGTCGCTTATATCCAATATTATATTGCCACTTATGATTACGCTACTGATCTGATTTATATAGATATTATCAATCAACATGGCTTAATTACAGCTTTCTCTGGTCGGTTCTGATAAATGGTAGGAATAATGCTTTGTAATTAAAGTGAGAAATCTTCAGTAAAGTTGCATTCACTCTAGAACTGATATTAGCGAGCCGAGCACTAAGGCGTTTCAGTTCCTTGCTAACATTTGCTTGGAAGGTTTTAGACTCGTCAATTGCATCACTGTAGAACTGCAAAGCCGTTTCCGTTAATTGGTGCACACGGTGCGATCCGGAGAACTAGGAGATCGGTAACATGCTCTTTCAGCTGGCGAATTTCTTCGGACGGAGCATTGACTTTCTTTCCTTCAGAGTAGCGTTGGTCTCAGGCATGATAAATATTAGTGATACCAATACTTAGATGAGAATACTTATAAAGCTATTATCCCAAACAGACTGCAAAAATAAAGTGAAGAAGTGTCTAGATGTTCCTCGACTTTGAAGGCGCCAAAGCGTTAGAGGTTTTCATATTTTAACTACCCTAAGGACTTCTCGTGTGACGAGGATAACCAGATATTCTGTTCGTCTACTTCAAAACAGATTTTTTTCTCAGCAACCAATACCAGTATCTATAAATCGCCACAAACATCAGCTCCTGACTGACCTTGCGCAGTGTGTTTTTTTGGTCGTACGTGCGAACCCGAAGGCAGGTAATTCAGTTAACTGAAAACACTTTTTTTCTATTTTGCGTTGGAAGGCTAGCGCGGCGCTAATAAATATATCAAATCTTTACAATAATGATTTCATTTTATTGCCCTTTGTTGTGGTGAAATGTGCTTGTCTATAGGTCTTTCGAAAGCCACACGAGTATCATTTTCTAAAAGATACCCCCTGGAGGTCTATGACAACCCTATGTTAATCGCAGACCAAGGGCATTAAACAATCCCAGTGGGACGTAGGCATGGGTCACACTTGGGCAAAGTTTTCATCTTTGCCGAGCAAAAAAAACCGGAAAGCAAAAACTCGCGTCAAACTGAGTAGGGTCGCACTGGGGTAGAAAAGTGTCAGTGATGACATCTCAAGTAGACAAGATATACGTTTATCGGTCTTTATCCACATGTTGTCAGAAGATTGGACTTTAAACTCCCAAGAATAACCCGACGAAATATGCGTCCCATGTTGCGTTATGACTCTAATTGCTGGGTCATGAAAACTCCTATGTAAGCATTGGGCCATTAAAAAAAGTGGGGAACTGCGACGGATCGTAATGGTTGTAAAATCCATGCCCGTCCAAGGCAAAGAATAAGCGCGAACTGAAGCAATATCGCGCGTTTCTTTAAATTTATCCCAAAATGTCCTGTTAAAAATTCTCATTCACTACCAAGCGTTGCAAGTTACTGCTGTGATTCCTATTGCTCAGCTACAATTTTTTCAGTGAAATCTGCCTGCCCCACCCAAGCACTACGGTGTCCTTGATGTTTTGCCGATTCTCGAAGTTTTTGCCAACCGGAAAAGTAGGGGTCGCACTTCGCAATGTCCCCCAATGACAGATTTTTGCCGCAAAGTAAACAAATTCTGGCAAAAATTTGCCAAGTGCGACCCATGCCTTAGTCTGCGAATGCAGACGTATTTCCGCTGTCCGGAAATACGCCTGCGCTCACATGCTAACATGTAGTGTTCCCTCTTTGCACTCTACTTGAGTCAAGGGTGAATTGAGTTATCTCATTTCCAACAGGTCATCTGATAAACTTACACCCTTAGGGCTGTTTATTTGAAAAGCACTTAGACCAGTGTTTACTACCTTCTACAAGATTCTTAAAATCATATAAAATAAGTGTCAGGACACAAATGCGATAGCAAAAGATTTTCTTGCTATTTGCCTGTCACCGCGACTGGATTGACAATTGACATTCCAGAAATACTTTTAGTGTTCACTGTTTGATCGGTAAGGTCATACAAGGGGAAAACGAAATTATATTCTTTCCTCTGGGCTACTCGATAAACTTACTTATGTTCACCAGCTTTCTGGAGAAGAGCGGTCAAGTCATAAAAAACGACAACGCTACTGACGCCATATGTTGACTACATTATACATAATGGAGTTTAAGATAAGATAAAGAATTGATACTTTATTTAACCCCACCGTGTTTTTTAATACGGCTTGATTGTCGTCTCAGCTTTGTTACATGTACAAGGATCCCGGCTTATGATTGGTCGACAAGTGAATTTCGGGTGTGACATTCAGGTTTAAAGAAGCACTCTCTGTGCGGAACACCCATTCAACTCGGAGATTTCGTAGAGAGCAGATCAAGAACAACAAGAGTTGTAAGACTGATATCTTACTTTACGTCCACCATCATGGTAAGTACTGCACAGAAAAAAAATAGCTAATTTTTTCTTCACTGATAACTTTACTCTATTGTCTGTTCTTCATTGGTTACTGATCTCAGACTCATACACCCCAATCTCATTCCGCAGAGTGTGATTAAACCAGACATGAAGATCAAGCTGCGAATGGAAGGCGCTGTAAACGAGCACAAGTTTGTTATTGAAGGAGAAGGAAAAGGCAAGCCTTATGAGTAAGTAAAATCTTAAAAACGTTTAATCATTGTGTTATGTTTTACGGTCGCCAGGCCTCGAAGAGTGCTTAGTTTGAGAAAATAGATATTTTTTCTAGACTTTTCTAATGAGCGAGATTTAGGATCAAACAGTTCACCTAAAGCCGTCTTTCTTCATTCTGAGACGACAGATATGGGGTTTATCTTCCCTTCATTTGATCGTACGACCGTTAAGGCGTCAACATACGAACATGTTTGAGATCAAGAATTTTAAACATTGATTAGAAATTGAGAACTAATGTTTACACAAGAATTGATCTAAGAGGCCAAAGATTTCTTTTCTACTGTTAAATATGTCCGTTCATTTAGTTCCGTTATGTCATGTGTTTCTTACGCGGAAGAGAGTAACCTCAAAACAATCATTCCATTCAAGTCAGTGTGGGTTATATCAGATTGAAGGACACACCCTCTATGGTGTAACAAGGCCATTAAGTGTGAAGTTTTCAAATCTTCCAAATCTACTTAAGCACGTGATTTCCGGCTTGTTTCTAACTTGCATGTTTTCGTTTGCTTTTCTTTTCTTTAAAAGATCGTTGGGTTGTTACTTATATCAAAGTAAGAACTGAAAAGTTTACATTATTGAATAGGCCGGACAATTAACCATGAGTGTAAAATAAAGCCACGACATATTACCAAAAACGCAACAATCGTACCCCTCTCAATGTTTGAGGTCACGCTCTGGATGTCGAAATCAGCGGTCTCTTTGTTTAACTGGGGCTAAATCTAGTAACAGGATACTGTCGCAGAAAAAGAATTTATGTTTAATATTTTAGTACTGTTTGCCATATCGATTAAACCAAGAAGGTGGACTTTTGCTAATAGTACGTAACATTACGTAACAGACTACTTTGCATACACGTGTCAGAATGTTTTCGTTTAAGTTTGTTTCTTGTTTGTGTTTTAGGGGAACTCAGAGTATAAACCTTACAGTCAAAGAAGGCGGACCTCTACCTTTTGCTTACGATATCTTGACATCAGCATTTCAGTATGGCAACAGAGTATTCACCAAATATCCAGATGATATAGCGGATTATTTCAAGCACACGTTTCCTGAGGGATATTCCTGGGAACGAAGCATGACTTTCGAAGACGGCGGCATTTGCACCGTCTCAAGCGACATAACGTTAGTGATATGTCTCCTATAGACATAAATGTATAGCACTGTGTTCCAGATTGATGACATCTGTTTAATTCTAATAACAGCATGCACTTTAAGCACCTCTCTTATAATTTATTATCATTTTCTTCCAGATTATTCTTACATCATTTGATACTTTATTGCCTTTTTGTTTTGATTTGGAACAATTCGAAAGTGTCATTATAAAATAGTTAACACTTCAAGGTTAGTGTTGGGGGCTCCTAATGAACAACTTTTTTTGGTCGTCATTTTTTTTCTCTCTGTTTGTTCATACTGAGTATATCTGTCTCACATCTTTTTTATCAGAATGGAAGGTGACTGCTTTATATATGAAATTCGATTTGATGGTATTTGCACTTTCTTTCTAATGGACCTGTCATGCAGAAGAGGACGCTGAAATGGGAGCCATCTTCTGAAAAAATGTTTGTCCGTGATGGAGTGCTGAAGGGTGATGTTAATGAGTCTGTTGCTAGAAGGAGACGGCCATTATCGATGTGACTTCAGAAGTTCTTACAAGTACGTTTTTATGTGTTAAAGGGATTTGGCTAAACAGAATAAGAAATAAACGACGACATGTCATCAAGACATGAGCAATACTTAGTAAATGTTATCTTAGCAGAATCAGTGACCTTAGCTCCGATTGCTTGACGTTGGATTCTCCTTGTTTGGATTTGTGTATGATATCACAAACAAAAACTAGTTGGATCTCAAAGGAAATATACATTTATACTTACCCAACACATAACCTTATTTAGGATGAAATAGAGTTGTCTTTTGAGAGGTAAGCGAACTTTTGAAGCTTACAAGCTAGGGGTTTAACTCATAAGACGATTCTCTTTGTTACAAACTTTTATTATATGGCTGTGTCTCATAAGGACTGGGAACTACCGAATTCACGAATTTGATTGGCTGAAATCGATATTGGAAGCGGTCTAGATTTTCCCATCTAGACCGGCATCTAGACCGGTAAAAATGTTGCGGCGAAAAAGTTGCAAACTGAAATGCAAAAATGTTGACTATTTTCTTCTATCAATATTTATTTACAGAAGTGCGAAAAAGCCTGACGAGAAAAAAAAGTAAAGAGAGCGAGCAAACTTGAGCAGAATTAAGCTCATCGCTGTTCGCAAGCCACATGTCAGTTAGCACAAACCAGTTATATCAAACGAATCAATGCAAATTGTTCTTGTTTGCCATATAATAAACATCTTATTAACCGAGCTTAGTCGGTCTGTATGGGAGAATCTTGACCTCGGTCGTGCGTACAGACCTCACTGCGTTCGGTCTGTACTCACGACCTCGGTCAAGATTCTCCCATACAAACCTCCTGCTCGCTTTTAAATAAGAGCTAAATATACCCTGGCAGGAGTCACTGATCCGAGTTCGTTTGTTCCATTGCAGAGCGAAGAAGGCTGTCCAGTTGCCAGACTATCATTATATTGACCATCGTATCGAGATCTTGAGCCATGACAAGGATTACAACAAAGTTAAGCTGCACGAGAACGCCAAAGCGCGCTATTCTATGCTACCGAGTCAGGCCAAGTAAAGGCTCAATAAAAGTCCAGACCTACAACAAGGAGAATCAAAGTGGTTCTAGTTTTTATTTTCGGTTTTCCTTTTTTTACTAATAAAAAGCATTTACTCCTGAATTGGTATTAGATACTTTCAATTAATTTTTTTACGGATTTTTTTAGCATTACTCAGAGTTAAAATTGTGAAAAAAGTCTCCTTATTTTTTCCTATTACTTTTTTTTTTTTGCTTTGTTTGTTTGTTTTTTTTTGTTTTTTGTTGTTATGTTGTTGTTGTTAAGGGTGCGGGTGGCTATGACATGTAATAAAGAAGTCTTTTATTTTTGAGGGATTAATAGATGACTAGTCACATTTATATACACACACAAAAAAATATCCCATAGTCCTTTACACTGTTATTAATATCCAGTAAACATTGGTATATTCAGGCAACTCGGAGTAATTGGTCTCGCAGAGACAAATACAAATCTTCAGTAAGAAATATTTCCCGCCAAATGTTTACCGATGGATATCACTTTAT
This sequence comes from Micromussa lordhowensis, assembly GCA_964020085.1. Lineage (NCBI taxonomy): Eukaryota > Metazoa > Cnidaria > Anthozoa > Scleractinia > Lobophylliidae > Micromussa > Micromussa lordhowensis. The sequence continues at coordinate 12,992,013 of OZ026607.1, forward strand.
TCCGACCTTCTGTGATTGTTCTCCATTATTTACTGAAAGACTCGCCAAAAAAAACATTTAGTTATGCAGACCTTTCTGCAGACATTTTAAACGTGCCAAATCCTTATCACTATCTAGACTGAATTTCCCCTGTTGTGTAGAACAAACTGCAAGTCAATAGTGAGCGAGATTTTACCCTAAATTTAATTTTGGAGCTTCTGCAAACCCCTTGTTTCCATCTATTTCTCGTTTTCGGAAGGCGTGATATTGATGTGTTACAGATTCAAAGGTCAGACAACAGAACACAATGTCAATCATACAGGTTTCTCAGAGGTTTTGTTACATTTCACTGCAAGTGGTGAAATTGCATCTCATTACTTTGTCAACTCGAAACAGAGGAATTGCCATACAGAAAAACAGAAACAGTCTAAACAGTCAACAGACTTCTCTTCGACGGGGGTTTGTCGCTCTAAAAAAGGAAAAGAAACAACGAAAACAATCACCCAGTAAACGTGTTAAGCAAAACTCGAGTATAAGCTATTACTAGATCGGTAGCGCACAAATTGTGAGCAAGAGGATCACAGCAAAGACATTCAAGACGAAGAAAAAACGCATAAACAGTCAAATGAATAGCTCTTCTTCTGAAAAAGAACGAAAAAATTACCCAGTTAATAGGTTAAAGGCGAACAAAAAGGGAAACGTATGACCCTTCAGAAAAACATAAGTTAAGAGTTTGCTGTTTATTCTGCCGAGAACGAGCCATGCATAAAAACAGAATACAGGCACTACTTACTCGCCGTTGGCAGTGAAGAGTTATTATTACACTGGATAAGAAAGCAACGTTTGAAATACGTCGGGCCAATAAGAACATATAAACCGGAAGAAAAGTAGTAAAGTTTGACAAGTAGTAAAATTCACTGATTACAAACGGATTGTTCATCTGCCGTATATGCAATAAGAATTTCCACCCCTAGATTAGAAACTTTCATTTTGGCACGCGTTATTGATGACTTTATTTTCTCATTAATTCACGAAAATTATCCGAAATCTGATGTTGGAGACAGGCCACTCTTAAAAATGTTACTTTGTTAAGGGCGTAGGTTGCTATGACATATGGTAAATATGTTCATGCTCGTGTCCTTAAATTATGTAATGGAGATCTCTTATTTTAGTGGTTTATCAAAAACCACTCACATGTACATGCATTGACAACCACAATAGATCACGTTCGATATATCAGCATTATTCTAACATGGCTCGGAAGCTTTCGGGTCAAAATTGTAACTTTTTAAGTTTCTTTTGTCTCTCAATTCCCAAAAGAGACTTGGATACAAAGACATGAAACAACATCAAATATAAAAATTCGTCTTGAAAGCCTATAGAAATTAATGGTACCAAGATTATAATTCATCGTTTAATTCCTATAACGCTGTTTCGTATGGTCAAAGAATGACCACACTCATCAAGCAATATCAACGAATGACTGTTAAATTACAAGAGTTGCTATGAGTTGTAAAAATCAGATGCTACAGTATATGAGATTTAAAAACTTGTCATAAAAAGTGCGTGTTATTAAAGGTTGCGTTATTTGATCACAAAGTTCTTAAGAAGGTATCTTCTTCTCTGAGGGCATGAACTTGCTAGATCATTTCGCTTTTACTCATTGCAGAAATTCTTCCTATAGATTTTTACAATCCATATGCCTACTTGGCCTTTAAATTGTCCACAAGCAGAGACTCATTCGTAACATTGAAAGACCACAAGGCTGATTTCATAAATAATTCAACATGCAGACTCATAAATGCCACAAAATCAGAGGTCGGCACAATCAGCAAACACAGTTTGGACAACATAGACAAGGAGATCATCAGGGTAACAAAACTAAATCTATGGAGAGGTATCTCAAATGCAATTGAATGTTTTTAACCTCTACCCATCCATTTCTGAGCAACTGCTAACAAATGCATTTAACTACGCGTCCAAATTCACGCACATCACTCCGCAAAAATTAAAATAAAAATGAAATTTACATAAAGTTCGTCTTTAATAACAAAACTTCAGTCCAACAAAACTCTTGTCCTAGTTATTTATTTCTAAAGGCGAAAGTCTAGTTACTGGTCTCGGCAGAATGCGAATCCTACTTTTACATCTACCACTCGCACAAGTCCGTCTCCGCTTGGATGTGTACGAACAATTCTCCCAGCTTTTTACCACTGCATCATCTTCTTTGAGGTTCTCTTGTTGTGAAAACCACTTGTGACGAGAGCCAATGTATGGGAGGTATTCCTTTAACCAACGCTGCCACACCCATACATTGAGCTGCTGTATACGCTTCCACCGATTTCGTGAGTTAAATTTGGTGTCGTCACTTGGGCGATTACAAAATATGGTTAGGTGTCAGAACAGGCTCATTATTTGGGTCATCGCTGAAAGTCGTGAGTGGTCTGGAATTTAGTAGGCTTTCCACCCCAATGAAGCAGGTTTAAAGCTCTCCATCCATTACATCTGCGTCATTTAAAATAGCTGAGATTGCTTATTTTACAGCCGTTATCATGGCCTCAAAGACTTCTCCGCAGCCGGCGGATTCAAGTGCCAGTCTATTCCCTTGTTTGCCGATGTGCGTCGAGTCTGAATTTGGACTAGCTGCGCTACCAACTATCTCGTCTCTTTATTTCCAGCGATGAAATTAGTTCCGTTGTCACTCAACATCATCTTTGGCCAACCTCGTCTTGCTGCCATTCTTTTGAATGCAATAAATAAACCTGCGGTGTCGAGGGCTTAGGCCATTCTAAATGACAGCAGTGCTTTTAATGGCAAAGGAACAGACACAAGTATCTCTTTGATCGAACTCTTCAACGTCCTTGGATCGTCAGGTATGTAACACATTCTTGAACGGTCTGTAAGTCATCCTAAAGCGGAACGGAACCGTGGTAGCGGTGCCACCTGCTGTTAGCTCGTTGTGATGATACTTGACAATTAACAGTTTTACGGGATGTTTCTTTGGTAAAATCATCGGAATCTTGATTTCTCTTAATTACGAACTCATCTGATCGACGAAGACTAGTGTTGGCTTAGTGTCTACATCTAACATCTAACGTGAGAGGTAAGAGATGGCTTTTCGTGCACAGCTCTTTTCCGGTAGTTAATGCGATGAACTCTTCTCTTTATTCCACTCGTTGTGCTTCTTGAATGATTTCTAATTCGGTTTCTGTTAATTCATTGGCCAGTAGTTCTCCCTTGATACGAATGTTCGCTAGGATTTTTACAGTTCTCCGTTTGACCCAATTCATCACTCGAACTAGTGATGATCCAAACTCCAACTGTTCATTGGAAGAAACTTGGTACCACTTAGAGAATATTGCAAAGTTTAAACGCCAATTCTTCTCTTCGATATTGGCGAAGGTTAAGCAGTTCTGTTTTGCTCTCTGAATCTTTTTGCTCCGTCTGCCTGCGGAATCTGTTCTTCTAGGATTTGTTTTCGTTCGGCTTTCACTTCTTTCCAGACTCCCGTTGGTTTGGAGGATCTTTGCACAGGCCAATCACGTTCTGGAAGCACTAGAAAGTTCGGGCCGTTCTACCACATCTAAGTGTCCTCTAATTCTGAGACTGTAAGCCCCCTTGTGTCATGATCAGCAGGATTCTGTTTTGTAGGAACATTAATTCGGGTTCGACTGTTCGTGGATTTCTTCCACACGATGGGAAACAAAAGGCTTGTAAATTACGACTCTGACCATGTCGACCCAGAAGGGCGCTTGGGACATCGGAATCTTCAACGCTGAGATAAAGTGTATGGTTGACCTTAAGCCAATCACCTCCCCCGTGAGCTCGAGTCTCGCAATGCTCATTGCCTTTAGTGGAGATAGCCGCGTCTTCGATCCAATTAGACATGTCGTGACAGAGCCGTACGTCTGTATACTCGTGGCGGATTTAAACTGTTGTTGTGTATGCTGTCTCGGAAGCATATGAAAACACGTGAAAGGAAGTTTGAACTGCTGTGGAATGTCTTTCAAACATCATGGAATTCTTATTCGATCTCGATCTTGACCTTTAATCCGTCCTTGCTACGAGTTGGCGAAGTTAAATAAACAAATAAATAAATAAATAAATAAATTTAGATTCTTGGAACCATGCTTTCCATTGTTTCTGGTGGCGATCCGGGAGTAGGTTATCCCAATCTGCTGCTTCGCTTCAACTCTGTTGTATTAGGAGTTTGGCTCTTACAACAATCAAGAGGGTCATAACTGAAAGCTGTCTTCTTTAAAACATTCCTTTTGGTAAACGCCATGTCTGGTGTGAACGAATAGTTGAACGAAAAGGTGTATTCGTTTGCATTCCATTGCAGGCCCAGCGTCTTGGCAGTGTGAAGGCGGTTTTCTTGTAAATCAATCGCCGATACTCGTTCTTTTTCTGAAAAGTCTTTCAGAATCTCTGCTTGATTTCACATCCATTTCCGTATGTAGCTGCGAAGCCACGTTTTACTTCTGACGCTTGCATTTTAAAATCTGCTTCATCTCCCACCCACTCGTTTAAATTTTCCATCGTTCCGTTCTTTTTCTGCTCTTTTACTCAGGGATAATACTGCTTCTGCGAATTCTTAGTCAATTTCTCGACAACAATTCCATATAGGTGCCGCCCCCTAAATCCACGTGAAGACTGTTGTCTTTCAAACCCAAAACCGTTTTCTCTAAAATATCAGCAAATTTGTCCATTGATTTCGGGTTTCCTACGATAACCGGTTTTAATTTTCCTAAAATCTATCTGGGCCTAAACTTTCTGCCGCTCTCCGTCGTCCTTTCCCTGTAATCTGGCTATTGCGGCGTCATATGCAGCTTGCGTATATCCTTTGATCGTTTCCGCCGCTTCTCCACGTAAGCAACTTTCTAACCGCAACATTTTCAACTCTGGGACGAACACGACTTTGCATCGCCTTGGCTTTGGGATGTTAACCGTGGGATCTAATAATTATTGCCAGTCGCACGGAGTTTGTCCGGGAGTTTGTTTACGATAAACCACGGATAAACGGAAACGCGAGAGCAAATGTTACAGCTGTTATTAGTGCTTACAGCTTACTAGAAGTAACACAACTATCCTTTTTAAAAATTAGCCTTTATGCCTAAGCATTACCAGTAAAAGTGAGAATGAGACGTGTTGATGGCTTGAAATTGTGAGTTTACCGAAACTGGAGCCGTCAAGAAACCTAATCTGAACGTGCAAACGGACTCCATACGTGCTAAACTTTTCGTTTAACTTGTAAATTATTTTTTCTTATTGTTCGTTTTTCGTATTTATAGAACTTATTTTTATATATTCTTGACTTGATAATGACGTTATGTTAACGTCGAAACGTCGTCGATTTTAGCTTTCTATAGCTTTTTATCGTTTTAAACTCGTTTTTAACTTTTTTAAATCTTACAATGTTGTTAAGCAACGTTTTGTCGCAAATTTTTATCGTCAAATATTATTATTATATAAAAATAAATCAATAACAAGGAAATCAAACCCACAGAACAAAAATAGTGGACTTCAGCCGTTCACATAAAGATAATGATTTCAGCAACATACAACTATTATCACAGGCGGAGAATGCACTCCTAATCTTTGATTACTACTAGTTTATAAAATAACTGAGATACTACCCGCGCTCTGATTGGTCAATAGAGCTGCAAAGCCATTCCTCTATTGTACCAGTAAACACATAACAAAGTGGTTTTGCCACCGTTCCCGGCGTAATAGCCGAAGAGAGAGAGAGAAAATTTTCTACAACTTCGACGACCTAATGCTGGCTTTCGGTCTGGAAATATCTGAAGGCGAAAAGTCAAAATAAACCAAACTCTAAATAAACAAATGAAAACAAAAGTACGGAGGAAGACGGATCCAGCTAGTAGATACGATTTGCCGTGCGGTCGAGAGATCTTCACAGCTCTACGCTTTCACTGGCTGAGATGTCAATGACACGAATATCTTTCATTCAACTTACAAGGAAAAACAGGACCAGAAGTTGGTCCCGATATATAAGCTTATATACTTAAACGTTTCTTCTATTATAAAAAAGTCTACGCTGATTTTGTTTACGCTTAAGGTTTGAACGTTTTAAGCATTTTCAGTGTTTTCCACGGTCTGTGGAAGATGCTTTTCGGACTAAAGTAGGGCTAGACTGATCAATTTGGGTTGCTATAAAGCAGAGAAAATAGTTGTCATGAGAAATTTTGAGTTTAAACTCAAAGCATGCATACATAACACAAGCAATAGCTCTCATTTTAACGAAATACACGGAGACACGGACTTCATAGCCTTCAACATAAATATATTCAGAATAAAGTTCGCAAGCAGCGTTTCTGTAACTTACCTTTATTCCATTCGCAAACCTTTGGAAAGTTATCGTTGAATCATTTCGCCAAGCTTATGAAGTTTGTACTACTTGCAAACTGTCTGTACATGTAGAGTCTTAAGTTTCGTCATCGATGACCAATTCCGTCTACGAATCCCTGCGTTTCCTCGTCAAAATACTTTGAATTGATTAATACACTTTCAGCCTATATATATGTATACATGAAAAAACGGAAGGTCCTTCAACCACTTTACAGTTTGCTGGGATAACACTCGACACGATTAATATGGAAGAACGTCTGCCGGACGATAAGCTTCAGAAATGCAATGCTCAGTTATTGGACATGCACAGACGCCGTAAAACTACCCTGAAAGAACTTCAATCTTTGATTGGATTATTAAATTTTACTTGTTCAGTTGTTCTACCTTCGGTTCTACCTGGTCGGGCCTTTCTTCGGCGGCTTGTTGATCTCACAAAGGGTGTCCGTCTCCCTCGCCATCGTATACGGATTACTGAAGCCTGTCGTCGAGATTTATTGGTATGGCTTCAATTTTTAAGAGATTTTAACGGCCGTACATTTTTTTCTGGACGATCTGTGGCAGGTTTCACCGCCTCTCAACCTTTACACCGACGCCGCCGTCTCAAAGGGCTATGGCGCACTTTTTGGGAAACATTGGTTTTACGGAGAATGGCCTGCCAATTGGAAATCATTGAACATTGCATTTTTCGAGCTCTTTCCGATTACTATCTCGCTCCACGTGTGGGCATGTCACATGAGCAATAAATGTATCTCTCTGTGGCATGCTCTAAAACCAGGACTGATGGACTCTGGACGGTGGACGGTGGACGATGGACGATGGACGATGGACGATGGACGATGGACGATGGACGATGGACGATGGACGATGGACGATGGACGATGGACGATGGACGATGGACGATGGACGATGGACGATGGACGATGGACGATGGACGATGGACGATGGACAGTGGACAATGGACCTTTCCATGGTCACGCATTAAATCACTTCGTGACGTCACGAATTAAACACACGCCTTACGAGACGTTTCTTGCTATTTTCTATTCTTTCAATTGCGTCACGCAATCAATCACTTCGTGGTTTCCTTCGTCACGAAATCTCGATTTCGACTGACCACGGAGTCTATTTTATCTATCTACAGGACATGTATCACTTAAGTCTTGCGTGACAAGGAAAGACCATTTCTAGCGGCCTATTTTAAATTGCTGTTACGTCACGGAATTAGTCACTTTGTCCTGTGCTAGTTACAAAATTTCTTGCTGGTGCAGTTTTGTCACGGAATACCTTTAACGTCTCATAAATGGACGCGTTTCTGCGCGCACCCCTCCTCAGGAAGCTACAGGATCTGAATTTATTTTAGGTGTTTGTTACCCAAAATTGCCCCTATCTCTTTGACGTTTGGCGGTCGGAAATATTCAACGACATGTGTATAGAAGCTTTCACGGTCGCGGAGGTCATCGTGGTAGTGGGGCAAACGCGGCGAAATTTACAGTGAATGTATGGGGAAAATCGTGATTTTGATGCTCGATAACTCAACGAAGTTTGACATTCTACTGTTTCTATGAATTACAAACTAAAAATGCTAGCTAAAAGAGATAACCGATCAAATTTGAGAATTGTACTCTTGCAAAGAAAGCCGCAAATTAAAATCTTATTTTTCATATATTTGTCTGTAAAATGGAGCCGCCATTCCCGGGAAAATTTAGAAGCATTTGTATGAAAAACTAAAAACACGATTTCTCGCTTCTCAGCAAACGGATGCTCTTCAGATTTAATCGGTTAACTCTTTTAACTAATATCTTTAGTTTGCATTTCTGAGAAATTTCAGAATATCAACCTTCCTCGAGTTATCGAGCATCAAAGTCACGATTTTTCCATACATTCAATGTAAATTTTGCCGGGTTTGCCCCACTACCAAGATGACGTCCGCGACCGTGAAACCTTCTATAGAAAAGCATCATTGTTCTTGTTTTTGAGCTGTGGACAGTTGGGCTCCAGAGATAAATAAAAAAGAAACGCACCGCCAGAGAGCCGGTTGTTATCTTTTGTGATATGCTGATAAAATTTGAAAAATGCATTTTTCTTCTTGTTTTAAGTTGCGTTATTTAGAGCTTGTATAAGAATTAAAAATCTTCGACAAACTTTTTGTAACACTACAAGGTTTCTTTTTCACACTTACGTACAAATTGTTCTTGGTACTCGTAGTACAGAGCAACAGTCTTACGATCTCTCCCGCCCGGTTTTGTGTTATCTTATGGTGAAAGACAAGAAGCGACTGCAAATTCTCACTTCCGACACTTTCACCCAGCATATACATAGAACATAATGACTCTTTACTCCATTCATCAGTTTACTTCATTCATCGGTTTACTTAATTCATCTGTAAATTACCCTAGTGTAATGGAGTTCACGTATTCAGAGATTGTCCAAGGTAAGTTGAATCAAGTGAGTTTTCAATTACTATTTGCTTACTTTACATTTGATCAAGGTTAATTTCTGTATTTTTTAACCAGGACTAGGGAATGGGAAGACCACAAGTCATGAGGGAAACGATGCTCCAAGGTCAGTGGTTTAAAGGAGAGATGCCTTCATTGTAACGAAATCCCCGCTATAACGAATAGATTTTGACGGCCCCAACGCACAATTTACCCCGCTATAACGAATACTTTATCCGGTCGCTCAATGATTTCCCACAGGTGTTAGTGTTACTTCTGAATTTTAAAGTTTTAAATTGAAAGCGTTCTTGAAATTTATGTCCTCATTGTCAACGCGTTACACTTACAGTTTACAGTATCAAATGAATAAAAGTAATGATTTCTACGAGTATTATTGAATTTTTGGTAATTTCAAATTACCCCGCTATAAGGAATATTTTTGCTGTTAACCAGATAATTCGTTTTAACGGGGTTTCGCTATACTGAACGAAGACCCCGCTATAACGAACACTTTTTTCGGTACCGTGGCACTTCGTTATAGAGGGGTGCACTGTATGAGACGTTAAAGGTATTGCATGACAAAACTGCACCAGCAAGAAATTTCGTAACTAGCACGTGACGAAGTGACTAATTCCGTGACGCAACAACAATTTAAAATAGACCGCTAGAAATGGTCTTTCTTTGTCACGCAAGACCTAAGTGATACATGTCCTGTAGATAGATAAAATAGACTCCGTGGCCAGTCGAAATGAAGTGATTGATTGCGTGACGCAATTGTAAGAATAGAAAAAAAAAATAGGAAGAAACGTCTCTTAAGGCGTGTGTTTAATTCGTGACGTCACGAAGTGATTTATTGCGTGACCATGGAAAGGTCCATTGTCCACTGTCCACTGTCCATCGTCCATCGTCCATCGTCCACCGTCCATCGTCCAGAGTCCATCGTCCAGTCCTGGTTTTAGTATATGCCCTCTCTGTTTACTGATAATGCGGCTTTGGTTGACATTATCAATAAACAGACTTCAAAACACCCCATGATCATGATCTTAGTCCGTGACCTTGTTCTAACATCTCTACGTCATAATATTTTGTTTCGTGCCCTAGGTAGATGGAGTTCGGACGCTTTTAGAACTTACATTCGTCCGCCTTCACTCAAGGCTAACTAATTGTTTTTAAACGTTTCAACAACACTAGTCAAGCCGCGGTTGGATTTCCGCTGTATAGGTCAGTCAGGAGCTGCTATGCGGTGGTGATTTTCACTACGGCTATTTAAACATCCGTTATGGGACCAGTATTTTTTGTCTTCATCTCTGGTTAGCTTTCGCGGGCCACGGTGGATTCTCTGATGCGTGGGTCAGTCAGGGGCTGCCATACTGAAAGTGTTTTTCACTGTGGACTCTTTCCGCTATAACTTACTATGTACTTTACCAATCTGTTCTCATGTACTACTTTATCAATAGGTTATCTGTCCTACGAAGGAGCTACGGTCCTGGCACGAATTGCTATGTTATTTAACCTCTGTTTTCAATGTCAGTTCGCGTGCGGTTCATGACTAGGTCAGCCAGGGGCTGCTGGAAATGACCGTACTTTACAAGATTTTCTTATATCCTCGCTGTTTGCAGTTAAAATATTCCTCGGGGTTCTTAGTTCCGGATCTTGGTGGGGTGGTCACACGCTGTGTGCCTTGTGGCGGTTATTTCTTCCCCACCTTTTCCGAAGAGACATTCAATTACTTAATTTTTTCCATGTCACGTCACGATCTGATTAGTTTGTTAAGCGTGGCGTGACTTTTTATTGTTATATTAATAAATACGTCACAATAGTGGCCAATTTTATCCAGCCATATGAATACATTGTCTCTTCGTAAAACTAGTGCGACCCGGAGCTAATTACCCCTCGACTACCTAAGTTCGCGGGATTAGTAAATCCGCAATATATAACTTTCGGAAAGGTATGGTGATGTAAAAATATATATATATATGAACGAAGTACGAACTTATGTTTCGGTTCTGTCTTCACATTTTTTTCAGGTTTCTTTATCGCTCTACACTCCGCTTCAACCATCGCACAAAAATTCAAAATTAGTTAGCAGGTCTCAGAGAACCTAAAGAGGCAATAAGATAATAATACATATTTTACCCTTTTTGGAACATTTTTTGATGTTCTTCAAACCAAATATCATGACATCTAACAATGACGTCATGTCACACAAACATACGCAGTGGGTCAGCCTTCTTCCATTTCTAGATCAAACATCTGCCTAAAGAAATTAAACTCTTAGCACAGATAAATTTTGGTAGCTTTTACTCAAATATTAAAACAGATATATATTGTACATATATATAGACGCTTAAGCAAGAACTTTCTGCGCCACCCGTTCTGAACAGAGTTAATTTTCTCTAGTTCTGAGTTGTTAATACTCCTGTCAGGCGTAAAGAT